>OX453030.1:2954653-3583795 GCA_949699075.1 Asteroscopus sphinx | reverse complement strand
CGACATAGCTTGTAGGACCAGTAAGCTGAAGTGGCAGTGGGCTGGCCATGTCTGTCGAAGGACCGATGGCCGTTGGAGCAGACGAGTCCTTGAGTGGACACCGCGTATCGGCAAACGCAGCGTAGGGCGCCCCCCTGTCAGGTGGACCGATGACCTAAAGAACGTGGCTGGGGGGGGACTGGATGCGGAAGGCAGAGGACCGAGTATTGTGGCGCAACTTGGGAGAGGCCATTAACATTTTTTTTTTCACTGCCACAAACTGAATAAAAAGAAGCCTATTTGGGGTATTTGCCTGTTGTCAGCGTTTGTCCGAAACTTGCCACGCATGAAACGCAAATGAAATTGTGATTACAACCACTCTTTTTTTTTCCGTGGGGAAATCCTCATGGACGCACTCCGCCCGAGGTAGGCGCGGCGCAACCTCCCCCGACAGGTCCTGGCCCGCCTCAAGCAGGCGAGCCCCTTCTCCCCGTGCGGCCTAACGTTGGCCGCACCCTTCTCGGTGGCGCACACGGAACACTGCACGCCACCTCACCTCATGGGCCTTTACCAGCTGTGCCAACTACGCCGGCTGTGCAAGCTACGCCAGCTGCTGGTTGGGCAGCACACTACCCCGAGTCTGCTGCTCGCAAACATTTTTCTCTATCAATTTCTGTGTCTCTAACCGTACCTACAATATTTATTTTCCAGCTCCGCAACCCGCAAGAGGTAAACTCTTTCTCGGTGATGTGTTCCAACGGCAGTCTGGTACAGCTCACAACCGATATCTTAAACAACGCCACGTCACCCTGTTCCTTCATCAGTCAACCCTGGGGAGCAATCGTTGCTACCACGTAAGTTTTCATATCAATTAGATACTGCTTGCAATAGCGTAGCGACAAATACGCGTAATATATTATGTAGGGGCTTGTGCGATCGCCTCCTACCGGCCTTCGACTTCTTCAGGATTGTTCGGGAACCGTAAAATAAAACAGGGGCCTGATTCACAAACGTTCGAAAAGTTTCCGTTTCCGAAGTGAAATTTGACCGCCAAACGAATCAAAACGACCACTTCCTGCGACTACGAATAATGCAAAGCATTCGAAACATCAGGAAAGGCAATGTTAATAATAATACGCGATGTAATCCGGTCAAACTTGTTATATTACAAAAAAAAATATTTGAGAATTGAACGCATTCGGAAACGCTATTCATAGTTCTTTAATTTTACATCGAGTGCCTTCCGACAGCAAATGGCTCACGGGAGGGTTTCCATGAATTTCGCGTTGCGTTTCCGAATCCGTTCGGTTCTCAAATCGTTTTGTTTCTTAATAAAACAAGTTTAACCGAATTACATCGTGTATTATTATTAAAATTGGTTTTCCCGACGTTTAGAATGCTTTGCAGCGTTCATGGTCGCAGGACGAGACGATTATCTGGGCCGACCAAAAGGGCGACGCCCGGTCGGTCGCCCTAGATATCGCTGGAGCGATGCGGTGGAAGGCGATCTTCTGGAGATCAGAGCCAGTGATTGGCGAAATACTGCCAAAGATCGCGGCAAGTGGCGTTCTCTCGTTTCGGAGGCCAAGACACATTTTGGGTCGCTGTGCCAGCGGAGTAAGTAAGTAAGTATGGTCGCAGGAAGTGGTCGTTTTGTTTTATTTGCCGGTCAAATTTTACTTCGGAAACGGAAACTTTTCGAACGTTTGTGAATCAGGCCACTGGATGTGTCCATTGCCAAATCTTTCAAGAGTAAGTATATTTTTAAACGGAGTGATTATATTACATGATTCGAGGATAGACGGAGAAAGGAACAATAAGCTATCTTCACGCGATTGCGCGCAGCTGTGATTGGCTCATGTATGATGAGGCAACTTCATGACACCACAGACAACGTAAATAGTGATGCCAAACCACAGATGATGTATCAGTCGGTACTCGGTCTTCAACATATTATATTATATGATATATATTTCTCATACTTATTTAAGTAAATTCCATGTATTTTATATTATTATATTTAAGTAGGTATATTATGGACGAAACGTACCTACTTTTACACCGTACCTACCCACGATCGGTTCCCATTCTTCTAGTCCATCCAAAGGTTGTCTGGAAGAGGTTGCCTTGTGCGATAAGACCGCCCATTGGTACTTAATCTTTCTGTAAACTATTGTCTTTGTTTTCGTTTGGTGTAATGTACAATAAAGAATATGATAAATAAATATAAAACCACAGAATATGTAATAGTACAACTGTGCCCCTCTGAAACCAGACTGGGAAGGGCAGCGCTGGTAAAGTAGCGTAATAAGTGTGAGCAGGACGTAAGGATGCATCGAACATTAACGAACGACTGAGACAGCGAGAACATGCAGTCTCCGCTCCGCCATCTTGTTGCTCAGCTCAGTTGAACTACCTATTAATCCTATTATCAGTCTTAATTTTGCCTTGTACAAGGGATTAGTGGAAAAAGCCCGAATATACAATTTCTCGAATAGAATTTCCCGAAAGAACAATTTACATGTGTACATGTACATACCGAATACAATTTTTTAATAAAAAAATATTTCATACGGAAATTCGAGAAATTGTTCATTCTGGTTTCGGGAAATTGTCATTGAAGCAATAATTTTTAACGCCTATGGCGTTAAGACCGCCTTTGTACCCAGTTGTGCATAAAGAATTAAATACATAAATAAATTTTTCGAGAAATTTTCTGCAAATGCTTACAAGGATCCGTCTCTGCTTTTTATTTTTTTTATTTTATAGTTTGGCGAAACGAGCTAAAGGCCCACCTGATGTTAAGCGGTTATCTATTTTTCACGTCTTCCTTGTCCATCCAAAGGTTGTCTGGAAGATATCGCTATTAGCGATAAGACCGCCAATGTACCCTTATTTTACGTGTTAGTCCTATGTTAATAATGCTACCTTTGCCGTAACAACTGCAATACCACCTAAGCTGTTGCCTAAATGGTACCGCAAGCAATGGTTTCTACGTGTTTAACTGTACGGTATTTTTACCATTCTTCCTTCAGCGGCCGATCAATAGCCCTCCTCGCCAACCTGCGCACCTGGTGGCCGACTGGCTCGGACCCTGGCGGCAATACCTGGCAATCCATCATGTTCAACGTGCTCGCTGGTGGAGCTAACGCGAGGGTCATCTATCAGGATGCTCCTGTGCCTCTACCGAACTATACTTCGCCTAGTGAGTACCAACATATTAGAAAGAATGAAAAAACCACCCAAGAGCATGTCGGGCCTTAAGTAGGTCTAATTACAAACGATTCAAATCGAATATTAATCATTGCTATTTTAGTTTTTGCAAACAGCGCCACCTAGCGCTTAATTTACGAAGTGTGTCATATGAATATAGTGCCGATAGAAAACAATCAAAATGTATGGGAATGACATATCTCAACGAATGACTTTTTCGTACGGGGCAGTACTTTTAAATATCATTGATGAAAAATCCATATCTATTCTAGTAGGCCAATAATAAGTGGATAGATAGGAGAGAGTTATTCATCTATGGCCAAAATTTATATCCAATCTATCCACGATTTGCCCTACTAGAGATAGGAATTTGACATAAGCTCCATACAAAATATGTCAAATTTCTATCTCTAGTAGGGTAAATCGTGGATAGATTGGATATTAATTTTGGCCGCTATAGGTTATTAAAAACGGCCGTTATCTTATTCCCCCAGTCCGTACAATCACCAGCATTGACACAACCGCGTCCTGCCTACCCGCCCGCCGTTGGTGCACCACCTCGCCAGCAGAACAGCACAAGTGTTCCTGGTTGAGGAGAGCCGCGTATACCCTGGGACTTCAGCCCACTTTGTTCTGTCATCAGCGAAACAACGTGCTGAGATGTCTTAACGAAATCAAGGATAACAGGGCTGACTTCATTTCTATACCTTCAAATTATGGATATTTAGCTAGACAGTGAGTTTATTTGTTTTGTTTTTAAAGTAAGTTTTTTTTCTATAGTATAGTATGGCGAAACGAGCTAAAGGCCCACCTGATGTTAAGCGGTTACCTTTGCCCATAACAACTGCAGTACCACCTAGGCTGTGGCCTAAATGGTACCGCAAGTCTGTTCGCCAAACTGAGACATGAAGATGGAAAGTCTCATGTGATTGTAATTTCACCGGCACCCGTACCGTATAAGTTCTTGTTCGGTTCTTAGGCCCGTATTACAGAAAGTTCCTCAAGCGGTGATCACTGTTTAAAACTAGTTTTGAGTTGGGATTTAATTTTAGAACATTCCTCAAGCTGAGATTCATTGATCACAGTTCAGATGAGTTTAGCTTTATTTTATACTGTCACCTGTTTAGGTGTTTGAGCAGAGATTTGATCTGTAATCACTCTAGTGTGGTCCAGACTACGCTTAAGTAGAGATATCTTTGCTATTTCAGGTTATTTTCGTGTGCTATGTTGTTGAATTGAAGGTTATTATTACCGTATTGGAATAAGACCTATGCTCAAGTAACGATTATAATCTTTAAGGTGATTGAAGATTAAACTGTACTTGAGGAACATTCTGTAATACGGATCTTAGGCTGAACAGTGTTCTTGTGTTTTTCTGTAAAAAAATAGCGAGAAATACAAACTCAAAATCATTTATTTAAACGAAACTTGATTTTATTCATAGTGCTTTTTGAACGTCATACAATAAGAGATCTTGGCGATCAGTCCTTGTATGGGTGACTGCCGTTTCGTTGTAGGTACATCGAGACCCCTCTTTGCCTCGGAGAGCACGTTAAGCCGCTTGTAGCATCCAAGTGGCACCCCCATCAGTAAAAAAAATATTACTCGCCGAATACAACATTTATCGAAAATTCGTTTTTAATAATTGAAGTACGGGTACTGTAGTTTAATCAGAAACTATTAACTCTGTAAATTATAGTTCGCTGTAGTTGTAAACAGAAAAAGTGCGAAAAACTGCCACTTTTGGCACTTTTTTCATCTACAACTACAGCGAATAATAAAAAGCGAATAATATAGTTTGAATTTTCGATAAATGATGTATTCAGCGAGTAATATTTTTAAGCTATTGCATAGCTTCTATAGCGAGCCTTGAGCGTGGAGATCGAATCCAGAAATTCCGTAACGAAAATAACCTAAAACCCCCCACTCCGACCGGCACAGCGGTGATACTTTTTAGTTTTGCCATCTATCGATGAATAGCAGAACTTTTAATGACTTTTTGAAATATCACGCTTGTCTCTTTAGTTCTGCAAATCGCCTCTAGGTGGCATTGGTTGTATCGGCGTTACTGCGCATGCGTAATCCCCCTCTTCGCCCCGCAATCTGGTGACTCATGCCTGCTTAGTTTCGGCGTTAGGGCACCTCCTCTTTGTATTTACATAAAAAATGCTATGCAATAGCTTTACCGCGGCAGTCTCCGAGTGCCTTACGACTACTTTTTTACTGATGGGGTCGCCACTTGGCTGCTACATGCGCCTTAAGCTGTCAGGCCCGGTTGCCATACGAATATCTGGAAGTCGTTACAGGTAGTCAGAATGCCGAAAGTCTGACAGCTAGTCTATCCTTAGGACGTCGGTATTACCCAGTAGCTGGGTTGCGGGGGTTGATGGCAGTCGCTCCGTGTAAAATACTGATGTTCAGCCACATCTGGTTAGACCAGAAGCCGACCCAACCGTTGGGAAAAGGATCAGGAGTAAGATTTCCGGATAAGAAATATCATCTCCTGTATTCTTTTTCACAGACACTACAGGCTAACACCGGTGAAACTGGTCCAGAACTCTCAAAGCGACGCGTCCAGGGTCGCCGCCTTCGTAAAGGAAACTGCCACAGAGAACATCACTCGTTTCGAGAACCTGAAGGACAAGAACGCTTGCTTCCCTGAATTCGGTGGCCTAGGTAAGTACTTATAGAACGTTTATCAGAAATCATCATCATCATTTCTGCCGAAAGACGTCCACTACTGGACATAGGCCTCCCCTAATAAAGGGGGGGATATGCCATAATCGCCACGCTTGGCAGGCGGGTTGGCGATCGCAGTTGGTTGGTTAAATACTCAGAGAACGCTGCTGCCCATCCTCTGGTGAATCCCTTAGTCGCCTTTTACGACACCCATGAGAAGAGATAAGGGTGGTGCTATTCTTTAAATGTGTGGTCATATTTGGAGAACTTATTCGCGGGATTCTGGTGTTAACTTTAGAACTTAAAAAATTGCGTTTATTCAGTTGAACTATCAGAACTGTTATTTGTATTGTCATCTTCATCACTGCTATCAGCACTCAGACTTTTCACTATTAATTAATTTTCAATAATATTGTCTATTCTCACATCTCGTTCAAAATCTTGTAAAATTATTGTCTTTGTTTTCTGTACTTTTCTCCAGTCTTCTGTAGTGACTTCTGCACACGCAGTTTGTAGCAGAGTCATCATTTTAGCAGTACTAAAGGGTGGTTCAGTATTGTTCCGCGCTGCATGACCCTTTATTTGTGCCCAAATAAGCTCGATGGCGTTATACTGGTAATGGTAGGAAGGCAATCGAATTACTTTGTGTCCATGCTCTAGGACTAGTTCATCGATTACACAGCGGAGCTTGGACGGCTTAGTTGCTTTTACCAGATTTAACAACTCAAATTTTAATAAAGTTGGACTTGCATCCACACCATTTCTTACCAGCAACGAGACAATTTCTTGCTTTTTTAACCGACGAAAAAAAGGAGGAGGTTTTCAATTCGACGCGTATTTTTTTTTTTTTTTTTTTTTTAAGTCTGACCACTCATAACTTTTTACGGAGTGGTCCGATTTTGATGATTCTTTTTTTAATGGATGTCTCATTTAAATTTTAAAGTCAAAATCCACCCCTAAGGGTAGTAAAACAGGGAATGAGTGTTTGTTCACCCACTGAATTCTTACCTGTTAACCGATTCTGTTGAAACTTGACACACATAAATATAATTCTAGACACTACGTCATAATGGAGACCTGGAGTTAGATTTTAACCACAAAAAAATGAAAAATAAAACTTTTTAACAAAAAAATTTACCGACGAAAACAGAAACTGAAAAGCGAAAAATAACTAATTATGAGTCGGTGCCAAACAAAGAATCGACGAAGATCATTAAATTACTTTAAATAAATAATAAAAACAACGTAACATCAAATACAACGTGAAATTCTCAACGATGAACAATGACTTTCCAAAAATGCGTTCTCCGCTCGGCCACTTGCATCTTGCACGCACTTTGCTTGTTTAAAGTTTGTTTGGCGCCGACTCATAATTTGTTATTTTTCGCTTTTTAGTTTCTGTTTTCGTCGGTTCAATTTTTTGTTAAAAAGTTTTATCGCTTTTCAGTTTCTGTTTTCGTCGGTTCAATTTTTTCTTAAAAAGTTTTATATTTGCTTGAGTTGGTGGTTTATCAACTTGTACAGAATGATATGGCGCATTGTCCAAAGAATGTTCGTCTTTTAACTTTTTGCCCCGGGCCCTTGGTTACATAGCTACGCCACTGCTTAAGATGCTGACAAGTGACAACAGCCAAATACCCCAAATAGGCTTCCTTTAAAAACATTTTTAGCTGTATCTATTTAGTTTGTGGCAGTGAAAAAAATATAATGTTAATCTTGATCATATTTTCTAAAACTCTATTGTGCCCAAAACACGTTTTCTTGAAGTTTTCTCGATAGAAAAGTATTGTAAACTAACCTCTTAAAACATGCTTTAAAGCAAACAATCTCTATTATTTACCAAATATTATAAATGAAATTAAGAAGACACAATAATCTAAAACATGGTTGTTTCTGTTTTTCAAAAAAGCTTTGTTTTTTATTTTTTTTTAAAAGTTAAAAAAAATTAAGTAGGTACAACGTGTATCAGAAATGCGTGGTCATATTTTAAGAGCTCATTCAGGGCATAGCATAGAACAACTTTTACTATGGGACCAACACTGAAATCGCGAAAAAAAAAATCAGCTGATCCTTACATTTTGTCGAGCGACTTCGATGATTTAGTAGGGAACAGCAATTTTTTTTCTCTCTTAGCTCTTAAAATATGACCACGCATTTCTGGTACACGTTGTATATATATGCCAGGTTAAGAGTTCTCTAAACCGACGAGCATGCATGACGAGGTTAATGGACGTAAATGAAGCAAAAAAGCAAAAGAGGTGTGTCAGGATCGTAGCAGGTGGAAATCCATAGTCTCTGCCTACCCCAATGGGAAACAGGCGTGATAATATGTATGTATGTCAGTGTCTTGACGGCCTTCTTCAACCCTGGAACTGACGAAAGCTTGTATAACCCCATGGTATAATAACACCAGGTAGTCTCTTCCCGTGACAGCTAGGTCACGTGATTGCCTCCGTACTACGTCATCGGCCGTGGAGCCAATAGCGGGCTGTTAGCGTGACACTTGTCAGTTTGATGTGCTGCCACTTTGTGAAAATAAATTACCCGAGCAAAATGCATTTTTTCATTTACTTTCTTCTATAAAGAATCACTTTTTAACTAGTAATTTAATATAGTTTCCTTTATTAACTAATTAGATGAATAACACGAGATAACAAATAGTTAGGCTAGTTAGGAATTTATTTTATATTCATTATGAACAAAAATCTCCTTAAGTATATTGAAGATATCAATCAATGGCAGCACTGATCGTGACGTAGCTTGGAGGCATCGCGCTGTCATTGCGGGAAGAGAATACCTGGTGAAACATCTTATTATACCATGGTATAACCCGTGTTCTCTGGCAGCATACGTATCGTTCGTGCGCGCGGGGCAGGAGCGCGGGGTGCTGGCGGCGTCGGAGTGCGACTACGCTAAGGCGGTGGGAGAGTTCTTCGGCGGCGCCTGCGCCCCCGGCGCCATCGACGCTGCGCACGCCCTCTCCGACTCCTCCGTAAGTACCTTTTAAACCTTCAATTTTAATTTATTTTATATTGTGTGTATATGTAAAATAAAGATATTAAATACATTTTGTTGTGCTGCTATGACCCCCCGTAACTGGCATACAATAAATTTACAACAGGACAAATTCTTACAGTAAATATTAGAGGTGTGTAACTCAGCTCAGAACCGGTTCAAATATACAGATCAATAAGCTTGAGCTGTTGAGCTGCAGCTCAATGACAAAATACGCAGCTCACGGCTCAGAGAATAGTATCTATCTGTGCGACAACTTTTGTTGCACGGAAGATAAAAGATGTCTATATAGATAAAAACCTGTTTGAACCGGTGAGCTGGAGCGGCGACAGATCCACGGTGAGTCGCAGAGTCAGCGAGCGAGCGCAGCTCAAACAGATGGAACGGTCTTTAAGCTCAGCGACTCGCATCACAGATCCTATCTCGAAGTAGGTAGATACACAAATTGAGCTGATCTGTGAGCCGGTTCACAGCTCCGGCTCACTGACCTGAACCGTGAGCTGAGCTGCAGCTCACGCATTTTTGTTGAGTTACCCATGTCTAGTAAATATTAGGTTAATAAAAAATAAAAAATATCAAATTTAAATTATAAATACTATAACAAACCAAAATCATTTAAATACATTTTAAAATGTTTGTGTGTATCCAGTGTGTTTCGCGTTGCATTATGACTTATTATTATACTATGGTGGGAAATGACGACGTCTGTGGTCTAGTGGTTCGTGTGTCGGACTGCTGATCACGAGGTCGTGGGTTCGATTTCCATAGGACACAAATATTGGTTTGTGTTGGTCTGGGTGTTTCTTATGTATTATAAGTACCTATGTATTTAATAAAACAAAGTTTATCCGGATTAAATCGCGTATACTATTTAAATTGGTTTTCCTGACGTTTCGAAAGCTTTGCAGCATTTCGTGGTCGCAGGTAGACTAAGATGACAAGCGTCTTTACAGATATTTCAAAAAAAAATCAGTACAATATTTAATATCAATATAATTAATATTATTTTAATATTGACTGCCTCGTTGGTCTAGTGGTTGCAAGCGCGACTGCTGAGCGTGGGGACCTGGGTTCGATTCTCGGGTCGGGCAGTGTATTGGGTTTTTTCATTAGAAAATTCTCAGTAGCAGCCCGGTGTCTGGATTTGTGCCCGATCAATGGCAATAGGCTCGCCCCCTATTACATGGGATGGGACTATAACATAACTGGCAAAATGTGGGTGTGCTATTACACCTCTGCCTACCCCTACGGGGAAATACAGGCGTGATGTTATGTTATTATACTATGATGGGAATTGACGACGTCTGTGGTCTAGTGATTCGTGTGGCGGACTGCTAATCACGAGATCGTGGGTTCGATTCCCACAGGACACAAATATTTATATGTGTTGGTCTGGGTGTTTCTTATGTAGTATAAATAAGTAGGTATTTACAAAAAAAAAGTATTTAAGTATTATATCCATTGTTTAGTACCCATAGTACAAGCTCTGCTTAGTTTGGGACTAGATGGTTCTGTGTAAAAATGTCCCAAAAATATTTATTATATTTTTTTATTATTATTAATTAACGCGTAAAGTCGACTGCATGACAGTGGTAACACTTCAATTCGAAAACCGCCCTTACTGCTGAGGCTGACGAAATAGATGCTGCTAATGTCAAAGTGTTACCACCGACGTGCGCTCGACCGTACATAGGTACCTATTTTAATCCACATATTTCGACCAGGTTCTATTGGAGAGGATATCCTTCTCTCTCTCTCTCTATTGGGGAAACTGCAATCTGAGTTTTTGAGGGGTTTGCTTCCAAATAAATCAAATGCGGTCGAATCAACTCAGCCTATCGCAGTCCATTGCTGGACATAGGCCTCTCCCAAGTTGCGCCACAACGCTCGGTCCTCTGCCTTCCGCATCTAGTCCCCCCCAGTGAATGCAGTTGCAGTTTGCAATGCGGTCGAATATCACAGTTTATACAGTACTAACGTACAGAACGGCCACTCACCGCCCCCGCCAATTTAAGATTTCTCGCCCTATACAAGCACGCCATCTCTGAAAACTGAAGAATTGCCAATCTTAAGTGGCAGTGGGCGGGGCACATTGCTCGCAGAACGGATAGCCGATGGGGCAGTAAAGTTCTGGAGTGGTGACCGCGTACTGGAAGGCGCAGCGTGGGTAGGCCCCCTACAAGGTGTACCGACGACCTGGTGAAGGTCGCGGGAATCCGTTGTATGCGGAAAGCGCAGGACCGGTCGTTGTGGCGATGCTTGTGGGAGGCCTATGTCCAGCAGTGGACGTCTTTTGGCTGAAATGATGATGATTGCATAAGGTTGATTATATTTTTTAATGTTTTGGGTGATTTCGTGTTTGCGCGAAAGATTGTCGACGCGCCTTATCTTTTGTGTCGTACTGTACAGTTAAAACCGTATTTATTAGTAATTAAACCTTGTTTTCATTATTTCCAGAGTTTCGACTCTTCAGTACTGTGCTCCGTATGCAGGGCGGCTAATGCCACCGTCGTTAACTCCACTGAATGTAAGTTTAAGTTATGAAAATAGAATTAATTGCCGGGAATCAGCGGCGGTCCTAGCCTTTTATCTCAGTAGAGCGAGATTTGACGACGTCTGTGGTCCAGTGGTTCGAGGGTCGGACTGCTGATCACGAGGTCGTGGGTTCGATTCCCACAGGACACAAATATTTGTGTGATGAACATAAGTGTTTGTGTTGGTCTGGGTGTTTCTTATGTATTATAATAATATAAGTATGTATTTACAAAAAAAAAGTAGGTATATAAGTATTATATCCATTGTCTAGTACCCATATCACAAGCTCTGCTTAGTTTGGGACTAGATGGTGCTGTGTAAAAATGTCCCGAAGATATTTATTATTATTATTTATTATTTATTGTCTTTTAGCGCCCTTCAGTCGATATCAAAAAACGAGTGTGCTTTAGAGCACACACGTCACACACGACTGAAGTAAAACTTCACTAAGTTATACAGGAAAAAAAAATAACTAGTGCGCAAATTTTTTTTGATGGTTCAGTATGAGTAACAGAACACATTTCCATTAATTGTTCAATACTTTTTTTTTTAATCCGACTTAAAATCAGCAAAATATGTACATATGTATGTTCGTAATAACATCAATGAAAGCGCGCGACGGCTGGCTCACGCGGTCGTCCGGGAGGGGGTTGTACCCCTGACGCAAACCATTGCATTGATCATTGATCTTATTACGAACAGATTATGTCATTGATCTTATTACGAACAGATTATGTCCATATTTTACTGATTTTAAGTGGGATAAAAATATTAAAAAAAAAGTATTGAACAATTAATGGAAATGTGTTTTATTACTCACACTGAACCACCAAAACAAATTTGCGCACTAGTTAAAAACATTTCCTGTATCTCCCTCAATACTATTTCAATGAAAAGGAATGGCGGCGCGGCGCGCGTACTTCTGTCGGCGCTGTGTCGTGTACCGCGCCTCGTTCCCCGCGTCCCGCACTACCCCCTCCGTTCGCCTCAAGACTCGTAACGAATTCACCAGCTTACTCCCCAAGTCAAGCGTGCCTAAAGAAGTTTTATTTCAAAAATTAAAAAAAAATACCAAGTAACGTGGTGTCACCGGTAATGGACACCGATCCAATAATAGACATATAAAACTTCAATTGCCTAAAATAAGAGTAGAACTAGTCTCACGACAATGAAAACATCTAGGGTTGAAAGGCTATGCATCTGTCTGTCATTTCGACATGTGAAACACCGTGTTGGACATTTCGATTCAAAATAAGTAGTGAGATGAAAGAATTCATTTTACGGAAATCTACAAATTAA
Source organism: Asteroscopus sphinx (assembly GCA_949699075.1). Lineage (NCBI taxonomy): Eukaryota > Metazoa > Arthropoda > Insecta > Lepidoptera > Noctuidae > Asteroscopus > Asteroscopus sphinx. The sequence goes on along the minus strand of OX453030.1, from coordinate 3,571,075 downwards.
TCGAGACCTAGCCTACTAAGGAAATCGTTATGGAGGTTAGGTTAGGTAGCTCTTTGCTAAAAATACGCATTTTAAATAAATTTTCTTGGAATCGAATCGAGTCATTCAGGCGAATATATCGAATAATAGGGGTGCATTTTTTTTCACAAGTCAGAGGTTATGATTTCGAATAAGCATTTATATGCACTTTCAAAACGTTGTTTATGATTTAGAATCAAATCAAATCAAATCAAAGAATCTAGTTGTTATTCCAAAAAGTTGGTCCTATAGAGAAGAGCCGGCAAGAAACTCCATCCACTTCACTCGTGAGTCCCTTTCCGATTTTGGCGCCCCTTAATACCTGCAGCCGCTCTTCTCGATCTACCCTAGGGCCGGCCCTGCCCCGGGAATCACTTTGACGAAATTATTGGTTATATTTTTATTGGGTCTTTTCAGCGATCTGCACGTGGGACTACAGCAACAGATACTTCGGTAACAACGGCTCTCTGGCGTGCCTCAACGACCCCAACACAGATGTCGCCTTCCTAAACACCAGGAGTATGGCCAGTGAGTACCTATCAGCTTTAATTAAACGTTCTATTTTTTTCAATAATAATTTGGTTGTAGGTAGTAGGTAAATTAAACCACAAATGATTTTAGTTTGTTTTTCAAATTATTGTTTTTTTTTTGTATTTTTTTATTTAAAATTAAAAAAAATTGTACAAAAGAAGCTAAAACATATAAGTAGGTATAGTTAAGCATAAAAGAGACACTGAGACAACACATTAAAAAATTACAAAAATTAAACAACTCGCTTTTCTGGCAGAACTTTAGATAGTACTATTCATTTTATAGGTAGGTAGTTACTTATTGCATGACACAGACTGACACAATGCTGAAACATTTTAGAAGCTTTTGCCATTCTGTACCTAATACTTCTACGCCTTTATGTATGTACAGTACTACTTACTTTATGTATGTTCCGTGTGGGGCCGGACATAAAGAATTGCACCACCATCTCTTCTCATGGGTGTAGTAAAAGGCGACTAAGGGATTCACCAGAGGGTGGGTGCGTTCTCCGAGTATTTAACCAACAAATTGCGATCGCCAACCCGCCTGCCAAGCGTGGCGATTATAGCAGATCCCACCCTTTTGGGGGAGGCCTATGTCCAGCAGTGGACGTCTTTCGGCTGAAATGATGATGTATGTACTATTAGCAAAGCCCAAGCCTTTCCAGTTTTGAAACTGTTTTGCTTGCAAGCTACATTTACAACAAAAAATAAAGAAATCCGCCCTTTATTTTTTCCACCAATCAGGATCCACCAGTTAGGGTCTTTAAAACAACCGTTTTTGTAAAGCCATATGTTTTTATTACTGTATAATACTTTCACGGACTAGGAACAATAGTTCTGTGATTTATGTTCACGGGTTTGGTCATTCGCAGTTGCTTCGTGCTCCTTGCTACCTGTTAATTTCTGTTCATTTGTTTTCTGTTTAAACATCGAAGACTTGGGCGACGACGTAGGCCACGGCGTAGGTAGTACAGCAAGAAAGTAGCCAGTAAAAAAATGTGAAGTCATTAACAATAATACTATTGATGTCGATTCAGTTGCGCACTTTGAAAGGACTAAACTAATGGCGTTTGTCTTTTTCTGTTTCAATAGAAAATGAAAGTAACAGATGCATTTAGTCTGGTTTAGTTTTGTCAAAATGTGCAACAGATTCGCCGAACAAATTATTTGAATTTTATTGAAAACTTGAATTAGTTTAACAATAATTGAGTTAATTGAGAAGAAGAAGAAGAAGTTAATTAAATTACTTACCACGACATCTCATGTCAATTGAACTAATAGTTATAAGGAACAAGACGAAATTTGAAGCAGTTTTATAAACAAATACCTAATAACCTAGTCTTATTTACGTTATTACGACACCTTCACCCACAGTTAAGCCTTTGTTAGTTTTTACAGGCAGCTTTATTGATTTGGACAGTTAACCATTTTTTGCTCAAACTGCACCGCACTGTGTTTTATAACTGGCAGATGTTGCAAGAAACTTGTATTGAAATAAGGACTTTTTATTTTAACAAAGAATGTTCAATGTTTTTATGATCTCACCAAAACGAAGTAAAATTAAAATAGGACATTAAGTATTATTCGCAAGTATCCTTAGAACTTATTAACGTTTTTTTTTAATCAGTCTAATAGGCTAGCAGTTCATTCCCACGGATCTTTATCCGCAAAGTATTTTGTATCAACCTTTTCTAAATAGCTTTTATTTATTATATGGAGGTTTTATGCTTTAAACTTGCTTTATTAAATCTTGAATATAGGGACCTTATTACAAAAGCGACCATAGTCCCTTAATTTTTTCATTTTTTTTTGAGTCAAGTAACATTAACAGCGAGTTGGTTGGTTGGGGTTTGTATTATGAAATAATATTAGAATCATTAAAAAACCTACTGACAGTTTACTCAACCGATTTTAACCTCTATTCCGTGGGCATAAGATGACAAAAGCAAATACGTATTTACAATACCAACTATTTACTGTAATAAGGGTTTGTTAAAATTTCTAATGTTATTTCAAATGGAGTCTAAGTATAACTTACCACCTACTTACATTCATAAATAACTTATTTTTTCATGTTTTTATTTTATTTTGTATCAAACTAACTCTAGTGTGTAAAGAAAGTTTATTGTTACTAACACTTTTTGTGAAATATGTTATTTGACTTGAATTGGATTAAATTGAATTATCTAATCTGACAAACCCCTGATAAATCTGTTAAAAATATGAGTCAGTAATTTAGCTGCATAAAAAATACCCAACTCAGCTAGAACTTCCACTTAAGTTGCACAGTTCAACTGGCATTTATCAATAGTATTTTTTACACTCTACTGTGACATTGTTTGTGGCTGAGGAATGGTTAACTGATAATATATTTGTTTCATTTTCACAACAAGTCATAATGTTGCTTTGTATATCTCAAGAGCAAAAAATATTGTGCCGTCCCGACATTCTATTGGTAGACGAAAACAAAGGACCATGGGGGCAGGGTTTCTTCACTGAATCAGTGCCAGACGAAAAGAAACCTTGAGGTGGAAAGGCGTACGATTTGTCGATAGTACCTACATTACGCGAAATATAACTGTGCCGCTCTGATACTAGGCTTTGCGAAGAGCCGCGCAGGTACAGTAGCGTAATAAGTGTGAGCAGGACATAAGGATGCATCGAACATTAACGAACGACTGAGACAGCGAGAATATGTGATCCCCGCCATCTTGCCACTCAGATGAACAACCTATCAGAGTCTTGCTGCCATTACCGCGCATGCGCGCTACTGATTTGGTTGCAACATTTCCTACTGCGCAGTCACCTGTTTCCACATACATACATACATATTATCACGCCTGTTTCCCATTGGGGTAGGCAGAGACTATGGATTTCCACCTGCTACGATCCTGACACACCTCTTTCGCTTCATCTACGTTCATTAACCTCGTCATGCATGCTCGTCGGTTTAGAGAACTCTTAACCTGGCACTTTTTGAGAACATCCGCGATTTGATCGCGATACGTTCGCCGAGGTCGTCCCCTTCCAACTCTTCCATCCACACTCGCTTCGTATACTTGTTTCGTCAATCTCCTCTCTTCCATCCTCTCTATATGTCCAAACCATCTTAACATACCTTTCTCAATCTTTGTCACTACATCTTCTTTCACTCCACAACGCTCCCTTATCATGTTATTCCTTACTTTATCTCTCAAAGTTACACCACACATACTTCTCAAAGCTCTCATTTCTACTGCATTTATTCTGCTTTCATGTTTCTTCTGCCATACCTAACTTTCACTACCATACATAAGTGTAGGCACTAACACTCCCCCATGAACAGCCAGCCGTGCCTTTTCCGACACTTTGCGGCTGTTCCTGTTTCCACAGTTATAGTTATATTACGCGTACTGTAATCCATTATTCTTCGGGCTGCTACAAAAAAAAACCGTTGTTCAATCCCAAAAGGTACAAGGATCTCATGCTTAGCAGCCGCGCTTGTAGTCAAAAAGAGCCACTAGTTTTTCAACCACATAACGTTTTAATATTTTCTCCTAGCGCATCTAACCAACTTGGGTCTGCAAGCCAATCAGTTCCGTGCTCTGTGCCGCAACAACTCGCTGGCATCCAGCGCTGGTATCAACATTGACGACGGCTGCCTTCTGTCCTACGTTGTTGATGCTGAGGTCGTCACCAGAAGGTAAGGGTTTTGTTAAAAATCAATTTTATGGACTGCAGACCGCGTCTTACTCACAGAAATAGAGTAGAATGGTTGTTATCACAATTTTACTTACGATTCATGCGTGGCAACTTTCGAACAAACTACGCCATACATATTGACGTCATTATTTAAAAAAAATTAACTTTAATCATATGTACTTTACAGCTTTTGTTTCTGCTGTTAAAAACAGCGCAATAAGGCATTTTTGCGGGTTTTTGTTACAGTATATTATAGAAACAAGTCATAAGGCGTAGTCCGTTGGTCAGTGTTGACACGCGCGCCCTGCCCACTTTTCCATTCTCTATTTCTGTGGTCGTACTCGTAGCTAGGGGCGCAAACATAGATATCAGAAGTGCAAACTGTGGTTTGCTGCACTTCTGATTGCGATTTACGTTTGATGACTTTGAGGGCTCAAGGGGTAAAGGGGGCGCACTCGCAGACCCGCAGCTGCAGGCTGCTGGGGTACCGGCACATTAAAAACTTACCGAAAATAAAACATTCTCTTCCGCAAAATAAGCTTGGGTGTGGGGGGGGGGGGGGGGGGCAAAATTCAAATCGTGCCCTGGGCTTAAGTTGTGGGGGGGAATACAAATCATGCCCTGTGCGTTCATGACTTTAGCTACTACGACACTGCCTGCAGACATTAGACTACGCGGGATCTAATTTACTGGGGCGGCTAGTTCGAAGTAGTGACAAATTCGAGTATGACACACGGGGTTCCATAATAGGAGGAGATATTGAAGAGTTAAAGAAAGCTGAAAGTCCCTTAAAAGGACCTCGGTAATAATGTTACACCATAAATTTTACATTAAAACTGTGTTCTTATTTACAGAAACGACCCTCACTACAACAGTCTGAACACTCTCTTCGATTCACTCGACCATTTCTTCGGTTACACCGCCGCTTCCGGAAACCAGCTCATCAACCTAGAAATTTTCTCGCCCTTCGGCGGCCACAACGATTTACTGTTCAAAGATTCTACTATCGGCCTTACGGAGCCCACGGGCGTGTCAAATCATGAGCCGGCGAGGAATTACATCGAACTTTTCAGACACTTGCAAGCTTGCACGGGCACCGCACCCGCGATCGCTGGCCTTGCAAGCCGCAGCTTCTATTCAATAATCACCTTAGTTACAATGGCGTTTATGGCAAGATTCGTCATGTATTAGTAGATTTTTTGTGTGTGTATCCGAACGTTTTCTTTTAAGTTTGACAGTTGTTTTTGCGGGAAGCGTTTTTATTGGTTGTTGGTTTTCTTTGTGAAATTTGATTTCGCGCTCAAAATAAAAAGTAAATTCAATTTGAAAAAATATCATTTTTTTTTGGTACGTACTTAAAAAAAAAAAAGATTACTTTTATATTCATTTAATTTTGAAATTTACACTTCTACATGAATGATGTGATTCTATCTTATTATTTAATAGTCCAGTAGGTATTCAATACAGTGAAATATCATCACAATATTATTATGATTTACGACTATAAAACTACGTACTAATAATTATGTGTAAGTTAAAGCGTGTGAACAACTTTGCATTATGTAAGTAAGAATTATGTATTTTTATAAATTATTTTAGTTACCTACCCATAGTAACTTTCCGAATTTTCTAATGTATTATGAACAATGTAGGTAGTACTTATTTTAGAATATGATGCTATTAATTGTGTTACCATAGTATTTTGTTTGTATTTTTGTGAATAAAATTAAATAAACTCTTTTTATAAAAATAATACTGTTGTTTTACTTATGTTATACCCGTCAGTATAGAAATGTCTTATACCCTTAATTATAGAATCACTACTGTCGGACCCAGGAATACAGGTCATCTTCATAGTTGATACAGCACGGTACGACACAAAAAATAACGCGCGACGTCAATCTGGGTATTTTCTCGTGGTCCTACTTTTTTAACTTACTAGTAGGACCATGAGGGTCATAGTCCTACTAGTAGGTCCACGAGAGTTTCTTCGTTCACGCAGACATGAAAAGACGATCGACGAAATATTAAAAAAATTAAATCAACCTTATGCAATGCCCACAAGTTGCTAAAATAGTTTGCCAGACGTCTTTTTCTATTTCGCTCACACATTTCCTTACTCTCTCGCCAGCGGCTGACAAATTGGCGCGCAGATGATGTTTTTTTTCTGATTGGTTAACCAATTTCCCGCGTATTTAAATTGTGTCATCTGAGCAGGTACATCGGTGAGCCATATTAAATGTGTACTACTGTACAGTCGACTTCATGACAGTGGTAACACTTGAATTAGAAAACCGACCTTACTGCTTACGAAAAAAAGGCGCTGTCATTGTCAAACTGTTACCAATGACGTGCGGTCGACCGTACCTAGCGTGGCCAACTGTCCAAGAAGCGCCGACTTTTTGGTTTGAGCATCATCATTTGTAGGTCATTTGGGACATGGTATAATAACATGTTTCACCAGGTATTCTCTTCCCGCAATGACAGCGCGATGCCTCCAAGCTATGTCACGATCCGTGTTGTCATTGATATATATCTTCAATATATTTGAGGAGATTTTTGTTCATAATGAATATAAAATAAACTCCTAACTAGCCTATTTGTTATTCATCTAATTAGTTATTAAAGGAAACTGTATAAAATTACTAGTTTAAAAGCGATTCTTTATAGAAAGCGAGCGAAAGCAAGTAAATGAAAAAATGCGTTTTGCTCGGGTAATTTATTTTCACAAAGTGGCAGCACATCAAACTGACAAGTGTCACGCTAACAGCCCGCTATTGGCTCCACGGCCGATGACGTAGTACGGAGGCAATCACGTGACCTAGCTGTCACGGGAAGAAACTACCTGGTGAAACATCTTATTATACCATGATTTGGGATAGTCGAATAAAAACAAGTAAATCAATTTACCTCCAATCGTTTATTACATACAATATTTATAAAATACGCCTCTATTTAATAAGTTACATGTATGTACTAAGATTCATATTAAAAGAGCGTTTTTAACAGAAAAGTCGTCACATTGTCAATTTATTTCAGCGCTTTACACATCTAGCAAATTATCGTTGCAATTACGCCACTGTCGGGCACCGTAGTTTTATCAGCAGTGATCGGCAATTTCATATACAAAATAAGTGGTTTTTAAAACAACAGTTTTCGCTTTTAATAATCCGCCAGATGTGCACAACACTGCCAGCATGTAAACATGACTATTTTAAACTAAAAATTAAATAAAGAAAAAGGGAAAACAATAATGCACCCTCCATACATTTATTTCTAATTTATTTACATACTTATAATAATAGCCTATATTCGCTAGGTTTAGTAAAAAAACAATGTTTCGTTCTAAATTCTTTGTCAAGTTTCTTTGGTGTAACAGAAAAGTGAAATAATACTTTAGAGGACCTTCGATCAAATATACTATAGATGCACGGTCTTGTACAAAATCAAACTCAAAAAACGTCTCCGCGATAAAGTGTAATTGTAATTATGTTTTCGACAACAATCTGCTCTTGACCGCAATCTAGACAGCTTTGTCAAGATGTGGTCGACGCTGGAGCGAGCAAACTTATTAGGTGCCGATTCACTCCAGCTTTAAAGGCGTTAGGTTTGTAAGTCCCCGGAAATACAGATCCATACTTTGTTTATACATTTGGACTAGTTTTCATTTATTTTTTCTACACATTTTTAGCATCGTGAATCGGCTGACTTAGTAAATTATTAAAACTCTAACAAAAATCTTTAAAATATTCAATAACTCTTATCAATATTACTATAAGGTTTAAATTTTTTTTTTATCACTTTGGAAGTGCTATTTTAAATTAAAAATTGCAAAATATGTGACGTCAACGTCACGCCAGGGGTGAGGGTGTCACACAAATGTGACCGCTTGTCAGGAGGACGGGGGGGGGGGGGGGGAAATTTCATGAAATTCGTGTTAAGTAACTTATGGATGGCCCCTTAGAGTAATCGGCTATTGAATCAAATAATTAACGTTGATGAAGAATGGCCTAAGAATTGTTCAATTGCAAGTGTTTTGGAGGTTATCTAAAGTAATTATTTCGCAATTCTATTACACCCTGTACAATGTCAAATTACACTTATAACTCTTATGCCGGGTACAGACCAAGCGAACGAAGGCAAGCGAAGGCGAACAGTGATTTTCGCAGATTGTCACCGCACACTCGCTCGCCTTCGCAGCTGTGTCCACATAAAGTGAACGTCAGCCTTCGCTCGTCTTCGTTTGCTTGGTCTATACCCGGCATTATAAGTACCATTTTCAACATTTTTATGCTACAATATTCCAACTCCTGTATACAGTATTTACCCACGGCATGCTATAATAAGATGTTTTACCGGGTACTCTTCCCGTGACAGCTAGGTCACGTGATTGCCTCCGTACTACGTCATCGGCTGTGGAGCCAATAGCGGGCTGTTATCGTGACACTTGTCAATTTTATGTGCTGCCACTTTGTGAAAATAAATTACCCGAGCAAAATGCATTATTTCATTTAAGTACTTGCTTATATAAAGAATCACTTTTGAACTATTAATTTTATACAGTTTCCTTTAATAACTAATTAGATGAATAACACGAGATAACAAATAGGCTAGGTGAGAATTTGTTCTATATTCATTATGAACAAAAATCTCCTTAAATATATTGAAGATATCAATCAATGGCAACACTGATCGTGACGTAGCTTGGAGGCATCGCGCTGTCATCGCGGGAAGAGAATACCTGGTGAAACATCTTATTATACCATGACCCACGGTATCTGATCAATTCTGGTGAATTCAAATTATAGAGATCAGAGATGAGTAGAGTATACGCACCAAACTCTATGGCAGCTTGAAAACGAGTTATATGCCTGCGCAGTAGATTAGCTTGAGAAAGAGATAATCGGCTATCTAGCGTCATCTCTGTCGCACGAAGCACTAACAGCCTGATACTTGGAGGAAGTACTTGTGGAGTCGTAGTAATCAAATTACCAAGTCTCATATAGCTGCTATCTTTTGTCTTACATAGTCAGCAACATGACAGAAAGAGATAGATCTACAATCGGTATGGCCTTCAATTCTCAATCTAACCGTTTTTTGGTTTAAGTAAATGGCTTTTAAGTTCAATATGGGAAGTTACGAATAAAAGATGAAGAAATTATCGAATGGCAATGTGGTGCATCTATTTTAATAAACGGACAGTACTCCACAGGTTATTAATTAAAATATTAACTATTTTGAGGTTGTTTTGCTTACAAAACTTATGTCAAACAAGTGGTTGGCTAGCACTAATTAATTAATTAGTTTTACTTTAGATGTAAAGGTGCCAAAGAGGTTGGTTCAGAGGCAGTGGTGCCAACGTAATACATTATAGAACCATAGAGTACTTACAAGGGATTGGTCAAATCAAATTTCAATTGACATTCGCCATCTTGTTTCTACATTATGTCGAGTTCGAGATAATGTCTACGAAGCCAGAATCACCCCCCGGATGTGTTGACAAATATTGTTCACCTGTTCTTATCAGGTGTTATGTGTTTCAGGTGTTAGGTCTTTCTTATGTTATGTATGTTCTTATCAGGGACCGTACAACCCCGGTTAAGAGTTAGGTCTTTCGAAGCGGTAAGCCCTTTATGAGGTTACCTTCATCATGATGTAACCCCATGGGTTCTATGCTTGTAACCCAGTAAAAGGGTTACATTTATATAAGGGTTTTGTTCGGGTTACCATATGGTTATTCAATAAACTTGTGCGGAGTAGATGGTGGAGCATTTTGCAACCTATGCCCATCATCAAGTGATCATATTACATTGCTCCGAGTCAGAATGTTATGTCGTTTTTTTATCGTTTGCTACATGAAAAAGAAAGAAAGATCGTTGAAAGTGTGTTACACTTTTATGAACGGCTTTAAGCCTTTCAAAAGGTTTACCCATATCATATGGGTTTTTGATTAACCGCTTAGAAAAACCCTCTAGAAAACCTTTTCAATGGGTAACCAGAATGGTCCCCGGTAATGAGTAATTAAGATATGAATATTGGCCGTAAGTCTTTATTGTGGCAGTCTGCAGATTCTTGTGCCGTCTTCCTGGTAATATGGTGTTGGTCTTCAGACCCTCAGTGATGTAAGGCGTGGTGTGGGGTGAGCACGGCGCCCCCTGACGGCATGACGGAGGTTATGACGGGGGCGCCGCCTGATACCCCAGATACACCACCCACACCGGGAACACCACCGCCGCAGAATATTACCTGTAGGAGACAGGATTATTTTATGAACCGACTGCGTTGGAGCCAAAAAGGAGGTTTATGTTTTTGGTTGGTATGTATGTCTTAGACCAACAGAATAAAGGTAGACGGCGCATGTGTTAACAAAAGCGTTCAAAGATGTGATGCATGCTTTACAAACTTGTGTGCGTGACCTTGTGTCGCACGCAGTTGCCATGCATCTGTGTGCTTAGTAAAAAATGTTGCCACCGAAAACAAATTTACCCCATTTTCACATACCTATTAAATATTATATTTTAAGGACATTATGTAGCAATTTAGATAAAACATATTTTTCTAATGATACGTTTAATAAACAGAGAATAATACTAAAAACCTTTGTGTTGTGTTAATTTCCGGTAGTACTGTCTTTTCTTACCGACTTCTGGGTATACCATCTAATTTAGATATAAAGTGTGATGGAATCTTATCTTTAGGTACTTTTCATTAACAGACCTTATTCAATATGTTTTCTGGTTTATGCCGGAGAAATTATACATACGTGATACACGTGATCACGTGTATCATATAATAGTGATATTATTATCCTTTGAAAATGGCCGCAGGCGTGTGCGGCGGGCAGAGTACTTAGGACGCGTCAATTAGAATAAGTATGACAACAAAAATCACCACTACAACGTGCTATTGAAATAACTGAAACCTCTTAAGGGGTCATTGTAATCAGTATGAACAACTTTTACTACGGGACCAAACCAGAAATCGCGAAAAAAAAATCAGCTGATCCCTACATTTTGTCGATTCATGTGAACACAAATGTAGGTAACAGATGATTTTTATCACGATTTCGGGGATGGTCCCATAGTAAAAGTTTTTCATACTGATGAATACAATGATCCCTTAAGAGGTTCTCAGTGATTTCAATAATACGTTGTAAATTCTACAATAATTTATGAAAATAAATAATTACTTGCCATACCAATTTATTACAATAAGTTGGGGTGTCTGAAGTTTTAAGCCATTGAAATAACACATCGTAATTAAATTAAGTACTATATGAAAGGTTCAAAATAAATAAAAACATCAAACCGATGGCTAAATTAAGAAAGTTACTAATCCTAATAACACCATCAGACCCAAACGTCACCCGTATTTTGGGGGTATTTTTGATGTCGATTTGCTGGTCACACCGATAAAAATACGTCAGGTTTTGTGTTCCAACAGTACATTACGAAATTTTATTGTATTTATAATTTAGAATTACGTAAAATCAAGTACTTCTTTGTGAAATGTAATACCGCAAGGCTTTTTTTGTGTCAGCGAGTTATTTTTACACGTTTTCACAACACAGGAAGGCATATTAAGACCATAAACAATACTGTCAATGTGACGTCTAGCGCGTTCGGTTTCTCGCGTCGCACTGGAACGCGATCAGCTTCCTATTTCAAATTCAGCTTCCTTTACCCTGCTTCCTTGTGACAGCGCGGTACTCTGTCTACCTTTTTTCTGTTGGTCTAAGATGTATGTATACAACGTGTTATTGAAATAACTGAAAACCTCTTAAGGGGTCATTGTACTCATCAGTATGAACAACATTTACTATGGGACCAAACATGAAATCACGAAAAAAAATTAGGTGTCCCCTAAATTTTTGTTCACATGAATCGACAAAATGTCGCGATTGGAAATGGTACAGGATTATCTATTTTCACCATGTTAAAGATCTTAGTTTGACTGTAAAGTAATGATATTTAAAAGTATAGATATGTCATCATCATTTCAGGCTAAAGACGTCCACTGCTGGACATAGGCCTCTCCCAAGCATCGCCACAACGACCGGTCCTGTGCCTTCCGTCTCCAGCGGTTTCCCGCGACCTTCACCAGGTCGTCGGTCCACCTTGTGGGGGGCCTACCCACGCTGCGCCTTCCAGTACGCGGTCGCCACTCCACAACTTTACTGCCCCATCGGCCATCTGTTCTGCTAGGAATGTGCCCCGAACACTGCCACATAAGTTTGGCAATTCTTCGGGCTATGTCGGTTACTTTCGTTCTCCTGCGAATCTCCTCATTTCTGATTCGATCACGCAGGGACACTCCGAGCATAGCCCCCTCCATTACCACATACCTTTGAGTGACTTTGAGCCTTCTTATCAGGCCCATTGTGAGCGACCACATACCCTACAATATGTCATACCCTTACAAATGAAAAAAATGTTCCGTACACAGTGGCAGTACAATACACATAAACTAGTACACAGTAAGTAAGTTGGTTACTTCAAGTTACTTTCGCGTCATAATTGGAACATACACACATACACACACAACGGCATTTCAGTTTTGTTATGTCACCGGTCACGCTCGGCGCCTTACTTGACGCAGATTAAGGTGAATGCTACAAGGGTAACCCGTTTGCCGTTTTTTTGCAAATTGTAGCTTTATTTCGCATTGTATATTGATCAAAATATGATTGGCGGAAATAGTCACAATATATTTAAGGAATAATACTCATAAAAAATATTAACCTAGCTCTATAAGCTGTATAAGCTGGGAAATCGATAATTAGATCGTAAATTAATATTATCGAGCTAGTACAGCTAATAGAGCTAGGTTAATATTTTTTACGAGTATTATTCAGTAGATATATTGTTATTATTTCCGCCAATCATATTTTGGCCAATATACAACGCGAAATAAAGCTACAATTTGCAAAAAACACCAAATATTTTGAATTTCGCGGGGTACCCTGTAGCATTCACCTTAATAGAAAAACTTCATAATTAGGACGTTTTCGAGTCTTCAGATTGCGAGCGCAAGTGACATATCTGTACTTTTAAATATCATTGCTGTAAACTTTAAATAAATAAAATAGTAAAATTATGTATATTATTACTTGTGACACAGGCGTGGCAGGTTGTCCGGGGCTCGCTAGTACATACTGCTGTTGCCTGACACCGCCTACCTGAAACACACACATGTTAATAATATACTGCGGGCACTGTAACATGTCTAATGGATACAGGATTGTAAGTCAGTAAATCATCTTCCTGCAGGGTATAACCTTCCCTTTTTTTTTGAGGCAGAGATAATGCCTATCGCATGTCACGCCACCCGGGGAGGTAGCGTGGTTATGTGGGGTTTGCACCCACTAAAAACTCCGCCGTGTACCTACTCTCGCCTTGGTGGATGAGCCACGAGAACTGCGATGCATGGCATTCGCGACCCATCCAGCGCGGCCCATTTTCGGGTCCCTCTCTCTGTAGTGACGCTCTTTAGGCGATGTCCGGGTACACTTGGGACATCAACACAACTTGAAGGCCGTGCAATGCGGACGACTGACTCCCCAGTCTATCGCCCGCTGTCCTCTGTTAGGGCGGCATCAGTTCGGCGTAAGGCCGCCTGCGGAGGATTGGATCAGCGAAGGAGTCTTCTTCCCTGACCCACTCCGCCGCTTGTTTCTGCGAGATAACCTCCTCACAGAAAGATGCGACCGCCTCCCACGCCTCCACACTGTCAGCCATGGCTCTGACCAGGGCTGGCAGCGATATGTCTCCCCCAATCGCTGCAGTGAGAGCAGGGCGCTGCAACACCCAAGCAGGACAGTATGCAAGGGTATGAAGGGCCGTGTCCTCACTACAGCCGCACTGGGGGCACATGGAAGTAGCCTCCCGTCTCGCCACTTTATGCAGGGGTAGTCCAACTGAACCGACTTCGAACCCAAGTGGGAAGATGTAATCATAGTCTTGGGAAGTAGAGTTACATCAACAGTTGGCGACAGCGTGTGGCTGTGGGTATGACCCTCAAACTATGCGTCACCTCTTATCCTGTCCTTTGTGTCCCACCACCTGCACCTAAAGCGACCTCTGCGCCGCCATTGATAACGCCGTAGAGGTAACAAAGTTTTGGGTTTGCCAAGTCTGACAAAAGATCAGTCGTATCACGACACGAAGAAGAGTTCAGCAATATTTTTTTGCTATACTGGATGTAAGGGAAACGCTTCCGAAAACGAAGATAGGTGAGAGTGCTGGTGATTACTGATACGAAACTACCAAAAAAAATGCGATTATTTTTTTTTAGATTTATTTGCTTTGGGCAGTTAAATATAACTGATTTGCAAAAAAACTCTATTTACTTAATTTTTTATAGTTCGCAATGTAATTCAAATAAAATAGCTGGCGCTAGGGGTGAACGACATCCGCTCGCATACGCAGTCCGTGTCGTAGCGAGCGTAGGTAGGTTAGGTACGCGCGGCATTGAACCCGAGTTTTATACGCTTTACATTGCGGGTTTGCAAAATACCAAATCACTAAAACAATGAGTATAATGGATTGTGTTTAGATAGTATAATAATAGCCTTTCAGTTTCGGGAGCGTTTCCCTGACACCCAGTATAAATTAATAATCAAATAAATGTGTTTCCTCCCACTTGCTCGGAAATTGGTTCATTATTCAAAAAAAAAAAAAAACATTATAATAAAACAAAGTTTAACCGGATTAAATCGCGTATATTATTTAAAAAAAAAATGCTGCAAAGCTTTCGAAACGTCAGCAAAACCAATTTAAATAATATACGCGATTTAATCCGGTTAAACTTTGTTTTATTATAATGTGTAGTGATCGCGAAAACCTAAGAAGTTATTAAAAATAAATACATCAATCGGCTTTTTTCCGTACGCAACGAAACAAATAGATCTGTGCAACGAAATAACTAACGGCAGCAATTTGTTTTTTAAATCTTGTTACCGAGGTTTTTAAGTACATACTTAAATAACTTAGGTGATTTTAGGTTGGAACACAGACCAGTAAGCTTCAAGACTCCGCATAAACAAAGTTTTGTATTCGAATGCAGTCGTAAAACGTTGGTGGGGGCGGACGGCGCGTTATGATTGGCCGGCTCAAAAGTTCGGTGGTATGATTCCTTATGATTGGTGCCGCTCGCTGACTGAGTGACGTTCCGATTGGCGGAGTGACGTATGATATGCAGTGGTAGAGCATATGCGTTGTGACCGGGGGTGTCCAGCTAACCGGCGTCTAGAAGCTTACTGGTCTATGGGTACAAAATATTTATCATTATAAAGGCTGCATACGTATTTTTTTTTTCTTAACTGAAAATAGAACAAGAACCGCGCACGGACGAATTAAATAAATATATAAATATCTTTGGGACATTTTTACACAGCACCATCTACTCCCAAACTAAGCAAAGCTTGTGGTATGGGTACTAGACAATGTATATAATACTTATATACTTTTTTTTTCTGTAAATACATACTTTTAATACATAAGCAACACACCCAGACCAACACAAACACTTATGTTCATCACACAAATATTTGTGTCCTGTGGGAATCGAACCCACGACCTCGTTATCAGCAGTCCGACACTCGAACCACTAGACCACAGAGGTCGTCGCGACGTGTGAATTGACGCGAATGAAACATAGATATTGTTGAATTAATTTGTGTATTGTTTCCTCGCAAATGAGAGAAAAGTACTATACAAGTCTCGACCGAAATAGCAATTAATGGCCTCGTTTAGTTAAAACGGACTCGGCTGGCGCCTCGTCGTTTTAAAATCACTTTTAATATTACTCGACCGTCAATTGCTTAATTTCAGGCATCGACAGTAATGTACTCTTTCCTTCTTTCTTTCTTTCACCGGAACACAGAAATGCAAGCATCACTATTTAGCGGAGAAGTAAAGAAAGAAAGAAAAATAGTTTATTGTCACCGCAGACCAGTAAGCCTCTAGACGCCGATTAGCCGGACACCCCCGGTCACAACGCATATACAGTAGCACTGCATATCATACGCCCCGCCGCCAATCAGGACGTCAGTCCGTCAGCGAGCGGGACCAATCATACGAAATCATACCACCGAACGTTTGAGCCGACCAATCATAACGCGCCGCCCGGCCCCGGTCCCCGCCAACATTTTACGACTGCGTTCTCATGCAAAACTTTGTTTAAGCGGCGTCTTGAGGTTTACTGGTCTGTGATTGTCACAGTTAACGACACACAACATTAAAACAACAGTGATAAACACAAGCAGGTAACTTATAGGTGGGGTTACATAGAAGGTAAAACAAAACAAAAAAAACATGGGTAAAAAACCGGCCAAGAGCATGTCGGGCCATGCTCAGTATTATAGGGTTCCTTAAGTAGGTGTACAAACGAATCAAAACGAATATTACTCATGGCTATTTTAGTTTTTGCAATAATCGGCAGCATTCGCGACTCAGAGCGTGTTGTTAGTAGCGCCATCTAGCGATAAATTCAAGAAGCCAAATTTAAGAACTGTGTCATGTCAAAGTTACTTTTTGTAATTTTTTCAAATAGAAAGTAGCTAAAGGAGCATTATTTACCATGATAATTTTTCTCTCTAAGGTCAATGACCTTTGAACTAGGACGTTTTAAGTATTTTTCAGTTTTCTGTCTATAACTCAAAAAATTATAATCACATTATACTCGAAATAATTTTAAAAGAGAGTTTTCACAAAGGTCTATCAATGTGGAAGATTATAAGTTTCTACGTTGCATAGTTTAGAAATGGCAGGGAATAGAATGGACACATTGCAAGCCACTTTGGCGGGCTATATTTCGCAGATGGTACACCTGATAAAAAAGTGATGTATGAAACATTACCTTCATTTTAGTAGACCTATTCAATGATACCCCACACGAGGGGGTGCAGCGAAAAAAAAATTTCATCCCCATTTCACATGTATGGGCGCCACCCCTAAAATACGTCATCAAGATTTTTTTATTCTTTTAAAATTGAGATCTATATCTAAACCATTTTTTAACAAAATTTCATTTACTTATGTTTATAACTGTAGAAGTTATTAAGCTGTAAAGGATTAGGAGAGACGGACAGACGGACGGACATGACGAAACTATAAGGGTTCCTTGTAGGACTTCGGAACCCTTAAAAATTAAGAAAGGACAGTCGATATAAAATATAAGAAAAGTATAGTTGACTGCATGACAATGGCAACACCCGAGTCTGAAAACCGAGTCCGAGTCTGAAAAAGTAGGTACGGTGGTAGTACTTCCCCGGAGAAGCTCCTTCAGTAGGAGCTCTACTACTATTTGTTGATAATAAGTGTAATGTTCGCACCTGGTGTACTTGCTGTGGTTGCTGCTGTATCGTCTGCCGATGGTCATCGTCAGTCACCACCACTTGCTCCGTGTACGAGGCGCCACCTAGCGGATAAACACAATACAATACACAACAATACAATACACAATACAATACACTATTGTATGTTGGCGTTTTTGACATCTTCCATTAGTGTTGTAACACATTTCAAATTATTTTATTATTTTAACGCATTTTACGCATGCGAAGCGAATTCTAAAGATATAAATTGTGAAAAGAAAAAATCGCTCACGAGCAGGATTCGAACCTGCGACTCCGTATGTCTCCTGCGAGTCGTATAGATATGCCTACCCTTACTTATTAATTATTGACTTTGATTTAACTGAAAAGTTAGTCGAGTCGGTTAAGGAACAATGTTTCTTAATAAGATATCGCTGACGTCACCCAAAGACGTATAGTAGAGGATAATTTCGATACCACGAGCAGTGTTCACGGTAGCTTAGTGGCTAAAGCACTGGCGTACTGAGCCAGGAGTCGCAGGTTCGAATCCTGCTCGTGAGCGATTTTTTCTTTCCACAATTTATATCTTTACATTTCAAATTATTATCGAAAAGAATATAGTCAAGTGCGAGTCGTATAAACACATACAACGTGTTATTGAATTAACCCAAAACCTGAAACTATTTTGTTCAGAATCGAGAGTAGAATCCATTACACTACTTTTTAACATAGGGTATTTTTAACAAAAAAATAATCATACCATGCCGTGTCTAAAAGTTTCATACGACGTCGTGGCGCTGAGCGCAAAGGCGAGCGAACCCAGTAAAAAGTGTGATGGGAACTTTTGGGTAACATTTGTTTCCTAAAAGACACCTTCCGACACAGTAGCACGAGAGCGTCGCACGTTCGTGAATGAATCTAGCGCTATGAATCGATTAGAGTAACCATGATACCAAAAATTACAAATATCTTGTATAATAATAAATGAAAATTAATAATTACTTTACATATCAATTAATTATAATAAAAACTAGTTGGGGTACCTGAGGTTTTGAGTTATTCCAATAACACGTCAATAACTGAAAACCTCTTAAGTGGTCATTATACTCATCAGTATGTTTTTTTTTTACTGTGGGACCAACACTGAAAACGCGAAAAAATACAGCTGTTGCCTATATTTGTGTTCACATAAATCGACAAAATGTAGGGAACAGCAGATTTTTTTTGCGATTTAATGGTTGATCTCATAGTAAAAGTTGTTCATATTGATGAGTACAATGACCCCTTAAGACTATTCAGTTATTTCAATAACATGTAGTTCTCGTTGGTGTGCCGGCTAAGGTACCTTTTCTTTCGGAGAAGAGGCCAAATACCAGCTTGCCGCTCTTGACTCGATTCAACGCAGAGCTGAGAGGCTAATTGGTGATGAACTGCTAGTAAAATCTAAGCTACAAAGCTTAGCCAAATACAATCGAATTGAGAACATCCTCTTTTTTTTCCAAGTCAGTCAAAAAATGGGCTGTGCCCAGCAGTGGGACAGTAATGGACTACTTATGTGTTTGTATGCTATAATAAGATGTTTCACCAGGTAGTCTCTTCCCGTGACAGCTAGGTCACGTGATTGCCTCCGTACTACGTCATCGGCCGTGGAGCCAATAGCGGGCTGTTAGCCACTTTGTGAAAATAAATTACCCGAGCAAAATGCATTTTTTCATTTATATGCTTCTATAAAGAATCACTTTTGAACTATTCATTTTAATCAGTTTCCTTTAATAACAAATTAGATGAAAAACACGAGATAACAAATATTTAGGCTAGTTAGGAATTTATTTTATATTCATTTTGAACAAAAATCTCGTTAAGAGGCTGACAACACCTAAAAAATCATACCTCTGCGGTCACTGTCGTTTCGTACAGAACTGAAAGAGAGGCAACGAGCCGAGGGACGACGGATACGCCGCTCAATTTGAATGAAAATTAACAATATTTTTTTTAAATAAAAAACTAAAAGCTTATTTGAAAAACAGAAACAACAAATGTTTAGATTATTGTCTTTCTCAAATGTTTTCTTAATTTTATTTATAATATTTAGTAAATAATAGAGATTGTTTGCTTTAAAGCATGTTTTAAGAGGTTAGTTTACAATTCTTTTCTATCGAGAAAACTTCAAGAAAACGTGTTTTGGGCACAATACAGTTTCAGAAAATACGATCAAGATTAACATATATTTTTTTCACTGCCGCAAACTGAATAGATACAGCTAAAAATGTTTTTAAAAGAAGCCTATTTGGGGTATTTGGCTGTTGTCAGCGTCTTAAGTATACTGAAGATACCAATCAATGGCAACACTGATCGTGACGTAGCTTGGAGGTATCGCGCTGTCATCGCGGGAAGAGAATACCTGGTGAAACATCTTATTATACCATGTGTGTTTGTATGTAACATATATCGCTAACCTGCATTATTAATAGTGGCAGCAGCGTTGAGACTCTCGCAGCCAAACAGACAGTGTTGCACCGTCCAACGAGGCTCGAAGGGAATATGTGTTTTTACCTGTAAGGAACACATTTTTAACCGTCTTCAAAAAAGGAGAGAAAAGAAGAGAAAAGAGCCTTACAATAGTCGCATATGATGTATAACATCTGACATCCAACACCCATCTCTGCAATTCACGAAATCATTACAATTAAATTAGAATCCTACTTCTTGCTATCCTTTATTTTATCATCATCATTCATCATTTCAGCCGAAAGACGTCCACTGCTGGACATAGGCCTCCCCCAAGTATCGCCACAACGACCGGTCCTGCGCCTTCCGCATCCAGCGGATTCCCGCGACCTTCACCAGGTCGTCGGTCCACCATGTGAGGGGCCTACCCACGCTGCGCCTTCCAGTACGTGGTCGCCACTCCAGAACTTTACTGCCCCATCGGCCATCATTTCTGCGAGCAATGTGCCCCGTCCATTGCCACTTAAGTTTGGCAATTCTTCGGGCTATGTCGGTCACTTACGTTCTCCTGCGAATCTCCTCATTTCTGATTTGATCACGCAGGGACACTCCGAGCATAGCCCTCTCCATTGACCTTTGAGTGACTTTGAGCCTTCTTATCAGGCCCATTGTGAGCGACCGCGTTTCAGTACCGTAAGTAATTACTGGCAACACACACTGGTCAAAGACTCTCGTCTTGAGACACTGCGGTATTTTAGACGAGAAGATATTGCGTAGCTTCCCGAACGCTGCCCAACCGAGTCGGATTCGACGATTGACCTCTTTCTCGAAGTTGGACTTACCTAGCTGGACAGTTTGTCCTAGGTATACATAATCGTCAACAACTTCGAGTGTAGATTCTCCGATGTTTACGGGAATGGGTGCTATATGGGAATTCGACATAACCTTTGTCTTGTCCATATTCATTTTAAGACCCACTATCGGAAGCTCTACTGAGGTCATCGAGCATTGTACCGAGGTCCTCCATGGTCTCAGCCATGACTACTATGTCGTCGGCAAACCGAAGGTGAGTGATGTACTCGCCGTTTATGTTAATGCCTAGCCCCTTTATTTTATATCCTTTTATTTTAGCCTCTAGAGCATTGGAAATGTTACCGTGTACATACATAATTCTTTAGCTTAGTTTTGAATACATTCATGTTATTTCATTCTTTTAGATCATCTGGTAATCTATTGAACAGATATCATATGAACAGCTGTGCTCCTTCAAGCACAGCTGTTCATATGATATCGTTTTCTTGCCGTAATTAGTCCGTGG
The DNA here is from genome assembly GCA_949699075.1 of Asteroscopus sphinx. Classification (NCBI taxonomy): domain Eukaryota; kingdom Metazoa; phylum Arthropoda; class Insecta; order Lepidoptera; family Noctuidae; genus Asteroscopus; species Asteroscopus sphinx. The sequence goes on along the minus strand of OX453030.1, from coordinate 3,549,762 downwards.
TTTCATCATTTCAGCCGAAAGACGTCCACTACTGGACATAGGCCTCCCCCAATTAAGAGGGGGATATGCCCTAATCGCCACGCTTGGCAGGCGGGTTGGCGATCGCAGTTGGTTGGCTAAATACTCAGAGAACGCTGCTGCCCATCCTCTGGTGAATCCCTTAGTCGCCTTTTACGACACTCATGAGAAGAGATAAGGGTGGTGTAATTCATTAAGTCCGGCACCACACGGACTCCGTGGTTTAATTGGAGTTAATTTTTGTTCCTTAGGTTGTGTCACGGTATAATAAGATGTTTCACCAGGTATTCTCTTCCCGCAATGACAGCGCGATGCCTCCAAGCTACGTCATGATCAGTTCTGCCATTGATTGATATCTTCAATATATTTAAGGAGATTTTTGTTCATAATGAATATAAAATAAATTCCTAACTAGCCTAACTATTTGTTATCTCGTGTTATTCATCTAATTAGTTAATAAAGGAAACTATATTAAATAACTAGTTAAAAAGTGATTCTTTATAGAAGAAAGTAAATGAAAAAATGCATTTTGCTCGGGTAATTTATTTTCACAAAGTGGCAGCACATCAAACTGACAAGTGTCACGCTAACAGCCCGCTATTGGCTCCACGGCCGATGACGTAGTACGGAGGCAATCACGTGACCTAGCTGTCACGGGAAGAGACTACCTGGTGTTATTATACCATGGGTTGTGTTATTGCTTTTTTATGTACCTGTATGTTAGATTGTATGGAATTAGTGGTGATATTTTTTTTGTAAGAATGCAAGTGTAATATGTGTACAGTTGTGTCAGATTCAGCATTTTGGTATTTTCATAAATTATTTTTGTTTGAATATTGATTCTGATAACGTACCTCACAGGAACAACAGGGTTTTTGTTACATGCTGTATAATAAGATTAGTTAATTAGGTATCTAGTTTAAATTAGTTAGGTATAGTAACACAGTTCTTTCCTAATATATGTTATATTAGTAATCAGCACCCCGAGATCGAGAACGATACCCATATTAATTTTAAAACTATAACATCCATTAAAATAAATATGACAAGTTGTCACATTTGACGACCTCTGTGGTCTAGTGGTTCGAGTGTCGGACTGCTGATAACGAGGTCGTGGGTTCGATTCCCACAGGAACAGGACACAAATATTTGTGTGATGAACATAAGTGTTTGTGTTGGTCTGGGTGTGTTGCTTATGTATTATAAGTATGTATTTACAAAAAAAAAAAAAAAGTATATAAGTATTATATCCATTGTCTAGTACCCATAGCACAAGCTCTGCTTAGTTTGGGACTAGATGGTGCTGTGTAAAAATGTCCCAAAGATATTTATATTTTTTTTTTTTTTAAATACCGCCATACCGCAGGTTTGTCAATGACAACCCTGCGGTATGACGTAACGTCTAGACGGAAGCGGCATTTTGCGCGACTTCAAAGGCGATGGACGAGGTTTATCATGGTATAATAACACCAGGTAGTCTCTTCCCGTGACAGCTAGGTCACGTGATTGCCTCCGTACTACGTCATCGGCCGTGGAGCCAATAGCAGGCTGTTAGCGCGACACTTGTCAGTTTGATGTGCTGCCACTTTGTGAAAATAAATTACACGAGCAAAATGCATTTATTCATTTACTTTCTTCTATAAAGAATCACTTTTTAACTAGTAATTTAATATAGTTTCCTTTATTAACTAATTAGATGAATAACACGAGATAACAAATAGTTAGGCTAGTTAGGAATTTATTTTATATTCATTATGAACAAAAATCTCCTTAAATATATTGAAGATATCAATCAATGGCAGCACTGATCGTGACGTAGCTTGGAGGCATCGCGCTGTCATTGCGGGAAGAGAATACCTGGTGAAACATCTTATTATACCATGAGGTTTATAATCTAAGCGATGGACCATTGGTAGTTTTTAATTACGCTGTGGCGGGAGTATGTAGTACGTACCTTTAGCTCAGTAGTAAGCATCAGTATATGCCTGCACGGCAATCGGAACACTTTACTGAAAAGACACGAACACTCCTGCGTTGATGTCCCGTACTTGCATATAGCGGCACTGCTGTGTTTTCTGTAAACATGGAACATATCATCAGATTTGAAGCTAAGGCACAGATTACTTATTAGTTACTACGTAACAGTGGGCCTAGTACGAGTTTCACACTTACGAATACTTTCATCGTTTTCGTCGACTTTCATTCATAAATCAGTAGCGCCCCTGGCGGATACGAGGCGGAACTACAGATTTATTAATGAAAGTCGACGAATACTTTGAAAGTATTCGAAGTGTCAAACTCGTACTAGGCCCACTGATATTGCACTCCCTGTAAAATATTCCATACCTACTGCTTTAAGGTGAATGCTACAGGGTAGCCCGCGAAATTCAAAATTTCTTGCGTTTTTTGCAAATTGTAGTTGTATTTCATGTTGTTTATAAATCGAAATATGATTCGCGGTAGTAATAACAATATATCTACTGAATAATACTCGTAAAAATTTTTAACCTAGCCCTATACGCTGTACAAGCTCGATTATACTACTCGGTCTAGTAGCATCAAATTTGCGTTACGGTATCATATTTTGGGGTAACTCCACGAATAGGGACCTAATATTTAAAGCGCAAAAGAGATGCATACGTTCCATGTGTGGTTTGAAATCAGATGATAGCTGTGTACCGTTATTTAAAGAATTAAAAGTTCTAACTGTACCTTCGCTGTATATTTTGGAGGTCAGTGTGTTCGTCAAAACAAATATGCAACTTTTTGAAAAAATGTCGACAGTACGAAATGTTCCAATCCGTAGTCAATATAAAAACTCATTGTGTAATTATAGATGCAAAACTGCTTTATTATATAAAAGTATTCTAGGTATGGCTCCACGTATATACAATAAAATACCTGATACCATAAAACGTCTAAATGTGGTACAGTTTAAAAATCGGCCAAGAGCATGTCGGGCCATGCTCAGTATTATAGGGTTCCTTAAGTAGGTCTAATTACAAACGAATCAAATCGAATATTAATCATTGCTATTTTAGTTTTTGCAAACAGCGCCACCTAGTGCTAAATTTATGAAGCTAAATTTAAGAAGTGTGTTTCTTTTTGTGATTTTTTTAAATAGAAAGTAACTAAAGGAGCATTATTTGCTACGATCATTTTTCTCTAAGGTCAATGACCTATGAACTAGGACGTCTTAAGTATTTTTCAGTTTTCTCACTATAACTCAAAAATTTATGATCACATTATACTCGAAATAATTTTAAAAGAGAGTTTTTATAAAGGTCTATCAATGTTGAAGACTATAAGTTTCTACGTTGCATAGTTTAGAAATGGCAGGGGGGGGGACACATTGCAAGCCACTTTGGCGAACTGTATTTCGCAGAGGGTATACCTGATAAAAAAGTTGTGTATGAAACATTACCTTCATTTTAGTAGACCTATTCAACGATACCCCACACGAGGGGGTGCAGCGAAAAAAATATTTTCATCGCCATTTCACAAGTATGGGCGCCACCCCTAAAAGACGTAATCAAGATTTTTTTATTCTTTTAAAATTGAGATCTATATCTATTCCATTTTTTGTCAAAATTTCATTTACTTATGTTTATAACTGTAGAAGTTATTAAGCGGTAAAGGATTAGGACAGACGGACAGACGGACGGACATGACGAAACTATAAGGGTTCCTTGTAGGACTTCGGAACCCTAAAAACGCATGAAACTACTATTGCTTGAAAAATGTTATTATTCAATAGAAGAATTTTTAAATGCCCAATTAATTTAATAATATTATGATTAGTGACCAAGAATACCATTTGACATTTTTATTTTATAACACCACATTTCATTATTCTGTGACATTTCGAATTGTATAATTAAATATTTTTTTTACTAGCATATTGATTCAAATTTCTCATTTAGATTTTAAATACACATTTGTACGCCTGCTGGCATAACATAGCGGACTCTTTATTGTATTTAAGAACTTTATATTATTTTTTGTACCTATGTTACACAAATGAATAAATGACTTATGACTTATATTAATTTACGATCAAATTATCGATTATCGAGCTTCTAGAGCTTATAAAGCTAGATTTATATTTTTTTCAAGTATTATTCAGTAGATATATTGTTATTACTACCGCCAATCATATTTTGATTGATATACAACTCAAAACAGAGCTACAATTAGCAAAAAACGCAAGAAATTTTGAATTTCGCGGGCTACCCTGTAGCATTCACCTTAATAAATAAATAAAATAATAATATAAATTTATTGATACAAAAAACCTTAAAGAATTCTTAAGACTAGAATACATTGATTTTTATAGTTAAAGGTCACACGAATAGAGTAAACCCTGACTCCTAAACTAGGTGGACCTGTGACTTAGGAGTCAGTGTTCTGCTGTCACTGTGATAGCAAAAAACTTTATTAGGTGTGTTCTTACAGTATCCAAAGCAAATAATTGATTTCCTAGGTTTTTAAGTACCTACAATAATATTAACAAGGAATTATAAAAGAAAAGTGGTTTATATATATGCTAGGGCGCGTGTGTGTATGTGATAGTGGGGGTGTGTGTGAAGAGTGTGTATGATGTATGTGTGTGCTATAGATTGTCTGTATGTTTGTTTTTAGGACTGTTTATTATAGTGTTGTGCTATATTCGTGTAACAATTAAAATTGAAAAATGATAAATAACAGAACAGCAAGCACCTACTGTGGAATATTAAGACGCTGACAACACCTAAAAAATCAGACCACTGCGGTCACTGTCGTTTTGTACAAAACAGAAAGAGAGGCAACGAGCGGAGGGACGTCGGGTGCGTCGCTCAACTTGAATGAAAATTAACAATATATTTTTTTAATAAAAAACTAAAAGCTTATTTGAAAAACAGAAACAACAGTGTTTTAGATTATTGTTTTTCTTAAATGTTTTCTTAATTACATTTATAATATTTGGTAAATAATAGAGATTGTTTGCTTTAAAGCATGTTTTAAGAGGTTAGTTTACAATTCTTTTCTATCGAGAAAACTTCAAGAAAACGTGTTTTGGGCACAATACAGTTTTAGAAAATACGATCAAGATTAACATATATTTTTTTCACGGCCACAAACTGAATAGATACAGCTAAAAATGTTTTTAAAAGAAGCCTATTTGGGGTGTTTGGCTGTTGTCAGCGTCTTAAGCAGATCTTCTGTCTGGTCATAGCCTACTCTTTCATGTCGCCGACCACTGCGTGGGAAAATGTACCTAAATGTTCGAGCGTAAAGCTCTTATTGCGCCGCAGCAAGTTTTTATTTCTCCTCCTGTTTGATTTACATCCTGCTACTACCTAGACATTGAACTACCAGAAGCCATTTCAACACGAATTACGACGTAGATACGTGCGTCAGTCTGAAGTAGCTGCTTATGTGTGCGCCTCGCGATTGTCGGCACCCCACTGAGCTAGGACCGCCAGCGGTTCGGCGGCCGGTAGTCAGTTAACGCGGGCAAGTACAGTCAACAAATCGGAATCATGACCCACAATAAGCTTAATATCCTACAGACATTCTAATACAATTAGGTTGAATTTCGCTTAAACAGATATTTCCCTGGCAACAGACTTGTTATAAATTTTGTTAGCTATTGACAGTGACAACTAGTTTACCAATAAAATTATTTTTCTAAATTTTATTCTTGATTTTTAACCCCAAATATTGTTATTTATTTATTTATCATTTATTGCGAATAATAAATTAAATGTATGTTCCACATATTTGGCCGTTAAAAGTATTGTTTCACACCTGTGTTTGACATCTTTTCATACTTGACATTTTATTATTTGTCATTTTTATTTTTATTTTATTAATGTTCTGTAATCGAAAAAGATAGTATAGGTTTCTTAAAAAATATCGTTTTTTGTAGGAAAACCACGTGAAACGACAGCTAATTCGAAATTCAAAACATATTTCCTGCTTTATCAAAAACATAATTCCCAATCCAATTATAAATCTATTGCATTGATAACAAAGTTCAAAACGGCACAGACCTCTGACCCGTTTTAATGCATTTTCTTTAATATTCAAAATGTCCTAAGTGCAGCATAGAAGAAAACCTTACTGTTTTGACGATTTCAAACGAATTATCAGCTGAGTGGGTCATGATTCCGATTTGTTGACTGTACATAGGGTGAAAGAGGCCTGGCTAAGGTCTGAGCCCAGGGCAAGATTTAAATTTTGCGCCCCCCAAAACTTACGCCATGGGCAAGATTTGAATTTTACGCCCCTCAAAAACTGAGGCCAAAATTTGAATTACGAGAATTTACATCTTCATGCCTGAGTTATTCGAACCGACTTGCAATAACATTTAGGCACCAGCCTAATATTTAATATGTTTATTTTTATTGAAGAGTTTTTCCGAATGAGTTGTGTACGATAACGTACCTTACAGGAACAACAGGGTTTTTGTTACATGTTGTATATTATAGTAAACAAGTTTGTGCTTACCTCCCAGCTCTATCGTCCAGACACTTCTGCGCCAACTTGGTCTGATGGCTCATCAGGTTATAAGCGTATTGAGTGATTGTGTCTGTCGGTGACTGCTTTAGCGTTTCTGTATCCTGAAACAAGTAATAACGTTATATAATAATATTTAGTCGTACGTATTTATCTGGTATTTTTTTTATTTATTTTTTTGGACATGTGATGAGGAGGAATGAGGAGCATGTTACGAGGTAAGTTTTAAGTATGAATGTTGATGGCTATAAGAAAAGAGGGAGACCGAAGAAAATATGGATGGATTGTGTGAAAGATGATATGAATAGAAAGAAAGTGAACACGAAGATGACGGCTGATAGAGATGTATGGAAGAAAAAGACATGCTGCGCCGACCACAAATAGATTGGGATAAGGGCAGGAGGATGATGATACATATGTACTGTATGTACTCACCCGTAACCTGCTGAGCGCGAAGTTTCTCCTATCAGCCTCGAGCTGGTTGGTTATGTTGAAGAACATGGACACAAACTCGTCTGGCTGCAGCTGGTAGCGGACCGAGTTCTGGAACTTTGTCACTAGTCGTTCTAGGCCCTGGAACAGAAAATAAATTATTATTATTATTAAGAGCCTGTACAGTCCCACTGCAGGGCAAAGGCCTCCCTACTCTCCTTCCATCTCTCTCTGTCTGTGGCTAATAAGGACCAGTCTTTTTGAAAGTTGTCCAGTTCATCCCGCCATCTCCGTCTGGGCCTGCCGCGTTGGCGTTTGCCATTTGTGGGGGCCCATTGGAAAAATAATAATTTGAAAATAAATTAATAGTTTAAAATACACTAGAAAAACACGCTTATAACCTTGAAACCTGATCTTGTTCAAAGTCCATTACGTGGCCTTTCTCACAAGTGCAAACACGACTATGATACGATATTCCATCATGGAATGCCAGTGCCTATCTTCCGGCTTCATCATCAGACCTTGAAACCTAATCGTGGTCAAAGTTCATTACAAGACTTTTCTAAGAAATCCAAAACAGCTATGATACGATTTTCCATCATGAAGTTCCAGTTCATATCTTCCGGCTCCATCATCAGATCAGTTCGACAGTACCATATTATTGTATTGTCATCAGAACTACATACAGCTGCCAATTTTCATTACGCTACGACCCTTGGAAGATGGTTAAATTAGTTACCTTAGATTCCATTACATAGTTAGTTACATACAGGTCGACCTAATAAAAGAGTGTTAAAAATAAACTTTTTGAAGCATGCAGAGCTGAGAGGCTAATTGGTGATGAACTGCTAGTAAAATCCAAGCTACAAAGCTTAGCCCATAGACGAACAGTTGCTTGTTTGTCGGTGTTCTACAGGCTGTACTTTGGAGAGTGTGCGCAAGAGCTCCATGAGCTTATTCCGCCATCTCCTTTCTTTCATGGGACTACACGACGCACTGCAGGATATCATCCACATTTGGTAGAAATCCCTACTATCAGGACCAAGCGCTTTGAGAACTCTTTCATAATGCGCACAGCCAAGTTGTGGAATTCACTGCCGGCATCTTTATTTCCGGGCACTTACAAACCTAACGCCTTTAAAGCTGGAGTGAATCGGCACCTAATAGGTTTTCTCGCTCCATCGTCGACCACATCTTGACAAAGCTGTCTAGATTGCGGTCAAGAGCAGACCTATATTTCATAAATAAAAAAATAAATGTTTAGGATGGGGACCTAACTCAAAAAAAGTGAAACGTCACGAACGCGGCGATGAAACGCACCTTATTCGTACCTTATTGACTGGCCAGCGCGTATTGTACCTCATATTACCACCGTATCTACTTCTCCGCCAAACAGTGATGCTTGCATTGCTGTGTTTCGGTCTGAAGGTTACGGGTGCTGGTGAAATTATTATCACATGAGACTTTCCATCTTCATGTCTCAGTTTGGCGAACCGACTTGCAGTACCATTTAGGCAACAGCCTAGGTGATATTGAAGTTGTTATGGGCAAAGGTAACCGCTTAACATCAGGTGGGCCTTTGGCTCGTATCGCCATCCTATAAAAATAAATAAAAAAAAGAGTGAGCGAGACAGAGCACAAGAGAGCTTCGCTTCTGTCGGGTGTCTCACGACCCCTCTCGTTTTTTGACGGTGTTTTTTTTTTGTGGATAGCGAAACAAGCTGATAGCTAGAGGTGAAACCGATATCAGCAACTATCCCGCCCGGATACCGAATTTTCATTATATTACGACGTACGAAAACGGGTGCGACGAAGTGGTAATTTGATTTAGGAAAAAGAAAGAAGTCGGCTGGAGCCATATCTGGTGAATAAGGTGGTTGCTCGATGGTATTTATAGAGTTTTTGGTCAAAAATTCGTTCACAATGATGGCCTTGTGCGAAGGCGAAATTCAGGTCTTTTGAGACCAGCCGAGTGGCAACATGTTTCATACCCAAGTGATTATTAAAAGTGGTATGGATCGACTCGTGAGACACAGAAAATTCAGCGGCTATCTCTCTCAAAGGACATTGCCCATTCTCTTAGGAGCTTTAGGCCCCTCATAAAAAATTGCCATGTCACGGCAGTTTTAGTCTTATTTTGTAGACCAAGAATTATCTTTTATTATTCTGCAAACGATTTTAATTTTTTCACCCTGGTTAAAGAGAAATCTAATTTTTTCCAACTCCTTAACTGATTGATGATACGCTCCGTGCATCGTTGGGCGATATAACTGAACGCACCCATAAGGATATCCAGAGACACCATGTATGGTGTTGCAAGATATAAATTATTTTGTTAATCGATTTTTGAAATCAATTTTGTAGTATTTTTTAAATAATAAGATTGCAAGCTTTTAAGTTTTTGAGTGTATTAATTAATATCGATTTTATAAGTATAATTTCAGTTAATTTAAAATGATTATAACAATATTTACAATAAATGCATAGGTATTTTAAAGCAAAGAATCGTCTTATTTTTCTGTACAAAAAGATTTCAAAAATATGTTTTGCAATTTCTTTTGATTTGACGTCATATGAGTGATTTTTTATAATTTTTTACGCATGAGAACCGAAATCTAAAGATATAAATTCTGGAAAGAAAAAATAAGAAATCAATCAATCAAGATAAGTCTAGTATAATAGCATCTGAAACACAGTAAAAGTGAATTCATAGAAGTATCGCTATTTAGAATCGATTCCGACTATTTGTGGAAATAGTCTGATATCTGGCAACATTTTCGTTCGGTTTGAATGAAGGATATACTTACGATTCAGTTTAATACATATTTATTATGTTTTTTAATGCTAGGGTGAAATAAATGTTGATAAAGAACACATAAACATGAAAAAAAATAAGACATGATTTTTGAATAACATACAGTTTTGACATGGCGTCAAAAATGGGCCCATCTGTGGGCATTGTCCTTTGAATGAGGATTTTCAGTTACTATTTCCTTCACTTTTGCGATGTTAACTTCAGTTGAAGTCGTTGATGGCCTACCAGAGCGACGCAATTCTTCCATCATATCTCGACCGCTTTTGAACGCTTTGTACCACTAATAAGTACGTGTTTTAAGTCGATTCACCGTAAGCCTTCTGTAACATTTTCAGTGATCCGAACACGAAATTCCATTGGCGATGCAAAATTCAAGACAAACTCTTTGTTCGATGTTTTTGACCATTATGAAATTCGCAAAACACACTAGATATGATCTAACTAAAAACAGCACTGTATTTAATCTAAATAACAGATGCAACTCAAACTCCGCGCCAAAATGGAAAACAGTTTTGCCAATCTAACAAACACAAAATAAAACTTTTTAACAAAAAATTGAACCGACGAAAACAGAAACTAAAAAGCGAAAAATAACAAACTATGAGTCGGCGCCAAACAAACTTTTAACAAGCAAAGTGCGTGCAAGTTGCAAGTAGCCGAGCGGAGAACGCAGTTATTGTTTATCGTTGACAATTTCACGTTGTATTTGATGTTACGTTGTTTTTATTATTTATTTAAAGTAATTTAATGATCTTCGTTGATTGTTTGTTTGGCGCCGACTCATAATTTGTTATTTTTCGCTTTTTAGTTTCTGTTTTCGTCGGTTCAATTTTTTGTTAAAAAGTTTTATTTTAAATTTTTTTGTGGCTAAAATCTAACTCCAGGTCTCTATTATGTTGAAGTGTTTAGAACTACATTTATGTGTGCCAAGTTTCAAAAGAATCGGTTAACAGGTAAAAATTCAGTGGGTGAACAAGCACTCATCCCCTGTTTTCCTACCCTTAGGGGTGGATTTTGATTTTGAAATTTAAATGGGACCAACTTCGAGATATACCCTATCCATAAATTTTTTTTTAATCAAAATCGGACCACACTGTAAAAAGTTATGCGTGGTCATACATACGCGTCGAATTGAGAACCTCCTCCTTTTTTTTCGTCGGTTAAAAAAATACAACATTGAATTTGGAACCATAAAAAATCATCCATTCCCGCTACTTTCTTGACAGAATGTATGTATAGTCTTACCTTGTGCAATATATTTGTATAGTTATCCGCTTCTAGCCACGAGTCCAGCTTAGCGATGGCTCCGTTGGGCCGCGTCATCAGCTCCCATAGCCGTAGCGTACCAGCGCCCGTGCCAATGATATTGCGTTTGAGGACCTGGAGACAGAAATATAAGGTTATAGAAGAGAATATAGCCAAGACCGACGAGCATGCATGACGAGGCTAATGAACGTAGATGAGGCCAGGGTTGCTTGATTTAAATCAAATGTTTTTTTTTATCAGTGTTATGGGACTAGAAAAATAACTAGTTTTGTAGAAAAAAAAAAGATAATAACTTCTTAGGTTTTCGCGATCACAACACATTATAATAAAACAAAGTTTAACCGGACCGGAGTTTAACGGAGTTTAATGCTGCAAAGCTTTCGAAACGTCAGGGAAACCAATTTAAATAATATACGCGATTTAATCCGGTTAAACTTTGTTTTATTAAAAAAAAAAGATTTTTAACTTATTTAGTTTTTTCTTGGGAACCATTGGGATTTTTTAGAGAATATTTGGAAAGTTATCAGTTATGAGTACATAAATAATTAAAATCAAGTTTAAATCCTTCAAATTCAAATAAAAAGTGAAAATATCTGTCGTAAACAAAAAAATCATGATTTTTATCAACCCTGGATGAGGCGAAAGGTATGTCTGGACCGTAGCGGGTGAAAACCCATAATCTCTGACAGGATCGTAGCAGGTGAAAATCCATAATCTCTGTCAGTATCGTAGCGGGTGAAAATCCATAATCTCTGTCAGTATTGTAGCGGGTGAAAATCCATTATCTCTGTCAGTATCGTAACATAACATAACATCACGCCTGTATTTCCCCGAAGGGGTAGGCAGAGGTGTATAGTACACCCACATTTCGCCAGTTATGTTATAAGTCCCATGTAATAGGGGGCAAGCCTATTGCCATTAACCGGGCACAAATCCAGACTCCGGGCTGCTACTGAGAATTTCCTAATGAAAAAACCCAATAACACTTTGCCCGACCCGGGAATCGAACCCAGGACCCCATGCTCAGCAGTCGCGCTTGCGACCACTAGACCAACGAGGCAGTCAGTATCGTAGTGAGTGGAAATCTATTATCTCTGCTTAACCCAATAAAAAACAGGCGTGATATCTTATCTATGCTATCACGTACGTTTGTTTGTACGTAGAAGCCTGGGAGACCCCTAGAAGGTATCGGTTTTGTCCAAGAACTGGGTCTGATGGTAGTTGCTCTGTGTAAAATATTGATATTGAGCCACATCTGTTAAGACTGAAAGCCAACCCCGACATACTTGGGAAAAGGCTCAGAGGAAGAAATAAAGCTTAATTGAATGACATGTCCCTATTTGCATTATAACAGCTCGGGACGCACCAAAATACGTCATGGTTTTTTTTATAATTGTTATTTTTTATTTTTTTCATTTTGTAGTTTTTTTACACTTATTAATTTATTTTTTTATTTTTAATGCATTTATGCATTCCGGTCCAGTCCGTGTGGTGCCGGACTTAAAGAATAGCACCACCCTTATCTCTTCTCATGGGTGTCGTAAAAGGCGACTAAGGGATTCACCAGAGGATGGGCAGCAGCGTTCTCCAAGTATTTAACCAACCAACTGCGATCGCCAACCCGCCTGCCAAGCGTGGCGATTATGGCATATCCCCCCTTAATTGGGGGAGGCCTATGTCCAGTAGTGGCCGTCTTTAGGCTGAAATGATGATGATGATGATGAATGCATTTATGCATGCGAAGCGAAATCTTACGATATAAATTGTGGAAAGAAAAAATCGCTCACGAGCAGGATTTGAACCTGCAACTCCTGGCCCAGTACGCCAGTGCTTTAGCCACTAAGCTACCGTGAACACTGCTCGTTGTATCGAAATTCTCATAAACTTGGCACGTCTTTGGGTGACGTCACCGATATCTTATTAAGTGACAGTGTTTCTTAATAAGAAAGCTCAGTAGCTTAGTGGCTAAAGTACTGGTGTACTGAGCCAGGAGTCGCAGGTTCGAATCCTGCTCGTGAGCGATTTTTTCTTTCCACAATTTAAATCGTACTTATTTTTTATTTTTTTGTTTACTTATAAATATTTTGATGCTTTTTTTGATTTTTTTGGAAATATATTTTTGTTATTTTTTAATCAATCGATAGATACCTGTAACTGTGCATGTGTGTGTTCTCCTCTCAGCAGCGCTAGCGCATACGTCTTGCATCGCGCGGCTAGCTCTAAAAGTGAGAGTGATGTATCTTCTCTTCTTATTGATTCTGTACATATTCGGGCGCTAGCTAAGGAAGCTTGCCAGACTGAGCAGGTCACGTGGGCTGAGGGGAAGGCTGTACGCACAGACTGTGGATAGAAAAAAGAAATTTAAGTTATTTTCAACACTTTCAAGTCATTCTTCTAGTCCATTCAAAGGTTGTCTGGAAGAGATTGCCTTGTGCTATAAGACTGCCCATTACATAACATAACATCACGCCTGTATTTCCCCGAAGGGGTAGGCAGAGGTGTATATAGTACACCCACATTTCGCCAGTTATTTTATAAGTCCCACGTAATAGGGAGCGAGCCTATTGCCATTAACCGGGCACAAATCCTGACTCCAGGCTGCTACTGAGAATTTCCCAATGAAAAAACCCAATAACACTTTGCCCGACCCGGGAATCGAACCCAGGACCCCACGCTCAGCAGTCGCGCTTGCAACCACTAGACCAACGAGGCAAATTGTAATGTACAATAAAGAATTATAATAAATAAATATGCAAGATGGCTCCAGAATATCCTAACTTACAACTTGAAAAAACATATTCATCATTTCAGCCGAAAGACATCTACTGCTGAACATGGGCTTCCCCCAAAAAGGGGGGATATACCATAATCGCCACGCTTGGCAGGCGGGTTGGCGATCGCAGTTGGTTGGTTAAATACTCAGAGAACGCTGCTGCCCATCCTCTGGTGAATCCCTTAGTCGCCTTTTACGACACCCATGAGAAGATATAGGAAGATGTATAAAAAACTTATTATAAACGTACGACCGACATAGCCCGAAGGATTGCCAAACTTAAGTGGCAGTAGGCGGGGCACATTGCTCGCAGAACGGATGGCCGATGGGGCAGTAAAGTTGTGGAGTGGCGACCGCGTACTGGAAGGCGCAGCGTGGGTAGGTCCCCCACAAGGTGGACCGACGACCTGGTGAAGGTCGCGGGAATCCGCTGGATGCGGAAAGCGCAGGACCGATCGTTGTGGCGATGCTTGGGGGACGCATATGTCCAGCAGTGGACGTCTTTCGGCTGAAATGATGATGATGATAATATAACATAACATCACGCCTGTATTTCCCCGAAGGGGTAGGCAGAGGTGTATAGTACACCCACATTTCGCCAGTTATGTTATAGTCCCATGTAATAGGGGGCGAGCCTATTGCCATTGACCGGGCACAAATACAGACTCCGGGCTGCTACTGAGAATTTCCTAATGAAAAAACCCAATAACAAAGGAAAGGTCGCGGCAATCCGCTGGATGCTGAAAGCGCAGGACCGATCGTTGTAACGATGCTTGGGGGAGGCCTATGTCCAGCAGTGGCCGTCTTTCGGCTGAAATGTATGTAATGTATGTGAACATATATCTCCAGTAATAATATCATGCAAAGTGTAAACTAACCTGTTGACACTTGGTAGGGTCACATACAACGCATCTGACTTGCCTCCACGCCGGGTTACAAGACTTGAAGGTTTCTAACAACCAGTTTAGGTCTTCACCGATGAGGGTAGATATGCCTGGAAACAATAGTATTATTTATGTTTAACTGTTCAAAGACAAAGACAAAGACGTTTATTGCTCAAACTGTGTACATAAATGTAGGTATTTATCAAAGTTTGGTATCAACAGCCTACCCAATCGGGTGTAGCAATAGTAGGTACAAACTATGAAGTCTGACACTACAATAACATATTTAAATATTTAACTTAATACTATCAGTTTATACCAAAATATTCATTTATAGTATAAAATACTTTTTGAATTAACCATTTTTTTAAAGCTCTCTTAAATGACTTACTATCTAGTTTTTTTATGTCTACAGGTAAATGGTTAAATACTCGTATAGCTGTGATATATGTACTTTTGTAATAGATTATATTATTTATATTTGGCAAATTTAAATCATATTTATATTGACTACGTACATTTGGTTTAGAGTTACACGTTTGATTAAAGAAATGAATATTATTTTTGACAAATAAACACAGCTCCAATATGTAAATACCAGTTAAGGTGAGGAAACCCTTTTCTTGAAAAACAGATCTCAGCGATTCGATGTTTTGCATGTTATAAATAATACGAAGACATTTTTTTTGAAGAATAAATGTAGACTGTATCATGCAAGAATTGCCCCAGTATATGACTCCGTAAGTTAAAAGAGGGTACACATAGCCAAAATATGCAGATTTTGCTGTACATTCTGACGTTGTTTCAACAAGTATCGATAGAGCGTAACAGTAGCTTGAAATTTTTTTATTAATTTTTTCTATATGACCTTTCCAGTTTAAGTGCTGATCTATTGTAACGCCGAGAAAGTTAATTTGATCAACCTCTTCGATATTTGTGCTAGATTCGTATATATTTAGTGGTAAAGGATTATTTTTATAATTTCTGAATTGCATAAGCTTTGTTTTTGAAAGATTTACTTTTAGATTAATAGATTTTAGCCAGCTAGATACCGTTTTTGAAGTGTCATTTATCTCAGTTCTGTATTCAGTTCTTCTTCTATCGTGTCGACATGAGCTTCATAATGATAACAGCTCATGCCGTAGGGAAAAGATTAGCCAGTCAGCAGGTTGGTAGCGGGGCTGACTGCCCAGGGTGCGCCGGACGATCAATTAAATATCGTCACTCGTGGAGGCTCTTTTAATGCACCCCTGTTTAACTGTAATAGTACATTATGATACAAGTGAGCTAAGTTGGCCATTATACTCGAGGCTGGATTGCAGTCCGAGCCGCAGGCGAGGGCGTAATGGAGTTGAGAGTATATTTGCCAATGCTCACAAGTTTTATACGACGTTTATCAACACACTTGCGAGGAAAAAATCTTAAACACAGTTTAGACAAATATTAAATTTGTGAAACCGGCCAAGAGCATGTCGGGCCATGCTCAGTATTATAGGGTTCCTTAAGTAGGTGTAATTACAAACGAATCAAATCGAATATTAATCATGGCTATTTTAGTTTTTGCAATAATCGGCAGCTTTCGCGACTCAGAGCGTGTTGTTAGTAGCGCCATCTAGCGATAAATTCAAGAAGCCAAATTGAAGAAGCGTGTCATTTCAAAGTTACTTTTTGTGATTTTTTCAAATAGAAAGTAGCTAAAGGAGCATTATTTGCTATGATCATTTTTCTCTAAGGTGAATGACCTTTAACTAGGACGTTTTAAGTATTTTTCAGTTTTCTCTCTATAACTCAAAAAATTATAATCACATTATACTCGAAATAATTTTAAAAGAGAGTTTTCACAAAGGTCTATCAATGTGGAAGATTATAAGTTTCTACATTGCATAGTTTAGAAATGGCAGGGGGGGGGGACACATTACAAGCCACTTTGGCGGGCTATATTTCGCAGATGGTACACCTGATAAAAAAGTGGTGTATCAAACATTACCTTCATTTTAGTAGACCTATTCAATGATACCCCACACGAGGGGGTGCAGCGAATTTTTTTTTTTTCCCCATTTCACATGTATGGGCGCCACCCCTAAAATACGTAATCACGATTTTTTTATTCTTTTAAATTGAGATCTATATGTAGACTATTTTTTAACAAAATTTCATTTACTTATGTTTATAACTGTAGATGTTATTAAGCTGTAAAGGATTAGGACAGACGGACAGACATGACGAAACTATAAGGGTTCCTTGTAGGACTACGGAACCCTAAAAACATAGAAATAATAGCAGATTCGCTTTACAAATTGAATTTTTTAATCCACACAGTTGATATTGTATATTATTTAACTTACCAGCACTAACAATAACAGATTTCCCGTTGCCGTCTTCAGCTAGGAACAATGTCACATTATGTTTGACAGCTGGTGTACCCGTCCCACCGACTGTTGGGATTGTGCTGTTGAACTCTATGCCTGAAACAATATGGTCGGGTTTAGCTTGGCTATTTAGAATTAAAACATTTTTCGTGATTAAAAGCTCTTCCAGATAGGTGTGAAATACCGGTCAGGATATCTACCGATTATTTCGGAGGTAATATCGACTGATAACATCTCATTTATGAGTACAAACTCAAGGTATGCCAGCGACCTATGTGGAGCGCAGTATACTAGGTATGCCAGCGAGCTATGGAGCGCAGTATCACAGAATATATAATAGTATTAACGTACAAAAAACTTTTTAACAAAAAATAAAACCCACTTAAAAAACCTTAACTAAAAAGTAAAAAATAATCATTGTATGTATTTTAAAATCTTAACATAAACCAACATTTTGAAGGCGGCGCGTGATTGACCCTTTGCGTCATGTAAATAAAATAGAATGTACCGTCGAGCGCATATCTATAGTAAAAAACAGTTTATGTGAACGTACATGAAAATCACGCGCCGCCTTCAAAATGTTGGTTTATGTTAAGATTTTAAAATACATACAATGATTATTTTTTACTTTTTAGTTAAGGTTTTTTAAGTCGGTTTTATTTTTTGTTAAAAAGTTTTTATTTCATACTTTTTAGTTGATAATTGTGATTCATAAATGTTTATATAACCAATTTGAGAAAATATTTTTATCAACCTTTGCTATCCCACTAATTTACTTCAAAACGTCCAATCACTATCGTAGAAAAAAACACGCATATCGGCCAAGAATTCTCAGAAAAACGAACCAACGAGCAGATCATCTAGATAAGCGAAGGTAAAATAAACTGATTTATTGAAGCTGGTTAAAAAACTACTCAACCTAAGTCGATAAAATTTATATGGGATCACCGCGCGGGCTTCCTCTACCAAATAAAAAAACAACCACGTAAATCGGCCCACAAATCTCGGAGTAATCGGTGTACATACATGAAGAAAAAAAAAAAAAAAAAAAAAAAAACCCGCGGAATACATAACCTCCTCCTTTTTTTGAAGTCGGTTAAAAACGGCCACTCGCCGCCCCCCGCCAATTCAAGATTCCTCACCCGCGGCCCGCACGCACCCAGTCTGACGGCAATTGGACTGCAAGATTGAAATGGATGTCAATCGCCAGTCGCTATACAAGCACGCCGTCTCTGAGAACTACTGAGAAGCGCTTGGAACCCAGTCGGCATTACGAACGGTGAGCATCCCTAACCGATAACCTACACGTGTGCGTGCGTTCGTTAATACAGACATAGCTTGCGTATGTAGGTGGTGCTAGCATTCATAATGTATTAAGTGTCCGAGGTGTGGCAGTATACTAGATGTTGAATTAACACAGCCATTCTCAAAGTATGCTCCGCGGAGCCCTAGGGCTTCTGGGAGGGTTCTGCTGTAATAAAATTAACTGAAGTCCTAAAGAACGAAGCACATAATCCTGTCACATAATAGAATGATGCAAACAATTTAATTAACCTATACAATGGAATTAGTAACTGTACTACGACACAAAAAATAAGGCGCGTCGTCAATCTTCGTTCGCGCAGATACGATAAGACGATCGACGAAAGCACTCGAAACATGAAAAAAATATAATCAACCTTATGCAATGCCCATAAAGTGTTAAAACTGATTGCCGTGACGTCTTTTTCTATTTCGCTCACACGCTTTAGTACTCTAGCGGCCAGGGCTCGGATACCGGTTAAATTTTGAAACCGTTATTATGTACTTGACGCTAAACCTTTAAATTTCGGTTTCGTTCGAATAAACCGGTTTTTTAAACCGGTATTTTGAGGGAACTTTACATAAAGGTTTTTTTGGATTAACCGGTTTAGAGCAATAAAAACCGGTTAATACACACAAACGCCGTTTCGTTTTTATTTTTCTTTAGTAGAAAGACAATTTCTGTTTCGCGACGAACGTTTATTTCACTGCTTCAATCAGATCAGAATCAGATCCGCTACAAAAAATCCAAAAATGGGTAAGTATCTACTTTTCTTTTCTTTCTTACTTGGCGCTCGTCGATTAAACCGGTTAATTTCGGTTAAATAAAGTTCTTTAAACGTTTACGTTCTCAAGAAAAGTTCGGAGCTAAACCGCAATAAACCGGTACTAACCGGTATTTATCAAACCGGTTCCGAGCCTTGCTAGCGGCAGCGGCTGAGACGGTGACGGACGGTATGGTCCAGCACTAAACTGCGAAATGCCTCTGCATCTAATCTCTATCACTCACCGGTTTCTATACAAAGAAATTGTGGTACCGCATTGAAAGCCATTTGCATACTCGGAGTTGTCAGGTAGACGCATTGAATACAACCTGACTGCGAATGTAACAGTTTCACGCCCGCATCTGTAAAGAAGATATTTTATTTCATCTCGTTGGTCTAGTGGTTGCAAGCGCCACTGCTGAGCGTGGGGTCCTGGGTCGTGCAAAGTGTTATTGGGTTTTTTCATTAGGAAATTCTCAGTAGCAGCCCGGAGTCTGGATTTGTGCCCGGTCAGTGGCAATAGGCTCGCCCCCTATTACATAGATAGATAGATAGATAAAACGTTTATTTAGTACAAAAACAAGACACAGGACATACAAGTAAAAATACAATAAGAAAGTGTGATATGTGTCTCAATATTGTACCAAATGGGTGTCCAGCTCAGCATGTGCCAGGTATTATACCTGACGCATGGGACTATAACAAAACTGGCGAAATGTGGGTGTACTACACACCTCTGCCTACCCCTTCGGGGAAATACAGGCGTGATGTTATGTTATGTTATCATCATCATCATTTCAGCCGAAAGACGTCCACTGCTGGACATATGCGTCCCCCAAGCATCGCTACAACGACCGGTCCTGCGCTTTCCGCATCCAGCGGATTCCCGCGACCTTCACAAGGTCGTCGGTCCACCTTGTGGGGGGCTTACCCACGCTGCGCCTTCCAGTGTAGTGTGTGACGCACCTCCTTCATATATATTGTTAATTAGCTAGTAAGTGGGCAGAACATTAAAGACGATCAGTACTGCACCAGTACGCGGTCGCCACTCCAGGACTTTGGTAGCGTTCAAGAATTACGTAACGAATTTGGGGGGTCGGGGGGGGGGGTTTCAAATACGCGTTACGTAATGTTGTTTTAACCCTTCAGATTTAAATTTATTAGGACAAAAAAAAAAAAATGGAAATTTCTTGCTTTTAAAAACAAGACATTTCCAATGTTAATTAATAATATTAACGCGATTAAAACAATAACATAGGTATATTAACGCGATTAAAACAATAACATAGGTATATTAACGCGATTAAAACAATAACATAGGTATATTAACGACTTTCCGGTACTTTACGCCACATAATTGAGAATTTAAGGTAAAAATGGTCACTTGGTGGAGGTTACGTAACGTTTTACTGGGCGGGGGGGGGGGGGGTAAAGAAAAACGTTATGGCGCGTTACATGGGGGGAGGGGGGGGGGGGTCAAAAATCTCAAATAAATGCCTTACGTAATACTTGAATGCTTCCTTTACTGCCTCATCGGCCATCCATTCTGCGAGCAATGTGCCCAGCCCACTGCCAATGTATTTTAATACGTAACTTCTCACCATAATTCAATTGCAGCTTCCTAACAACAAAGTCATATTTCTGGTTGAGCCAGCGCACAGCCCCCGTACCGGTAGCCACCAGCTGATCTTCAGTTGTCACGACTTGAGATTCAGGGCTGAAAAACAAATGTTTAACATATAAGGAAATACTAAATACCTCGGCCACTCAATACAATATTAATGCTAGCACCACCTACATACACAAGATTAAGTTAGGGATGCTCGCCGCTCGTATGTCGCCAAGTCATTTTTTGTGTCGTAGTACAGTTACTAGTTCAATTCATTTATTTTGCGAAAATGGGTACAAAATACAGATGGTAATTAAAAAAACCGGCCAAGAGCATGTCAGGCCATGCTCAGTATTATAGGGTTCCTTAAGTAGGTGTTACAAACAAATCAAATCGAATATTAATCACGGCTATTAGTTTTTGCAATAGACGGCAGCATTGGCGACTCAGAGAGTGATGTCAGTAGCCGCTAGATGGCGCGCTACAGTGCCAAATGTAATACACGGCACTTGACGGCAGTATTGGCGACCCAGAGAGTGTTGTACGACGCCGCTAGATGGCGCCAAATTTAAGAAGTGTGTCGTCAACATAACACAAAGTTACTTTTTGTGATTTTTTCAAATAGAAAGTAGCTAAAGGAGCATTATTTGCTATGATCATTTTTCTCTAAGGTGATGCTCAATGACCTTTGAACTAGGACGTTTTAAGTATTTTTCAGTTTTCTGTCTATAACTCAAAAAATTATAATCACATTATACTGGAAATAATTTTAAAAGAGAGTTTTCACAAAGGTCTATCAATGTGGAAGATTATAAGTTTCTACGTTGCATAGTTTAGAAATGGCAGGGGGGGGGGACACATTGCAAGCCACTTTGGCGGGCTATATTTCGCAGATGGTACACCTGATAAAAAAGTGATGTATGAAACATTACCTTCATTTTAGTAGACCTATTCAATGATACCCCACACGAGGGGGTGCAGCGAAAAAATTTTTTTTTCCCCATTTCACATGTATGGGCGCCACCCCTAAAGAACGTAAAAACTATTTTTTTATTCTTTTAAAATTGAGATCTATATGCAGACTATTTTTTAACAAAATTTCATTTACTTATGTTTATAACTGTAGAAGTTATTAAGCTGTAAAGGATTAGGACAGACGGACAGACGGACGGACATGACGAAACTATAAGGGTTCCTTGTAGGACTTCGGAACCCTAAAAAGAAGTAGGTTACATATGCCATATTCCGCTGTTAAGCATGCAAAATTTAATACAAATACATTAATTAAAGTTGCAATGTCATAATACCAAAAATAAACGAAATAATTAATGTCAGTCTCATATTGTCATATCAAATTACACAAGTATATAAAATTATCATATAAATTCTCTCATCTAAATATTCCTTAACACTATAGTAGGCCTTCTGTATCCTTTGACCTTACATTTAAATAATGACATGCTTTGAATGTCTATAATTGCATTAGGTAATTTTTTGTACAACTTGGGAGCCATGCAGAACACACTTTGGCTTAAAAGTGTAGTTTTACTTGGCAGTCCCCAGACTTTATTACTGTAATGGATACTACAATACCTTTCATATAGGTGAATATTACAACGAACAAACACAACGCATTCGTAAATGTATAAGCATGGTAAAGTCAAAATATTTAAAACCTTGAAACATGGTCTTCAGCTTTCAGTTGATTGTATTTTACAGATTACCCTGATACATTCCTTTTGGGATTTAAAACCAGTCTCTCTTTCTGTGGAATTTCCCCAAAAATTTATTCCATTGTATAGGCTAATGAAATTGCATCATTCTATTTTCGGCTATTATGTGACAGGATATTATGTGCTTTGTTCTTTAGGACTTCAGTTAATTTTATTACAGCAGAGCCCTCCCAGAAGCCCTAGAGCTCCGCGGAGCATACTTTGAGAATGGCTGTGTCAATTCAACATCTAGTATACTGCCACACCTCGGACACTTAATACATTATGAATGCTAGCACCACCTACATACGCAAGCTTATGTCTGTATTAAGAGGACGCTCCCAAAACGCAATTCCCACCTTCGCACTCCCCTTACACCCCGCAACTGCGGGTCGCTCTCGTAAATTTTATGCGAGTTGCAATAGAACACATTTTCGAAAAATTCATTCCCCCGCGTTTTACACACGGAAGTAAATGACGTAAGTCTCAAAACAGTTTTCGTTTTATTACAAGAATACTAAACAATCCGAACAAATTTCCTCTAGCCAGTTTTAAGTAAACTTTATTATCTGCCTACATGCATAAATTTTATACAGCTAACTTAATTAATAAAGGAGAAATATTTGGAACATCTCTAAAAACGCATGATTTTGAAAAAATAAATGTATCGAACAAAAATCAACTAATCATGTCACTGTCTAATCAAACGATAGATAAAGGTTCAAAAAAACATATACCTATGTAAATTTGACATTCATTAAGCATGTGTTCGACTCACATGTTTTCAAAAAGTCACCTCATTTTGGGAGCCTAGCCTTAACGAACGCACGCACACGTGTAGGTTATCGGTTAGGGATGCTCACCGTTCGTAATGCCGACTGGGTTCCAAGCGCTTCTCAGTAGTTCTCAGAGACGGCGTGCTTGTATAGCGACTGGCGATTGACATCCATTGCAATCTTGCAGTTCAATTGCCATGTCATACTCCACGGCAGAACCACTTTAACTAAATTGAGTAAACATTTCAGGATAAAATGTAGATAATGTCTATATTTTTGTAGCTTAATATGAAAAATTGTATACTGTTGGTTTCTTGGAAAATATCAATTTAAAGTGGTCTTGCCACATAGCATACTCTCCAGCAGAACCACCTTGAAATATCAGTTATTTCACGCAGATTATGCACAAGTCATAATATAAACAAATGTATAATAATTGTATATTAAAATAGCACTTACAGTTTTAGGTTTATACCTATACTTATTGATTTTTAGTAACATGACGATATTTTATCTGAATGCGCCTGACATAAATTACTTAGCAAATATTTTACAAAGCTGTTGCCTATTGTGTTTGAGTAGGCGTGTTGTTGAAGATAACTTAAGTAGTAGTGATAAGTTCATACGTACTTCTATGCTATGTTATTATTTATTTGAACTGTTATTTTCCTATAATAAGTAATTCATTGTCATAATAAATATATCTGATCCACATAGTACGTTATTACT
The DNA here is from genome assembly GCA_949699075.1 of Asteroscopus sphinx. Classification (NCBI taxonomy): domain Eukaryota; kingdom Metazoa; phylum Arthropoda; class Insecta; order Lepidoptera; family Noctuidae; genus Asteroscopus; species Asteroscopus sphinx. Next base: position 3,525,812 of record OX453030.1, on the reverse strand, counting down.
TGACTTGATTTATTTAATTCGGGTTATGTTCTATCTGTATGCCAAATTTAATTTAAATCAAAATAGTAGTTTTGGCGTGAGAGTAACAAACATCCATACATCCTCACAAACTTTCACGTTTATAATATTAGTAGGATAGGATAGGATTTATCATAAAGAAATCTATATCCTACCTATGTATCTATTAATCTAGACATTTGCTAAGAAATTTATGTCAGGCGCATTCAGATAAAATATCGTCATGTTACTAAAAATCAATAAGTAAAGGTATAAACCTAAAATTGTAAGTGCTATTTTGATATACAATTATTATACATTTGTTTATATTATGACTTGTGCATATTCTGTGTGAAATAACTGATATTTCAAGGTGGTTCTGCTGGAGAGTATGCTCTGTGGCAAGACCACTTTAAATTGATATTTTCCAAGAAATCAACAGTATACATTTTTTCATATTAAGCTACAAAAATATAGACATTATCTACATTTTATCCTGAAATTTTTACTCAATTTAGTTAAAGTGGTTCTGCCGTGGAGTATGACATCAATTGCCGGCAAACCGCGGTTGGGTGCGGGGTGCGGCCGGTGCGGGTGAGGAGTCTTAAATTGGCGGGGGGCGGTGAGTGGCCGTTCTGTACGTTAGTACTATTTGGTATTCTGTGACATGATTGTATTTGTAACTAGCTGTGCCCACGACTCCGTCTGCGTGGATGTCGGTAAATAACATCGTGTCATATTTATGAACACAATGTCTTCTAATATATACATTTAATCGCCTACACAGACGACTACACTATTTACCGACCATACTATATTTTGTTTTTACAACCAACCGGCTAAGGTGATGGAATTTCATGGAATTAGCCCTAAACTAATACTGCCTCGTTGGTCTAGTGGTCGCAAGCGCGACTGCTGAGCATGGGGTCCTGGGTTCGATTCCTGGGTCGGGCAAAGTGTTATTGGGTTTTTTCATTAGGAAATTCTCAGTAGCAGCCCGGAATCTGGATTTGTGCCCGGTTAATGGCAATAGGCTCGCCCGCTATAACATAACGGGCGAAATGTGGGTGTACTATACACCTCTGCCTACCCCTTTGGGGAAATACAGGCGTTATGTTATGTTAGCCCTAAACTCCCTCATTCTGAGAAGACGCTCGTGCCCAGCAGTGGGAAGTAATTGGGCTGATTATGTTAAGTTATTCTACAACACTAACCACAACTCTTCTTATGCTGAGAAGAGGCCCGTGTCCAGCAGTGGGACTGTAATGGGCTGGTAATGTTATGTTATTCTATAATACTAACAATATCCAGTTCATTAACTCTTCTCATTTTGAGAAGAGGGCCATACCCAGCAGTGGGACAGTAATGGGTTGACTACGTTATGTTATTCTATATTTCCTAGTTTCTTAACTCTTCTCGTTCCGAGAAGAGGTCCGTGCCCAGCAGTGGGACAGTAGGTAATGAGCTGATTATGTTATGATAATCTATTACACTAACATTATCCAGTTCCTTAACTCTTCTCATTCCAAGAAGACCAGACCAGCAGCGGGACAGTGATGGGCTATGTTATGTTTTTCTATATTTTCTATAAATACTAATAGAATATAGTTGTATTTTTAGGAACCTGCAATCAACCAACAATCATGACCTCTACTTTGTATGCAACTTAATACAATAGAGGGGTCAAGCTGTATCGCTGGTTCTACTCAACCGATTCAGATAAAACATACCCTATATTTTAAGTTAGACTAATACCAACACAAATACTAAGTTTCATTAGGATCCGTTCAGCCGTTTTCACGTGATGAGGTAACAAACAGACTGACAGACAGACAGACAGACGGACATAAATTTTTTAAACGATTGATTCGTGTTCTATAGCTTATTTCTAGTCCCCCTAGCCGGTTTTCGCGAAAAAAAACTCAATGTACAGACTTTTCGACCTTTACAGTTTTATTATAGTATAGATTATGAGCTACTCTCATCATAGTGAAAGGAAAATAGTAGTTTATTTCGAGTAGAGTAGGTATTTATTTCATTGGCAGATAATGAAATAAATACCTACTCTGCTTAAAACAGTACCTGCTGTAGATTCAACACCGAAAATGATGTTATATTTTCCATGTTCGCGACTCGCGATTCGTAGCTGTCACAAAGAGCAAAGCGACGTTGACAGGCAGCGATAGAGGTGGGTAGCTACTCTAATAACTAGCTGAATAGCTGCTATTCAACAAATAGCTATAGCTATGATATCTGTCCAAACTAGCTAGCTAGCTATTGGCTACCAAATGGCTGACGCTTCGAATAACCGATAAGTTTAAGTTAAATAGCTATAGGTAGCTAGCTAGCGACTTTTTTATTTTTACGATTTCAAACCTAACTTAGTTGTTAATTAGGTTTAAAGTCGTTTAACATTTATAATTTTGTTTGTACAACAAAAGAAGGGTGTGTAGTTTTTAGTTTTTTTAAGGTGGCTACTGACGATGCTGCCAACCGCACGAATGGCGTGGTTGCATTCCAAAATCTGTCCGTGAATGTTGAAAACGTATGCAATTTTTAAAACGACATCCTGGCTGTGGAATTCCAATCGAGTAGAAATCCACCAAGCCACGCCTCTTGGACGTAATGGCGTAGTGGATTTGGAGTGATCGTCAATGCGAAAAAAGTGCACCACGCCACCCGGAAGCCATAGAAACGCTCCGTGAATGTGCAAAACTATGTTCATTTTTTAGGGTTCCGAAGTCCTACAAGGAACCCTTATAGTTTCGTCATGTCCGTCCGTCTGTCCGTCTGTCCTAATCCTTTACAGCTTAATAACTTCTACAGTTATAAACATAAGTAAATGAAATTTTGTTAAAAAATAGTCTGCATATAGATCTCAATTTTAAAAGAATAAGAAAATAGTTTTTACGTTCTTTAGGGGTGGCGCCCATACATGTGAAATGGGGAAAAAATGATTTTTTTCGCTGCACCCCATCGTGTGGGGTATCATTGAATAGGTCTACTAAAATGAAGGTAATGTTTCATACACCACTTTTTTATCAGGTGTACCATCTGCGAAATATAGCCCGCCAAAGTGGCTTGCAATGTGTCCCCCCCCCTGCCATTTCTAAACTATGCAACGTAGAAACTTATAATCTTCCACATTGATAGACCTTTGTGAAAACTCTCTTTTAAAATTATTTCGAGTATAATGTGATTATAATTTTTTGAGTTATAGACAGAAAACCGAAAAATACTTAAAACGTCCTAGTTCAAAGGTCATTGACCTTAGAGAAAAATTATCATGGCAAATAATGCTCCTTTAGCTACTTTCTATTTGAAAAAATCACAAAAAGTAACTTTGACATCAATCAGACTTCTTAAATTTGGCTTCTTGAATTTATCGCTAGATGGCGCTACTAACAACACGCTCTGAGTCGCGAATGCTGCCGATTATTGCAAAAACTAAAATAACCATGATTAATATTCGATTTGATTCGTTTGTACACCTACTTAAGGAACCCTATAATACTGAGCATGGCCCGACATGCTCTTGGCCGGTTTTTATATTTCATTCCGCGTTGCGCCGCCGCACGCGTAGCATCTCTAGTACGTCTGTCGCCGCCGCAAGTGAAGGACGCAGATACTCGGTACGCGTTTTTGCAACACGGTAACTTTTGGCTATGTGCAAGGTGGACGGTGGGGACAATCAAAACGATCACAACATACGCTGTGGCCGAAATGTGAAACATATTAGGACTGTGTGTGACTGTGTTTTGTATTTCCACGCTAGATTCGCTATCTTTTCGATGTTTACGAGCTAAAGAAGGAAATGGGTCATAAGATTTGTTGTAATGTGAACTGCACAAATAATGAATAAAATAGTTTGTGTAAATTTTACAAGTTTCCTGGAAATTGGAGTGGAATTTGGAAAGGAAAAACTGGGTACTTAACTCTTGTTTATAGGAAAAAGTAAGTACCATGACAGTACCATTAATTTGTGATAAATCGATCGGCAGTTTCTTTGTTCACGCATTTAGTTTACCTATATTTCTATCAAGTACCTACAATAACGTGAGCGTGTTGATGAAATTCTAGAACCAAGAACGTATACGCGGTGGATTGATCGTCAGTGTGCTAAAAAATAGGACGTCGTTTTGTTGGAAGTGGTCATTAAAACGACTTCGGAATGGATACATCGTCAGTGCTCACCTTTAGATCATTTTTATTTTTCCACAGATAAGTAGAGAGATTTTCGACGTTTACGACAGTTTAATATGTATTAATTAGCAATACGTACGAAGGATCGAGTACAGACGCGGTAGGACCTGAACCCATAATACCTCTCCCTTTCGGTCATTTACGTACTCTGGTAAGGAAACGCACTAGAGACAAACACAACTACTCCTGGATAAACCACGAGGTATGCAGACAGGCTAAGGAAGCACTCCCCGTCATCGACGGTAAGATCACCAAACAGCTCCTCCGGCTGTCAAAACAACACCTACGTACGGTGACAGCCGCCTACACCGGACACGGTTCATTTAACAAACACCTCTTTGTCATAGGTGTGACTGACAGTCCTCTGTGCAGAGCCTGCATGGAGACAGAAGAAACAGCGGCCCACGTGCTTCTCAACTGCCCGGAGGTCGCCTCATACAGGGCTAAGTACTTCGGAGATCCGGGTACTCTCCGAGAGACAGTCAGCAACATCAAGCGTCTGCTGGCCTTCCTCGAGGAGCTGGGGTGGCTCGAGTAAACAAGTTATTCCCACCCACACGCAAAAAACACGCCGAGCATGGAGTTACGGAAAATGGCCCGTTATACCAATACCAATACGTACGAAGGAAAGTAATTTCTTTTCAAGAAGTTCGAAATAAAATAAGAATAAAAACCGGCCAAGAGCATGTCGGGCCATGCTCAGAATTATAGGGTTCCTTAAGTAGGTCTAATTACAAACGAATCAAATCGAATATTAATCATTGCTATTTTAGTTTTTGCAAACAGTGCCACCTAGCGCTAAAGTTATGAAGCTAAATTTAAGAAGTGTGTTTGTTTTTGTGATTTTTTAAATAGAAAGTACCTAAAGGAGCATTATTTGCTACGATCATTTTTCTCTAAGGTCAATGACCTATGAACTAGGACGTCTTAAGTATTTTTCAGTTTTCTCACTATAACCACAGAATATCTAATAGTACTAACGTACAGAACGGCCACTCACCGCCCCCCGCCAATTTAAGTTCCTCACCCGCGGCCCGCACGTGCCCGCAGTTTGGCGGCACATTGGACTGCAATATTCAATGGATGTCAATCGCCAGTCGAGTGCGTTACGCAATATATTTTTTGGTGTTTGTAGTTGTATTTTAATTGAAAATGGTAGTGTATTGTGCTTTATACGGATGTGTGTCTACATCTAGACAAGGAAACAGAAGATTTTTTCGATTTCCGAAGGATGAAATAAGGTAAGCCACAATAAAACCTTTATAGGTAGAACTACAGAACAGCGAGCATTTAATTTTACAATTAAACGATTTTTTTGTACTTTGCCAGTTATGACAAAAAGGAAAAAATTATTTGCTTGTAATGCTTGAAAGCAGATTCCTTTGAGTACCTATTTATTGTATTTTATTAAAGGTAGGTATCTACTTAACGCGAGAGTTTAATTTACAACTATAGTGAGAGATTGTTTACTGTAAAATTACGTACTTATGATTAGAGAGGAATGAATTACTATGAATTGTAATGCTTGCAAAACAAAACTTAATCCGATATTCCGTATTTTCAATGTCATACGGTTCAATAACCGCCAATTTAAAGATAAATCGTTTATATAATCGTTGATAATTTTTTCAGTGTGTGTAATATATAATTTCTTTAATAATTTATTAGGTTTTCGCGATCACTACACATTACAAAAAAATAAATTTTACTGGATTACATCGTCAGATACAACCGATGCAATTTACGCGATGTAATCCGATATAAAACTATCAATTTACTGCAGCTAATTAAAAATACCAAATTATTTTCTTCGCCGCCCGTACAATGTCACTGCGTTCGTGCGCCAGAATAACTTTCGCTACACAAGCTAACGCCATCTCTGAGAACTAATGAGAAGCGCAGTCGGCATTTCGAGCGGCAAGCAACCCTATTCATTAACGTGTGTGCGTGTTTATATAAGACGTAAGCTTGCGTATGTAGGCGGTGCTAGCATTCATATTGTATTGAGCGGCCGGAGTGTGCTATAACTCAAAAATTTATAATCACATTATACTCAAAATAATTTTAAAATAGAGTTTTTATAAAGGTCTAACAATGTTGAAGACTATAAGTTTCTACGTTGCATAGTTTAGAAATGGCAGGGGGGGGGACACACATTGCAAGCCACTTTGGCGAACTGTATTTCGCAGATGGTATACCTGATAAAAAAGTTGTGTATGAAACATTACCTTCATTTTAGTAGACCTATTCAACGATACTCCACAAGAGAGGGTGCAGCGAAAAAAAAATTTGCATCCCCATTTCACATGTATGGGCGCCACCCCTAAAATACGTAATCAAGATTTTTTTATTCTTTTAAAATTGAGATCTATATCTATTCCATTTTTTGTCAAAATTTCATTTACTTATGTTTATAACTGTAGAAGTTATTAAGCGGTAAAGGATTAGGACAGACGGACAGACGGACGGACATGACGAAACTATAAGGGTTCCTTGTAGGACTACGGAACCCTAAAAAACGAAATCATAGTACCACACCATTTAAACTTATCACAGCGAGGATCAAACTAAACGCAGAGCGTTAGTTACTCAAGACAACCACCTAGCTACAACGACGGTTAGTAGCTACGACGACGATAGCGCTATCCAGTTTTATCCAATAGCCAAATAGCGGGTTATCTAGCTGACTACTCTACCACAAGTAGCCCTGGCTAGCTAAGTTATTGAAATTTCGGCTAGTTACCCATCTCTAGGCAGTTAGCAAGATGGGTTGAGATTGCTGTACACCTAATTGCCGGGCGCGGGCGGCCTTATGGGGCACACATTTGCCACATGATGTGTAGAGTAAAAAAGAAAATTGCATTACTCTATTTTAAGTGGAGATCAGCAAACTCCTTAAGAAAACGGAATACTTAAATTACTATACCTCTCGGTGGTTTCAACCTCAGGATTCTCAATGATAGCCACTTCGTACTCCTGTTGCCCCTCTACCTGCGAACCACTGCTGAGCTCAAACTGCTGATATGTGTTCTGCTGCTCTTCAACTTGTTGCTGGAATTGTAGAACATTATGTTATATAGAAGTTAAGTACGGGACTCTTAGCGCACAAAGAAATCAAAACAAAACAAACATTTTGACTAACCTCGATGTTTCGGCCAAGTTGAATTGGCATTTTCAGTCTGCACATGACCACGTCAAACGTAAAACATAAAGTAAGTTGGCCAATACAACTTGGCCGAAATGTCGAGGTACAAAAAACAAACATTTTTCTAATGTTTGTTTTGTTTGATTTCATTGTGCACGAAAAGTCCCATAAATATAGTTCAATTATTAAATTTAACAGTAATCATCATCATTTCAGCCGAAAGACGTCCACTGCTGGACATGGCCTCCCCCAAGCATCGCCACAACAACTGGTCCTGCACTTTCCGCATCTAGCAGATACCCATTAGCGGATATCTCACTCATTTTATCAATTTGTTTGTTTGTTTGTTACTCATTATGCCACCATTTTTAAGCGGTTGAAAGGATTTGCATGGAATTCGGCACACTTACACCCATATCCTTATGTTTCCTCAAACGTTTCTAGATTCAAAATCAGTCAAGGATGCCTTCAAGGGTTCCTACAAATAATATCAAAATCGATATTCTTAGTCATTTCCTCCAATGTATCTTGCGGAAATAAATAATGCTGTGACAGATAATTGCATGGGTCTTGGTATGTGTCGTAGGATAATCAGACAAATTGAATCTTTACAAACATCCTAGGATGATTGCAAGTCCGGATAATTATAAAAATAATATTTATTATGTATTATAAGTATGTATTTACAACAAAAAAAAAAACAAGTATTATATCCATTGTCTCGTACCCATAGCACAAGCTCTGCTTAGTTTGGGACTAGATGGACTAGGTGACTAGACTAGGTGCTGTGTAAAAAATGTCCCAAAAATATATTTATTATTTTAACACATTTACGCATGCGAAGCGAAATCTAAGAATTTAAATTGTGGAAAGAAAAAATCACTCACGAGCAGGATTCGAACCTGCGACTCCTGGCGTTTATAATATTAGTAGGAAGTAGGATTTACGATACTTTTTATCGACATACCACTCGTGTGAAGCAGCCGGTGCAAGCTAGTATGGACATAAAAAGAAACTTACAGTAGTGACCTCAGTGTTGCTTTGCACAAAGTTAGTGCTGTCTTCCTCAGGCTCTCCTTTCACGTCATAAATTGTCTCTGCCATCACAATTCTTCCAGAAGAATCCATGGTCCACATCCCGCCAAAAGCAAAGTTGGATGGATTCCCACTTTGTTCATAAAGGATGACAGTGTTTGGACCTAGCTGGACCGGCTCCCCCTTCATATTCACGAAGACCGGCTGCTCGAAATTACCCTCGACTAGTTGTCCCGTGTGGACAATCTGTTGACCCTGCTCCACAGGCACTTCAACCACCTGATTTACGACCTCAACTTTTTCTTTCTCCTCATTTTTACGATACACCATTATTTTCTGTTTTTTCTCACTATCACCCGACTCGTCACTTTTACGTTTGATCACAGTTTTCTTCTTGCTTTTTTTGTCCATTTTTACACTTGTTTGTATAGTTAATTCACTAAAATGAGCATTTTAACGTTAAATATTGAGATACATTTTCAGTCAAACCGCCTCGCCCATACAACGTCATTTTATCTATTTTGTAGTAAAACGATGTTATGTTCATTTACACAATATACAGATACACGTAATAACAATATCTACAGTAAATAAACACAATATTTTCTTGTTTTGTTAGCAGTTAGATGAGATAATTTTAAAATTATGCCAGTGCGAAAAGGACAACTCAGAGAGACGCCATTTTTAAATGGAGGGAAGTAGTTTTCTCTTTCTTGCACTCGTGGCATCCCTTTCCTGCCAGATAGGTTTCGTTGGTTTCGTTCTAAAACCAATCCAAATTGCAAAAAAATTGTTGATACAGAAAAATCTGAGAAAATAGTGTTTGTAAAATCCAAAGATAACATGAGTAAAGTATTGTGTAATGTAATGTCAAAGAATGTAATAAAGTCCTTTTTACATGACTGCCCCAAGATGGTTATGTTTTCCCTTTATGGCTTTTCTACCGAACGTGCACGGCCGGGCCCGGTACAAATTTTCGTTGGCAACACTGAACACTGATGTCAAGCAGTGTTGCCAACCCGTACGATAATTATGGGGGCGTACGATAATTTTGCCATTGGTACGACGTACGATAGCGAAGATCTAAATTACGTTTAACGCACGATAATTTTGAGCATTGGATAAATAAAACATCAATGCGCAAAATACGCTAACAAAACGCATTTTTCGTAAGGAAAAATTAAACGCAAAGAACACCAACAGGCAAGTTTTTCTCTCCCTCACTCACATTGTGCGTTTGTGTTTGTTAAAACGAGAAAACAACTCTAGCTCACTGCTACGTTTTTATATATGGACTGATTGCTACGACCTTTTAGCTACGACTTTAGTAAAACACCCCTTATTAAAATGATGGTAAACTAGAAGTTTCTGAGTGATTGATCGTTGCCTAGTATGACTATCCAATATTCTACCAGAAAAGTGATTTTTAAGTTAATATTTTATAATGTATGACTACTAGTGGCGCCCTTGCACTGTACAATAAATAAAAAGTGCCTTGAACCCTACCTGCCATCCATGCACTCAGCTGGATAATATGCAAAGCCTAAATACTAATATTGGAGTCTCCTAATACAGGCATTATTCGCTTAAAAGGAGGCAATCACCAACTAATGTTACCTTTATCTTGTTGATGAAATAAACCTTTTGTATTTTTTTTGTAAAATACTGTTATATTTATTAAATTGTAGATAATAAATTGGATGTAAACAAGTGCTCAGAGAACATCCAAAGAGTATCAACGAGAAGAAAAAGACGTTCTGTCAAAAACGGCAGTTAGGAACTATTGAAGTCAGCTAACAGCCTTTTATTTTTGTCAGATTCCTCATTAACAAATACAAATCATAACAGTTCTGTTGAGTAAATAGAGTAATAAAAGCCAAGTAAAGGAAAATAAAATAGTTTTATGAGAAACAGAGCTGACTTATACCTAACTTGAGTGTGTGAATCAGTAAATTAAATCTGCCCAAGGGTGGAAAGAACTAAATCCAGTCATGCTATAGATAAAGCCTAAAATTGCTTTAGAATACACTTAAAATACATCGTGTTGTATTAAGAAATATTTCCTCTAGCGCTGCTCTCTTGTAGCGCACGTGCGCTATAGGTACATAGGTCTAGCCCAACCAGTTTAAAAACAATTTGGATGTACCTTAGACTCCTTTTAAAATGGTATGATGTATTTGCAAACTCCAACAAAAACTACAGACGCTTCACTCTCGCTACTGTGCTTTTGTCAATTTTACCTTAATGAAAAACGCAATTAATTTATGTGCAGTCCAAAGACCCTCAAATGGCAAGCATATGAAAAGACAAAGCCTAAAACTTCTTTTAAAATATACTTTAAAAGGTCTGACGTTTTCAGAAAATCCCAAGAAAAAGCGCTGTTCTTTAATACCTATAGGGAATTCCTATTCCCCCTCCCCTAGGCCAAAAGCTAGATACAATACGTATCTAAAACACAGAATTTTTTAAAATACTACTATTAAAAACATTACAACAGCCGTCGAAATCCCGTCAAAAAGTCAAACAACAATTTCAAAAGTGGTCAAAATATCATTTTTTTCCTGTCTGTATAGATATTACAGATTGTACGATAATTTTGTCGAAAAACGATAATTTCGACGCGAAAATGCGATATTTTGAACTTTTGGAGTTGGTAACACTGATGTCAAGTCAAAAACTACTCAAATGTGACTCAAATCAAACGTCAAACAATCGTAAAAATATTTTAAATTCACAGTATTTTTACATTCGAAAACGATAGATAACCTTCGAGGTTAATTGCAATCATTATTTATGTGCTCTAAGGTCATACTAAACCAGTTTACATGCTTGTCCTCAATACACTTACGATTCTTTTGCAAGTGGCTTTTATAGTGTCTATGTCATTACTGTCAATGAATATAATTCGTCATTTCACTGGTACTGTTCGAAAAATGGCTTTAATTGCTCCTGCTATGTTTGTTAACCACGGAGGAGGCCCTCTACCTCTCCTAGGAGACAAGGATCATGCAGGACTCACGAATTTCCTTCGCGACGAGGTACAGAAGCATATGAACTTGAAGGAGGTCAAAGCCATAATATTAGTCACTGCACACTGGGAGGAAAAGGTGGTTACGATATCTTCAGGAGAACACCATGATTTGTATTTCGATTACTACGGTTTCCCGCCAGAATCGTACAAGTATCGATACGACGCGCCCGGAGACCCCGAAATAGCTGAAAGGATTCACGAATCGCTTAAAAAGGCGGGAATCAATTCAAAATTAGATTCGAAAAGAGGTTGGGACCATGGAGTTTTTGTTCCAATGATGTTGATCAATCCTTCAGCCAATGTGCCTATAATACAGGTTTCCGTACTGTCCAATCAGGATGCGGAACAACATTATAAGCTTGGACAAGCTTTATATGAATTCAGGAAAGAAGGGATAGCTGTTCTTGGTTCCGGAATGTCCTATCACAATATGAGAGAATTCATGTATAGTAGACATCGGGACAGTGTAGTAAATAAAGAATTTGATGACTATTTGAATAAAGTTTGTACTGCGGACAGTGAAGAAGCGAGAAAAGCTGGGCTTGTATCATGGAGGCAGCAAGAAGGAGCTACAGAAGCTCATCCGATGCATGCAGCGGAACACTTTATGCCGTTGATAGTGATTGCAGGGGCTGGAGGCTCAAAATCAGGCGAAAGGATTTTTAATTGGGATATGAGCGGAACTTTCCGGTTGAGTGGTTTTGTATGGAAAGAGGAGTGAAATACAGACAGTAATTTACAGAAAGATCAAGTACAATGTGTGGTCTTATTATACAAAGCAATATACAAATTATGTGTCAAACTGGGTGTGAAGCCCTAACTTCAAAGCTTTTTTTTTCTCAGTACGGAAAATCCTTGTGGACGCACTCCACCCGGGGAAGGTGGAGCCAGTGTCTGACTCTTGCTTACTAAAAACCACCATGCATTAGTCGGAAGTTAGTCTCATGATTGTGACTGCACCATAAAGAAAACTAAAAATTCATGATTTTTTTGCATTTTTTCTAGCTTCCTCAGACTCCTAGAAAACCCCCAAATTAGCTTCTTGCAATTTTTTTTTCGGGTGTAAAGGGCTAAAGGTGCTTATTATAATATATTTTTAATAAATTTTATTGGATTGGATGCTACAGAATTCTATGTAAAAATGCAATAATTAATATTATTATAATTAATTTTATAATCAGCTATTTCAAATGAGTTTTATACAAATACATACCTATTTTAAAAGCTAAGGGACCATTGTAATTATAATAATTTATTTTATTGATTTAGCTTTAAGAGTTGCTTATTTGTAAGTAAATAGAGTAAAATAATTTATGAAAGAATTGTTTTTTATTTTTTTCCTTAGGTTTTGTAACGGGCAAAATTAATATCCAATCTATCCACGATTTGCCCTACTAGAGATAGAAATTTGACATATTTTGTATGGAGCTTATGTCAAAATCCTATCTCTAGTAGGGAAAATCGTGGTTAGATTGAATAAGAATAATTTTTATTGTATACAGGTTACATACAAATTGGGTTGAGGCCTCACACTAGCATTCCCTGTGTCGTGAGATCTAGGCTCTTTCATTCGTTTACAAATTTAGTATCAGTAGGTATTTCCGTGTTAAGGAGACAATCATTTGCAATCATGCAGGTACTTAATAATATGATACATTTCGATTTCGTAATCTAAGATGGAACATAAAATAAAATAAAGTAAATTAAGGTATGAATATATGTGTGGGGGTGTGTATTTGTGTGAGTGTTGTCTGGATATTAATTTTGGCCGTAAATGGAAATGACGAATTTTTTTACCTACTTTTACATACAAAAGTTCCAGTCTGAGGTTGTAGTCTACTTAATCAGATCACCTGGGTGGACCACAGGCAATTTTTCTTGCCTGTGGTCCACCTCAGTTCACCTGGGTGAAGCCTCTAGACGCCCATTGTACGGACGCCCCCGGTTACCACGCATATGCAGTATACTGCATATCATACGCCCCGCCGCGGCGATACGCTACAGTTCCGCTTGCCGTGTGTGGCCTGAATTATTCTCATACTGAGAAGAGGCCCGTGCTCAGCATTGGTACAATAATGGCCTGATTATATAAGCCTCTTTTTCTGATGTGTCACGAACGAGACATTCCTACCTAATAAACAGACATGAAACGCGTCTGCTGATTAGATAGCTATGTAAATAAATGATAATGTTGTATTTTATTGTACTCTGGGGACGCGGGGTCATTGTGTTATCTTTACTGCAATATTGGCTATATTTTAGGATTGTTTTGTATGTTAATTTGCAAAAGAATTGCTGCTCATCGCTTTGATTATTCGAATATTGCGTTCGGTGAAAACTGGGCTTTACTAGGTTCCCACAAAATATTCGAAAACCTACTTACAGTAAATTTTAATTGTATCTGCTTGAGAATTAAATAAATAAATATTTTTCGGACATTTTTACACAGCACCATCTAGTCCCAAACTAAGCAGAGCTTGTACTATGGGTACTAGACAATGGATGTAATACTTATATACTTTTTTTTGTAAATACATATTTATAATACATAAGAAAGAAACACCCAGACAAACACTTATGTTCATCACATAAATATTTGTATCCTGTGGGAATCGAACCCATGACCTCGTGATTAGCAGTCCGAAACTCGAACCACTAGACCACAGACGTCGTCTAATGTTATAATTCCTCAGTGTCTAATTAATAGTTTCTTACAGAAAAACAGGTGACGTCAGGGGACGCTCGACAGAAGCGATGTTTCCGTGTCGACGGAGCCCACCTGCTAGTTAACGGTGACGTTTTTTCTTGGTTTACTCTCTGGTGGCCGAGTGCGTGCTATAGAATAGCTTCGCTTCAAACAAAAAGGAGGCGAAGTTAGATAATAGAACTAGTAGCTAGATATTTTGTGTTCTATCATGAACGCCATTACTTATTCAAAAATATGTAATGTAGGATGACTTTCCAAAGTAGGTACCTACTTATTAGTCATTTATTGATTCAACTAATCGCGTATGGTATCATCGTGTAATTACTAAATACGTAAAGTCAATAAATAATAATGTTAAAATTAATCATCAGTGCAACCATTTTATTAGCTGTGGCCATTATAGTAGCATTTTCGAAAATGGAAGACGCATATTTCGCGCCATCTTTATTTTTAAACCACGGCGGTGGACCGTATCCCGTTTTACGTGAAAAATATAACATAGAAATAGCTGATTCACTGAAAAATGTGTCGAATCTTGTAGATTTGGATCGTTTGAAGGCAATAATAATAGTGACAGCGCATAGAGAGGAAGATGTAGTGACTATTTCGTCTGGAGAACGTCATTCTTTGCTGTACGATTATTATAACTTCCCGCCGGAAAGTTATAAGTTCAAATATGATGCTCCAGGTAAATATGTACATTTTGGTCCTATTTTTTATACGTTTTCATGTGTTTTATACTTATAAGTGAGAAGAAGTGAGTAATACGGGGAAAATGTAACTCTGCGATCTTTAGTGAAGAGAAGTGGAAGAAGTAAAAAATATAAAGAAAATTTTATGTTTTGGCTATTGCTCTTTCAGTTCTTTCACTAGTAATCTTTATATTGCATTGCTTTTGAAATAGATGCGTGTCATCATAGTCTATACTCTATACCAGCGGTTCTCAAACTTTTTTGGTCACGGAACCCTTTTGACAAGCAAAATACTTGACGGAACCCTACAATAAAACAATAGTTTTTAAAAGTGTATTCTTTATTATATAAGCATAATAAAAGTACAATGTAACAGTTACTAATTATTACTTACTTTAACCACATGCCAAGTACAATAATAGAAGATATTAAAAATGAAAAAATCTTAACTAATGGGAGGTATGAAACTGTTTTTTATTTTTCATCAATTGGTTGATATCAGGTTTGATAGAAGACATTTGAAGTCTCATATCAGGTTCGGCGTCCAGTCTATTGCGATATTTTGTTTTCGTGGCTGCATAGGTTGAGAATCCTGTTTCGCACAAATATGTTGTTGGGAACGGGAGAAGAGTATTCAGAGCCATTCTGCCAAGCATTGGATATTCATCACGGATTCTGCACCAAAAATCGTTGAGAGGCGTCGTTTTGAACAGTGACTCCATACTTGTGTCTGATGACATTTCTAAAAGAGATTCATATATCTCGTTTGACATACTTTCGGGCTTTTGCAAGTTGGGTAAAAAAGGATTATGAATCCATGAATTCAGCTTCATTTTTGTATTATGTTCTTCGGGAAAATACTTTACAAAAGATGCGCGCATCGAAGTGAGATATTGGACCAATTCTTCAAACACATCATCTTGAAACATTTCCGAGTCGTTATCGCTAACAAACTCACTGAGTGACGTAAAGCTTTCTATTTCTCTCTTACCAACGCAAATAATCCAAAAATCTAATTTTCTTTTGAAGGCAGTTATTTTGTTATAGGCCTGGAACACTGTTGTCTGTTTACCTTGCAATGATAAATTCAATTCGTTCAGTTTTTGAAAGATATCCGCCATAAAAGACAATCGGAACAACCAAGTTTTATCATACAAACGGTCTTTCAAATTAAAAGAAACTGTATCTGCTGAAAGAAACATTTGTAACTCGGCTCTAAGTTCAAATAGCCTTGTTAAAGTTTTACCCCGAGACAGCCATCGCACTTCTGTATGGAGCAGCAGTGTTTTATGTTTGCTGCCATAATCTTCACACAATAATGAGAACAATCGGGATTGTAGTGGTCGTGATTTGATAAAATTTATTATTTTTACCGCTTCATCCATAACTAATTTTAGATTTGACGGCATTTGCTTCATCGCAAGTGCTTGTCTATGCAGAATACAATGGCTGGAACTACAATTAGGCGCTTTACTTTTTATTCGTGATACTGCTCCTGCTGTTTTACCTGTCATCGCCTTGGCCCCATCTGTACAAATGTCAATGCAATCGTTCCAACTAAGATTATTTTCTTTAAAAAATATGTTTATTTTATTAAAAATTTCTTCCCCGGTAGTGTTTGTGGGCAGCGGTGAACACATAAGCATGTCTTCTTCAAAAGAACGTTCATATGGATATCTCACGATAACCAGCAAGATAGCCAGACCAGTGACATCAGTTGACTCATCCATTTGCAAGGCGAATCGTGTTTTTTGTAGACGTGCAACTAGTTCTTGTTTGACGTAGCTTGCCAGATCATGGATTCGCCGTGAAACAGTATCGTTTGATAGCGGTACAGTAGAAAGATGCTTTGCAGATTTTTCATCGAGCATACATTTTGTTATGTCTAACACACATGGCTTTATTAAATTCTCAGCGATAGTGTGCGCTTCACCTGCTTGTGCAATGCGATAGCTAACTAAATATGATGCCTCCGTGGCCTTTTCATTGATAGTTTGTGTTACATGCATCATATTTTTTTGACTTTCCAATAACTGTTCTTTTTTACGAACAAAAAATTCTTTATTCTTGTCTTTAGACTCGGGGTGTACAGTTTCTAAATGTCTGCGTAATTTGGCAAGTGCCATGGAACTATTAGGAAGCAGTTTACTACATAACATGCAGAGAGGTGAGCCGTTGGAATCAACAAATCCGAAACTGATATATGATTCATCATACTTCCTTTTTTTCGTCTTTGAAACCGTGGAGCTTGACGTCGTGGCATCATCGTCTGGATCGGTAATTGCTGTATTCTCCGCGCGTACTGCTTTTGAACATTCAGCGTCATTAGAAGATGTCGTTGCAACACGTTTAACACCTTTAAGCCAACGTTCCATTCTTCTTTATTAATAATGTTACACGTCAGGATGGTAGGGTCAAAATAATGCACAATCGTTACTGCGTTTATGAGACAAAGTTTAGTCCAAAGAAGAAATGTACAAAACTGATACAATCAGAATACAGCGGGCAGTAGAACTTACAAGAAGGCAGCAGGCTAGCCAGCTTGTAAGTAGGTAGGTACGAACTTATCGCTCCGAACGCTAATCGTCAACTGACTGACGAGGCGCGACTTTTTTTATATAATAGCGCTTTTATACTTAGTCCTAGACTCGAACTCGAACATTCTCAAAAATACTCGAGTCGGCGCCTTTGATAAACAAAAAGCGGAAATAAAAATATAAATACAAAAAAATGCGTTGTAAACAATCTCGACTTTATGCTTTTGAAGATAGAGCCGAAAGTCGCTTGTTCACAACTATAGCGTCTAATTCAGAGGCGGCTTTTATCAAAGGGACTGCGCGCTCACAAGTATACGCGCGGCGGGCGGATTCAAAACGTTCGACCAGTGACCAGAGAGAGGTGTTTTGTTTTTTTTTTCTAAATTCTTGCGGAACCCCTACAGGGGTATCGCGGAACCCTAGGGTTCCGCGGAACACACTTAGAGTACCGCTGCTCTATACTATACCTATTATATTTATCAGTAGATACCTCAAGTGTTTTACAAAATGTTGAACTACTGTCGCCAGGGCCAGATTAATCATTAGGCAGAGTAGGCAACTGCCTAGGGGCCCCGCATCGGCTAGGGGCCCCGCGCGCGCACAAAAGTAATAGAAAATGAATTATTTTATTATTTTTAACGCATGCGAAGCCACAGATTCGAATCCTACTCGTGAGAGACTTTTTCTTTCCACAATTTAAATCGTTAGTTAAATCGTAATAGAAAATGTTTCGTACAGTGAAAATTTATTTGGAAAATTTATATCCACAATGACAATAGGATAGGTGTTACATTGAGGTAATATGTACTACTATACGTACTGGAGCAGACATCAGGAACAAAAATTTTAGCACAACTTGCTGGCCGCGGAGCACGCGCGGCGCGAGCCTGGCTAAGCGAGTGCGAGTGCAGGAGCTCTAAAACGTGCTACAAACATTTTATTCGAGGTGTCTTCTCTAGTACGTAGTACATATTACCTCAGTGAGGTATTATTGCTTTTTTTCGACGCATGCTGTCAGTTGATGAAATATTTCATTTCATACTTACAGAACAGAACCATCTAGTATCGATATTTATTTATTTATTTATTTATCTAGTATCGAGTAGTAGAACTAATAATATGGATGCCTTAGTTAGATGGATGCATTACGTAGCCTATTGTATGATAAACAAAAGTTTTGAAATGCTTGATCTGTAATAGCCATTTTTGAGTTTTGCGACTGTGATCATGGAGTTTCTTACCGGTTCTTCTCCATAGGACCCACAATTTGAAACCGTGCAACTAGAGCCTGACGTTTCAAAAGTGTATGTAATTAGGTTTATTTGAAATACAAAACATTTGATTTGATTTTGATCCCTTCATCAACTTTAAAAGAGCTGATGATCTCCAAACGGCTGAAATGGGGCCCCGAGAATTGCATTGCCTAAGGGCCCCGACATGGTTAGTCCGGCTCTCACTGTCGCTATAGACTCTGTATAGAAAAATATTCGCGCTCTTTTTGGCTTGGACATTGACAATGATATTGCTCAAGCCATTATGAGCGCAATTTTTTTTTAACCGACTTCAAAAAAAGGAGGAGGTTATTATAGTTACTACAACTACTACTACCAGTCTGTGTTGTACTATAGATATAGAATAATATGGAATTATTATTATTATTATTATCAGCCTGTAGTGTCCCACTGCAGGGCAAAGGTCCCTTCCCTTTTTCCACGCGGCAGGCCCAGGAGATGGCGGGAAGAACTTGACTCCTGTCTGAAGGATTGGCCCCAGAAGGCAAAAGACAGGGACAAGTGGAAATATGGAATACATAGTAAATATCCCGTGACATATAATAATACTAACGGACCCGGTAGACGTCTTCCTGCCCGGAAAAGCAGAGCCACATCTAATCGTCCCTGCAGTTTAGGAGAAGATCAGTGACATACCGACAGCCGCGCCAAATAACGTGTTTGTGTTTTCAAAGCGTCCAGGAACCCATTGAAATATACACACAAAATTTCAGCCAAATCGGTCCAGCTTTTTAGGAGGAGTTAGGTGACAAACACACGTACAAAAAAAATAGTATAAGTATATATTTAGATAAGCATTACAAGTTTGTTTTAATGTCGCCACTATTTTTAAACCAGCTGTAAAAAATACTTAAAAGACTGTGGCGTTTGGAACCACACCCTTACGACTACGACTATTTAGTCTCTAGATAGAAATATTTCTTTAGGCTAAGCTGCAAAAAAGTTTTAAGTTTTGCATACGACAGTCTCTATATAACTTAGTGATTATACTGAGTTTTAAGCCACATATTAACAATGTAGCTAAAAAGTCAGCGCAAAACGTAATACTAGAGGCTTCCAACATCCAAAGACCAGAATTGTTTTGTTCAACACCCTTGTGCGTAGTAGACTGGAATACGCCAGTGTAGCCTGGAACCCATTCTATGCAGTTCATTCGCAGAGATTGGAGACTATCCAAAGAGCATTCTCCAAACACCTAGCTTTTATATCTAGAGATATAAGCCACCGCTGTGCATATGTGCAGCGCTTACAGTATTTTAAAATGAAGACGTTGTATGACCGTCGCCGTACACGCGATCTTATATTGTTTTACAAAATTGTGAATGCAGTGAATTAATTGAACGTATCCTATATTCAGTCCCTTCTAAACCTCCCCGACATCCTAACACCAGAGTGTTCCATATCCCAAGACGCAACACCAACTTAGGTCTCAATGCTCCCTTGCTCAGAATGAGTAGGGAGTACAACAGCTTCTGCAAATTTACGGATACTGACATACACTGTGTCTCGCTGAATAGGTTTAGGAAGTTAACCACGGAGGTATTATTATTATTTATGCACAACGTCAGTGCATACATTTTATTGAAAAAAAATGGTTTTAAAATTTTTGCTTAGTTTTAGCTTAGTTTTAGTTTTAGTTATTTTATACTCTTGTATCTAAATAATTATTTATTTTCGCATATTAATGTTAGTAACCCTACATTACTTTTGAACTTGCTGTCTTTTCTATGAGTGCCGTGTGTACCTGTAATGGGCATACGTATAAGAAATGTTATTATTGTATTGTGTGTTTTCTGTATGCTATATATGTATTGCTGTTGGTATACCATAAATAAATAAATAAATTATACTGGGTGTCAGGGAAACGCTTCCGAAAACGAAGATAGGTGATAGTGCTGGAGTGCTGGTGATTACTGATACGAAACCACAAAAAAATATGCGATTCTTTTTTTAGATTTTTTCATATATATTTTTTGCATTTTTCATACATAACCAGCTTTAGGTACCTAGTTAAATAAAACTGATTTGCCAAAAAACCCCATTTATTTACTAATTTTTTTAGTTCGCAATGTAATTCAAATAAAATATCAGCTGGTGCTAGGGGTGAACGACATCCGCTCGCTTACGCAGTCCGTGTCGTAGCGAGCGTAGGTAGGTTAGGTACGCGCGGCATTGATCCCGGGTTTTGTACGCTTTACATTACGGGTTTGAAAAATACCAAATCACTAAAACAATGAGTATAAGGCTAATGGTTATTGGTATTCGATTGTGTTTAGGTAGTATAATATAATACTTTCAGTTTCGGGAGCGTTTCCCTGAAACCCAGTATACTCTTTGAGTCTCTCTACCCCACGGCTTTGACGGGTCGATATTTGTAATTCCCAGTGTTTTAGTGTCAAGTTTTCTATAATTATTATACCTACTCATTTTACACCCTTACGTTAACTGGACTTTTACTATTTACTGAACCTTCACCTCACCGCGTAAACAAAAGGGACAGGGGAACAGACAGAACATCGTTCGCCTGGTTTCCCAAAAGACTATCATTATGACACCTAATTTATGGTAAACTACAGGTCGTCTGCGTAGATATCATTTTTCCCGAATGTCCTAGTAACTAACATTGAGATAATATGTACTATGTACTGGAGCAGACATCAGGAACAAAAAATTTAGCACAACTTGCTGGCCGCGGAGCACGCGCGGCGCGAGCGGGGCTAAGCGAATGAGAGTGCAGGAGCTCTAAAACGTGCTACAAACATTTTGTTTGAGGTGTCTTCTCTAGTACGTAGTACATATTACCTCAGTGGTAACTAATAGGTTATCTGTGCTACTACTTCTAGGCCCGTATTCCAGAAGGATACTCAAGTACAGTTTAAACTCCAATCACCTGATCACTACTTAAGTATAGAATCGTTACTTGAGTATCGGTCTTATTCCAGAACGGTAATTATAAACTTTAATTCAACAACAAAACACACGAATTTGACCTGAAATATAATAGAAATCTCTACTCAAGCGTAGTCTGGACCACGCTTGAGTGATTACAGATCAAATATCTGCCCAAATTCCGAAACAGGTGACAATATAAAACGAAACTAAACTCAGCTGAACTGTGATCAACAAATCTCTGCTTGAGGGACGTTCTAAAATCAAAGCTCAACTTAAAACTAGTTTTAAACAGAGATCAACGCTTGAGTATCCTTCTGGAATACGGGCCCTAGTATCCTATGTCCGGGTTCCAGACTATCCCTGTACCACAGATTACCTATTAGTTGCCAAGTTTCAGCGGTTTAGGCGTGAAAAGGTAACAGACAGAGTTATTTTCGCATTTGTAATATTAGTAGATATGTAATGGTTACGACGTTTAATAATCTGTCTCAAGATAATATCGGAGACATCTTTTATAGATACGTAGCTGATGATACGTAGCTAATCAGCGATATAAATCGTTGTCTTGGTTTCTGGTTTTCCCAAAAGCTACCTGTGGTAGGTACATTTTGAAATGGACTTTGATGACCGACCGAATTGTGAAGATGTAGTTGAAGATGTCAAAATTGCTCAAACCGGTACCTATATGCACTGCTCATGCCGGAAAATGACAACAACCTTTCGCTTTCTTAAAATAAATATCTACCTACTGAGCAATTTGGGCACTCGGCAGATCAGAGTTGAAATGGGATCATTATTTTACTCATATAGGTCAGCAGTTCCGTGTGGTGCCGGATACAAAGTATTACACCACCCCATCTCTTCTCGTGGGGATCGTAAAAGGCGACTAAGGGGTTCGCCAGAGGATAGGCAGCAGCGTTCTACGACTATTGAACAAACCAACTGTGGTCGCCAACCCGCCTGCCAAGCACGGCAATTATGGCCTATGTCCAGCAATAAACGTCTTTCAGCTGAAATGATGATGAGGTCAGCAGTTGATTTTGCAATAGGCTGAATTCTGAAAAAATAAACTACAGTAATTTATGGTCCTCTAATTCTTTCAGGCGACCCAGTTTTGGCGGGAAGAATACACGAGGCGTTCAAAAGGGCGGGGATCAAATCAGGGTTAGACGACAAAAGAGGCTGGGACCACGGAGTATTCATACCAATGATGTTAATAAACCCCAATGCAAACATACCTATAATACAAATATCGATATTAAAAAATCAAGACGCAGCACAACATTTCGAAATTGGAAAAGTATTGTACCAATTTCGCAAAGAAGGAATCGCCATTTTCGGTTCAGGGTTGTCGTATCATAATATGAAGGAGTTTCGCAAACCTGTGTTAGGAATTGAGGATAAAATTGTAAATGAGGAGTTCGATAATTTTTTGAATAATGTGTGTACTGGTAACGTAGAAGACCGCAAGAAAATAATATTTTGGGAGCAAGAGCCTGGGAGCTTAGATAGTCATCCATTAGGGGAGGCCGATCATCTGATGCCTTTAATTGTAACTGTGGGCGCCGCTGGAACGCACCCGGGAAAGAAAATTTTTGAATCTGTGTTCATGGTGAAATTCAAATTGAGCGGGTTTATGTGGAATGGTGAATAAATAATAAGTAATCATTATTACATAATTATTATCTTAGTTTTATTTAATTACTTCCAATAAGTAGGTACGTACCTACCAAAGTACCTACCTACTGTTTACAAATATTTTTGGTCGATCAAACACACTTACGGCTAAAATTAATATCCAATCTATCCACGATTTGCCCTACTAGAGATAGGAATTTGACATAAGCTTCATACAAAATATGTCCAATTTCTATCTCTAGTAGGGTAAATCGTGGATAGATTGGATATTAATTTAGGTCGTTAAACTTATAACGCATTTTACGCATGCGAAGCGAGATCTAAAGATATAAATTGTGGAAAGAAAAGATCGCTCACGTGCAGGATTCGAACCAGCGACACCTGGCTCAGTACGCCAGTGCTTTAGCCACTAAGCTACCGTGAACACTGCTCGTGGTATCGAATTTAACCTCCACTTACTACATCTTTGGGTGACGTCAGCGACTTCTTAAGAAACAAGAAACCAAGGAACTTATATACCTATGAAGCTGGAAAGCGGACGGCTGACTAAAATTCGGTCCGATGATTTGGGAGCCTTTTGTCTCTTTCTATTGTCCATACATGCAGGAAAGGGACACCGGGCTCTCGGTAATACTATCTCAGAAGACCGGGCTCGACCGGTATTTTCTCCCTGATTTTGATGAAAGATTTTGGAGCTTATATGAACGGGATATTATTCATTTTTGAAGTTCTTAAATTTCTCCGTACGCATTCTATCTTGGGTAAAAATTCTTTGCAAGAAACAGTGTTCCATAACCTTAAATTCAATACCATGAGCAGTGTTGACGGTAGCTTAGTGGCTAAAGCCCTGGCGTACTGAGCCAGGAGTCGCAGGTTCGAATCCTGCTCGTGAGCGATTTTTTCTTTCCACAATTTATATCTTTAAGTAAAGTAGGTACTTACTTATGCCAAAAATTTTCACCTGTACTTTATGCCACGAATCGATAGAGTCTATAAAAAGGAATAAATTACTCCAACCAATATTGTGTCCTAGATTGAAGGAAGACCACGAAGACCAGATTTCAATAAAATGATACCAAAAGGCATTTTACTCAGACACTTTATTTTGTTCGTTGTTTGTCCAGATTTCATGGACTTCCTTTATTTTTCGACACTATGATTGTTCGAAAGCACAGACCAGTAAGCCTCAAGACGCCGCTTCAATAAAGTTTTGCATGAGAACTCTGAGTATTTTTTCCTCCTAGCATGAGAACGCAGTCGTACAATGTTAGCGGGGACCGGGGGCGGACGGCGCGTTATGATTGGTCGGCTCGAAAGTTCGGTGGTAAGATTCCGTATGATTGGTGCCGCTCGCTGACGGACTGACGTCCTGATTGGCGGCGGGGCGTATGACGTGACCGAGGGTGTCCGGCTAATCGGCGTCTAGAGGCTTACTGGTCTGTGTTTGACAGATTTTATCCTTATTATTGACCCTATCAACAGAAGCCATAAAATACAGAATGGTACTTTTTCGCGGTTGTGTTAGTTCGATTCCCAGCTCAGGCAAGAGATTTTTGAATAATCTTTGAATTATTTATTTAATTCGAGTAACCAAGACTCATAGGGTTAGTAACATTATTTATTTAAAAACTATGTTAATAATATTAAAATTAAAATGCAATCCAATTATAATACAATTTAAAACTAAAAATTAACAATAAAGATTATTGAATCACTTCTTCAGAATTCCAGCAGAAATTCTGGAGCAGCGATTTAAAAGAGAAACCAAACCGCCTTCAATCATGCCCAGGATGCTATTGGAGCTGGCCCGCACCCTATGCACCAAGGATGTACATCTTTTTCGCATTGTAGTTAAAAAGAAATCTACATGCATTTCAGCAAACATCCCTGATGCTCTACAGAAGCGAGGCAGCTCCATCAGCACCCTGAAGGCATTATTATACTGGACGCGAAGGGCGCCGTACGATTTTTGCGTAAAATGTACCCAGAGGCTACTGGTGTAAAATGACGTGCAGAAGGCTCTAAAAAATCCCGCGGAATACATAACTTCCTCCTTTTTTTGAAGTCGGTTAATAAAGTTAATTTCATTTCCTTAGAGGCACGCGCGAACCTGCGGCCACCATATTTGCCCTCACCGACAGAATGAAGGTTTTCTTATTTTTTTTTTTTAAATGAAGTCTCCTCTTTAAGTAAAATTTCCTATTTTCAATATTTAAGGTACTGTTTCGACGGAGGGTTAAGCACAGTGGACTGAAATACTTCAACCTCGATTTTCCTCGACTTAGAGACGTTTTCAGCAGGCTGAAATGCATTTTCAGTCCGTATCAGAGGAGGCTCTATCACATATCAAAGAATCGAAATTTTGACTAAGTTGCCGTCGTTTTCAGGCGCCTGAAACATGTTTTCAGGCCGTTTCAGGAGCCAACAAATCCGATGCCGACATTTCCTGAAAACCAGTTTTCAGGCGTTTTCAGGGCCCCTTATGGCCAATTGACACCCACATGTAAAATTGTTGAAGAGTTAGCGAGATAGAGCTAAATCTTAGACAAGGATAGCCGAAGAACCTTCTGGAAGAGAGTGAGCAAGATAGCGCTACTGTAAGACAAGGATAGACGAGATTCGACAAGCTTGGGGTGCTGGCCAGAAAACCTCCACGTGCGCCTGACGGCTGCTTGTCCTTCTGGACACGTCTGGAGGGATCGGCAGTTGTTTGGTCGGTGCGTCCTGGGCACGGGCAATAAAATCCTGCCGAGGGATTAACCTTCGGGGGATTTGCCTGTGGTGAATATTCTGGCGCGGGAGGGGCCCGTTCTGGGCCAGTAGGGAGTTGCTCCACGTGTCCCTCTGATATCAGCAGAGGGCACAGTGGAGGAGCAGGGGCGGGCCCGGTGTGCACTCAC
Organism: Asteroscopus sphinx; assembly: GCA_949699075.1. Taxonomy (NCBI): domain Eukaryota; kingdom Metazoa; phylum Arthropoda; class Insecta; order Lepidoptera; family Noctuidae; genus Asteroscopus; species Asteroscopus sphinx. The sequence continues at coordinate 3,499,743 of OX453030.1, read as the reverse complement.
CCTGCCACTGGACAGGCAGCGGGGGGACTGTCTTTCCCTGCCCCCGTCGATCTCGTAACCCAGGAGTGCCCGCTGAGTAGTGTTCTCGCGCCTCTTGGGACTGAGGGTCTTGGCTTCACCGCCCGGACCGCGAGGAAGAAAACCTCTATAAAAAATTACGGGAGGTAGGGCCTGCGAGCAGCAGACTCGGGGTAGTCTGCTGCCCGACCAGCAGCTAGCGTAGCTGGCACAGCCGGCGTAGTTGGCGCAGCTGGTAAAGGCCCATGAGGTGAGGTGGCGTGCAGTGCTCCGTGTGCACTACCTAGGAGGGTGCGGCCGACGTTAGGCCGCACGGGGAGAAGGGGCTCGCCTGCTTGTGGCGGGCCAGGACCTGTCGGGGGTGGTTGTGTGAATACTCATGGGTTCCCACGCCCCCGGCTAAGGTAGTTGAAGGAACACCGTGGTGGTTTTAGTCGGTAAGAGTCCGACACTGGCTCCGCCTACCCCGGGCGGAGTGCGTCCATGAGGATTTCCCCACGGCAAAAAAAATAAATAAAAAAAAATTCGACAAGCTTCGAGAACATTTCATTCTAGAAGTGAGTGAACGGGATAGAGGATAGATGAGGTTCGCCATGGTTCGAGAACTTTCTATTACGAGAATGTGCAAGTGCGAAAGAGTTATCTTATGACAAGGATAGTTGACGTTCGAGGACTTTCTAGTACCACGACTCGCGGCGTATATAAACAGTGCAGCTCAGCGCCAGTGGAGTTCAGTTGGAGTTCAGTTTGGATCAAGCGATACAAGCGATAACATCGAAGCGATACTCGGAGCCATTTAACTAGTAACTTTGTGTGTTAATTAGAGATTCAGTGTAATTGTTCTGTAATAAAGTGTTCTCTACGCAATTAATTGGCTTTCTATCCATATACGAACCCTCAGCTCGTAACAGTACTTTCGTTCCGTGAAGCGATGGGAAATGATAGCGATGGGACAACCTGTATATTTAATACCTAACATACTAATGGATTTTTCATGTTCCGTATGACATTACATTTAATACCATAACTCTGTAATTAAAATAATGCAGATATTTTTTTACATAACAACTATTTCGTGCAGTCCATATTTTCTATTGGTTTTAATCAGCAGCTACTACTGAACAAAGGCTACCACTGAGTCAAAATAAAATTACACCATTCTGGTCTGTATTACATAAGCCCAATTCTCGTAATTAAAAATGTTGAAAATATATTGAACTATATTTACGGGACTTGTCGCGCACAATAAAACAACAAACATTTTGACTAACTTCGACGTTTCGGCCAAGTTGCATTGGCCGTCGTCACGAGCAACTTGGCCGAAACGTCGAGGTTAGTCAAAATGTTTGTTATATTTTGATTTAATTGTGCTCGACAAGTCCCGTAAATATAGTTCAATATGAGTGAAATTCGCGAAAGTTTAAAAACTTCTGTTGAAAATATAGTTCAAAACTAACCACAATGCTTGAAATCTCAACCTCCTTACTGTAAATGATCCTGTTTGCCGTTTATTTGTGACACTTAGAGGTCATTAATATCACCAATAAATGACAAACAGGAGGCTACTGGCAGGAGATTGAGATTGAGGCTATCAACACATATACATACAGAGCGAGTCTTCTCGCTATAAACTTCGACAGCGAACAGAAATGTATACTACGGCTTATCCACCAAATCGAGAGGAGACACCTTCGGTAATGAAAAGATGTAGCACTTGTATAATGAAGGCTGTACTCAAGTGTGGCAGAGACTTTTGTAAGGAAACCAGTATACATGGGTTCAACCATATTGCTGCGCCGCGAAGACATTGGATTGAACGGTAATAAGTTTTTTATTTAGAAATGAAATTTTCAAAACAAGCTTTTACAACGATTTAAATAGTGGAAAGAAAAAATCGCTCAGGAGCAGGATTCGAACCTGCGACTCATGTCTCAGTACGCCAGTGCTTTAGCCACTTAGCTACCGTGAACACTGCTCGTAGTGTCGAAATTATCCTCCACTATGGTACGTACGTCTTCGGATGACGTCAGCGATAACTTATTAAGAAACAGTGTTGTTGTGTGTGTTCGTATAGATATGCCTACCCTTACTAATTATTTTATTATTTTTAACGCATTTACGAATGCATTTTTAGGGTTCCGTAGTCCTACAAGGAACCCTTATAGTTTCGTCATGTCCGTCCGTCTGTCCGTCTGTCCGTCTGTCCATCTGTCCATCTGTCCGTCTGTCCGTCTGTCCGTCTGTCCTAATCCTTTACAGCTTAATAACTTCTACAGTTATAAACATAAGTAAATGAAATTTTGTTAAAAAATAGTATAGATATAGATCTCAATTTTAAAAGAATAAAAAAATCATGATTACGTATTTTAGGGGTAGCGCCCATACATGTGAAATGGGGATGAAAAAATTTTTTTCGCTGCACCCCCTCGTGTGGGGTATCATTGAATAGGTCTACTAAAATGAAGGTAATGTTTTATACATCACTTTTTTTTATCAGGTGTACCATCTGCGAAATATAGCCTGCCAAAGTGGCTTGCAATGTGTCCCCCCCCCTGCCATTTCTAAACTATGCAACGTAGAAACTTATAATCTTCCACATTGATAGACCTTTGTAAAAACTCTCTTTTAAAATTATTTCGAGCATATTGTGATTACAAATTTTTGAGTTATAGAGACAAAACTGAAAAATACTTAAAACGTCCTAGTTCAAAGGTCATTGACCTTAGAGAAAAATGATCATAGCAAATAATGCTCCTTTAGCTACTTTCTATTTAAAAAAATCACAAAAGGTAACTTTTTGTTATATTGAAATGACACACTTCTTAAATTTGGTGCTGTGCAGCGCCATCTAGCGGCTAGTAACAACACTATCTGAGTCGCCAATGCTGCCGTCTATTGCATTTGGCACTTTATAGCGCCATCTAGCGGCGGCTACTAACAACACTCTGAGTCGCCAATGCTGCCGTCTAAAGCAAAAACTAAAATAGCCATGATTAATATTCGATTTGATTTGTTTGTAACACCTACTTAAGGAACCCTATAATACTGTGCATGGCCCGACATGCTCTTGGCCAGTTTTTTTATCTTTCCACTATTTAAATCGATCGAAAAATCGAAAACTACCACTAGAAAAATCGAAGATAATCAGTTTTTCTTAGACAATTATACTGCTGTATTATTCCAGAATCTTGTGGGTAGCAGCAACAGTCCTGGCTATCTGGGGTGCCGTGGACGTGTCCCTGGGTCAGCTGCAGCGATACAACGAGAATCCCACCGTGGTGACAGTGGAGAAAGACTTCAGATCCTGGCGGTTCAGTCAGCCGGCAGTGACCTGCTGCTATAAGGTATGAATGTAGCTGGTCCGAGGCAGATAGCGGAGATACCCTGGCTCAAAGCTGGCCAAAAGCTATATTACCCTCATGAATCAGCCCTCGCAATTGTCAAATAAAAAGTATGAAAAATTGGTATCATTTTCACATTGGGTCTGTCACGGAAATAAAAACTTTTTAACAAAAAAAAAAACCGCAAAAAATAATCCCTGTAGGTACCTATGTATTTCAAAATCTTTTCGTAAACCAAAATTTTGAAGGCAGCGCGTGATTGTCATGTACGGTCAACCGCATAAACTGGCTGTCCGTTGATGTCTTTTGATGAACTCTTTTAAATTTAATCAGTTTCTTTGGGGTATCAGGTCGATGGGTGCTACGGGATCTTTACAGCGTGAGTCCGGACTCGCACTTGGCCGGTTTTTTTTTAGTTCTTGTCGATATGCCCTCGACTGTACATTGTATTTACATGACGTTCACAATGATTGATCGTGAAATACATGTACCTACGTAAAGTAAGGGTCAATCACTCGCCGCGTTCAAAATGTTGGTTTATGAAAAAAATTTGAAATACATACAAGGATTATTTTTTGCTTTTTAGTTCAGTTTTTTGAAGTGTAAAGCTTTTGACAAGGTGGACCATACTATGCTGCTCAAACAAATTGAATATAATGCTATTCGTGGGAGTTTATTACGCTGGTTTTTTTTTATATATATAACATAGGAGGGCAAAAGAGGATGCGGGTCACCTGATGGTTAGCAATCTCCGCCGCCCATGGACATCCACAACACCACCCCTGGTGACTGACTCCCCAGTCGACGATGCGTCGCCGACCTTTTAAAAAGACGTATGCTCTTTTCTTGAATGCTCCCATGTCGAATTTGTTCGGGAAAACCGCTGACGGAAGTTGGTTCCACAGTTTTGCTGTACGAGGCAAAAAGTGGCGTGTGAAACGTACTGTAGTTGACCACCAATCATCAAGATTTATTTCAATTTAGATTTATAGCGGACGTGGTACGATGGTGGAAGTTAGCGGCTGGTATAAGGTCGAACAATTCCTCGGAGCACTCCCCATTGTACATGCGATATAGGACACATAGAGATGCAACGTCTCTTCGCAAAGCTAGAGGGTCTAGCCGATTGGTAATAGCATAGTCGCCGACGATTCGAGCCGCTCTGCGCTGAATGCGGTCAAGTGGAAGGAGTAGGTACTCGGGTGCTCCAGTTTGTATCGTAATTCGTACGTAAGGAATAGGACTCAAAAAGTCGTGGTCCATGGTTTTGCTTCTGATGTGATCAGCGTGACATCCGGATTTCCACAGGGCTCGATACTGGGTCCGTTGCTCTTTGTATTGTTGTATGAATTTTTATTCATGTGGTAATATAGATTCTTGTCCATTTTCCCAGGATCGCGTGGACCCCGCCAAACTGTCAGCAGTAATCAAACAACACTGGAACATCGAGCCTTCTGCTGAAAAGTACGAGTATTACAGCCGGTTCGTGAACGCCGTCGCCAGCTCCGACCTGTTCCACCTGGAGAGGTTTGAAGAGTTCAGCGATATCAAGCAAAATGTGGACATGTTCAGCATTGCTGTTGATGTGAGTATGCAGTAATGTCTATTGAGAATGATATATAAAATTATAGATACGTTCTTGGACGAATAAAAAAAGGTGGACGGAATCTCGCTAAGCAAAAAGTAAAGCACCCATAGTAAGACGGCTTGCTTAAAAGTACGGGCTGGCACGCACACATTCACACACACAGTAAGACAAAAAGCCAAAATAAAATAACAATAAATATCTGGTGTGTTAAAACTCTGTCGAAATTCTAGTAGGTTTAGGAAAAAACTAAGTGCTTCAGTCTTTGTTTATCGGGATTCCTTTCGGTAACCTTAAAAACAAGCTGGTCAGATAGTTTGTGCATACGAGTTTTGCTCCTGTGCGGCACTATGGGCCACATTTGATTTAAATAAAAAAGTTAATTAACAAAACCAAAAAACCCGACTACGTATAAAAATAACTGAAAAGATGTAAACAAGACTTGTGTAGGTACATGTAGGTATATGTGAAAGTATCAAATCAACACGCAGGCGGAGGCTACTTATGAACTACTTTATGTATTTCATGATCAAAAACATACGTAGCCTCCGCCTGCGTGTTGATTTCATAGTTTCACATATACCTACATGTACCTACACAAGTCTTGTTTACATCTTTTCAGTTATTTTTATACGCAGTCGGGTTTTTTGGTTTTGTTAATTAACTTTTTTATTTTAAATTTTTTAGTTCTGTCATGTTTTATCGCGTTATTCATGTATTTTATTTTTAACGATGAATATTTTGTTGTTTTTTAGCATTTCTCATTCCAAATTACATTTAAATATATAAGTTGTATATATTTTTGTAAAGCATTTATAAATCCCTTTATTTTGATACCCCACTCGAAAGGTATTGAGGGAAAAAAAAAAATCGAAGACTTAAAATGGTGCCAAAATGTGGCCATTTTATTTTTTATAATTTTGATATACCCAATGTCACTCTCACAATTAAGGCAAATCTAACGACACATCTCAAGCTAAAATCCATCAAGCCGTTTAGGCTACAGAGCGTGCCAAAGAAATATACATACATACACTCGAAAAACATAACCCTCCTTCTGGCGCAGTCGGGTAAAAAGAAATGAAATGATCGAAAATGAAACCGTAAAATGATGATGTTTTTTTTTTATAGTATAGGATGACGAAACTAGCTAAAGGCCCACCCTTTGCCCATGACAACTTCAATACCACCTAGGCTGTTGCCTAAATGGTACCGCAAGTCGGTTCGATGATCAAATGATATCGATGAATGACCGAAATGATGACTAACGGTAATATATGATGCTGTGATAACGATGATGTCTGTTGATGACGTTCACAGGTGATGCCCGAAGCTGATATAAAGACGATGTCCTCTGAGCCAGATGCTTACAAATGGATTCCGGTGATGACGGAGGCGGGTGCTTGTTACGTCACCAATTCTTTAGCGTTAGCTGATGTTTCTATAAGGTAAGTACAACCTAAGATGCCAGGGATGGTTGGGCGAATACGGGAGTATTTCCCACGCCCCCGGCCAAGGGTCGGTAGAGGAACACATGGTGGTTTTTAGTCGGTAAGAGTCCGCGCCTTCCCCGGGAGGAGTGGGTCCATGAGCATTTTCCCCACGAAAAAAAAGGTACAATCTAAGTATTATATTTATGATAAAGTTAACCTCAAAACTCAGGCATATCCACCCAAAATGCAAACTTAAGGGTTGTTCCACCATATTCATCCTTATACGTCTCATCCCACTTATGATTTTCCCAAACTCAACCTATTTCTATTCCTTACTCGTCCGGCAGCAATTATTAGATTTTTCTATTCTTTATTCATCCCCTGAGTATCTTGACTCTACCGATTGCGAAGTTTTTAAAAAATACCAAGGCAAAGTTTGTGTATACGGTTGTTCCATATTCATCCTATGACGTATCATCCCACTTATGATTTTACCAAACTCGACCGATTTCTATTTCTTACTCCTTCGGCAGCAATTATTTGATTTTTCTATTCTTTATTCATCCCCTGAGTATCCTGACTCTACCGATCGCGAAGTTTTTTTAAAGTAGGTCAAAGGTTGTGTGTACGGTCTGACAAAAATGACATTGTAATTAAATACATTTTAAAATGAAAAGAGTAGGTATGTGAGATGGGACTCTGAAAGTAGCGTTTAATTGGGGGAAGGGCAGGAGGATGATTACCTTTAAAAATGTAATCTGACGCCATAGACCAGTAAGCCTCTAGACGCCGGTTAGCTGGACACCCCCGGTCACAACGCATATGCTCTATCACTGCATATCATACGTCCCTCCGCCAATCGGAACGTCACTCAGTCAGCGTGCGGCACCAATCATAAGGAATCATACCACCGAACTTTTGAGCCGGCCAATCATAACGCGCCGTCCGCCCCCCTGACACCACCAACGTTTTACGACTGCGTTCGAATACAAAACTTTGTTTATGCGGAGTCTTGAAGCTTACCTGGTCTGTGTCTGACGCATATTATTATAGCTTAATTTTAATACACACATGAGCAAATCATAACTGTTCGCGGCAACCCTAAACATGTGCGCGGCAACCCTGCTTCAGTAAATTCAGTGTTTATCTACCGCTGAAAGACAGTAAAATCGCGAGTGCGAAAATGTCCATGTATTAAAGACATTTTAGAGACTAAAATAGTGAAATATTTAAGTAAATAGTGGTGTATTATAGTAGTTTCAGTGCTTGCGTAGAACCTAAATTCATTGCCAGTGCTGAAACACGTAAGTTTTCATGATTCTTTATGTATTTATTAGTCAAAATAGTAGGTAATTCTTGTAATTGTTCTGTGAACGCAAACGACCCATACAAATGGCATGGTACAAGTGGCGCGGAGTGCGCGTCTAAAGCGAGGGCGCTGTCTCCAATATATTTTCTAATTCCTAGTAAAGAATCGTAATTACACAACTCATGGAAACTTATTTCTTCGATATTTAAGTGAAATTAAGTGTAATCCTTCAGAAATAGCGTTATTTACGTTAGTTTTACATAGCTGACGACGTCTGTGGTCTAGTGGTTCGATTCCCACAGGACACAAATATTTGTGTGATGAACATAAGTGTTTGTGTTGGTCTGGGTGTCTCTTATATTTATTATAAGTATGTATTTACTAAAAAAAGTATATAAGTATTATATCCATTTTCTATTACCCATAGTACAAGCTCTGCTTAGTTTGGGACTAGATGGTGGTGTGTAAAAAAAATCTCAAAAATATTTATTTACTTACGAGAGTTATCAAAAGACATCAACGCACCGTGCGCAAAATATGAGTTTTTGCATCTCTTTCTTACGCAGGTACCACCACATATGTATATGTTAGCCCTATTTTTAGTACTTTTTGCTAAACTATATAGTATGCACTATAATCGGACCAAGTTTGACGCTGGTATGTACTAATTACCGTTTTGAAAATAGAGCAGGAACAAAAACGTCGAAAAAAATGCATGTTTTTCAAGGTTTCTTGTATGGGGTTTTTTATTTTTAGTATTTGTCATGATAGGCACTATAGTAACACATATTATGTACCGTATTCTTGAATATGTCCCTTGCGCATCCAGTCTTGCTGTATTTAAAAAAATACGCTTATCAATAATCATCTTCTTCACCGTCATCAGTTGATTACTCAAATATTGCATTAGGTGCATTCGGTGTTATGTTTTTATCAATCATATCAATATCATGATGAACATTGGTCTATGATCATATCAACGGATAAAGAAATTATAGTTAATATTTATCGTTAATCAATGTCAAACTTTGTCTTATATTCATTTTAAGGTTATATTGAATTCCCAGATAGCACCCATTCCCGTAAACATCGGAGAATCTACACTCGAAGTTGTTGACGATTATGTATACCTAGGACAAACTGTCCAGCTAGGTAAGTCCAACTTCGAGAAAGAGGTCAATCGTCGAATCCGACTCGGTTGGGCAGCGTTCGGGAAGCTACGCAATATCTTCTCGTCCAAAATACCGCAGTGTCTCAAGACGAAATTCTTTGACCAGTGTGTGTTGCCAGTAATTACTTACGGTACTGAAACGTGGTCGCTCACAATGGGCTTGATAAGAAGGCTCAAAGTCACTCAAAGGGCAATGGAGAGGGCTATGCTCGGAGTGTCCCTGCGTGATCGAATCAGAAATGAGGAGATTCGCAGGAGAACGAAAGTAACCAACATAGCCCGAAGAATTGCCAAACTTAAGTGGCAGTGGGGGGGCACATTGCTCGCAGAACGGATGGCCGATGGGGCATTAAAGTTCTGGAGTGGCGACCGCGTACTGGAAGGCGCAGCGTGGGTAGGCCCCCCACAAGGTGGACCGACGACCTGGTGAAGGTCGCGGGAATCCGCTGGATGCGGAAGGCACAGGACCGGTCGTTGTGGCGATGCTTGGGGGAGGCCTATGTCCAGCAGTGGACGTCTTTCGGCTGAAATGATGATGATGAATGATGATTCATACCAAGTGTTTACCTTACCAGGGAAACACAAAAACATAAAACGTTTATTATCAATTTTTCACCTTAATATCTACTTAGTTACTAATAAAAATAGGTCTAATCTAAGGCTTAGTGTATCTACGTCTTATTCCTACGAAAAACACAATAAAAACATGTAACCTTAACCTTGGACGAATAAAAAGAATTCTTTTTATTCGTCCAAGACCTTAACCTTAACTTTCTACGAGAAATTTACCATTTTATTCATACATAGGTACCTAGAGTACCTACAACTTAGTGCTAAAATCAAGGCAATATACAAAATTTTCATACGAAATCACTATTTCTACGTTAATACGGTTATATTCATTCGATTTAGGTAAGAAATAAGTGATTAACTATTCAAATATTTACAAAAGGACACTAATTACGCGAAGAAAGTACTGGAGAACACTGAGGTATTGTTATAATACCTCAGTGCTGGATAAAGCGACCTCGTGATTGGTGCGCTCCCCTCCACCGTCGTACCTCGCTATTGGCTTTGGTCCGTGCACACTACGGAACCCTAAAAGGCGATATTTTGGATTTAATCTTTAAAAATTTTACGATTACAGTAATCTAATGACAATACGGATTGCAAAATTACTTATATAAAACAATAAATCATTGCATTATGATAATTTATAAACATAATTATAATGTGGAAGTGTGTTGTGTTGATATTATGTGCTCTCTCGATAATCGTGCAGGGCGATGAAGATTTTCGAGTCGTCAATATAACCCAGGGACCCGTGCGCGGGCGCAGAGATCCTGAAGGAGGTCTCTTCAGTTTCTATAACATTCCTTTTGCCACTGCACCAACAGGACTTGATAGGTTTAAGGTAAATAACCCTTTGTTTGTTATCCGGAAAAGAACCGGAGTGACCGACATAGCTTGTAGGATCAGTAAGCTGAAGTGGCAGTGGGCTGGCCATGTCTGTCTAAGGACCGATGGCCGCTGGAGCAGACGAGTCCTTGAGTGGAGACCGCGAATCAGCAAATGCAGCGTAGGGCCGATGACCTGAAGAACGTGGCTGGGGGGCACGATGCGGAGGACCGAGTGCTGTGGCGTAACTTGGGAGAGGCAAATGTCCAACAGTGGACTGCGATAGGCTGAGATGATGAACCCTTTGTTTATTCATATTTTTCCACTGTGTTGTAGTTCCTTGGTGTATTTTGCATTCTGATTGTTCTCGGGCGGGTTTATTTAGCAGAAAGATTATTTAAGGTAAAATAAAATCATAGACCTGCAGGGCAATTGTGTAACTGCATCGAAGTCAACAAAAAGTCAATTTTGACGTTTGATTGAATCCGGAAAAACGATACAATTCGAACTAAGTTTACGGGACTTGTCGCGCACAATTAAATCAAAATATAACAAACATTTTGACTAACCTCGACGTTTCGGTCAAGTTGCATTGGCCGTGGTCACGAGCAGACCACGAGTCAACGACCGTCAGTCGACCATGAGTCTGCTCGTGACCAAAAAAAAAAAATCGTGATAAAGCAGCAGCTTACTTGCATAACGAAACGTGATCTAACATAACGTCATTTACATCGCAATGGATTTGCTTCCTGACGTCATTTACTTCATAATGAAGTCCCTGTATGTCGTTACACAATTCCAATGTTTGATTGCGATGTTATCAACATCGTCTTCAATTTTACATCAAAATGAAGCTGTCAAATGAGTTACGGAATTGCCCTGCTGATGCTGTGATCGAACTTAACTTACCCTTACGTCTTTGGGTGACGTCAGAGAGATATATGAGATATATGCACATGTACTATCAGAAACCTTTTCGGTGAACCACCACGCTTAGCGCAGGCGTAGGTACGTGTAACGTAGCAGGATACGTTCAAGGGACTTTGGCGACAAAATGTATCACCGGGAAGGATCGTGCGTGACTGTACCTCAAACCGTGCTCATCCCTCTCAGTACACATGTCGCGGCATCGTCCAGTAAGCATCGCATAAGTCCCCTATTATAAGAAAAAATAAGAATAGGCTGACCCCCTCCACCCCTGTTTAATATTTATTACGTAAGAATCTAAAGGAAAAAATGAATACACGTTTGGTTTGTTTTAATGCATATTTTTCAAAGTAACAATTTTTAGAAACGTTTATTTGTATTTTATTTTGTATTAGCTGTGCCCGCGACTCCGTCCGCGTGGATGTCGGAAAATAACATCGTATCATAATTATGAACACAATATCTTCAAATATATACATATAAGCGCCTACACAGACGATTACACTATTTACCGACCATACTATATTTTGTTTTTACAACCAACCGGCTAAGATGATGGAATTTCATGGAATTAGCCCTAAACTCCCTCATTCTGAGAAGACGCTCGTGCCCAGCAGTGGGAAGTAATTGGGCTGATTATGTTATTCTATAATACTAACCAAATCTCTTCTTATGCTGAGAAGAGGCCCGTGTCCAGCAGTGGGACTGTAATGGGCTGGTAATGTTATGTTTTTCTAGAATACTAATAATATCCAGTTCATTAACTCTTCTCATTTTGAGAAGAGGGCCATACCCAGTAGTGGGACAGTAATGGGTTGACTACGTTATGTTATTCTATATTTTCTAGTTTCTTAACTCTTCTCGTTCCGAGAAGAGGTCCGTGCCCATCAGTGGGGCAGTAGGTAATGAGCTGATTATGTTATGATAATCAACCCACACTAACAATATCCAGTTCCTTAACTCTTCTCATTGCAAGAAGAGGGCCATGCCCAGCAGCGGGACAGTGATGGGCTATGTTATGTTATTCTATATTTTCTATAATACTAATAGAATCCAGTTGTATTTTTAGGAACCTGCAACCTACATATAACCAACAATCATGACCTCTACTTTGTATGCAACTTAATACAATAGAGGGGTCAAGCTGTATCGCTGGATCTACTCAACCGATTCCGATAAAACATACCCTATATTTTAAGTTAGACTAATACCAATACAAATGCTAAGTTTCATTACGATCCGTTCAGCCGTTTTCACGTGATGAGGTAACAAACAGACAGACAGACAGACAGACAGACAGACAGACAGACAGACATAAATTTTTTAAACGATTGATTCGTGTTCTATAGCTTATTTCTAGTCCCCCTAGCCGGTTTTCGCGAAAAAAAACTCAATGTACAGACTTTTCGACCTTTACAGTTTTATTATAGTATATAGATAGATATTTCAAAGTTTATGTTTATGTATAGTTTATTTTTATATATTTCAAAGTATAATTATTTTTGTGATCTTACGAGAACTGTTGAGACTCCCACCCACCCTCTTGTAAGAAAAAATAAGACATGGTCGACCCCCCTCCCCCCTAAATCATCTTATATCCTTAAGGTGCATAGTGTATGCTGCAGAGCTAAATTTAATAGCCTGCAGCGTAAAGTGGCCATCCGTATCGTACGAGGGTATAGAACTATATCCTTCGAGGCGGCAACTCTCTTGGCGCGCTTTCCTCCTCTAGACATACTGGCAGATATGGACCCAAGGGTCTATGACCGGATTTGCGCTATCCGCCAGGGTGGCGAGAGCGCGCCCAGTAGGGCGTTCGAAAGGTTGAGGCAGCAGGAGCGACGACACGCACTCGAGCGGTGGCGCGAGCGGCTTGCAGAGTCGCAGTATGCGCACAAGCGCGTGGTCGAAGCCATCTTGCCGTGCTTCGAGGCCTGGCTGAGTAGGAGTGAGCGTGTCACCTACCGCCTTACTCAGGTGTTCACCGGACACGGTTGTTTCGGTGAATACCTGAATAGGATCGGACGTGAGGCTACGGCAAATTGCCACCATTGTGGAGGTGACCAGGATTCCGCCCAACACACGCTCGCGGAGTGTCCTGCTTGGAACGCAGAGCGGCGGGTCCTGGTTGAAAAAATCGGGCAAGATCTCTCTCTGCCAGCAGTAGTGTCGGCTATGCTGGCAGAGACGACAAATTGGAGGGAAGTAGCCTCTTTCTGTGAGACCGTCATGGTTCAGAAAGAGGCTGCGGAGCGGGATCGAGAGAGGGCCGATCCTGCTCGGAGAAGGCGGCGCCGGAGAAGCAACCGCTCCAGCACCTAGCCCTTCAGGGCAATTGACGTACCCCGCGCCCGGTCGTTACTCGATTGAAGTGCGGGGGGTCTTCGAAGTCACGGGCATTCAGAGTGGGGGCTCTGATTGTGCATCGAGTGACTTCTGGGAAGGCGGTGGCATGTTGTGGTCACGTGCTGCCATGAGAACCGGGCATTTACACCGGGAGACAAATAGTCTCCCTTGAGACGTGCCTTACAGGCGTAGCATAGGGAGGGCTCCGGAGGCTTATTACTTTCCCGGAGTCCCCCTTATTGTGCTGTAGACGGCCACTGGGGGGGTTTTAGTGGGTAAAAATCCCACACACCCCGACCTCCATCCCCCATGAGGCCGGCAGCCTTTTGAAGGTTTCCTCCTGCATAGTGTATGCGTGAGTGCTGGTTGTACACGAAGGAGCATAGTTTTTTTTGGCTTCACTATGATTGTCCGCAGCACTTCGCCTATATTTATAATAATACTTGGTGTTATCTTGGTGATACTGATAATATTGTACGATTCTTTAATACCTTTTGTAGATAATTTGATACTAATCTACAATGTGTTATATCAATAGCTCAAAACCTCGGATACCTACCTCAACAAATTTTTATTGTATCTTATAAATGGATATGGCAAGTAATTATTTATTTTCATAAATTATTATGCCTAGAAGATATTGGTATGTAGTTTTCGTAGTCGTACCTACTTATTTATAATCTAATCGACGCGCCGCATTCGCTCCGAAACGCACCCTCCCGTAGCTATTTCCAAAGGATAATAATATGTATAATGTTCTTGTTCTATTTAACCAGTGTGTCCTGCCAACTATGACTTATGGAGACTTATGGCCATGGAGCGTGCTATCAACTCAGCCTATCGCAGTCCACTGCTGGACATAGGCCTCTCCCAAGTTGCGCCACAACACTTGGTCCTCTGCCTTCCGCATCCAGTCCCCCCCAGCCACGTTTTTCAGGTCGTCGGTCCACCTGGCGGGGGGGTGCCCTACGCTGCGTTTGCCGATTCGCGGTCTCCACTCAAGGACTCGTCTGCTCCAGCGTCCATCGGTTCTTCGACAGACATGGCCAGCCCACTGCCACTTCAGCTTACTGATCCTACAAGCTATGTCGGTCACTCCGGTTCTTCTCCGAATAATCTCGTTTCGGATTTTATCCTTCAAAGAAACTCCAAGCATAGCTCGCTCCATAGCTCGCTGAGCGACTTTAAATTTGTGGACTAGCCCAACTGTCAGTGTCCACGTCTCGAGCGTGCTATGCTCGGCATAAATCTCGACAGAGTCCGAAACACCGAGATCCGTCACCGGACGAAAGTCTACGACGTCGGTGATAGGGCGATTAAGCTAAAGTGGAGTTGGGCAGGACATCTGGCTCGGCGTAGAGATGGCCGATGGAGTAAAGCGTTGACCAAGGTCAGGTTGGAGAAACCCGGGCCGTCCGAAAGCGCGCTGGGTTGATGATATCGCACAAAGCCGCAGGAAACTCCTGGATGAGGGATGCATAAGATCGAAGAGGCTGGCAAAAACGAAAGGAGGCTTATAGCAGTGGGTGATACCGGGCTAGGATGATGATGATGATAATGTTCTTCTGTTTACCTACACTCTTTATTTTCTTACTTGTTTTATTTAGTAAACAATCTTGCCATGCCTTTTTAAGTAAACAAAACCTGTGATTGTAATATAAATTAACAATTTTTGTTTTATTCAGGCACCTCTTCCTCCACCAGTATGGTTGTCAACGTTCGATGCTGTGGACAGAGGTATCGTTTGCCCGCAGCCCCTAGTATTAATTCCGGAAAATATGAACGTGTGGGAAGACTGCCTGATAGCCAACGTATTCGTCCCTGATACTGAAGAAACCAATTTACCTGTCCTCGTCTCCATACATGGCGGAGCTTATCAGTATGCTTTTGGATCGGTATTTCGATTTAAAGAATTTGTACGAGCCAAGAAAGTTGTTGTAGTGTCATTTAACTACAGACTCGGAGTACATGGTTTTCTCTGTCTCGGCACTGAGGGCGCTCCTGGTAATGCTGGCATAAAAGATCAGGTTGCAGCACTTCGTTGGGTCAACAAAAACATAGCAAGTTTCGGAGGCAACCCTGAAGACGTAACATTGGCTGCCTGCAGTGCTGGATCTGGTTCAGTAGATATCTTAACTCTTTCTAGCATTACAACTGGTCTATTCAAGAAGGCTATTATGGAAAGCGGTGTAAGTACAGGGTCTGTTGGTTTACAAATAGATCCCATTGAAAATGCTAAGACTTATGCGAAAGCACTGAATTTTGAAGACGTCAATGATCTGGATGGCTTAGAAGAGTTTTACAGAACCGCTTCATTTCAACAGTTACTTTCACGCAGTGACATGATGACGTTTAATAAGGATAGTACAATTTTATTTGGTCCTTGTATAGAACGCGATATTGGTCAAGAACGGGTTGTGATGGATACTCCGCTAAATGTAATGCAACAAGGCAATTATACAATGATACCTTTGCTGTATGGATTTACTAATATGGAAGGCGTCATGAGATTGCCTTTCTTCGAGATCTGGATTCAACAGATGAATGAAAAATTCTCAGACTTCTTACCGGCTGAATTGTATTTTGAGAGCGAAGATGTGAAAGAAGAAGTCGCACAGAAAATCAAGGAGTTTTATTTCGGTGTCGGCCCTTTGACTCATGAAAGTACTCAGTCATTTATAACGTATTTTAATGATATTTTATTTTCGTATCCAATGTTGAGATCCCTTACAACTCGCGTAGAGGCTCTCGGTGACACGATATATCTGTTTGAATATGCTTTTGTGGATGATGATACGCCAAGTTTTCCACACACTGATGTACGTGGGGCCGATCACTGCGATCAACTTTTTGCAGTAATGGACCAAGATGTTACCGACAGAACGGAAGAATATAGGCAAATGAGACAAATCATGAGAGACTACTGGCACAATTTTATGATGACTAGGTAAGACAGTTCATGTTTTGGTTTCTTCTGTACAGATTTGCAGTGTTGCAGCTAAGTAATGAGCGCACAGGGCAAGATTTTAATTTTGCGCCCACCTAAACTTATTTTGTAGGAGTTTATTTTTTTCTCTGCCTACAAAATAAATTTTGGGGGCGTAAAATTCACATCTTGCCCTTGGCGCTCATGACCTTAGCTACAACACTGATTATTACCCATTATTTGTTTGAAAATGCTAGCAGATTGGATAAAACCACTTATGCAGAAACTGAGGCACTCTTACAAAAGGTGAAATAACTCACTAAATTCTCTCAACATACACTCTCACGCACTCACACACGTACCCTCACCCCCATACATAACCCATCCACCACACATACCCACACACAACCCCACACATATACAACTTCATAATCATTAAAAATAATTGACATTGGTGCCGATTCTCTTGTACACCCACCTAAACCTAACTATAACTAAAATTTACAAATTTTAGTTTAGAAAATCATAAAACTTATTCTGTGTTTATCTTTTTCTTATTTTAGAAAACTTGTTGACAGCTCTAATAATTGAGTTTGACGCATCTAAGTTGAATTGGCGGTGTTACCAGTACATCTTAAAAATTTTATTAAAGAGTGAATGGAATGACCGAAAGTTCACAAAAACAAGGAAATTAAATAATAATTATATTTGTAATTATTAGTTTATCATTAAAATTATGAAGAAAAAATCATGTCACGAAATAAAGTACATTTTTGTTTTATATTTTCAATAAAATATATAAATTGGAATAATGTGATCAGGTTATTATTATCTACGGCCCGTATTACAGAACGATACTCAAGCGTTGATCACAGTTTAAAACTAGTTTTGAGTTGAGCTTTGATTTTAGATCGTTCCTCAAGCAGAGATTTATTGATCACAGTTCAGATCACAATAATAAACTATTTCTTTAATTTAAAAAGCTGGAATTTCCCTTTTTAAGGACGTGGTTAAAAAGTTCTAGCACCCAGGACACGAAATTTCTGAAAAAAGTTGAATAAATTAGAATATAACATTGAATTAAGAAACCTATGGAAGTGGCACATTCTTCTATATCCACCTAGTTTATACAAATATCTATTAAATCGTTATTGAATTATGAAACTATTCTTTGTCTCTTGTTAACAAACGTGTTATGTCGTTTGGTGAAAGAGATCGCATGCTATTTGTATATTCTCTGTTTGGCAACATCTTTACGGGATGTCAAAATACCTACGCCGCGTGGCAACCCCGCTTACCCCGCAATGTGGCCCATAGTACATGAACTGTCAAGTAAACAAACTAGGGCTGTTGATATTTTTTAAATATCAGATTTTCGATCTATCAATTATTATTGAAAAAAAAAAGATATTTCGATATATTGGCCAAATTTCATGATTCTAGGTCAATGCGAAGTACCCTATAGGTTTTTTATGTGAGTTTGCGAGTATCAAAATGTGACATAGCCGTATGATTGCCTTGACCTAGAAGCTTGATTTTTTATGTCCTAGGGACAGCCGAACTTAGTATTTGATATAATTGCATTATTTATTTGAAAATGATTTTAATCAGCACACATCTCTGGTACGAAACACGAGCATCGATATCGATACTTTTTAGTTTTGATTATTTACTTCTCTAGCTATGGCCCGGTTATTGTAGGTATACCACGCTTATTTCGTAGGTATTACTGGTCCATAGGTACAAGTCAATGACTTCTTATCCTTTATTATATAGGTACCTCTTCTTATCGAAATTACAAATTTCATTGTGTTTCTATGAACAATTTACCTTTCTGCTGAATCTACAACAGCTGCAACCACATAGTAGGCATCCATTATTTATTTTAAACTACCTAAAAACTATAAAAATGAATAAAATAAGCTTTGCAATTTTAGTTGTTGATAACTAATTATAGTCGACATGTATTTTGATGCCTTCTAAAAATAGTCAGATTTAGGTTGACATTTCTAATATTAGGTGAAAAACGTCAATTACAGAATAGCAAAATGTCAATTTTTACTAAGTTGAATAACTAAACTAATTTTGGTCCTGTCAAACCAAAAATTAGTTTTAAAGTGAATTTCAGAATAGAAAACTTCGTTTGACAGGACTAAACTAAATTTAGGTGATTTTTAGTCTAGTTTAGAGAATTTTGTGACAAGAGAATCGGCACCATTGTTTAAACAATAATAATATTTCATTAAATTATAAGCTATCTATCGAAGAGCGGTGTCTCCTACAGGCATTATGTTACCATGTATCTTTTTATGTGTGTATCTCTTTATGTTCCGTGTGGTGCCGGACGTAAAGAATGGCACCACCCTATATCTTCTCAAGGTTGTCGTAAAAGGCGACTAAGGGATTCACCAGAGGATGGGCAGCAGCATTCTCTGAGTATTTAACCAACCAACTGTGATCGCCAACCCGCCCGCCAAGCGTGGCTATTATGGCATATCCCCCACTTCGGTTCTATTTCCAGCAGTGGACGTCTTTCGGCTTAAATGACACTCTCACGCACCCACACATGTACCCTCACCCCCACACATATCCCATCCACCACACATACCCACACATGACCACACCCCTATACATATACAACTTCATAATCATTAAAAATAATTGACATCGTTAAAATAATAGTAATGTTTTAATAAATTATAAATAAGCTTTCTTTCGTAGAGCGTAGTCTCCTACAGGCATTATGGCTCCAATCACCAAGTAATATTTTTTTTTTTTTTATTTATTCTTAACGGGCTTGCGTTTGACCGCCACCTCACCTGATGTTAAGCGATGGTGCGGTCGACGATGGTACACGCTTGCCCAGCAAAAACCTATTCACTCGAGTCTTGAAGACCACCAGATTATATTTCTCGGGAAACACTGACGCCGGCAAGGAATTCCACTCTTTGGCGGTACGCATGATAAAGCTATTAGCAAACCGGTTCGTGCGTAAGGGTGGAATATGTTAAATGTTACCAAATAAAAAAAATTGTATTTCGTTTCAGTACCCCATCATCAAATGACTCAGTCTTGCCGTCATGGCCAGCTGCAAACGCCGCAAGGACTCCTCACATGTCGCTGGGTGCAGTCATAGAGTTGAAGCAGGATATTCTAGAGGGAAGAGCGGCTTTCTTGGATAACATCTACGAGGAATACTACCGGGGTCCAGTACCACCAGCTATTAATGACGCCGATTCTGAGGATGATAGTGACACTGACGGCGCCGTCTCGCTCATGATCTCATATTTTATGTTCGCGGCCGTTTTATTGTGCTTTGTAATATAACTATAATATAATCTTCTATCGACACGGTACATGTTTTTTTTCTTGAGGTTATTGTATGATAAACGTCCAATATGTATATATTTTTATAAACTAGATATTAATAGGCTTTATTTTAGTATATTTTTAGGTGTATGACTCGTGGTCCCACCAATTTGACCCACCAGTGGTACAAAATATTATTTTGTATGCCTCGTGGTCCCACTTACAAATTTCAAGACTTAAATGAAATAAATACATGCATTGACATTGGAAGTCAATGCATGTTATTATGTATTATGCAGTAAAAAATAATCCCTTGTGTGTTTTTAATACCTACGAAAACGATAGAACAAAAGCCCTAAAAGCATTAAAAAAAAACCGGCCAAGAGCATGTCGGGCCATGCTCAGTATTGTAGGGTTCCTTAAGTAGGTCTAATTACAAACGAATTAAATCGAATATTAATCATTGCAATTTTAGTTTTTGCAAACAGCGCCACCTAGCGCTAAATTTAAGAAGTGTGTCATATCAATATAACACAAAGTTACTTTTTGTGATTTTTTTAAATAGAAAGTAAATAAGGGAGCATTAATTCACCACCATTTTTCTCTAAGGTCAATGACCTTTGAAATAGGACGTCTTAAGTATTTTTCAGTTTTCTCACTATAACTCAAAAATTTATAATCACATTATACTCGAAATAATTTTAAAAGAGAGTTTTTACAAAGGTCTATCAATGTGGAAGATTATAAGTTTTTACGTTGCATAGTTTAGAAATGGCAGGGGGGGGACACTTTGCAAGCCACTTTGGCAGGCTATCTTTCGCAGATGGTACACCTGATAAAAAAGTTATGTATGAAACATTACCTTCATTTTAGTAGACCTATTCAATGATACCCCAAACGAGGGGGTGCAGTGAAAAAAAAAATTTCATCCCCATTTCACATGTATGGGCGCCACCCCTAAAATACATAATTAAGATTTTTTTATTCTTTTAGAATTGAGATCTACATCTAAAACATTTTTTAACAAAATTTCATTTACTTACGTGTATAACTGTAGAAGTTATTAAGCTGTAAAGGATTAGGACAGACAGACAGACGGACGGACATGACGAAACTATAAGGGTTCCTTGTAGGACTACGGAACCCTAAAAAGACAATATAAATGCGTATTTTTTCATTGCTTATAAAACACAATAGTAACGTGAGCAGACTAAAATAGCCATGATTAATATTCGATTTGATTTGTTTGTAACACCTACTTGAGGAACCCTATAATACTGAGCATGGCCCGACATGCTCTTGGCCGGTTTTTTTTTATAACCGACAGGCTATTGCCGCACCTCGGACACTCAATACAATATAAATGCTAGCAGCACCTACATACACAAGATTACGTCAGTATACGAACGCACACATACGTGTAGGTTAGGGAGTTAGGGATGCTCGCCGCTCGTAATGCCGACTGGATTCCAAGCACTTCTCAGAGATGGCGTGCTTGTATAGAGACTAGCGATTGACGTCTATTGCAAATATTGCAATGTTGCAGTCCAATTGCCGGCAAACTGTGGGCGGGTTCGGGGTGCGGGCGAGGAATCTTAAATTGGCGTGGGGCGGTGAGTGGCCGTTCTGTACGATAGTACTATTAGATATTCTGTGCTATTGCTAGCAATAGCAATGTCCTTTGGTGCTTTCATCCCGAAGCGCAAAATTACTGCAAAATATGGAGGCAGCTCGACTATTTGGTGATGTGCTGTACTTTTACAGAGTTATACATATATGGGTCATATTCAATGGCACACACACTCATACTTTCTCACGCACTTCAAGAAGTATGCAGCTACAGTAGTAAACTTACTTATAACTTGTGGGATCACTGATGCCTGAGAACATAGGGGGCAATTCTCGTAATTAAAAACATTCAAAATATAGTTCCAAACTAATTCTCAATGCTTTGAATCACAGACAGTAATGTTTCTGATTGCCATTTATTAGTGACATTAATGCCCTAAGTGTCCCAAATAAACGGCGAACAGGAACATCTGCTGTCAGGAGATTGATGTTTAAAGCATTGAGATTAGTTTGGAACTACATTTTAAACGATTGAATTGAATTGAATTTAACGTTTTTAATTACGAGAATTGGCCTTCTGGGTAATCCTGGTTTGGGCACCAGGTGCTTTCATCATCAACACAGAAATAGATTGATAGAATGGAAAAGGGGGCGGGGCGCGCGTGCCAACACTGCACGGCATTTCAAAAGATTTCTCAGTACGCCTTGACTTGTTTCTGTAAATACTGTAACAAAAACCCGCAAAAATGCCTTTGCGCTGTTTCTAACTACAGAAACAAAAGCTGTAAAGTACATTTGATTAAAGTTAATTTAAAAAAATTAATGACGTCAATATGGGAGGCGTAGTTTGTTCGAAAGTTGCCACGCATGAATAGCAAGTAAAATTGTGATTACAACCATTCTATATATTTCTGTGGTCAGCAGATTGAGATTTAAAGCATTGAGATTAGTTTTGAACTACATTTTGAAAGTTTTTCATTACGAAAATTGGCCTTCTGGTTAATTCCTAGTTTGGACACCAGCCCCCCTAGCCAAGTTGACAATCTACAATCGTCAACGCTAATAGAAAACAATTAAAATGTATGGGAATGACATATCTCATCATCAACGAACCAAACAGTAACTAAGTAACTGGCACACATGCGAAAAGTGGCCATGCAGTTGATGCAGTGTTTCAATCTATGGAGGTCCGTCGGTTATGTGATCATTGTGCGCATATCGAAGCAACAAGCGTTGTTCTTCCTTTTTTTTTGGTAGAGAAAATCCTCATTGACGCACTCCGCCTGGGGAAGGTGGAGCCAGTGTCGGACTCTTACCGACTCAAAACCACCACGGTGTTCTTCTACCGACCCTTGGTCGTCGGAAAAACTCCCGTATTCACCCAACCATCCCCAGTAGGTCCCGGCTCGCCGCTTCTCCACGTGCGGCAACCACATCGGCCACACCCTCCTCTTGACAGGCGCACGCGGAACACAACGCGTCACCGCCACCTTGACCAATCGGGTGGCGGGCCACCCCGAGTTAGCCGCCCGCAGGCCTACACTTAGGGTGACTGGAGGTCGGCCATACGAGCTCCTAATACGACGCCCAGGTCGTCTCCTGCGGATGAGAAGAGAGGTCATCGCCTCTCGAACCCTCTCCGCCGCCTCCTTAGCGAGCATCACCTCCTTGTAGAAAGAGACGACGCCTTTCCAAGCGCTCTCGCTCCCGACCATAGACAGAACCAAGGCCCGAAGCGAGAGATCGCTGCCGCCTACTGCAGTGATGAGGTCACGGCGCTGCGCGGCCCAAGCTGGGCACTCCGCCAGTGTGTGCTGCGCCGTGTCCTCTGGGAGAGTTGTTCTTCCTGCCATAACTCCCTAGTTTTATTTAATAGGTTTACAACATGTAACAAAAACCCCGTTGTTCCTGTGAGCTACGTTATCAGAATCGATATTCATACGTAAGGACACAAATCATTTGGAAAAACTCTTCAATAAAAATAAAAAAACATTAAATCATTATTAAAAGTGATTATAACACTTTCAATTTACAATTAATAATGATTTAACATTAAATTAAATTATTTTTATTGATATTATCACTGAGTGAGTGAGTTTTGAGTGATATAATCACTTTCAGTTCACAATTAATAATGATTTAATTTTATTATTTTTATTAAAGAGTTTTTCCAAATGAGTTGTGTCCTTACGCATGAATATTGATTTCGATAACGTAGCTCACAGGAACAACAGGGTTTTTGTTACATATTGTATGCTGTAATACATATGTGGTAGGTTTGGATTTTGGAGCCCGCATAACTAAGTACAGACGACAGCCAATATTTATAATTAATCTTTTGTCCAGGGTTCTGAATGCAAATGACACCGTGGGTTTACCTGTGACGTGTAAATACTCCTCGTTTGGGTGTTACGTCAGCCTGCACGTCTCAACAACTGCCGATGTAAGCGATATTCGCCTTCTTTCGTGTTTGTACAAGGGTACACCCCCACGCCCCTGCAGACATACAGCCCATCATAGACGCCTTGTAACAGGCGACCGATGTCTTTCAACACAACTGACTAATATATAATATATCTGATGTCTGATGCCGCATGAAAACTTCAAATCAGTTTCGTTCGACCACTTACGTGAGCAGTCAATACTTCCGCGTTAGTAAACAGCCAATAGCCGCGCCTTGGTAGGGCCAATCGGATTGCAGTACACTGCTTCCTCCTATCTCAGCTAGTTGACAGATTTTATTGTACGCATTAAAATGGAGAGAATAAATGGGCAATGGAGAGGGCTATGCTCGGAGTGTCCCTGCGTGATCGAATCAGAAATGAGGAGATTCGCAGGAGAACGAAAGTAACCGACATAGCCCGAAGAATTGCCAAACTTAAGTGGCAGTGGGCGGGGCACATTGCTCGCAGAACGGATGGCCGATGGGGCAGTAAAGTTCTGGAGTGGCGACCGCGTACTGGAAGGCGCAGCGTGGGTAGGCGCCCACAAGGTGGACCGACGACCTGGTGAAGGTCGCGGGAATCCGCTGGATGCGGAAGGCACAGGACCGGTCGTTGTGGCGATGCTTGGGGGAGGCCTATGTCCAGCAGTGGACGTCTTTCGGCTGAAATGATGATGATGATGATGATTGTACGCATTATAATCAACAACAGGTGTCTTTTGGGCTGTACAGTTGATGGCCGATAGTTGTCGGATTCTTAATCATAACATAATGTATCTACGAGGCATGAAGTGCGCAAACTGGAAGACCCGATTTTACATACAAACATCGTCATCATCATCATAATTATCATTTCGGCCGAAAGATGTCCACTTCTGGACATAGGCCTCCCCCAAGCATCGCCATAACGACCGGTCCTGCGCTTTCCGCATCCAGCCGATTCCCGCGACTTTCACCAGGTCGTCAGTCCACTTTGTGGGGGGCCTACCCACGCTGCGCCTTCCAGTAAGCGGTCACCACTCCAGAACTTTACGACCCCATCAGCCATCCGTTCTGCAAGCAATGTGCGGGCGTGTTTTTTATTTTATTTTTTATAACATTGTGGGGCAAACGAGCAAGCGGGTCACCTGATGGTAAGCATGTGATGTCAATATGACCCAACTTCGGCCCGACAGTTTGGTATGTAGTCTGCGGGGGTTAAGGGTGCCTTGTTGTCACCAGAGCTATGCGAGGCAGCTAAGCGGTCAGCGAGGAAAAAATCCACCAGTATAGGATCGTTTGATTTTCATAGCATAATTCAAAATTGAAATCATTTATTCTACAAATTGGATGTTAAAATCACTTTTACAAGCCGTTTATTTTAAACGAGGTGGCATATTTTGGCTGGCTTTTATGTGGCTTCGAAAAAGATCAGCTCAAGTTAGCTCTGGTAGAAAAGGTTCAATGATGTGAAGTTTCTTACATACTCACTGGAGCGAGGGATGCGAGCGGAGAATATCACTTGCTTTAACAGTGAAGGAAAACATTGTGAGGAAACCTGCACACCTGAGAGTGCTCCATACCACAGATAATATAATACTATCCATACAGTTCTTGATAATTTGTGTAGTCCACCACCCAAGCATCACCACAAAAACCGGTCCTGCGCCTTCCGTATCCAGCGGATTCCCGCGACCTTTACCAGGTCGTCGGTTCACCTTGTCCCCACCCGCGCAACGCCTTCCAGTACACCCATAATAGAACCATTTTCCCTCTAGTTCTACGTGCACTCTCCATATGACGTGATGGATCTGACTCACACACCATCGCTAGTGGAACTGGCCCACGTTCGGAATACTGAGCTGAGTGTAATGGAGTCACGGTGTGGACGCGGCGTTAAGGAGCTGCAACCGAGCAGAAGAGGCTGCTCGTATATCGATGAACCGGCTTCTAGGAAGAAGGTGGGTTCAGCCTCGGATCTAGAGTTTTGGAACGGAGTTCCTTAGGGAACGTACCCATACTACGACACCACATAGTATATGCCAAGACCAAGAAGATACCCTCCCCCTCTAGTTAAATAAATATGGTTTTAAACCATTTTTTGGGAACAGAAAGTAAAAAAAAAAATGCTTGTAATTGTCTTTGCTTTGTATTTATATATTTTTTTATATGTGCGTCAGTGTTGCCACCTGTGAGTTTAAAAAGCCGTAAACGCTGCGCGCCATATTTGAATATAGCTCGAAAAAGCCCATGGTTACCCTAGAGCAGCGGTTCTCAAACTTTTTTGGTCACGGAACCCTTTTGACAAGCAAAATACTTGACGGAACCCTACAATAAAACAATAGTTTTTAAAAGTGTATTCTTTATTATATAAGCATAATAAAAGTACAATGTAACAGTTACTAATTATTACTAACTTTAACCACATGCCAAGTACAATAATAGAAGATATTAAAAATGAAAAAATCTTAACTAATGGGAGGTATGAAACTGTTTTTTATTTTTCATCAATTGGTTGATATCAGGTTTGATAGAAGACATTTGAAGTCTCATATCAGGTTCGGCGTCCAGTCTATTGCGATATTTTGTTTTCGTGGCTGCATAGGTTGAGAATCCTGTTTCGCACAAATATGTTGTTGGGAACGGGAGAAGAATATTCAGAGCCATTCTGCCAAGCATTGGATATTCATCACGGATTCTGCACCAAAAATCGTTGAGAGGCGTCGTTTTGAACAGTGACTCCATACTTGTGTCTGATGACATTTCTAAAAGAGATTCATATATCTCGTTTGACATACTTTCGGGCTTTTGCAAGTTGGGTAAAAAAGGATTATGAATCCATGAATTCAGCTTCATTTTTGAATTATGTTCTTCGGGAAAATACTTTACAAAAGATGCGCGCATCGAAGTGAGATATTGGACCAATTCTTCAAACACATCATCTTGAAACATTTTCGAGTCGTTATCGCTAACAAACTCACTGAGTGACGTAAAGCTTTCTATTTCTCTCTTACCAACGCAAATAATCCAAAAATCTAATTTTCTTTTGAAGGCAGTTATTTTGTTATAGGCCTGGAACACTGTTGTCTGTTTACCTTGCAATGATAAATTCAATTCGTTCAGTTTTTGAAAGATATCCGTCATAAAAGACAATCGGAACAACCAAGTTTTATCATACAAACGGTCTTTCAAATTAAAAGAAACTGTATCTGCTGAAAGAAACATTTGTAACTCGGCTCTAAGTTCAAATAGCCTTGTTAAAGTTTTACCCCGAGACAGCCATCGCACTTCTGTATGGAGCAGCAGTGTTTTATGTTTGCTGCCATAATCTTCACACAATAATGAGAACAATCGGGATTGTAGTGGTCGTGATTTGATAAAATTAATTATTTTTACCGCTTCATCCATAACTAATTTTAGATTTGACGGCATTTGCTTCATCGCAAGTGCTTGTCTATGCAGAATACAATGGCTGGAACTACAATTAGGCGCTTTACTTTTTATTCGTGATACTGCTCCTGCTGTTTTACCTGTCATCGCCTTGGCCCCATCTGTACAAATGTCAATGCAATCGTTCCAATTAAGATTATTTTCTTTAAAAAATATGTTTATTTTATTAAAAATTTCTTCCCCGGTAGTGTTTGTGGGCAGCGGTGAACACATAAGCATGTCTTCTTCAAAAGAACGTTCATATGGATATCTCACGATAACCAGCAAGATAGCCAGACCAGTGACATCAGTTGACTCATCCATTTGCAAGGCGAATCGTGTTTTTTGTAGACGTGCAACTAGTTCTTGTTTGACGTAGCTTGCCAGATCATGGATTCGCCGTGAAACAGTATCGTTTGATAGCGGTACAGTAGAAAGATGCTTTGCAGATTTTTCATCGAGCATACATTTTGTTATGTCTAACACACATGGCTTTATTAAATTCTCAGCGATAGTGTGCGCTTCACCTGCTTGTGCAATGCGATAGCTAACTAAATATGATGCCTCCGTGGCCTTTTCATTGATAGTTTGTGTTACATGCATCATATTTTTTTGACTTTCCAATAACTGTTCTTTTTTACGAACAAAAAATTCTTTATTCTTGTCTTTAGACTCGGGGTGTACAGTTTCTAAATGTCTGCGTAATTTGGCAGGTGCCATGGAACTATTAGGAAGCAGTTTACTACATAACATGCAGAGAGGTGAGCCGTTGGAATCAACAAATCCGAAACTGATATATGATTCATCATACTTCCTTTTTTTCGTCTTTGAAACCGTGGAGCTTGACGTCGTGGCATCATCATCTGGATCGGTAATTGCTGTATTCTCCGCGCGTACTGCTTTTGAACATTCAGCGTCATTAGAAGATGTCGTTGCAACACGTTTAACACCTTTAAGCCAACGTTCCATTCTTCTTTATTAATAATGTTACACGTCAGGATGGTAGGGTCAAAATAATGCACAATCGTTACTGCGTTTATGAGACAAAGTTTAGTCCAAAGAAGAAATGTACAAAACTGATACAATCAGAATACAGCGGGCAGTAGAACTTACAAGAAGGCAGCAGGCTAGCCAGCTTGTAAGTAGGTAGGTACGAACTTATCGCTCCGAACGCTAATCGTCAACTGACTGACGAGGCGCGACTTTTTTTTTTTTTTTTTTTTTTTTTTTTTCGAATCGGCTCTCGCAGGTGGGACCGAAGTCCCATTTCTGCTTAACCGGACTTAGTTGGCGGAGAGTCCCATGTGGGACTCCATTCGCCGAAGGTTTTTTCCCTACATACTTACAAACTAGATGCGCGCGGCATCAATACCGCGCGCAAGCGGGCGCCCCCCAAGGGGGGGTCACGACTTTTTTTATATAATAGCGCTTTTATACTTAGTCCTAGACTCGAACTCGAACATTCTCAAAAATACTCGAGTCGGCGCCTTTGATAAACAAAAAGCGGAAATAAAAATATAAATACAAAAAAATGCGTTGTAAACAATCTCGACTTTATGCTTTTGAAGATAGAGCCGAAAGTCGCTTGTTCACAACTATAGCGTCTAATTCAGAGGCGGCTTTTATCAAAGGGACTGCGCGCTCACAAGTATACGCGCGGCGGGCGGATTCAAAACGTTCGACCAGTGACCAGAGAGAGGTGTTTTGTTTTTTTTTTCTAAATTCTTGCGGAACCCCTACAGGGGTATCGCGGAACCCTAGGGTTCCGCGGAACACACTTAGAGTACCGCTGCCCTAGAGGATATTGACTATGGGACGAAAACCTAAGCCTCCCCCTGTGAGCAAGCGTAGTATTTTGAAGACCGCCCTCCTCCCCACTTAACGGGTCACGTAGTATGGGTACGTTCCCTTATCAGGGCTTGCGGTAGATGTGATTCACACCAAGATTTGCGTTATACATGGGTATGTATGTGTATTGATTACACTAAAAATGCTAACATTGGGCTACATAAGCAAGCTTACGTCTGTGATCGTCTGTCTAGCCTTATGATGCCAGGTGTAGCTTTTCATGCTTTTCCATTCGTATGACAACTGTGACCCTTGATTCGAAGAAAATTGTAACTCGAAAATGATGGTTTACAGGAGAGGCAAAAAACGTTTTCGCGCACTTTGAATCTTAATAAAGTAAGACGTTATTACCTATTCTATGTCTGTGGTCAAGACTAACATAACATAACATCACGCCTGTATTTCCCCGAAGGGGTAGGCAGAGGTGTATAGTACACCCACATTTCGCCAGTTATGTATAAGTCCCATGTAATTGGGGGCGAGCCTATTGCCACTAACCGGGCACAAATCCAGACTCCGGGCTGCTACTGAGAATTTCCTAATGAAAAACCCAATAACACATAGCCCGACCCAGGAATCGAATCCAGGACCCCACGCTCAGCAGTCGCGTTGCAACCACTAGACCAACGAGGCAGTTAACAATTTATTATATTTCTAATATTAGTCTGTTTGGCGGTTTCCTTCGACCACCTGCGCGCGCATATAATATAATAGCTGTATGGGATTACACTACCCGCGCGCCATTTTTCACAAATTCAATATTTGTCTAAAATGTGTGTAGGTATGTTTATTTCCTCACAAGTGTGTTGAAAAACGTCGTATGACACGCGTGAGCATTGACTATTATACTCTCGGCTACATTACGCCCTCGCCTTCGGCTCGGGCTGCAAACCAGCCTCGAGTATATTGGTCAACTTAGCTCTCTGAGGTAATATGGACTATGTACTAGAGAAGACACCTCGAACAAAATGTTTGTAGCACGTTTTAGAGCTCCTGCACTCTCACTCGCTTAGCCACGTTCGCGCCGCGCGTGCTCCGCGGCCAGCAAGTTGCGCGATATTTTTTTTCGTAATGTCTAGTCTAGTACGTAGTTAATATTACCTCAGTGACTTAGCTCACTTGTATCTTACTATGTCTGTGATCAAGACTTAGGCCCGTATTACAGTAGCTTCCTCAAGTACAGTTTAAACTCCAATCACCTGATCACTACTTAAGGATAGAATCGTTACTTGAGTATCGGTCTTATTCCAGAACGGTAATTATAAACTTTAATTCAACAACAAAACACACGAATTTGACCTGAAATATAATAGAAATCTCTACTCAAGCGTAGTCTGGACCACGCTTGAGTGATTACAGATCAAATATCTGCCCAAATACCGAAACAGGTGACAATATAAAACGAAACTAAACTCAGCTGAACTGTGATCAACAAATCTCTGCTTGAGGGACGTTCTAAAATCAAAGCTCAACTTAAAACTAGTTTTAAACAGAGATCAACGCTCTGGAATACGGGCCTTACAATTTTCTTCAAATCAGGGGTGGACTTTATAAACATTTTTGTTCTTCTGTTTAGGTGCACAGTATAAATACGTGTCGTCTATCATGCAGAAGCAGACTGGCCAGGAAGCGCTGCGGATGTGTACCTTTATACTACTTCTATGAAGGTTTGTATTATGTTCTATGCAGTCATCGACTATACAGGCCAACAGACGCCTATTGTGGCATTGAGTACAATCAATCAAAGGCGCTAGGACTGCGCCCGAATTGCTTGAGAATAATTGAAACGCAGGTCACAGTTAAAACGTTTTGTTTTAATCCTCTGGTAATAGTTTACATAAGACATAAAAGTAGAATAAGAATTACAACAACTTGGAAACTTAGTTAATTGCGGTTAATTGACATCCACACAGAACCAAAGATAATATCTTGTCTGATGGCAGTGTTGCCATCCCCTAATAACGTCGGCGACTACAGATAATATATACTAGTGGAGTCGCCACAAATCAATCAATTGTTGTGGGTTGAGTTGTTGGTTCGAACCGTGCAACTAGAGCCTGACGTTTCAAAAGTGCCTGTAATTAGGTTTCATTATCACATCATCATCATTTCAGCCGAGAGACGTCCACTGCTGGACGTAGGCCCCCAAGCATCGCCACAACGACCGATCCTGCGCCTTCCGCATCCAGCGGATTCCCGCGACCTTCACCAGGTCGTCGGTCCACCTTGTGTAATGTAATTAGGTTTATTTGAAATAAAAGACATTAGTTTTTTTTTTTTTTTAATTCTTTCAACTAGATGAGGCGTTAACATCTCACATCTCCGTTTTGCCGATAACATCGTTGTAATGGCTGAGTCGCTGGAACAACTGGGCGAAATGCTGCAGAGCTTAAACGGAGCCTCTCGACGTGTCGGTCTCGGCATAAATCTGGACAAGACTAAAGACATGTTCAATATGCATGTCATGCCGAGGCCAATATTCGTCGAAGGGTCGGCACTCGAAGTTGTAACGGAATACGTCTACCTAGGGCAGGCAATTCAGCTTGGTAGACTCAACTTCGAGACAGAAGCCAACAGAAGGATCCGTCTGGGCTGGGCAGCATTTGGCAAACTTCGCCGAGTCTTCTCGTCGCCTATACCGCAAAGTTTGAAGACAAAGGTCTTCAACCAGTTCGTCCTGCCAGTCATGACTTACGATGCCGAGACGTGGACACTGACAATTGGGCTAGTCCATAAATTCAAAGTCGCTCAGCGAGCTATGGAGCGAGCTATGCTTGGAGTTTCGTTGAAGGATAAAATCCGTAACGAGATTATCCGGAGAAGAACCGGGTGACCGACATAGCTTGTAGGATCAGTAAGCTGAAGTGGCAGTGGGCTGGCCATGTCTGTCGAAGGACCGATGGCCAGAGAGATCATCTCCACTCATGAAGCAGACGAGTCCATGAGTGGAGACCGCGAATCGGCAAACGCAGCGTAGGACGCCCCCCTGCCAGGTGGGCCGACGACCTAAAGAACGTGGCTGGGGGGGACTGGATGCGGAAGGCAGAGGACCGAGCGTTGTGGCGCAACTTGGTAGAGGCCTATGTCCAGCAGTGGACTGCAATAGGCTGAGTTGATTGAACTAGCTTACGAGTAAGCTGCAGTACTGCAATCCGATTGGCCCTACCAAGGCTTTGGATATTCACCCGCTGGGACCGTGCGCTTTTGTGGCACAGACTCCGTGGGGCCCAAGCGTCACGCGTGCGGTGTGCGTTACGCGCTCGCCTTCGCCACGGCCCACGGCTCATAAAAAATATATTTTTATGTTTTTTTACGAAATTTTTAGTGGGCCACTCTTTCAAATTTCGTGTAATCGAATTAGAACCTTAAATATATTATAAGATAGAGTTTATTTTCGCCAGGAGATGGCGTACACCGGAGGGCACGCTTGTGCTCAAAGGAGGTCGCATTTATGGACACCAGTGGGTACGCTGGAAATCTGGCGGTCTTATTTCTTAGTTCCATGTTCACTAACGCTGAAGTTTAAATTCTCGTATAAATATCATTGGTATTTAAGAACTGTCACAGGACTCAAGAAATGTGTTACGAACTATAGACAACTTTGTTCCAAGAAACCAAGTCGTAGGTACTGGACTCGTTGAATAACGAAAAAACATTTTTTTGTATATTTTTCAGGTTTTATGTAAAAAACACATAACACATAGATTAGGTTTTCTGTAATCTTTAGGATATGAAATATCCCCAAATTTAATACCATCAACGTATCATTTAAGACTATGGAGAAAATTCAGTTTGAATTCTGGTTTCCACCGATATGACAAACCGGCACCGATATTTTTTTCTGTACACCGATATGATAAGTTTATCCACCGAAATGATGTACATATCCAGCGATATGATAATCTATCCACCTTTGAACATCAAAAAGGAAATAGTTAGTAGGTACCTAGGTAGGTAGGTAGGAGAAATACCAGGCTTATTATCTCGATTTTCGGTAGCGATTCTGTACATCATTGGTCACTGAAACACTTGTTTGGTTGTTTCCGGCAACATTTGCCTTAGCTTTTTTCGTCTAATAATATGCACGGGCACTGATTCGGTTTTTTTTTATAATTATATTTTATATTATAATTATATTTTTCTAATTATATTTTATAATGTATAAGCTTTTTTGTTTGTAAAAAAAGTAGAGGGACAGCACCGATTTGAAAAAAATAGTGGTTTATGTATTTATTCCTACCTTTGTAATAGTTTTAGGCAAATTATATTTTTGCCACAACCCAATAACTACCTATTGAATACTAAAAAAAAATTCAGAACAATATTCCTTTTTTTTAAATACTAATTGCACCGAAGACAAAAAATAAGTCATTTGGGAAATTCACCCCTATATGTTAATGCGAGTTATGTTCTATCTGTATGCCAAATGTAATTAAAATCAGTCCAGCCGTTCTTGAGTTATAAATGGTGTAACTAACCAGACTTTATATTTAGAAAATGTGAAAGTTTGTAAAGATGTTTGGTAGTCTATTTATAAATCTAACTAAGGAACCCCATGTCTACAATAAGTAGAAACATTAATATTTGAAAATGTTTCTAAATAACAAATAAATACATGTTTTTCTTTATTTCTTATAATGATAATGTTTGCAGAGGGTCCCCAGTGCACCCCGGCAGACATGTGGTGTCTGCACGGCTATAAACATCAGCTTTCTAACAACAACGGAGAGAAGTGCTCCTGCGCACCTCAATGTATCGACTGTATTTACAAGGAGATTTCTACCAGCGATCGGGTCTGGTGAGTTTGATTTCGTTGTGGAAATACACTATACATAAAAAACTAAAAAACAAAAAACATAAATATGTCCCACCAAATGTGGGCCATCTGGTAACGCTAAGCGCAATGTCTTGACGAAAACGCTTGTCATCTTAGTCTTCCTGCGACCATGACCGCTAAAAAGCTTTCGAAACGTCAGGAAAACCAATTAAAATAATATACGCGATGTAATCCGGTTAAAAAAACTTGTTTTATTATAATGTGTAGTGATCGCGAAAACCTAAGAAATTAATACAGACTCTATCTATTATTTAAAAATAATCTTAATTGTTACCAAAACTAATACAGTCGACTGCATGACAGTGGTAACACTTCAATTCGAAAACCACCCTTACTGCTTATGAAATAAAGATGCTGCCAATGTCAAAGTGTTACCACCGACGTGCGGTTGACCGTACACGGTCTACAGTGGCTAGTGCAGAAGTCACTTAATCGTCTTCGCAATCAAGTTGGTCGCTGTAGATTTCATATGTGTGAATAAAGGACCCCAATCTTGCTTGTTGTAACTGTGGTGACCCAGCAACCCATGTCACTTGCTGGTGTGATCTCTACGCTGCCACTGAAAACACCATTGAAGTGGCCACGTTTAACTCAAAAAATATTTCAACAGCGAATACATTTGAACCATTGACACGATAAAAAGAAAAAGATTCTTTAAAAAATCTTATTTTTACTCAGGTCTGGTCTCAAGCCCCGTGGCTCCGTCAAGTACTCAGTGCAAGCACCCAGAACCAGATATACCAGAGAAATTGTGTTCCACTTTCAAGATCTTGTTGGTGAGTAGTCTTGAACCGTATTGTTCAATAGTAATAATCAAATCAGTCTCGTTCGATCCATAGTCCAGATACATGATGGATCTATTGAGAATTATTTTTCTCATTAGAACCAACTATACACACTTGTATTCCTCATCTCAATAATGGCACCCAATTGGGACATTGGAACCCGCGATATTGGCGCCCATACTGGGATTCTAGAATCCCAGTTGGGTGCCATTCCGTTTACGAGTATTTTTAAAATTATGTCGCGGTTGGCTTCCACTCTAGTCACTAATGCGGCTGAGTATCAGTAATTTACACAAAGCGACTGCGAAACAGAACTTTGCAACCAGTTAATATTTGTGAAATAACCGGAAGTTTAATGTGCTCTCCGAGGCACAAAGTGGTCTCAATGTGTAACAAACAGTCACCTATCTACGGACTGACCGCGACAAGCGCTGCTTGACGTAATTTAATTTTAACATAAACTCCTATAAAATCAAAGTTCTAAGAATGCGTTATATGCTTCCTTTTTATTAGTTTTTAAAGACACTTTGTTTATGTGTTCTTTATATTATATTATACTTATACGTAGTAAAAAATATAGACGAATTGCTGCGAACAATCATAGTGAAGCCAAACCAAACCAATGTTCACGCACACAAATGTACATCAAACCGTGCTCACCGCTCTCAGTACATATATCGCGACATTGTCCAGTAAGCATCGCTAAAAACAAATATTTTTCAGGTGCATGTGAGTGCGTGAGCGCTGGTTTGCATATGGTGGAGCACGGTTTTGTTGGCTTCACTATGATTGTTCGCAGCACTTCGTCTATATTTTTTACTATACTGTGTTCTTTATAAATAGCGCTTATTGTATTACATTCATCACTAACTGTAAACTAACTCGAAGGGCTTGATTCTTTTGAGACTTTTAATTAAATCCGTGAATTTAAAAAAAACATTAGTTTGGTTTTTTGACTTTTTGTGCGATAATTAAACAAACAACAATATAATAACTTCTTAGGTTTTCGCGATCACTACATGATATTGTGAGTGATTACTGCGTGCATCGAAACGATTTTAATTAATAATATTGTACGGTAGATTAAAATATTTTTTTAGAAATATTTGTAAAGACGCTTGTCATCTTAGTCTACCTGCGACCACGAAATGCTGCAAAGCTTTCGAAACGTCAGGGAAACCAATTTAAATAATATACGCGGTTTAATATAGTTAAACTTTGTTTTATTATAAACAACAATATGATCATACTTGAAATTATAAAAAAAAGTTGTCGTTTAATGTTAGTTTTAACTTCTCTCCTGTAATGTTTATTTTGTAGTGTCATTCGGTGGAGCAGCAGGCTTGTTCTTGGGCGCCAGTTTCATCAGTTTTGTGGAGATTCTATACTTCTTGATGGCTAGACTCTTCAGGATCATAGTCAGAAGAGAAGAGAAGGCAAAAGTTGTCAAGGTTAGACGAATAGCAAAACATACTGGTCCAATGCTGGCGTCTTCCAAGAATGAAAAAAATATATTGAAATATGAATTGAAAAATAAATATGCAAATCAATGATTATGAATTATTTATTATTTTTAACGCATTTTACGCATGCGAAACGAAATCTAACGATTTAAATTGTGGAAAGAAAAAATCGCTCACGAGCAGGATTCGAACCTGCGACTCCTGGCTCAGTACGCCAGTTCTTTAGCCACTAAGCTACCGTGAACACTGCTCGTGGTAACGAAATTCTCATCCACTTGGTACATATTTGGGTGACGTCAGCGATATCTAATTAAGAAACAGTGTTTCTTAACCGACTCGACTAACTTTGCAGTTAATTCAAAGTCGTATCTCTATACGACTTTGAATTAACTGCAAAGTTAGTCGAGTCGGTTAAGAACTCCCCTCTGAGTCGCAGGTTCGAATCCTGCTCGTGAGCGATTTTTACTTTCCACAATTTAAATAAATGATTATGAATTATGAAAAAATACAACCTAATATTTAGGTATCTCTGAAAAAAATCATTATGACGTGTTTTTCCATAACCTAGTGTATCTACATGTATGCATAATCATCCCATTATTGTCCCATTGCTGGGCACGGAGTCAGGTTTAGCCCACCACGCTGGCCTAGTGCGGGTTGGCGGACTACACTCACCATCGAGAACTGTATGCAGCACTCTCTGGTGTGCAGGTTTCCTCACGATGTTTTCCTTCACCGTTGAAGCAAGTGATAATCAAATTTTGATCCGCACATGAATTCGATGCTAAGCTAAATACATATATACCTACACCACTGGTGGGTCAAAAAAATTAAATTGTAATTTTATTATTTTCAGGATCTCGGCCAAGTTACATTGTTTTTGAAGTGTGAAATACAATGTTACAGGTAAAAGAAGTACCGACACTTCATGAGGTGATACGCATCAAACAATTGACGAGCTTACTTGATGCACAGAAAAATTATGAAGAATATGATAGCAGGACTAGATATTATTACTAGAATGTTGGTTTTACAAATAAATATATAAATAAAGACAATCATATAATTATTTTCTCCAACTTGTTCGGAAATTGCATCATTATTTAAATAAATAAAATGTTTATTTTCATAAAATATTATTACAGAAAAAAAGGTTCAGTTCTTTTTTTTTATATTTTAAAAAGAATACATCAGTCGGCTCTTTTCCGTACGCAAAAAAATAACACGCCAGCACAAATAATATAATACTAGGTACGCCAGCAATTTCCAACACGACAATAATATAAATTACTGGATATTTTTTTTTTAACTTATGGTAGCGAGGTAAGATTAAATAAACTCACATAAATTAGGTGTTTTTACGTAGGTACATGATATTTTATCATTTTAAAAGCTGTATGCGCATTTTTTTTTTTAAAGAAAATAGAACAAGAACCACGCGGACGTATTGGCTCAAATGAAAATTATACTGTTGAATTAATTTGTGTATTGTTTCCTCGCTAATGAGAGAAAAGTACTATACAAGTCTCGGCCGAAATAGCGGTCTCGTTTACTTAAAAACCGGCCAAGAGCATGTCGGGCCATGCTCAGTATTATTAAGTAGGTGTACAAACGAATCAAATCGAATATTAATCATGGCTATTTTAGTTTTTGCATTAATCGGCAGCATTCGCGACTCAGAGCGTGTTGTTAGTAGCGCCATCTAGTGATAAATTCAAGAAGCCAAATTTAAGAAGTCTGATTGCTGTCAAAGTAACTTTTTGTGATTTTTTCAAATAGAAAGTAGCTAAAGGAGCATTATTTGCCATGATAATTTTTCTCTAAGGTTAAGGTTTTTCTTTAAGGTTTTTTTTTTTGACCTTTGAACTAGGACGTTTTAAGTATTTTTCGGTTTTCTGTCTATAACTCAAAAAATTATAATCACATTATACTCGAAATAATTTTAAAAGAGAGTTTTCACAAAGGTCTATCAATGTGGAAGATTATACGTTTCTACGTTGCATAGTTTAGAAATGGCAGGGGGGGGGACACATTGCAAGCCACTTTGGCGGGCTATATTTCGCAGATGGTACACCTGATAAAAAAGTGGTGTATGAAACATTACCTTCATTTTAGTAGACCTATTCAATGATACCCCACACGATGGGGTGCAGTGAAAATAATTATTTTTTCCCCATTTCACATGTATGGGCGCCACCCCTAAAGAACGTAAAAACTATTTTTTTATTCTTTTAAAATTGAGATCTATATGCAGACTATTTTTTAACAAAATTTCATTTACTTATGTTTATAACTGTAGAAGTTATTAAGCTGTAAAGGATTAGGACAGACGGACAGACGGACAGACGGACAGACGGACAGACGGATGGACATGACGAAACTATAAGGGTTCCTTGTAGGACTTCGGAACCCTAAAAACGACTCGGCTGGCGCCTCGTCCTTTTAAAATCACTTCGGAAGTACTCGGCTCCGCCTCTTACTTCCAATATTACTCG
Organism: Asteroscopus sphinx; assembly: GCA_949699075.1. Taxonomy (NCBI): domain Eukaryota; kingdom Metazoa; phylum Arthropoda; class Insecta; order Lepidoptera; family Noctuidae; genus Asteroscopus; species Asteroscopus sphinx. The sequence goes on along the minus strand of OX453030.1, from coordinate 3,461,132 downwards.
ACCGTCAATTGCTTCATTTCAGGCCTCGTCAGTAATGTACTATTTCTTGATCCGAGTTTTAAATATTGATTTTCACAATATATCTGCGGACTATGCGGTGCCATTCCTAGGAAACTCTTATTAGATATTAAGAAGAAGATTTTTGTTCTTTGCTATTTAGTTAGGTTTTTTATCTGCCTATATTCATCTTCATCAATTCAGCCGAAAGACGTCCACTGCTGGACATAGGCCTCCCAAGGGTGTGCCCTAATTGCCATGCTTGGCAGGCGGGTTAGCGATCGCAGTTGGTTGGTTAAATACTCAGAGAACGCTGCTGCCCATCCTCTTGTAAATCCCTTAGTCGACTTTTACGACACCCACGAGAAGAGCAATTCTTTATGTCCGGCACCACACGGAACAACGGAACTGCCTATATTCAATTGTGTCTATTTATCTACACCAGTGCTTTGTGACAAATAAATATTTCTTTCTTTTCTCTCTTTCTTCTTTCACAAAATCGCATATTCAATTTTGTTAGCAAAGTATATGTAGTATCGATTTCATTTTGACCTAATTATTGTTGACGCGTTTGCGTGTGTGCAACTGTGCAGTAATTGTGGGAACTAGGGCGCAGTAGGGGCTGCAGATAAGAGGTGGAAAATGAAACATAAAAAAAACAAGTTATATCAAGTATTAACAAAATAATGGAGTGAATGTGAAACAAAGGGGATAAAGTAAAAACAATGGGAAAAATTAAAAAGTTTTTTATTTAGCATTACTTGTTTGTTACTTTACCTACTTTATTTACGATACCACAGATAATAATACTATACACCATACATATTATACTCAGAATAAATTATGGCTTAGAAACTACTTTTTATTACACGAAAGCCCAAAAAAGTGTAAAATTTTACATTTTCGGTTTATTTTTCTTTATTTATGTCAGAATATTAGATTCAAAACGACTTTTTGATTCGTTTCTCAGGCACTAGCCTATTATTATTAAACTATTATTATATCAGCCAACGCGCCAGCCCGCCATCTTGCGCCCGTGTTAACAAGTCTAGTCAGTCAAAGTCGTCAAAAATTTGGCGCCAAGTAGCCTAAATTCACCTTGATTTTTTTTCTGTGAAGTAGCCTAAAATCGCTTTTATTAAGTCGTGTAGCTTATGTAGGCTATTTTTAAACGAATTTATTTTTAAGTTAAGCAGGATAAAATCGAAAACAAAGTTTCTTTTACAGTTTGGCATAAAAAAGTAGGTAAACACAATGGGGGCGCTGCTAGTCATAGATTAAAAAACTTAAACTTTAAAAATCGCTTTTCTAGCAGAACTTTGGCTAGTCTTATTCGTTTTAATACAATCAAAATATTTACAAACATATTTTTTGCATGATAAAGCACAGACAGACATTAAACTGACAAATATTAAAAATTTGTTCCGTTTATAGGTAACGGTTTTTGTCAAACTGAAAAAGTAGAAGAAAAGGTCGCCCAATCGATTTTCTGAAGTAGCCTAAATGGTGACCAGTCGCCAATAACAATTCCTGGTCGCCCGACACCCTTCGAGATAGCCTAAACTAACATGGCAACACAGTCTCACGCCAGCGCGTCACCACGCGGTCCCGCCAAAAGCCTAGCCACCGCCATATTGACGCATCTCTCCCGCCAAGCCAAGATGACTGCCACGCCATGGAGTAGGGATGTGTCAAGGCTTAGGCCTATTTTTCATCCGGCCCGCCAGCTTTAAGGGTCCAGAACCCGACCCAAAGACCGTCGCATAGTTATAAAAATAGGGGCCCATAAGGGCCGCGACCCCGCAACCTTGGGAAAGGGGGCCCTATTATTTATTTATTCTGAGGAAAGAGGTCTTGAACGCCCCTAAGCCACTGCGACCTGATAAGATCTTTTGTGACGCCTCTTGCAGAATTACAGCACTTCCCCAAGCTGCAAGTCAATCATGAAGTTGACTATGACCTTGGGGGAGGAGGATTTGATCTCCTGCGTTGAGATAACGTGGCCTCCAAGATGCTCGCTTCTGATGTGTTGCACTGCATCACATTCGCATAGGATATGGTTGGGCGTCTCATCATTTTCGCGATAAAACCTGCAAACTGTGGTATCACTGAGGCCCATGCTGTGAAAGGAGCCCCTACCCCTGAGCCCGATTTCTAGCGCCCCTTGTAGGGCAATGAGACGACCACGAGCAATTTAACCTAAACTCCCTTTCAGCGATGTCCGGACACACTTGGGACATCACCGCAGCTCGGGAGCCGTGCAATGCTGAGGATAGACTCCAAAATCTATCACCCACTGACCTCTGAAGGCGTCATCAAGTCACCGTAATACCGCCTGTTCCGACCCGTTTTCTTGCGGTGGATCGGATCAGCGAGGAACACTTTCTCCCTGACCCGCTCCGCCGTCCCTATCACCTAGTTATATAGGTGCTACTTGTCCACCCAGCCGATCCTAGCCCTGCCCACCACGAGCATCAGCACGTCGTCGCTAGATGGCTCCACTGTCGGCGTGACGCGGTTACTCCATCCATGTCCCACTCTTGGACCCACTGGGGCGCAATGAGGTGATGCTGAAAACAACAGGAATTTTATCAGTTCTAGATATTGGTGGCAGATTCCTATATGATTTACAGAGCGTTAATAGTCAATACCATAAAAACATAACCAGCGCATTACTGTCCAACCACTGGGCACGGGTTTCTTCTCAGAATGAGAAGGTATGAGGCCTTAGTCCACCACGCTAGTCTAGTGCGGGTTGGCGGACTACACACACCATCGAGATCTGTATGGTGCACTCTCAAGTGTGCAAGTTTCCTCACGATATTTTCCTTCACCGTTGACGCAAGGGATCATCAAATTTTGATCCGCAAAGACTTGAAAAGTCATAGGTGCGGGCCGGATTCGAACTCAAACCCTCCAGCATGAAAGGCAAATGTTCAACCACCAGGCTATGTCACTGCTTTACCATGGACCATTAAAACAAAAAGAAATACAATATGTTATTGAAATAACTGAAAACCTCTCAAGGGGTCATTGTACTCATCAGTATGAACAACCTTTACTATGGGACCAAACCTGAAATAAATCAGCTATTTCCCACATTTTGACTGACAAAATTAGGGAACACAAATGTAGGGAACAACTGATTTTTTTTTCGTGATTTCAGGGTTGTTCCCATAGTAAGGTTGTTCATACTGATGAGTACAATTATTATTATTTATTTATTTAATCAGACAACTTCAGTCCACAATAGTGTTAGTAATACTTAATATACTATGTTAGTACGAATTTTTTTTATTAAAAAATTTACATCAGCATAAATTAAATTACAAATTGAACCAATAAAATTAAAACCAATTATCAAACTAAATAAATTAAATTAAATTAACTAAAATTACATTAAAATTGAATATTATTAAATTAAATTAATGTCAATAAACCAAATTAAAATCAATAAATTAAAATGTCATTCAATTAAAATAATCAATTTCAAAATACAATTCAAATTATAGTTCAATGACCCCTTAAGAAGTTTTCAGTTATTTCAATAACAACCTATACTTAAATAATTTTATTATAAAAATTTTTGTATAGGTAGGTACCACGTTTTTAAAATGAAAGTGAGTTAATATTGTATTGTCATCCAATTTTGAGCTATGTTTATAGTTTCAAGTCTCTAGCTCATCTGGAAGTTAGTGTAAATGACAAATTGTATAATTGAAATTTTTTGGTACCGAACTTGGACATAGTAATGTGACATTGTATAATTGACATATTTTTTTCTCATTTTTGACTTTTATAATGTATGTGTAAATTTGCATGCCGTAAGGTTGAATATGGTGATACTAAATGTAATTTTTATGTTTAACATTAAATGTAATTTTACCCATATTTAGCAAATAAATTGATTTGATTTGTTTTGAGTTTAAAAGCGATTGCAAATTTTGTACCGAACAGACAGACAGGAAGAAAACCAAATTAATGGTGTCAATTCTTTTGTTCACAAACTTAACTTATTTAAGAGATACAAGAAAGGGATGGCAACAATTTTAGGGCTGTCAAATTAGTCGGATCTCGGAACGTGCCGACTAAAATACAAAGAAATGCAAAACGTAAACTAATTTGACGGCACAAAAAATGTTGCCATCCCTTTCTAGTATCTAGTATTAGTAAAAGACAGCAATAGTTTAAAATAAGTTGAGTTCGTGAACAAGAGAATTGACACCAATACAAACGTGGTGAAATTACAATATTTCAAACTCACCGCTGACGCGCCGCTGTGAACGCTAGCTGTAAGAGCGAGACGCATGACAAGACCGCCGTACGAAAGAGCAGGACGACAGTACAACATGGAACACAGCTAAGGATGTGTAGATTGGAAGCTGGTAGCGATCCAGCCAGCTTAGTATTGATGCGTGGCAATCCTGGAATGAAAGGTTGCATCAGACTTTCCGTCTTCATGTCTCAGTTTAGCGAAGTGAATTGCAATATTACAGTTATTATGGAAAAAGATAACCGCTTAACATCAGGTGGGCCTTTAGCTAGTTTTGCCTTACCAACTTTACCATCGTAATAAACTAAATAATATCAAAACTTTTATGTTACGTTAGCTCGTCCGGGAAAATCTAATAAAATCAAATCATTTTATTTCGAGCAATTAAAAGATCCATAATTTGTCAGTAACAGAACTTAAATACTAATGTTAGTAACAAAAAAATAAAGTGACATATATTTTTATTTTTTGCATAGATCACCCGACAGCTAGGTGATAACTAGAGATGTTATGGATATGATATTTCGGAACTGGATATGGATATGGATATAGGAATAAAATTATATCGGTTTCGGATACGGTTACGGATATGTAAATATTTCGGATTATCCGTTAGTTTCGGATAGTTTCGGTTACAGATATTAGATTAAAGTAAAATATAAACACAAATAGTATGTAATAATTTGGTTTTATTTATAGGTTATGAAAGAGGTTATGCTATGACTAGAAATAACAAACAAACTGTAAGATCCACGTGGCGCGCGAGCGGTGAAACAAAAACCTGTCGAAACATGTCGTTTTATTTAGACTCCGCCCTTATACGAAACTATCCGAAACTTGTGAAACAGATACGGTTACGGATATATTTTTATTTCGGATATCCGATAGTTTCGGTTACGGTTACGGAGCTCCATAACATCCCTAGTCATATCTCTACGCATTTTTTTTCTAATTATAGCAAAGGAAGTATCTGCCGCTATCGCCTTCAGGATACTGTTGGGACTGCGCCTTATTCTTCTCAGTAGTGATGCCGTTTTTACCGATGATAGCATCAAACTCATCTGTCTGAGTTACCGCGAACATAACTGAGGCACTGCAAAAACGAGGCAGTCGCAACAACATCCTAAAATCATTGTTATGTCAGATGCGCAGGACATCCAACGATCTTTTCGTGTGAAAATCTGACAGTAAGCTTTAAAAAGAGTAATTTTGACTTAGCCAGTACAGACTACGCTTGAGTAGAGATTTCTATTCTATTTCAGGTCAAATTCGTTATGTTATGTTGTTGAATTAAAGTTTAGAATTACCGTTCTGGAATAAGACCGATTACTAGTAATAATACCTATTCTATGCCGATACTCAAGTAACGATTCTATCCATAAATAGTGATCAGGTGATTGAAGTTTAAACTGTACTTGAGGAACCTTCTGTAATACGGGCTTTAGTCTTGTAGGGCAACACATTTCTCAACTTCTTACCTTCTGAAATATCTGGGTCGCGGTGCAGTTGTTAGGATAAGCATCAGGCCCACAGCATGACCATGGAAGCTTTCTTGTGTCAGGTACTGAGGTGCTGTTAAAATATGAAGACTGACGTTGGAAAAATTGTAAGAAAAAGTAAAAAAAAACTGACCAAGTGCTAGTTGTACGTGTGCACTAAGGGTTCTGTACCACCCATCAACCTGTGGTACCCTATAGAAACTGATTTCATGTATAAGAGTTCATCACAGGTCCTGAAAGGCATCAACGAGCCGGCCGTGCGCAATCAACGTTTGGTGAAACATGAATATTTGTATAATAGCATTTGCCCGCGGTTTCACCCGCATGGATGTCGTTTATCGCACATCCCTCGGGAACTGTTCATCTTCCCGGGATAAAAAGTAGCCTATATGTGAATCCGGGCTGGGTTCTATCTGTATGCTAAATTTCATTAAAATCCATACAGTAATTCTTGCGTGAAGGACTAACAAACATCCATACATCCTCACAAACTTTCGCGTTTATAATATTATTAAGTAGGATAAAAAAAATTCAAGCCTTATTAATTAAAAAAAAAAAATATAGAGTTTTGTTAAATTTTAGTTCATCTAACGGCCAAATTCTCAAAAACAAAAATTCAATTTTAAGTCGCCGTTGTGTCTCATGCTGTCACTGTCATTTTAAGGTGCATTCAAGCGACGAAAGGACTTTTATGAACGTTTTAAAGAATGTGTCGTTTGAGTGTTTGGGAGTTAATCAAACATCAAACATTTATTTGTAACTATTTATTCGTGCTGTAATTATATAATTTTTCACTCAAAACGTGAAAAATTAAGGATTTAATTTCTAGTCTAGAGATAATTCCAGATAAATCTGGCGCCCCGCATACTTATTTCTTTGTTCAACTGTACCTCACTTACCTGGATACCTAAATTACCTATAGCTAAGTCGCTATAAATTCAAATAAAACGAACTTACTTGTGCTCGCAGCATTGGAAGGCAAGCCGCATAGCGTGCGTCCATTGACCATCGTCTTGAAGACCTTTCTGAAATAATACCACATCTATAGCTGCATGAAGAGGAGCTCGTAGCTTAATAACAACCAACCAACGTGGACTCACAGACTATTAGATACTACGTATTGCATTATATTATGCGTGGACTATACGAATTGTTTAATTATATCAGATAGAGGTCGCCCGCGTCATTACCCGCGTCACAGATAATATAATACCCCGCGTGGATGTAGTTAATATAATAATATTCAATAATATAATAATAATATTTTTGGGGCCTTTTTACACAGCACCAAACTAAGCAAAGCTTGTACTATGGAGACTAGACAATGGATATAATAATTATATAGTTTTTTTTTTTGTAAATATACTTATAATTATAAGAAACACCCAGACAAACACAAACACTTATGTTCATCACACAAATATTTGTGTCCTGTGGGAATCGAACCCCTAGATCACAGACGTCAAATCGCGCATCCCTCAGGAACTGTTTATCTTCCCGGTATAAAAAGAAGCCTTATATCCAGATCCCAGGCTACTGCTTTGCCAAATTTCATCACGATCGGTTGAGAGGTTTAGTCGTAAAGAGGTAACATACAGACAAACAGAGTTACTTTCGGATAATGGCGTTCAATTCGTACATTAGAGTCCCAATTGGGCGCCAATAACGTTGATTCTAATATCCTAGTTGGGTGCCATTATTGAAGTGTGGATTGCAAGTTTAGTTGTGAGGCTAAATGACGATGTATGACTCGTGGCTTTGTACCACCAGTACTCGTGGTCCCACCAGCTCGAAAACTTTGACAATCAATCAAAGAGGATGAACGATTTAATTATTTCAGGTAATGGCGTCCAATTTTGCAACTAGCGGCTGACGTTTCAAAAGTGCCTGTAATTAGGTTTATTCGATATAAAAAACATTTGAATTTGAAATTTGAATTGGTACTAAGTACTAAGTCCCAGTTGGGCGCCATCAACGTTGATTCTAATTTCTCATTTGGGTGTCATTAAACTCAAGAATCCCCCAACCTTTCCCCACTCTTCACTACACAAAACATACACACACACACACTACACACCTACACCCACATATTCTGTTTTGGACAAGCATTTTAAGTCTACTAGAATATTAATGCATCTTTACATGTCTGTTTTGGCTAATATTATTGCTATTTTTGCCTAATGTTTGAGGGGTATGGCGCTGTATACCGAGATACAGGACCTGTCCTACTTCGGATACAGATGCTCCCATGTTGTATACGTAAATATTAGCCCTTAAGTTTTGCTATAAGTGGTTGTATAAATTGTTGGTGAAATAAACGTTATTTATTATTATAATAATTGGTACTAAGTCCCAGTTTCGGCGCCATCAACGTTGATTCTAATATCTCAGTTGGGCACCCTACTGAGATATTAGAATCAACGTAGCGAGAGTAATAGGGTCCCGTTAGCACCCTTTGGGTACGGAACCCTAAAAACGAAACGCGGATTTCACGGTCTGTCTGTCGGTCTGTATCAGGGCGTGGATGACCGTTTCGTGACACACTGAGACCCCACCGACCTTTGGAGAGCACGTTCTTTGGTTTCGTTTTTCATACGAATCTCTAAGGCAGTCTTTACAGGTAGTCAGAACCCGAAAGTTTGACAATTGATATGTTGTGGGGGTCTGATGGCAGTCGCTCTGTGTAAAATACTGTTATTCAGCCGCATTTGGTTAGATTGGAAGCCGACCCCAACATAAATGGGAAAAGTACTTAAGAGACATAACTGCAATACTACCTAGGCATGAACCCAAAATCATCCGAGATACAGGTATCTCGCCTAGTTCGGCAGCAGAGGCTCCCAATGTTGTGTATCAACAACGATAGATGTTTAATGTGTTAGTAAATAAGTCGTCAGAGTTGTAATTTTTTGCATAAATAAATAAAAATCATCATCATCATTTCAGCCGAAAAAAGACGTCCACTGCTGAACCAAGCATTTTCGGAGGATATGCCATAATACCAGGCCCCTCAGAAAGTATTGCGAAAAAAAGTTTTTATATATGGGAGACTGGCCAGTTATAATGTTTTTCGAAAATATGATTATTTATAAGTAAAAATAAGTAAGTTCCAATTTCAAAATTTCCCTCCACATTTTTTGCGAGTTAATTCAAAGTATTGTGTCTCACTGAAATATGGATCTGCGCCGGGAACATTTTAGAGCTATGATTTTATACGATTTCAAGTGTCGCCTGAAACCGGATGAATCGTACGATAGACTTCAAATGGCATTCATGGATGAAGGCCCTTCCAAGGCAACCGTGTATCGTTGGTATAACGAATTCAAGCGCGGTCGACCAACTTTGGGGGATGACGAAAGAAGCGGTCGCCCTTTGACGGCTGTTACCGAAGAAAACGTGCTAGCAGTGAAAAATTTAATCCAAGACAATAGGCGAATTACATATCAGGAGATTCAACACATATTGAAGATTGGATCGGGAAGCGTTCACGAGATTCTACACAGCCATCTTCGCCTGAGGAGGATAGTATCACGCTGGGTGCCGCACAACCTCACCGATGCTCAGAAGCAGGCCCGGGTGGAATGGTGCCGTGATATGCTTAACAAATTTGAAGCAGGCTCGTCTCGGCGTGTTTACGACATCGTTACATGTGATGAGTCCTGGATTTATCAATACGACCCAGAAACCAAGCGCCAGTCGACTGTTTGGGTGTTTCAAAATGAGCCAACGCCTACCAAAGTGAAGCGATCTAGAAGCGGGGGTAAGATTTTGATCGCTAGCTTTTTTAATTTGACTGGCCACTTGGTATCAATTCCCTTACGGGATCAAAGAAGCATTAATGCCGAATGGTATACTACCAAATGTTTGCCAGAAGTTTTCTCTGTTATAAGCAACAAGCGACCAAACACAGGGCTCCGCGGGCTACTGCTCCACCACGACAATGCACCTGCGCACACCGCACTCAAAACGAGGGACTTCCTGGACAGCACGCCAGTCAAACTCCTGGGTCACCCTCCTTACAGCCCTGATCTAGCACCGTGTGACTTCTTTTTATTCCCAAAAATAAAAAATCAGCTCAAAGGGATACAATTTTCGTCGCCGGAAGATGCGCTGGCTGCGTTCGAGCAGGCTGTAAACGAGGTGTCTGCGGCGGACTGGAAAAAGTGTTTTGAAAACTGGTTTAGGCGCATGAATCTTTGTATAGAGGCTGGTGGAAAGTACTTTGAAAAGATTTGATAAAAATATATGTACGTATAGAACATTTTTTTTTAGTTTCGCAAAACTTTCTGAGTGTCCCACGTACCTAATAATTTGTTACCTAAATATAGTATAGTATTGCAATATTTGCAATTCACGTTTGCCATACTGAGACATAAATATGTACCTATTCATATTCATTTATTTCGTGCACACAGGTTTAAAATCAAGAAATTATTTATAATATACAGAAAGTCCCATCTCCCGCCGATAGGCATACGAAATAAATGTAAAGTCCAGACCTGCGAGCTAAGCGGCGCAGGATTCACTCAGCTTGCAGGTCTGTATGTATTTGACACAATCCAGTAAGCCTAAAGACCTCACAAAAACCATGGTATAATAACACCAGGTAGTCTCTTCCCGTGACAGCTAGGCCACGTGATTGCCTCCGTACTACGTCATCGGCCGTGGAGCCAAAAGCGGGCTGTTAGCGTGACACTTGTCAGTTTGATGTGCTGCCACTTTGTGAAAATAAATTACCCGAGCAAAATGCATTTTTTCATTATTTTCTTCTATAAAGAATCATTTTTTAACTAGTAATTTAATATAGTTTCCTTTATTAACTAATTAGATGAATAACACGAGATAACAAATAGTTAGGCTAGTTAGGAATTTATTTTATATTCATTATGAACAAAAATCTCCTTAAGTATATTGAAGATATCAATCAATGGCAGCACTGATCGTGACGTAGCTTGGAGGCATCGCGCTGTCATTGCGGGAAGAGAATACCTGGTGAAACATCTTATTATACCATGACAAAAACAATGTTTTGCATGATAATACCACAATCGTAAAATGTTGGCGGGGGGCAGGGGGCAGATGGCGCGTTATGATTGGTCAGCTCGAAAAAGGCCGGTGGCTGACATCGGGGATCGGGTACTCATCTTGAGCCGGACGATTGTCGTACAGTCTTTTGTCGTTTGACATACAGTAAATACACATCCATTCCGCTTTTTTACACTTGTCTTATTTAGTAAAGAATCTTGGCATATCTGTTTAATGTAATTCAGCATTGAAACATCACAATGATACATACAAAAAAAAATTTTTTTACTAATTACGTGTGCGGAACTAGTAATTCTATTTTTAAGTAGTTATTTAAAAAAATCAACATCCATGAAATCACCAAAGATTTTTTACTAAATATGACAAAACTAAAGAAAAACATACTTTAATTGCTCACTTTGAGCAATTCAGGATGATTTGCGCCGCTCAGTTCGCAGATATGGACACACCTTTATGTGGTTGTAATTTGGTCGTTGTGGCGATGCTTAGGGGAGGCCTATGTTCAGCAGTGGACGTCTTTCGGCTGAAATGATGATGACGATGATGAATTTGTAATGCATATGCTGTATTTTGTAACTTACCTCGACCAGATTACTTGAGAAGTAGTAAAGGAGAGCGCATTCCAGCAGCAGGAGCAGTAGTACTAGCGCAGAATACTGCAACAAAGTTTTTTTTGTTTTGTAAGTAGTTTTATGGCTTCGTTGCTTAGACCTTCTAGCCAAGTCTTTAGTTTACTCACCCTAGTAAAGTGATGGTAACTTTACTAGGTTTCTGAGAGGATGATGAGAAAATACGAAAGTCACTTTTTTCAAGTCTGTACCATTTATCCATACTTGTACATGTTAACGAGCACTTATCACTTATTAATCCACCATTTATTACACATTAACACTCGAAGAAACACAAATTATGGAAAATAATATAAAAAATCCACAACACGATCTTTCCGAATTTTCCCGCCAACCTCAACAAAGAATATATAACAGTTCGACCACAGAACAAAAATCGACATAAAAAAGTGAAAAAGTAGAAGCACCACTAGTTCCACATTATAAAAAAAAATACAGGTGGCGTCGGAGATTCCCGATAGATGCGAAGCTTCTAAGGAAGTGCGAATAGAACGTGCGCGCTTAGAGCGGATGTGCGTGTGTGTTCAAGAATTTGAGATAGGTGGAGCCGCGTCCTAATGGAGGGAGAAGTTAACGGTGACGTTTTTTCTTAGTTTACTGCCTCACATCAAATCTAGTTTCAGACATAAACAGGAAAGGTTAAGGCCTTAGTTCAACACGCTGGCCTACTGCGGTTTGTCGCACTACACACAGCATCGAGAACTGTATGGAGCACTCTCAGGTGTGCAGGTTTCCTCACGATGTTTTCCTTCACCGTTAAAGCAAGCTAACAAGCAAGCAGTTAAGTTATAAAATTGTTCTACTTACCATAAACAGTAAGAACGGTGATCTGGTGATGGAACCATAAAGTCCCATGAAACACACGAAGAATAAAAAGATGGCTATCGCTGTCAGTGCGATCCCCACTGGTAGTGTTAGCATGTCTTGTAGCAGCGCCTGTAAATATTATTGTAATCTTAGAATAATTAGGCATAGAACTTATGCTCACGGATGGGCCCATTTTTGGCGCCATGTCAAAACTGTACGTGGGACACTCAGAAAGTTTTGCGAAACTAAAAAAAATTGTTCTATACGTACATATATTTTTATCAAATCTTTTCAAAGTACTTTCCACCAGCCTCTATACAAAGATTCATGCGCCTAAACCAGTTTTCAAAACACTTTTTCCAGTCCGCCGCAGACACCTCGTTTACAGCCTGCTCGAACGCAGCCAGCGCATCTTCCGGCGACGAAAATTGTATCCCTTTGAGCTGATTTTTTATTTTTGGGAATAAAAAGAAGTCACACGGTGCTAGATCAGGGCTGTAAGGAGGGTGACCCAGGAGTTTGACTGGCGTGCTGTCCAGGAAGTCCCTCGTTTTGAGTGCGGTGTGCGCAGGTGCATTGTCGTGGTGGAGCAGTAGCCCGCGGAGCCCTGTGTTTGGTCGCTTGTTGCTTATAACAGAGAAAACTTCTGGCAAACATTTGGTAGTATACCATTCGGCATTAATGCTTCTTTGATCCCGTAAGGGAATTGATACCAAGTGGCCAGTCAAATTAAAAAAGCTAGCGATCAAAATCTTACCCCCGCTTCTAGATCGCTTCACTTTGGTAGGCGTTGGCTCATTTTGAAACACCCAAACAGTCGACTGGCGCTTGTTTTCTGGGTCGTATTGATAAATCCAGGACTCATCACCTGTAACGATGTCGTAAACACGCCGAGACGAGCCTGCTTCAAATTTGTTAAGCATATCACGGCACCATTCCACCCGGGTCTGCTTCTGAGCATCGGTGAGGTTGTGCGGCACCCAGCGTGATACTATCCTCCTCACGCGAAGATGGCTGTGTAGAATCTAGTGAACGCTTCCCGATCCAATCTTCAATATGTGTTGAATCTCCTGATATGTAATTCGCCTATTGTCTTGGATTAAATTTTTCACTGCTAGCACGTTTTCTTCGGTAACAGCCGTCAAAGGGTGACCGCTTCTTTCGTCATCCCCCAAAGTTGGTCGACCGCGCTTGAATTCGTTATACCAACGATACACGGTTGCCTTGGAAGGGCCTTCATCCATGAATGCCATTTGAAGTCTATCGTACGATTCATCCGGTTTCAGGCGACACTTGAAATCGTATAAAATCATAGCTCTAAAATGTTCCCGGCGCAGATCCATATTTCAGTGAGACACAATACTTTGAATTAACTCGCAAAAAATGTGGAGGGAAATTTTGAAATTGGAACTTACTTATTTTTACTTATAAATAATCATATTTTCGAAAAACATTATAACTGGCCAGTCTCCCATATATAAAAACTTTTTTTCGCAATACTTTCTGAGGGGCCTGGTATGTTATTCACAAATTATGTCTTATTTTTTCATGTATATTTGTTCTTTATCATCATTTCTTTCACCCAAGCATTAAAAAACATAATAAATATGTATTAAACTGAATCGTAAGTATATCCTCCATTCAAACCGAACGAAAATGTTGCCAGATATCAGACTATTTCCACAAATAATCGGAATCGATTCTAAATAGCGATACTTCTATGAATTCACTTTTACTGTGTTTCAGATGCTATTATACTAGACTTATCTTGATTGATTGATTTCTTATTTTTTCTTTCCACAATTTATATCTTTAGATTTCGGTTCGCATGCGTAAATCCGTTAAAAATTATGAAAAATCACTCATATGACGTCAAATCAAAAGAAATTGCAAAACATATTTTTGAAATCTTTTTGTACAGAAAAATAAGATGATTCTTTGCTTTAAAATACCCATGCATTTATTGTAAATATTGTTATAATCATTTTAAATTAACTGAAATATTACTTATAAAATCGATATTAATTAATACACCCAAAAACTTAAAAGCTTGCAATCTTATTATTTAAAAAATACTACAAAATTGATTTCAAATATCGATTAAAAAAATAATTATATCTTGCAACACCATACATGGTGTCTCTGGATGTCCTTATGGGTGCGTTCAGTTATATCGCCCAACGATGCACGGAGCGTATTAATCAGTTTTTAAGGAGTTGGAAAAACTTAGATCTCTCTTAAACCAGGGTGAAAAAATTAAAATCGTTTGCAGCATAATAAAAGATAATTCTTGGTCTACAAAATAAGACTAAAACCGCCGTGTCAATAGCAATTTTTTTTGAGGGGCCTAAAGCTCCTAAGAGAATGGGCAATGTCTTTTCAAGTTGGCCTTAAAAGGCTACAGTCAGCACATTTAACGCGGGTGACGCCGAGAACACAGGCTAGTATCAACACTAGCCTGTGCCCGCGGCTTCACCTGCATGGCTGTCATTTACCGCGCATCCCTCGGGAACTGTTCATCTGCCCGGGATAAAAAGTAGCCTTTATGTCAATCCGGGTTATGTCCTAGCTATATGCCAAATTTCATTAAAATCCATGCTGTACTTTTTGCGTGAAAGAGTAACAAACATCCAAACAGCCTCACAAACTTTCACGTATACAGTATTTATAATAATAATACTCAATGGAGAGCACAAACAGTTCACATCGTCCCCATAGTCCTGTCTTCTACTGGACTTATACCAAAATCTCTACAACAAAGACATGCCTACATATACACTACACATACTTCAAAAAGCCACCATCCTTAACACTTGTCGTATCACTAGAAAATTGTTAACATCTTCAACATTATCATCCACTTACTCCATTTAATTTTAATTGTCCCCTCTCACGCTTGGCTTCGGCCCGCCAACGAGGTTCTTCGCCCTCCCAAAAAGAGGAGAAAGTAAATATATACCGATAATAATAATAATGTACTATGACCGGGCAATCCTCACCGACAGAACGACACATTACAATAGACCAGACATTACCCTACTAGACAATATTAATAAAACTGCACAAATAATAGACATAGCCGTACCTAACACACACAATCTACAAAACACAATAGCGGAAAAACTGTCAAAATATATAGATCTGAAAATGGAAATAAGCCGAATGTGGCGATTAAGTAATGTTACTATTATTCCTGTGGTATTGTCAACTACGGGTGTCGTTCCTAAACAACTGCACCAATCTTTAAGAACACTAGCTAGACCTAGCACCGTATACCTACCAAAATCTACAAAAAGCCGCTATTCTAAACACGTGCAGAATAGTCAGAAAATTCTTGCAGGACGACAATGAGGCACAAATCATCACATCAAACTCACAAACAGCAGTCACCACACAAACACAACCACACGATCACACACACACATCACAGAGTCACAACATCTCATCTCATCATATCAACAATCGCTAAGGATAGCACTTGGCTTCGGCCCGTGCTGCTCGTAAAAACCGGCAAAATTTTGCCGAGATACAAAAATGTATACTCACAAATAATAATAATAATAATGTCCTCCCGGCCGAATTTCGGTCACGGCGGCCAATCTCAATGGAGACTAGCCATCTGCGCGGGACATATTATAGTGCACAAGTGTGTGCGCAAACACAGGTGCACTCTCTATTCCTTCACTCTCATAATCCGATGGGACGGCAATTCGACACGACCTTATACAGTATTAAGTAGGATAGGAAGTAGGATAACCACCTTGAAAGGTCACCTTTCCAAATAACAACTGCAAAACCACCTAGGCTGTTGCCTAAATGGTACCGCAAGTCGGTTCGCCAAACTGAGACATGAAGATCGAAAGTCTCATGTGATTGTAATTTCACCGGCACCCTTCAGACCGAAACACAGCAATGCAAGCATCACTATTTGGCGGAGAAGTAGGTAAGGTGTCTTTATTTCGTAAGCAGTAAGGTCACAGTTTAACAATATAAATAGTAAAACTGTGGTAAGGTCGTTAGTATATATTCTATGGTAAGGGCGGTTTTCTGATTCAAGTTTTACTACTGGCATGCCGTCGAATATGCGTGCATAACCCGCGTTTTTTTTTTCATTTAATTCCCGATATTTGAATAAAGGTATCTGGTAACGCTACTTGTATTGCATAATAAAACAATGCTTTTAAACACGTAGGTAATGACGACGACCATTATCGGCATGAAGTTTTCACAGTTGTAGGTGACCCAGGTCACGGCGGTGCCAAGCTGTGTCATGCACATCTATTGAATTTTACGCTCAGTTTTATATAACTTTACCGGCAATCAGAGACATCGAGTTTGGTCTTCGAATAAAACAAAACTTGGTAGGTACACAGAGATGGTTATATAAAAGAAAAACCGGGTAAGTGCGAGTTGGACTCGCATAGTCACGGTCCCAAACCACCACACTTGTCCAATGCATGGTAAACTTATACACACAACATCAAGAACTTAGATTAAAGCGATTTAAGCTTTAAGCGCCCAGCAATTACAGCTTTTTTATAAAAAAATTTTTTTTTAAAAACAAGAACTTTATTGGGTACTCTAAGGGGTGCAGGCTTGGACGAATAAAAAAAAGCGGACGGAATCTCGCTATACGAAATGTGAAGCACCCATAGTAGGACAAAAAGCCGCGGTTACCCAAAAACTCTCGATGTGATGAAATCTTAATGCACCCCATATGAATATATCTTAGAATGAGATATAATCCCACCATATCACGCATATGAAAAAGTAACTTTCCCACGATAGAAGGTCTCTTCCCCCTCAAACGGGATCTATATCCCACTAAGGGATGAGTTGTCTGTACTTGGCAAATAGTCCTAATTAACAACTTTTTTATGCGAAACGATCTGAAGGCCCACCTGATGTTAAGCGGCTACATTCATCTTTAACAACAACAACTGCACCACTGCACTAGGCAGTTGTCTAAATCAGCGGTACTCTAAGTGTGTTCCGCGGAACCCTAGGGTTCCGCGATAACCCTGTAGGGGTTCCGCAAGAATTTAGAAAAAAAAAACAAAACACCTCTCTCTGGTCACTGGTCGAACGTTTTGAATCCGCCCGCCGCGCGTATACTTGTGAGCGCGCAGTCCCTTTGATAAAAGCCGCCTCTGAATTAGACGCTATAGTTGTGAACAAGCGACTTTCGGCTCTATCTTCAAAAGCATAAAGTCGAGATTGTTTACAACGCATTTTTTTGTATTTATATTTTTATTTCCGCTTTTTGTTTATCAAAGGCGCCGACTCGAGTATTTTTGAGAATGTTCGAGTTCGAGTCTAGGACTAAGTATAAAAGCGCTATTATATAAAAAAAGTCGCGCCTCGTCAGTCAGTTGACGATTAGCGTTCGGAGCGATAAGTTCGTACCTACCTACTTACAAGCTGGCTAGCCTGCTGCCTTCTTGTAAGTTCTACTGCCCGCTGTATTCTGATTGTATCAGTTTTGTACATTTCTTCTTTGGACTAAACTTTGTCTCATAAACGCAGTAACGATTGTGCATTATTTTGACCCTACCATCCTGACGTGTAACATTATTAATAAAGAAGAATGGAACGTTGGCTTAAAGGTGTTAAACGTGTTGCAACGACATCTTCTAATGACGCTGAATGTTCAAAAGCAGTACGCGCGGAGAATACAGCAATTACCGATCCAGACGATGATGCCACGACGTCAAGCTCCACGGTTTCAAAGACGAAAAAAAGGAAGTATGATGAATCATATATCAGTTTCGGATTTGTTGATTCCAACGGCTCACCTCTCTGCATGTTATGTAGTAAACTGCTTCCTAATAGTTCCATGGCACCTGCCAAATTACGCAGACATTTAGAAACTGTACACCCCGAGTCTAAAGACAAGAATAAAGAATTTTTTGTTCGTAAAAAAGAACAGTTATTGGAAAGTCAAAAAAATATGATGCATGTAACACAAACTATCAATGAAAAGGCCACGGAGGCATCATATTTAGTTAGCTATCGCATTGCACAAGCAGGTGAAGCGCACACTATCGCTGAGAATTTAATAAAGCCATGTGTGTTAGACATAACAAAATGTATGCTCGATGAAAAATCTGCAAAGCATCTTTCTACTGTACCGCTATCAAACGATACTGTTTCACGGCGAATCCATGATCTGGCAAGCTACGTCAAACAAGAACTAGTTGCACGTCTACAAAAAACACGATTCGCCTTGCAAATGGATGAGTCAACTGATGTCACTGGTCTGGCTATCTTGCTGGTTATCGTGAGATATCCATATGAACGTTCTTTTGAAGTTCTTCACCGCTGCCCACAAACACTACCGGGGAAGAAATTTTTAATAAAATAAACATATTTTTTAAAGAAAATAATCTTAGTTGGAACGATTGCATTGACATTTGTACAGATGGGGCCAAGGCGGTGACAGGTAAAACAGCTGGAGCAGTATCACGAATAAAAAGTAAAGCGCCTAATTGTAGTTCCAGCCATTGTATTCTGCATAGACAAGCACTTGCGATGAAGCAAATGCCGTCAAATCTAAAATTAGTTATGGATGAAGCGGTAAAAATAATTAATTTTATCAAATCACGACCACTACAATCCCGATTGTTCTCATTATTGTGTGAAGATTATGGCAGCAAACATAAAACACTGCTGCTCCATACAGAAGTGCGATGGCTGTCTCGGGGTAAAACTTTAACAAGGCTATTTGAACTTAGAGCCGAGTTACAAATGTTTCTTTCAGCAGATACAGTTTATTTTAATTTGAAAGACCGTTTGTATGATAAAACTTGGTTGTTCCGATTGTCTTTTATGGAGGATATCTTTCAAAAACTGAACGAATTGAATTTATCATTGCAAGGTAAACAGACAACAGTGTTCCAGGCCTATAACAAAATAACTGCCTTCAAAAGAAAATTAGATTTTTGGATTATTTGCGTTGGTAAGAGAGAAATAGAAAGCTTTACGTCACTCAGTGAGTTTGTTAGCGATAACGACTCGGAAATGTTTCAAGATGATGTGTTTGAAGAATTGGTCCAATATCTCACTTCGATGCGCGCATCTTTTGTAAAGTATTTTCCCGAAGAACATAATACAAAAATGAAGCTGAATTCATGGATTCATAATCCTTTTTTACCCAACTTGCAAAAGCCCGAAAGTATGTCAAACGAGATATATGAATCTCTTTTAGAAATGTCATCAGACACAAGTATGGAGTCACTGTTCAAAACGACGCCTCTCAACGATTTTTGGTGCAGAATCCGTGATGAATATCCAATGCTTGGCAGAATGGCTCTGAATATTCTTCTCCCGTTCCCAACAACATATTTGTGCGAAACAGGATTCTCAACCTATGCAGCCACGAAAACAAAATATCGCAATAGACTGGACGCCGAACCTGATATGAGACTTCAAATGTCTTCTATCAAACCTGATATCAACCAATTGATGAAAAATAAAAAACAGTTTCATACCTCCCATTAGTTAAGATTTTTTCATTTTTAATATCTTCTATTATTGTACTTGGCATGTGGTTAAAGTAAGTAATAATTAGTAACTGTTACATTGTACTTTTATTATGCTTATATAATAAAGAATACACTTTTAAAAACTATTGTTTTATTGTAGGGTTCCGTCAAGTATTTTGCTTGTCAAAAGGGTTCCGTGACCAAAAAAGTTTGAGAACCGCTGGTCTAAATCATATTACCAATTTCGCATTGGACATGAAGATAACAACTGCAGTACTACCTATGCTATTGCCTACATGGCACCGCAAGTCGGTTCGCCAAACTGAGACATGAAGATGGAAAGTCTCATGTGATTGTAATGTCCCCGGCGCCCACCACGAGCACCGGAACACAGCAATGCAAGCATCACTGTTTGGCGGAGAAGTAGATACGGTAGTACTTCCCCGGACGAGGTCTTTCACAAAAAGCTCTTTAAAGTGTTCTTGGCATATAGTCCTCTCCAATTTACAAATTGCACTACGCTACCTCTTTTCTGTCCCAAATTTCTTCTGCCCAGTCATTCTCCATCCCGCCCTACTACCCTACCAGCTATTGTGTGTCATTACACCGTGACCTGGATCGCTGATAATCATTATATCGTGTGCACTATCGCCTTTATTATCTATGTATTGTATTTCATACATATCAACGTTCACGACAATTTGTGGAGTTGATAGAAAATAATTATGTTGAAACTAGGCTATAGAGATAAAGGACTTAATTCATTTTGATCCAAAAACTACGAAATTAGGTATAAGAAGGTGACGAACAAAATTAAATATACTTACAATAGTACACTACTGTCGAGGCTTGAAATGAAGCAATTTACGGCCGAGTAATATTGGAAGTACGAGGCAAAGCTGAGTACTTCCCAAGTGATTTTGAAAGCCGCAAGCCGAGTCCTTTTTAACTAAACGAGGCCGTTAATTGCTATTACGGCCAAGACTTGTATAGTACTTTTCTCTCATTTGCGAGGAAACACAACACAAATTAATTCAACAGTATCTCATTTTCATTCACGCCAATTCGCCCGCGCGCGGTTCTTGTTCTATTTTCAAAGTTTTGAAAAAAAAAAATGCGCATTCAGCCTGTATAATGATAAATATTTTGTACCTAAAAACACCTAATTTATGTAAGTGTGTACTTAAAAACCTCGGTAGCATAATTTAAAAAATAAAAAGTGTCCAGCAATTTCTATTATTGTCCTGTTGGATATTACCGACCTGTTATTTCGTTGCGTATGGAAAAGAGCCGATTGTTGTATTCTGTTTTTTGAATAATGAACCAATTTCCGAGCAAGTGGGAGAAAATATATTTATTTTGCTAACTTAGTACCTATTTGTGTTTTGGTGTTAGTTTAGGTTAGCTAGTTAAGTTGGTAAGGTTAATTAACTCATCATCAACTCAGCCTATCTACGTTAGTACTACCTATTAGAAATTCTGTGCTATCACAGTCCATTGCTGGACATAGGCCTCTCCCAAGTTGCGCAACAACACTCGGTCTTCATCCTTTCGCATCCAGTTATCCCTCCCAGCTGTCTTTTTCAGGTTATTGGTCTACTTGGCTGGGGGCGTCCTACGCTGCGTTTGCCGATTCGCGGTCTCCACTCAAGTACTCGTCTGCTCCAACGGCCATGCATCGGTCCTTCGACAGACTTGGCTAACCCATTGTCATTATAGCACCGTATCAAATCGCGGTGCTATAAAACCAAAGGGCAAAACACGTAAATTAAAAATAAAAGACCCAATAAAAAATAAAATAAAAACCCATTGTCTTTTCAGCTTTCTGATTTTACAAGCTATGTCAGTCACTCCGATTCTTCTCCGGATAATCTCGTTGCGGATTTTATCCTCCACAGAAACTCCAAGCATAGCTCGCTCCATAGCTCGCTGAGCGACTTTAAATTTGTGGACTACCCCACTGTCAGCGTCCACGTTTCGACGCCGTAAGTCATGACAAGCAGGACGCACTGGTTGAAGACCTACTTAAAAGTATCTGCCTAATTTTTTTTTTGATTGATAATACAGAATGAAGTCCAGAAAGTGCATGGATTTGTTTGTTTAGAAGCCCACACGAAAGCAGAATAAATGCAGTAGAAATGAGAGCTTTGAGAAGTATGTGTGGTGTAACTTTGAGAGATAAAGTAAGGAATGACGTGATAAGGGTGTGTTGTGGAGTGAAAAAAGATGTAGTAGATTGAGAAAGGTATGTTAAAATGTTTTTGGGCATGTAGAAAGGATGGACGAGAGGATATAGACGAAACAAGTATACGAGGTGAGTGTGGACGGAAGAGTTGGAGGGAGACGATCTCGGCGAACGTACCGCAACCAAATTATAGCGGACGTTTTCAAAAATGCCAGGTTACTAAGAGCACTCTAAGCCAACGAGCATGCATTAGGAGGTTAATAAACGTAGCGAAAGAGGTGTGTCAGGATCGTAGCAGGTGGAAATCCAGTCTTTGCCTACCCCAATAGGAAACAGGCGTGTATACAGAAGACCAAAGAAGCGTAGGTCTCTCGTTCGATGCGGGCAGAGAGACTTGAAAATTAGGTATTTGTGGAATGGAAACTATTGCTGTCGCTTTGCGAACTCTCGGCTTCAAATAAGTGCGACAAGGACAATTGCAGCTCCGACTGAATAGCCTTAGTAAAAAAGTCATTATTCGAGGTTTGGCTCTCGAATATTTTTTTCTCCGAAACTAAACCAATTTAAAAGATTTTTCACAAACTGAATAAGAAGAATATGTACTGTGCCGCTATGTTTTTCTTTTTTCATTAATAATTGTCTAATTTATACAAGGCCTCTAGACAGCGGTCTGAATAGGCAATGTTGAGAATTTTTAGGGCTTCTAGATGGCTTCTAGAAATATTTTATCAACAAGAACGAAAACGTAGGGGCATAGAAAAGTTGCTATTTAATTTACTGTAACAAAATCATTCCTATAGGGTTATAAACCAGTAACAAAACA
Organism: Asteroscopus sphinx; assembly: GCA_949699075.1. Lineage (NCBI taxonomy): Eukaryota > Metazoa > Arthropoda > Insecta > Lepidoptera > Noctuidae > Asteroscopus > Asteroscopus sphinx. The sequence continues at coordinate 3,438,389 of OX453030.1, read as the reverse complement.
GTCGAGAGCGTTTGTATGGAGAAAATACCACGTCGAAACTAACTACAGGTAGTTATTTAACCTCAATATTCTGCAATGATTGATACTCAACCCACTTCAAAGCACTGTCTGCTCTATGTAACTGGCCGTGTCTATACGTCATTTAAATATTCAGTACAGTCTGTCCTAGATATTGCTGCCCAACGATATATATATAATTCATGAGCCGGCGCCATCGCTGTTCTATCACGAAAGCTTTGTCATTTTACATGCTATTTATATCTTCAAAATCTTCAAACTAGTTACATTGTGAGGTAAACAGGTAATTTAGTATTTAAGTTATTTTGCGGTAGTTTATAAATAATGATAACTATAGTAAAAGCCCCAGTTACCGACAGTGCCCCATTGTTCGACAAAAAAACAATCAACTTCAGAAAATAAGAGCAAAATTATAATTTGGTATCAATCAATCAACTCAGCCTATCGCAGTCCACTGCTGGACATAGGCCTCTCCCAAGTTGCGCCACAACACTCGGTCCCCTGCCCTCCGCATCCAGTCCCCCCCAGCCACGTTGTTTAGGTCGTCGGTCCACCTGGCAGGAGGGCGCCCTACGCTGCGTTTGCCGATTCGCGGTCTCCACTCAAGGACTCGTCTGCTCCAACGGCCATCGGTCCTTCGACAGACATGGCCAGCCCACTGCCACTTCAGCTTACTGATCCTACAAGCTATGTCGGTCACTCCGGTTCTTCTCCGGATAATCTCGTTACGGATTTTATCCTTCAAAGAAACTCCAAGCATAGCTCGCTCCATAGCTCGCTGAGCGACTTTGAATTTGTGGACTAGCCCAACTGTCAGTGTCCACGTCTCGGCACCGTAAGTCATGACTGGCAGGACGCACTGGTTGAAGACCTTTGTCTTTAAACTTTGCGGTATAGTATTTGCGGTATAATTTGGTATACCTACGGTTTAATATTATCTAATAAACATTGAACTGTTACATAGTGTACCACAAGTACGCGTACGTAATAAATCATCACGAAACGAATGTATTTAAAAAAATACTTGTGATCGTTAATTGGGGATGTAACACAATATATTTTTCAACACACTTGCTCGTAAAGTGGCTCTTATTGCATCGGTTTTAGGTTCATAATGTGGCTTATAACGCATGCGTGCTTTTTAGGGTTCCGAAGTCCTACAAGGAACCCTTATAGTTTCGTCATGTCCGTCCGTCTGTCCGTCTGTCCGTCTGTCCGTCTGTCCTAATCCTTTACAGCTTAATAACTTCTACAGTCATAAACATAAGTAAATGAAATTTTGTTAAAAAATAGTCTCCATATAGATCTCAATTTTAAAAGAATAAAAGAATCGTTTTTCCGTATTTTAGGGGTGGCGTCCATACATGTGAAATGGAGAAAAAAAATTTTTTTTCGCTGCACCCCCTCGTGTGGGATATCATTGAATAGGTCTACTAAAATGAAGGTAATGTTTCATACACCACTTTTTTATCAGGTGTACCATCTGCGAAATATAGCCCGCCAAAGTGGCTTGCAATGTGTCCCCCCCCCTGCCATTTCTAAACTATGCAATGTAGAAACTTATAATCTTCCACATTGATAGACCTTTGTAAAAACTCTCTTTTAAAATTATTTCGAGTATAATGTGATTATGATTTTTTGAGTTATAGAGAGAAAACTGAAAAATACTTAAAACGTCCTAGTTCAAAGGTCATTGACCTTAGAGAAAAATTATCATAGCAAATAATGCTCCTTTACTGCTATTGCTACTTTCTATTTGAAAAAATCACAATAAGTAACTTTGAAATGACAAACGTCTTAAATTTGGCTTCTTGAATTTAACCCTAGATGGCGCTACTAACAACACGCTCTGAGTCGCGAATGCTGCCGATTATTGCAAAAACTAAAATAGCCATGATTAATATTCGATTTGATTCGTTTGTAATTACACCTACTTAAGGAACCCTATAATACTGAGCATGGCCCGACATGCTCTTGGCCGGTTTTTACTTTACAGTTTATTTTTAAATCGCAGCAAAGAGTTTTTATGCCTGAACTAAATTAAACATTTTTGGGAATAAATCAACTGTATTAATTAAAATATGCTATATAAACATTTCATTTCATCAAATTATTAATATTAATTTGTGTTATAAATAAAAAAAATCAATTTATAACATTTTTATATTAGGCTGTATGGCGGTTTCCTTGACCACCTGCGCGCGCATAGCTGTATGTCACCGCGCGGTCTGCGCGCCATTTTTATAATTTTTCACAAATTCATTAATTGTCTATGTATGAGCAGTTTGCCCGTACACTGAAATGTTCAGTATGTTGTCTATGAAAACGGGATGTTTACAGGAATAAAATCACTGATTCGTGTCCGTCTTCAAAGAGAGTATTTATTGTACTAAATAGGTATATAAAGTTTATATTAAAATATATTACAAACATTGCGCGTGGAAGGCACGGTTAGGTGCACATTCAGCGAATGTTAAATAACGCTTGTTAAGCTAAAAAGTTAAACAATACAATTCATGTGGCGATGCTCGTACATCCTGCCAAGGACCAAAAAAGAACAAAAATAAAGTATTAAGCAATAGTCAACAAACAAAGTATCTAGTAAAAAGTTAATATAACAAAATGTAAAATGTATAAGATAATGTTCGCCGCTGACTGAAATTAGAGATGTTCTGCTGTCCCTCTTGCTGACGCTGTGGGGTGCTCTTAGTAGGTGCTCAGTGATTTCTTGCAGATTGTAGCGAGATTGAATAAGATGGTTATCGCCGCGCATCATGAATCCTGTTGCTAAGGTTATTGTTCCTGTGTTACGTAGTGTCTGTGACGTAATTCCAGCTGGACAGAAAATGCGCATAGTGCATTCCTCGCAACACGTAAACAACCAATCGTCCTTGCTGTGTAGTTTATTCCATTCATTGATGCAACTTGATATCTCAGTGCGGCAACTGGATGATCTACGGTTGTTTATAATATGTTTGTTTCGCATTTATCTTGCATGCATGATGAATGATATTAAAAAATATTGCTGGACCAAAAATTTTGTAAAGCCTCATAGAGACCTTTGAGTTTACTCGTTTTCGGTATGATTTTCGGTTACAATGGGCAGTCGGGACAATTTAGTTATTGGCCTCTTCACAATGTTGGACTTAGTCTTCAATGTAACGACTCGTACCAAATTGTCGGATCCAGGATGTGTCTCGACAACTCGTCCTAATAACCATCTGGCAGGGGGGACTTGATCTTCCTTTATGAGGACAATATCCCCCACCGCGATGTTTTGTGTTGGAGTTTGCCATTTTCCTCGCAATTGTAACGTTTGAAGGTAGTCTTTGGACCATTTCTTCCAAAAATCCTTGTACATGTTTTCTGTCAGACGCCATCGTACAGTTAAGCTGGAGTTATCAACTTCTGAAGTCAGTGGAGGCGCAAGTATAGGACCGCCGACTAAAAAATGTCCTGGTGTTAAATAATCTATGTCGTCAGTGTCATTCGTTAAAGCTATTGTTTTGTACGGTTTTTACGATTAAGTTTTGAGCCAGTTCTATGTCTTTTGTAATAAAATGTGATATTCGCTCGGCTTTTGTTGCGTCACGCGAATTATTTATAAATCGTAGTATCCAACTTATGATTCGGGTTGCATAAGTCATTGAACTGTATTTATGCAGAAGTTGCTCGATAAGTGGCGCGTTAGTTGTTTGCGTTGCACAAATTTGATCCCATTTCCTTTGCTCCTCATTGGTCGTGAAAATATCTTGTTTTGGTACGTAATTTGTTTGAAGCCAGGAAGGGGCATTCCACCACAGTGTGTGACCCATGAACTCGGATGGAGAAAGTCCTCTGCTCGCGCAGTCTGCGGGATTTTCTTCAGACTTGACATGTCTCCAGAAGTTGGATGGAATGATCTGTGTAATTTGTGTAACTCTGTTAGCTACAAAGCTCTTCCAGCGACTCACATCACCCTGTAGCCACCCAAGCACTACCATCGAATCTGTCCAGCAGTGTATGGTGACCATTTGTGCGTTTATTGATTCCTTGACCTTTTTGATTAGTCGGGCGAGCAGAACCGCACCGCATAACTCTAATCGAGGCAAAGAAATAGGCTTTTTTAGTGGAGCTAATTTGGTTTTCGCTGCTACCAGCCTGATTGAGTGCTGACCTTCTTTATCAGCGGACTTGCAGTATACGACGCATCCGTAGGCTTTCTCAGATGCATCACAAAAGCCATGAAGCTCGAATGATTGTTGTGTGCTGCCGATCCAGCGTGGTATAGTTACGTTGTGAATGTGGATCATCTGGTGGCGGAATTGTTCCCATTCTTGTTGTATGTTTGTCGAGAGAAGATCATCCCAGCTCGTTGATGCTGTCCAAGCTTGTTGAAAAATAAGCTTGGCCTTTAGTGTTACTGGTGATAGCCAACCAAGTGGGTCATACAATTTGGATATATCCGAGAGTAGCGTGCGCTTTGTGTTGACGTCACGCTTGTTGCTAAGCGGTATTTGTTTATATGAAAAGTGATCAGTGCGCGGATTCCACGTAATGCCTAGTGTTTTATTTGTTTCTGCGTCTTTGAAATCAAACATTTTTTGACTTATAAATTCGTCAGGCAAGTTTTCAAGTAGGCATGTAGTGTTGCTGGCCCACTTACGTAGGTTGAATCCACCGCCCTTCAGCATGGTTATAAGTTCACTTTGCGCTTTCTGTGCTGTTATGATATCGTTGCATCCACCTAGTAAGTCATCCACGTATAATTGGTTGGAGATCATAGCCGCTGCCAAAGGATATCGCTCGCCGTCATCCTTAATCAACTGCTTTATAGTTCGCATTGCCAAAAATGGGGCGGATTTGGTGCCATATGTTACTGTAGTTAGTTGAAACTCTTGCAGTGGCTCTGTGACAGAATCCCGCCAAACTATTTTTTGCAAATGTTGATCTGTTTCCTGAATACGTATCTGTCGATAGAATTTCTCGATATCAGCTGTGTACACGTATTCGAATGCCCTCCATCGTAGGATCATCGCTTGTAAGTCTTGTTGTAGGTTAGGTCCACATTCCATTAGTTGATTTAGACTGCGCCCTGTGCTGGTGGTTGCAGAAGCGTTGAAAACTACTCGTAGTTTTGTTGTAGTTGAGTCAGGTCTTATTACTCCATGATGGGGCAAAACGCAGCTGGGTGTGGTCGGCGTTGTGCATAGTTTCATGTGGTTGAGAGCTATGTATTCGTCAATGAAAGCCCTGTAACTTGAAGCGAGGATTTCATCTCGAGCCAGTCGTTTTTCCAGATGTTTGAATTGTGCGACTGCTTGAGGCTTTGAATGTCCCAAATTCTGTTCAAAGTTTGTTTTCATGGGAATTCTAACTTCGTAACGTCCATCTTCAAGCCTTTTTGTTGTGTCAGTATAGAGCACCTCACAGTAGTCTTCCTCGACTGTCATGGACTCATTGTGAGATGTGATCTCTTCCATCTCCCAAAAACGAGAGATATCGTCTGTGTTAGTCACGGCATGGCAGTTGAATGTGTTTGTGTTTCCAAGTAACACCCATCCGAGTTTGGTTTGTTGTGCTATTGGTGCATGTATGTTTCCTCGGAGGATGTTACTCATGATTATATCGGCATATACTCCAGCATCAAGTAATATGTCAATTGATCGAGATAAGTTGAAATGTGGGTCAGCCAGGTTTATGTTTTGTATGTGAGGCCAATCTTGTTTTTCGAAGGAGTAATTGGGTAAATTGTTTAGTAATTTAGCCATCACCAGTGCGTTTGTTGTAAACTGATGATCACCGTAAAGGGACTCACAGTCTAACTGAATGGTTCCGTTGCTCTGACTTGCAAATGTTCCAATTCCGGACACAGTTGAGTTTTGGTTGCGCCTCGGTAGGCCAAGTCGTTGAACAGCAGATTCGGTTATGAGATTCAGTTGAGAGCCTTGGTCAAGAAGACATCTTAATGTTATGTAACTTCCATCTGCGGCTCTTACTTTGAGCTGCACTGTTGCTAGAAGAACTTCGTTGAAGTTTCCTGAGACGTGATTGGCCTTTTGTTGCGAATCCGAAGGCTTGCTGTTAGCAACATTGTCAGGTCGCTGACCCGTCGACGACGTCACTGGCGTAATGTCACGTATCACATCATGTAGCGTAGTGTGGTGTGCCTCGTTGCACACTCGACATCTTTTTTGCGAATAGCATTTATTTCCGTTGTGCGAGTGCATGCAATTCTTGCAAATATCGAATTGATCAATAGTCCTCATTTTTACGTTCGATGTCATTTCTTGGAACGCTTTGCAATAAAGTAAAATGTGGCTTGTTTTACAAATAGGACAATTTCTATTGGAACTCGTATGATTCGCTTTGGGATCACGTTTGTATCTGTTGTACGCATCCCTTTGGAATGTGTTTGTTGGAGGATCTTTGTTCGAAATTGTAGGTGACGTAGGTTTGTTGTAGTTAGTTGGACTCTTTTTCTTCACCACTGATTCCAGGGCCGTGAACTTGCTTTCAATGAACTGAACAAATTCGTCAAAGTTTGGGAGCTCTCTGGGATTTTTCCTCGCTTCCATGTAGTCAGTATAGGTCTGAGTATCAAGTTTTCCCGATAGGATATGCACCAGAATGGGATCCCACGTTGTAGTGTCGATCCCTAGGTTACGCAGAGCGTGCACAGTTTCAAGACTGGTGTCGTGTAGGCGCTTCAACTTGTAAGAGTTCTGATGTTGAATCGTTGGTTGACTCATCAAAGTTTGCATTTGTTTAGAGAAGAGCAGCTGCAAGTTGTTGTATCTGTGGTTGAGGATTTCCCAGCAGGAATCGTAGTTTGTTTCAGACACAGATAAATGTTGCACCAGGCGCTCAGCTTCTCCCCTTAGCTTCCCTTTCAGATGTTGCATCTTCTGACCCTTAGAGAAAGTAGGGTTATTGTGAATAGCAGCAGTGTAGAGATCAAGAAATGTAGGCCACTGCGAGTAGTTTCCAGAAAAGGTTGGTATTTCGATCTTCGGAGCACTATCGCGTTGCTGCACTGCGAGGTTGAGTTTGCGATTAAGGTCTCGCTTGTTGGATTCGTAGATTTCTTCATATTTAGAGAACTCGAGCTCGTAGTTTACGTCACTGCCAACAAGAATATTATCGAGTTGCCAATGTACTTCGTCAATCACCTTCCATCGAGATTCGAGGGTCTTGAGTTTGTCTTCAATGTCCCATTTCTCGGTAATATCAGCTGCACTCAAGTTGCGAATGAAGCGAGAGAAGGCTCTAAAGTTGGTTGCTTGTTGGGTTTTGAGCTCATCTGATTTTGAAAGAACTCCAGTGTTTTTGCTGCTCTCACCTTGGCTGCCAGCTGGATCAGTATCACCGGCTGTATAAGAGGGCCAGGTTTGCAACTTATGTTGAATGTTTGAGTATTCAATCTTTACCCTCTCATACACCTTTGTAATGTAGTATTCATTGTTCTGATTTACAGCATTCTGTAGCACGCCATGGTTCATCTCAAACTCGTTCCAGTGAGCCTTAAGGTTATCCAACCTAACCTTAATATATGTTACGTTCTTACGGTCAGGGCCATCCTTTCCAAAGTTGACACCGATTTTCTTGATGCCTTCAGCGATGATCTCCTGCCGCTTGAGTAGTTCTTGTTGTTTAGCATCCATTGTTGTCGTAGAAATGTTGTTGGTTGTTGGACACTAACTCTGTTTTCTTCAATAGCTTCCTGATCACCAACTGCTGTTTATGTTTCCTGTTGTAACCACAGGATCCGAAGGAATCTCTCCGTACGATATTGTGCGCCTTCTCAATCTGACTGGGGCGATCCGCTTGTGGAAGACCAGCCAAACCGATTCGCTATCGTAAAAAGAAACACTTCTTACCTGGTGAGGTTTGCAGGACTGTTTGTTGTAGTCGTGGAAGATCCGGTACGAAGGACCAAAAATGTATGAGCAATTTGCCCGTACACTGAAGTGTTCAGTATGTTGTCTATGAAAACGGGATGTTTACAGGAATAAAATCACTGATTCGTGTCCGTCTTCAAAGAGAGTATTTATTGTACTCTATTATTAGTATTTATTAGTATTTATTGGCAAACTGCTCATACAGTCTAAAATGTTTAATTTATGTTTTTTTCCTCGCAAGTGTGTTGAAAAACGTCGTATAAGACACGTGAGCTTCGACTATTATACTCTCGGTTCCATTACGCCCTCGCCTTCGGCTCGGGCTGCAATCCAGCCTCGAGTGTAATAGTCAACTTAGCTCACTTGTATAATGTACTATTTTTTGTTATTGTTTAAATGTGACGTATAAATCTACTATGGACGGACGGACGGGCGGATGGATGGAGTAGGTGTGGACGGAGGAACGGACGTATGGACGGAAGAACGGACGTATGGTTGGATGGAAGGACGGACTGACGGATGGCGTAGGCTTAGTTATTAGTAATAACTTATTACTAACCAGTTTGCATCCTTAAAGTACATATAACGGAACTCTAAAAAATAAAAAAGAATATCGTACCTTCAATGTAGTGTTTCCAAAAGCTTGTATAACACTGGATATAGTGGCTGGAGATGAGATGATCCATATTCCAAGCGCTACTATCAGGACGCAGACCATCTGAAAGAATAATAATCGAATAATCAGCCCATTACTGTCCAGGCACGGGCCTCCGCAGTACGAGGAGGTTAGGCCTTACGGTCCCACGTTGGGCGCCAAATTTATGTTGTACTTAATCTCAAGCCGTGCTTTTTGAGATTAGACGGCTAGCTCAGGTGCAATGTGGGGAGGATGGTGGAGTCCTTATACAATATTGGCAAATTGGCAAATAAAAAGTCCTTATAAAATGTATGGGAATGACATATCTCAACGAATGAGTTTTTTGTTGAGATATGTCATTCCCATACATTTTGATTGTTTTCTATTAGCGTTGACGATTGTCGATTGTCAACTTGGCTAGGGGGGGCTAATGTGTTAAAATAAAATGCTTTCGAAATTATAGTGGGTTTAGGAAAAAAATAAGTGTTGCAGTCTTTGTTTAGCGAGATTCCGTCCGCCTTTTTTATTCGTCCGAGATACTTACTTACTTACTTTTTTTATAACATAACATAACATCACGCCTGTATTTCCCCAAAGGGGTAGGCAGAGGTGTATAGTACACCTAAATTTCGCCAGTTATGTTATAGTCCCATTGTCCCATGTAATAGGGGGCGACCCTATTGCCACTAACCGGGCATAAATCCAGACTCCGGGCTGCTTTTTTTTGGAAATATTTATTTATAATACATAAGAAACAACCAGACCAACACAAACACTTAAGTTCATCACATAAATATTTGTGTCCTGTGGGAATCGAACCCACGACCTCGTGATCAGAACGAGGGGATCGTGGCTATAGCAACTGCACGGATTGTATGATCTGCAAGGTTAAGCTACACTTGCCGCGGTCAATCCGTGGATGGGTGACTATTTCGTTGCACATCGTGACCCCTCCGTGCCTCGGAGAGCACGTTAAGCTGTTGGTCTCGGTTGCCATACGAACATCTATGGCAGTCGTTACGGGTAGTCAGAAGCGTGATCAGCATACCGACACTCGAACCACTAGACCACAGACGTCATCAAACACATGAAGATGGAGAGTCTCGTGTGATGAAAGTGGCAGAAATAGGTACCTACGGTGGTGGTAAATAAGGCAACTTGAAACTTGAACTTGCAAGAGAATTGGTTTCAGGATTTAATATTGACAATAGCAAAATATAAACAATAATTATTACAGCAACTATCTACGGCTCTTAAAAGTAATGTAAAGGAAATTAACAGTTTCCATGCCTACTTTACATATCAAGGTCAAGATTTATAATGTCTAGGTCAGTAGAACCAAGGCCTCGATCAAAGTCAGGCGTTGGCAATGGCAGGGTTTTAAGCTGAAGTTACATGAAATTTGATCTTGAAAGAATGCTAAAATTAAAATTACTTAGAAACGTAGTTTTGTACTTGTGAAAGAGCTCGTCCGGGGAAATACTACCACCTGCATCTTGCCTACTTCTGCCGCCAAACAGTAATGCTTGCATTGCTGTGTTCCGGTGCTCGTGGCGGGTGCCAGGGACATTACAATCACATTAGACTTAACATCGTCATGTCTCAGTCTAGCGAACACGACCAGCAATACCATTTAGGCAACAGCCTAGGTGGTATTGCAGTTGTTATGGACAACGTCGTTGCTAGGCTGCCAAAGGCGCAAATCTCAAGAGGGCGCCCTCGCTGACCCGCATCCTGCAGGCCGCTGGGAACATGCATATTAAGAACTTTCCCACAAAATGATTTTTAAAGGCGCATAATTCAAATTTTACCATGGGCTCATGACCTTAGGGATGCCTACGACACTGGTAATCACTGTTTATGGGCAAAGGTAACCGCTGAACATCAGCGGCCTTATTGACAACCCGTCGGAAAGTATTTGAAACCCGAGAGGAAAGTTAAAGAATGCGTTCTCTAAACGATATTCGCAAATCCGAAATCGAAAACTTTTGACCAGTTCTAGACAAATCAAAGACGATTACGGACACTTCCGTCAAAACCGATTTATGCGAAAGGCCGTGGGCGCCCCCTGGTACCTCCGTAACGCCCATCTCCATGTTGACCTAAAACTGCCGACCGTCAGGCAGTACTTCAAGCGTGCTTCCAAACGCTATTTCGACACCGCCCCTAATCATCCTAACCCTTTGGTTGCGGCGGCCACTGATTATAAACCACTCTCCATTAGTAAAACTCGCAGACCTAGACACGTGCTCATCGAATCCGATGACGACATCACCCTCCTTCAGGAGTCAAACAAAATTACTAGCACCATCAGACGCCGTCGTCCTAAATTTCGTCCCCACCGGAGGGGACCGACGCGACACCCACACAGATGCCGAGAGTCCGACTCTCGAGAAACCCAACACGATGCAGCAGCGGCTGCTGGGGGGACCGGTGGCGGGGAATCCCCAGCTGCACCGTGAGCCGAGGTCGAGCTCCCCACCTGGGGACGCCCTCACGGTGTCGCAACCGGAGACAATCTCGTTACGCGAGACCGGTTATGCTCTCGCTCGCTTCCATTCCTACTCTAAACCGCGCTATGAGCAGTTTTGATCGCCGACCAGTTAGGACTAGGTAGGCCCTAGCCCTCGCCGGCGAGGCTTGCCGCTTAACGGTGATTCGCGAAACGCGTCTCCCCCCCGTTATACCGAAAGTCCGTCGCTTTCGAGAAAACTTTTTCCGATGCAGCATCGGCTGCCGGGGGACGTAGCGGCGGTGTCCCCCAGCAATGCCCTAAGCCGAGGTCCGAGCCCTTCCCTGGGGGACGCCCTTATGCGGCATTGCAACCGCGAAATTAGTATGTAAGTTAGTAGTAGTTAGTAAAATATTTCGGCGGATGGAGTCCCTAACGGGACTCTCCGCCCCCAAAGCCCGGTTAAGCAGAAAGAGCACTATAGTGCTTCCTGTGAGTAATCAATTCGAAAAAAAAAAAAAAAAAAAAAAGGACACTTCCGTGAGCCATTTGCTGTATAGTGTATAGCGTTTCCGAATCCATTCGGTTCTCAAATCGTTTTGTTTCATAATAAAACAAGTTAAACAGGATTCCATTGCGTAAAAATTGGTGTTCCCTATCAATGGGTTTCCTGACGTTTTGAATGCGTTGCAGCGTTCGTGATCACACGAAGTGTTCGTTTTGTTTAGTTTGTGATCAAATTTCACTTCGGATACCTACGGAAACTTCTGACGGTTGAGAATAGCTCCACAGGTGGGCCTTTAGTTCGTTTCGCCATGCAATAATAAAAAAAAAACTTACCATGACTATAAAGTTGACCACTAACAGTATCCACGCAGCTATCTTCGCAGTCCTGGTCGTGGTCTTGTCCATTTCTATCTGGAGACAAAAGAATTAGAGTATTTTCCTACTACTAAAAACCGTAATAGCCCTAATAAGAATTACCTGCTCCCACCGTGGGAAGCGACCTTACGCGAACCTCCTCGCGGAAGCTGGCACCACACTTTTGAAGTTACCGACTTTTATTTAACCTGATAATAACAGGTAAGTACCTACTAAGTACATTATTTTTATCCATAATAGCTAAATCAAGTTATCTAACCCAGATATTGTTCAATATTTGTATTGTCATTTAGAAAGACAATTATAGCAAAGTGGGTCACACAATTAAAATAATTGTTGTTGATACAAAATACAAAATAAAATAAAAAAATTGCCGTGTAAAATACTGATGTTCAGCCGCATCTGGCTAGACTGGAAGCCGACCCCAATATAATTGGGAAAAAGGCTCGGAGGATGATTTTTTACAAAATACTGTAACAGGATTATTTGTTGATATCCTTTACCTACTGGTAAGTTTAACGGAGTTGAGTAGTAGGTAATATACAAGTTGTTGATCTGTAACCGTGCCATATTTCTAGAGCAGATGATAAATAATGTGCTCAGTCATCTAAAAATACTTGAAAAATGCTAATTTTCACTCAGAAACATAGCGAGGGTTCAAGAATAAATCCCGAACGTCTGAAAATAAGTTATCAGCGGCTTGTCAAAGGGTGGAAATACTTGCAAATTGTTTTGGTGGTGTCACACGCATCGTTTATGATCGCACGCGACACACGGGGGCAATTTGTTTGTTTACAAACAGGAGTTTAACAAAAATTAAATTTTATGGTATTGATTCGTGTTCAGTATCAGTGGTATAGTATGGCACGAATACAGATCAACACTTCGATAAAAAATACCTATTGATCGAAGGATCAACATGTTGTATAAAGCTCCTTGTGACAGAGCTCCTACGCGATTCAGAACCACACGATAATCCAGTTGTCGACCGGTTCAGTTTGTTATCTCGCTTCGTCTTATGATTCACGCAACGAGATAAAAAGGAACGAACAAACAACAACAAACCAACAACAAACAAACAACAAACAAACAACAAACCGAACAATAACAAACGGACGGCCACGGACTGCCCCCATTATCTAGATCTTACGTCTTCTTTGTCCATCCAAAGTGTTGAGGTGAATAAGGTCTATTTCTATTTGCGGGTGAATGAAAAAAACACTTGACACGTCTTTGCTCATGAATGATTTTATTTGCACTAATCTTGTAAATATAATTAGCTAAACTAGTGGACTGTAATGAATGATTGAATGTGTGAGTGCAATATGTATCTGTATGTGTGAAAGGTTGCGTTGATCACTTGATACTAATTAACTATTTGGACATACCGCCCGCCAAAGGACGCAGTACTTTAACGTACCTAATAAACAACAATGTAAGTATATAAGCAAAAATACGAACTCTAAGAACAAGAATCTATATAAAACAAATACTTTCTTGTAGGAAAGCATAGTATGAAACGTGTAAGTGTACTGTGATAGTTTACTAACTAATAAACTATTAATAACAATTATATGTTACACAAATCTAACGACAACATCTTCTCTTAATTCACCTAAAGAAATAAAAATATTTATTGTACAACAAAACTGAACCGCCCACCGTGATATTAGGTGACAACTTAATAAAGTTACAAAGTTTTATTATTGAACTAAATGATCCTTCTACTTTATGAACAAAACACATTACACAGGTGGGTTTTAGTAATTTAATTATCCAGAAACAAAAACTCTGATAAAAAAATGATAAAAATTTACTCAGTAGATAGATAAGTAGATAATCATTTTGTAAAACAAGAACTAAACAAAAAATGCCATGGTGTAAATACTTAATTCATTAGTTTTAGTAAAACCTTTTTTTTTTTTTTTTTTAACAAAACAACTTCATAACATGAACATAACATTTTTATAACTAAGTAGGTAAACATCACAATAATGAGGAGTATAAGTTTAAATATGAGTATGTACACAAAACTTCATTTAGGCAACACACATATTTTACTGATAGGACGCTTATAAAATCCGTTTTTACATTTAATTGACACTACACGAGTAATATTATCGGGGCCAACATGTTTTTGTATTATTTTACCTAATACCCACTTGCACGGTGGAATATTATCCTCTTTTAAAATGACTACGTCATCGATTTCTGGCTCAGCGTTTTTTGTGTTCCATTTATATCTTTGATTAAGATTTACGAGATATTCCTTATACCACCTATTCCAGAAATCGTTGACCATTTTCTGTAACAACCTCCATCTATCTAAACTAGATATTTTACATTGAGTGTAATCCTCGTCTGCTAAGTTCAGCAATGGCTCGCCTATCAGAAAGTGTCCCGGTGTCAGTGGAAGAGGGTCACTTGGATCATCACTTAACACCGTTATAGGCCGTGAATTTAAACATGCTTCTACCTGGGTTAAAACTGTAGTTAGTTCCTCGTAAGTTAGCGTAGTATCCCCTATTACTTTTTTAAGATGTGTCTTCGTACTGCGCACCCCAGCTTCCCATAAACCTCCAAAGTTGGGTGCGTGAGGAGGTATGAAGTGCCACGTTGTACGCTCTAAACTTAACAACTCTGCTACCTCACCTAGCATGGAAGACTTGGCACTATTAAACATATCCCTCAGCAGCTTGTCTGCTCCTACAAAATTAGTGCCATTGTCACTGTAGATATCCTGACAATGGCCTCGTCTAGACGTGAAGCGTCTGAAGGCTGCAATGAAGCCCTTTGCAGTCATATCTGTGACAGCCTCCAGGTGAATGGCTCGGGTTGTCATACATATAAACAAACAAATGTATCCCTTGTAGGATTTCGCTCCTCTGCCTGGTGAAAATCTAATATTAACGGGACCAGCATAGTCTACACCAGCTGATTTAAAGGCTCTATTGGGTTTTACTCGCACATCTGGTAGCTGCCCCATTAATTGTGTAGTGTTCTTCTTAGAATATCTGATACAAGTTACACACTCTCGATAAGCTTTTTTTGTTTGATCCTTAGCTCGTAGTATCCAGTATTTTGACCTCAAATAATTAAGCATTATTTGTGGCCCACCATGCAATGTCCTCTGATGAGCATCTTCAATGATAAGTCTGCTAAGATGGTGCTTAGCAGGTAAAATTATAGGATGCCGTGTATCGTATCTCGTTTGAGATTTTTGAATTCGTCCGCCGACTCTTAGGATCCCATTTTCCAAAATAGGACAAAGGTTGCGGAGCTTACTTCTTTTGAGAACATAGCCTTGAGTCATTAACTGCCTTATTTCCTCCGTGAATTCAATATCTTGAACTTGCCTTATACAATTTTCTAATGTTTCGTTCATTTCTTTTGATGTAATAAATTTTGAATAACATTGACGTTTGTCTTTCGGTAATTTTAAATTCAAAAATCGTCGGCAAAATGAAATTACTCTTAACAATTTTGTTAAAGTAGAAAATTTAGTCCAAATAAATTCATTTTTCAGTGCAGGTAAAGTAATTAAAGATGTATGTCTTTCTTCTTCATGAGTATCTTGAATGGTAGCAAGATTGTCAAACTCTAAACTCGGTTGTGAAAGCCAAGAAGGTCCTGACCACCACAAAGAATGTTCAAGTAAATCTTGTGCTGATAAGCCTCTTGAAACGCAGTCGGCTGGATTCATATCTGTAGTAACATGTCTCCATTGTTCGTAGTCTAAAATGTTAAGAATCTCGGACACTCGATTGCTCACAAAAGTAGTCCAGCGGCTAGATCCTCCTTTCAGCCAGGCTAAGACTATTGTGGAATCGGACCAGGCATATAAATTCTCTTTTGGTATATGCATGACTTGGGACACCTCAAAAATTAATTTTGCTGCTAGAACGGCACCGCACAGTTCTAGCCTTGGAATAGATACTTCCTTCTCTATAGGGGCAACTTTGCTTTTTGCTGATACTAGACTAACGCAGATTTTGTCATCATTAGTGACAACACGAATGTATACTGTAGCACCATACGCTAATCTAGAAGCATCAGCAAATGCATGCAACTCAACTCTTGACCCTGGAGTGAAATATGACCATCGTGGTATGTTTATCTTGCTCAAATGTACCAAACTCTTTTGAAAGTGTAGCCATTCCTCACATAGTTCAGTAGTCAGTACATCATCCCAATCAAGCTTTGACTTCCACAGTTTTTGTATAAATATTTTCGCAGTGATTACCACAGGGGCAATCCATCCTAGAGGATCGTACAGACGGGCTACATCTGATAAAACTTGCCTTTTAGTTACAGATCCCTTTGAGTCTGGTAAGTCATGTGTGTACTGAAAAGAATCCATCTCTCTATGCCATACCAAACCAAGTACCTTCATGACTGTAGATGTTTTTATTCGTAATGAGTCATTGCTTCTATGCTTGTCCTTTCCTATGTGTGTCAGTAACTCTTGATTATTTGTACTCCATTTTTGGAGTTCAAATCCACCACAGCTCATTAATTTGTTCATGTCACTATAAATATGTATAGCCTCTTGTATAGTCTCGCATCCAGTCATAAGATCATCTACGTAAAAATCTTCTTTTGTAATATCTGCCGCTACAGGAAATCTAGAATGTTCTTCATCAGCTAATTTTTGAAGTGTCTTAACTGCCAAATATGGCGCGCACGCAGTACCAAAGGTCAATCGTAAAAGCTTAAAGTGTCTTAATGGCTCGTCTATTCGTGACCTCCATACAATTCTTTGGTAGTCTGCATCTTCATCAGTCACTCTCACCATCCTGTACATTTTGACTATGTCTGCGACGATACAAATCCTATGACTCCTCCACCTCATAAGAATGTGTCTCAAATCCTGTTGTAACTTAGGACCCACTAAAAGATTGTCATTGAGAGAAAAGTTGTTACTACCTTTACATGAACCATCGAAAACGACACGCACTTTCGTGGTGTCCTTATCCTCACGCACCACAGAGTGGTGTGGTAGGTAAACTGCCTTGGGATTGTTGATCTCCATTTCCTTTACAGGTGTCATGTGATTCATTTTTATGTATTCCTGTAAAACCCTGTTATATTTTTCCTTTAAAGTTAGATTTTTCTGTAGTCTCTTCTCTAAAATTTCCCATCTTCTTGTAGCTATAACTACTGATTTTCCGTATTGACACTCTGGATCTTCTTTATCAAAAGGTAGCTTTACAATGAATCTCCCTTCTTCATCTCGTGTAGTTGTCCTGTCATAAAACTCTTCACATCTTTGTTCTATCTTTGTCTTCCTCTTTTGTATACAATTTGGCTCATTTTCTATCTCCCAAAATTTTCTAAGTAGATCATCTCCATTTAGGTGTAAGTGCATGTTGATTACTCTCGCATTCGCTGAAGTTGAATCTCTTGACACCCTCCCCGATAGTACCCAACCTAAGGTAGTGTTTTGTGCCAATAATTTATTGTGACGTATGATACCATCCAATAAAATCTCGCTATATACTTCAGCTCCAAGAAGAATATCAATTTTTCCTGGTGTGGCGTAACCTGGATCGGCCAGTGCTATTTTATCTAAATAAAGCCAATCAGGTGTGTGTAACTCGGTTGATGGAAGTAATGACGTAACAGATCGCAACACATAAGCATTTACTTGGATTGAAACCTCTGGGCTATGAAGTGATTCCACTCGAAGTGAAACCATGTGCTTAATAGCCGTGTGGCCGCCGTCGCCTATACCCGACACCGTACCACTGACATGTTTTCGTGTCAGTCCAAGTAATTGTACAACTGACTCACTAATAAAAGACGCCTGCGATCCTTGGTCTAATAACCCTCTCAACTGTTGTTTATAACCGTGCTCGTTGTATGCCCAAACAGACACGGTTGCTAGCAAAACATGACTCGATTCTAGTCCTCTACTCGAAAAGTTAGTAGAAATAGATGTACTCACAGTATTGACTGGCTCACTCTGTGTAGAAATGTCCTCTCTCTTTGTTGTGCTACTCAATTCCCGTTCAAAATGCAATAATGAATGGTGCCTCCTTCCACATCGTCTACAACTTACGGAGTTCCTACATTTCATCACTGGATGTGATGGCGAAAAACAATTAAAACATAAGTTATGTTTTTGTACATAATCTTGCCTATCTTTCACATTAAGTTGACTAAATTCCTTGCAGTGGTATAAATAGTGTTCACCCTTACACATAATACATTTAATAACATATAAGTCTGAATTATTTTTGTTATTGTCAATGGACCCATGAAAAGACTTTGGTTTCGTACTATTAGACTTAAATAATTGTGAGGGTACCTTATTTGTATCGATCATCTCCAAAGACCTAAATCTCGATTCAAGAAAATCAGACAGTTGAGCCCATGACGGTAAATCATCATTAATTGTACCAAGTTGATATTCCCACTGCTTCATGGATTCAGGATCTAATTTAGAAACTACTAAGTAAATAATAAACCCGTCCCAGCTATTGGTACTAATTCCCATATTACTCAAAGATTGTAAACTAGTTGTTGTAGTATCTAATAAAAGTTTAATGGCACTAGCAGACTCGAACATAATTTGTTTTTGTGTAAACAATGATCTTAAAACGGCATTACAATTATAACGCTTATTATTGTAACGCTTAACTAACTGCTTCCAAGCTTCGTCGTAATTAGCATCGGTTGTAGAAAAATTACGTAACAAACTTTCCGGTTCCCCAGACAAGTTACTTTTTAAATAGTGCAATTTTTGTACTGAGGACAATTTTTTATTGTTATGAATAAGCGAATTAAACATGTCATAAAACGTTTGCCACTCAACATATTTACCGCTAAATGTAGGCAACTGTATACGCGGTAACTTAACGTCGCACTCGCTAACCACGTGTCCACCACTTGCACTTGCTTTCGATGCTTCGGACGATGTTGCATTCGACGACACTAAATACGGCTGCAGGGCTTCCCTCAACATCGACTTGTATGATACATACGATTCCTCGAACTCCTCGTACATATTTTGAGTAAAGTATGCATCCTCCTTGTCCTTTTGGGCCACCTTGCCAATAATTGATTTGTGTCCATCCTTAAAAGCGGTCCATAACTGCTCCAAATTTTCAAGCCTGGTTTCCAAATAAGGCTTCTTGATCCGATCTTTGGATGATTTCCTATAGTTCCTTTCTGCGGTCCTCAAATTCTCCAATAGTTCCTTTTGATAGGCTAGACGCACCTCCATCGTGTACAAATAGACGTTGAAACTCGAAAAATCCCGGCAAATAGATAGAAGTTATAACTTATTATTTTGCTAATGACTTGTGGTGAACGCTCCGTGTTAGCAAAATAATCCTCACTGGAATTCTTTTGTTCTCGCGATACGCGGCGACCGGACGGTCGGCCGATGTTACTGACGAATCCGGCTCGAAGGACCATATGTTGAGGTGAATAAGGTCTATTTCTATTTGCGGGTGAATGAAAAAAACACTTGACACGTCTTTGCTCATGAATGATTTTATTTGCACTAATCTTGTAAATATAATTAGCTAAACTAGTGGACTGTAATGAATGATTGAATGTGTGAGTGCAATATGTATCTGTATGTGTGAAAGGTTGCGTTGATCACTTGATACTAATTAACTATTTGGACACAAAGGTTGTCTGGAAGATATCGCTTTTAGCGATAAGACCGCCCATGTACCCATAATTTGTACGTTGTTCCTGTTTACTACTATTTTCATGGTGTACGATAAAGTATATTCTATCTATCTAACAAACCGAATCGGTCGACAACTGGTTATCGTGTGGTTCTGAATTGGGGGGCTCGTCCAGGGAAGTACTACCACCGTACCTACTTCTGCCACCAAACAGTGCTGCTAGCATTGCTGTGTTCCGGTGCTCGTGGTGGGCGCCGGGGACATTATAACCACATAACACTTTACATCTCCTTATCCAAAGTCTCTGTTTGGCGAATTTAATCAGGCCTCAGTGGCATTGCAGTTCCATTTACTTCATTTTCTGCATTTTCTTCGCAGGGGCTTCGGATGGAAACAAAGCAATGTAAGCGTTCACTTCACATCACAAGTTAAGGCTGCGTATCCACCAGAGATGTGCGAGGTAGCGAGGCAGTGCGCGAGGAAAAAAATGCACCAATAGGATTACCTCAGATTTCTAGCCTCGCGTAGCGCAGCCCTGGTGGAAAAGGGCTACTGGAGCTAAGTAGGTATTTGTACGTACAAAAAAGCCATAGCTGTGTGCGAGGGATGCTTGCGAGGGACTTGCTTGCCAGTGGCAGCGTA
This sequence comes from Asteroscopus sphinx, assembly GCA_949699075.1. NCBI lineage: Eukaryota > Metazoa > Arthropoda > Insecta > Lepidoptera > Noctuidae > Asteroscopus > Asteroscopus sphinx. Next base: position 3,418,235 of record OX453030.1, on the reverse strand, counting down.
AAGGGGGAGAAAGATGGGGGCGGTCCGTCCCGCGTGCCAAGCATCAAGGGGTGACAAGTGGGTGCGACGCCGGCGCCGGTGCCACATGGAAGCCGCCCGTATTTCTTCCCAAGTGGCGGTCCAGTGGACTACCTTGGAGCTTCTGAGATTATTCTGTAAAATGGGAATATTCCGAGTCTGTTCAGAATCTAGTGCTGTGTCTAAGATTTGTCGTTTCGGTGGCTTCATGTGTGAAAAGCTTTTCAAAATTAAAGTTAGAGAAATCGTACTTAAGATCCGCAATGAGCCAAGCGCGACTAACCTTGATAACTAAATTCTATGATAATTTCATTGAATATTTTAGCTAAATATAGTCACGTCACAAATAAAAAAAGTTAGTTTTGTTTTTTTGTTTTTTGGTGTGTGTTCAATTGGAAACCGCCCCGAACCAACCCATGCTTAGCCGCCACGGTTGCTTACTTGTGTGCGAGAGACGTGTGCAACAGCTGAAAGAGCCCGCTACGCATCCTCGCACCACTCAACTACACATTATTTCACAGCTTCACTACGCATCCTCGCACCACGCAATCTCCTAACACAGCTTTGATGGAAACCATCACCCTATTTCACAGCACTGCTACCAAAGAAATAGATAGATAGAATGGAAACGTGGGCAGGACGCGCGTGCCAGCACTCTGCACCATAGTGCAGGGCATTTCGAAACCTTTTTCAGTACGCCTCGACCTCGACTTGTTTCTGTAAATACTATAAAAAAACCCGCAAAAATGCCTTATTGAAGAAGAAGAAAGAAAGAAAGAAAAATGATTGATTGCCACAACAAGACGACATGCGGTAGGTGCACATAAAACAAATTACATAATTATGTACATTTCTTGAATCATTTTATCACTGTACGATACCTACTTTGCATTGTATTGCTCTGTTTCTAACTGCAGAAACAAAAGCTGTAAAGTAAATTTGATTAAAGTTAATTTAAAAAAAAAACGAGTGTGCTTTAGACCACTCGACTGAAGTAAAACTTCACTAACTTATATCTCCCTCAATACTATTTCAATGAGAACAAATAGAACGGCGGCGCGGCGCGCGTACATCTGCCGGCGCTGTGTCGTGTACCGCGCCTCGCTCCCCGCGTCCCGCACTATCGCCTCACTTTTCGTAACGCATTCATCAGCTTACTCCCCAAGTCAAGCGTGCCCATAGACCAGTAAACCTTACTGGTCTGTGAGCGTGCCTAAAGAAGTTTTACTTCAAAATTAATGACGTCAACATGGGAGGCGTGGTTTGTCCGAAAGTTGCCACGCACGAATCGCAAGTAAAATTGTGATTACAATTACAACCATTATATCTATCTTTTTCTGTGACTGCTACACATCCTCGCGCCACCTAGCTAACTCGCACATCCTTAGTGGAAAACCAGCCTTAAACAGAGTTCACCGACTCTCTGTTACTGGAATCTAATTGAATAAAATATCAGCCAGGGCTGTGTTCCCAGGGGACAACCATTGGAAATTATAGTCAATTACAGTACGACACAAGCTAAAGGCTCCACGGACGCACCAGTAAATTATTCATGCCTTTATCTTCCTACATAGAAAAATTTATAACATACACCACAGTTAAATTCGAATGAAGTAGGCCAATGCACGCCACTGGTGTATCTGCCTATCCATTATACTTAGGCCTACACCGCACACTGCGATTTTTTATCGCAAAATCTGTACGGAATCATATGCAGGTACCTACCCGCACTGGCGATTTAAAATCACGGCAGTAGGTGACACCCAGTGCGCGAATAAAAATCGCTGTACGGGCTTAGCCTTATCCTTATAATAAATTATGAAACCTAGGCCCATATTCCAGACAAACGATCCTCAACCATGAATTTAGATTTAAGAAATTTCAATCACATGAGACTTTTCATACCTCAGTTTGGCGAACCGACTTGCGGTACCATTTAGGCAACAACCTAGGTGGCATTGCAGTTGTTATGGGCAGGTGTATGTAAGGTAACCGCTTAACATCAGCAACATTTTCCGTGGGGAAATCCTCATGGACGCACTCCACCCGGGGTAGGCGGAGCCAGTGTCGGACTCTTACCGACTAAAACCACCACGGTGTTCCTTCAACTACCTTAGCCGGGGGCGTGGGAACCGGTGAGTATTCACACAACCACCCACGACAGGTCCCGGCTCGCCACAAGCAGGCGAGCCCCTTCTCCCCGTGAACACTGCACGCCACATCACCTCAAGGACCTTTACCAGCTACGCCAGCTGCGCCAACTGTGCCAGCTACGCTAGCTGCTGGTCGGGCAGCAGACTCGGTCCCAAGAGGCGCGAGAACACTACTCAGCAGGCACTCCTGGGATTACGAGACCGACGGGGGCAGGGAATGACAGTCCCCCCGCTGCCTGCCCAGTGGCAGGGTGAGTGCACACCGGGCCCGCCCCTGCTCCTCCACAGTGCCCTCTGCTTTCTCAGAGGGACACGCGGAGCAATTTCCCATTGGCCCACATCGGGCCCCTCCCGTGCCAGAATATTCGCCACAGGCAATAAGGTCCCCCGGTCCAAAGGAGACTTATTGCCCGTGCCCAGGGTGCACCGGCCCAACAACTGCCGTTCCCTCTAGACGTGTCCAGAAGGACAAGCAGCTGTCAGACACACGTGGAGGTTTTCTGGCCAGCACCCCATCATTATAAGGCCCTGTGTTATCTCAATCCGACGCATGATGTATCCTAACATAACATCACGCATGTATTTCACCAAAGGGGTAGGCAGAGGTGTAATAGTACACCCACATCAAATTTCGCCAGTGTCATGTTATAGTCCTATGTAATAGGGAGCGAGCCTATTGCCATTGACCGGGCACAAATCCAGACTCCGGGCTGCTACTGAGAATTTCCTAATGGAAAAACCCAATAACTCTTTGCCCGACCCGGGAATCGAACCCAGGATCCCACGCTCAGCAGTCGAACTTGTGACCACTAGACCAACGAGGTAGTTATGTTACGATGTTATGTTATGTATGTAATTAATAAATTCCACTTTACTCTCAACTTACACTTTTCAGTGTTATGTCTCACTGTATTAAAAACTCGGTATTGTAAAAAAATTACGCGGGAACATAGAAAAATCACAATATGTTACTTACATGTTAAATACTTACAATTTATGGCAATTTTAAAACAACTCTTCTTTTGAAACGCCACTATAAAACTAGTAACTTTGTAAGCAATAGGTATATTATTTTACGTAAATAATGTTTGTATTTTTCAGCACGCGACGCGCGCTTCCCTATAGCCGTTCAGATTGTAACTGAAGCAAAGCAGCCTGAATTAAGTAAACTTAGGCCCGTATTACAGAAAGTTCCTCAAGCGTTGATCACTGTTTAAAACTAGTTTTGAGTTGGGATAATTTATTGATCACAGTTCAGCTGAGTTTAGCTTTATTTTATACTGTCACCTGTTTCTGTATTTGAGCAGAGATTTGATCTGTAATCACCCTAGTGTGGTCCAGAATACGCTTGAGTAGAGATTTCTATTTTCTATTTTAGGTCAAATTTGTGTGTTATGTTGTTAAATTAAAGTTTATAATTACCGTATTGGAATAAGACCGATACTCAAGTAACGTTTCTATCCTTAAGGCACATACAGATCGTTCCTCAAGTACCTACAGTGTAAAATTCAATCACCAGTGGGCGTAGCATGACCATTGTAGACAGGCGTTTTGTCTACGAACGTATAGACAAAATGACAGATAAAGTTCTATACAATGTAGTTTTGTCGATTCTTCCGTAGACAAATCTCTTGTCTACGGTGTGCCTGCAGATCACTACGTAAGGCACAGACTACTAGGGCAATACTATTAGATATTCTGTGACTAGGGGATAACTTAAGGATAGAATCGTTATGGGTCTTATGTGTTATATATTTTTATTATTTATTATATTTTTAATATTAGGCTGTTTGGCGGCTTCATAGTTCATAGTTCATAGTTATTTATTGATAATAGTAATTATTATAAGTCACATTAAGTAAATAAATTACATTTTCATTTATCATTATTACATTATTAAAATTTATTATAATAATATTCTTATTTTAACATATTATATTCTCAATTAATCATTATTCTATTATACAATTAGTAATTATTTACAACAAAAATGTTATAAGCCGCATTCTGCATTCGCATTCATTCGCTTCCTTCCACCACCTGCGCGCGCATAGCTATACTTCACTCAACCACAGGCACGGTGGCGTGCTATCAATACAGAGTAGGTTCTTTCATCGTAGATCGCATGCGATTACAGAAATCCGCGCCCCATTTTTCACAAATATAATATTTGTCTTAATACTCAATACTTTATACTTACTTCCTCGCAAGTATGTTGAAAAACGTCGTTTGAAACGCACGTACGCTTGGGCTGCAATCCAGCCTCGAGTATAATGAACAACTGAGCTTACTTGTATCATCTATACATCTATATATATCTATACATATAATAAGAATGTAAGTCTGACGTGTCTGTACATTGTATATTTTTGCAAAAAAAAAATTAGGGAGGAATAAGAATAAGTAATAAAATAAATTTCGATTTTTTTTTTAATGTTTGTCTGTTTGTTTGAACGCGCATCACGTTAAAACTACTGGATTTGTTTGAAATAATTTGTAACAAAATTATTAGACATATTTTGAGGTTACACTTAGTCTTTATTTCATAAAAATCTGTTCACTCTATCAGAAGTTATGTCAATTTAAAGTGTACCAGAAAGTAAGTTTGCTAACATGTAGCGGTACTATTACACAATAATAGGTAGCGCTAAGGCTGAGGGCACGAAACGAGCGGTGGCCGGCGCGGCGATGAATAAAATGGATGAATGACATGAGTTATAAGAGGTTGTAAGTAATGAAATGTTTAATATAATGTTAATATTAATTTTGAACAAATACAAATTGACCGCAGCCACGCGCGCCTGCGCCGCACCGCGGTTCAATCTGACGTGATTTGTCATCTTTTACTATTAATTTACTTTCAGGCAAAAAATAATATATTAGAATAATACCAGGCGGGTACTATAAGTATTATGAGCTGACTTAGTAACATAACATGACAATTAAAAAAAAAAAAAACTTTGGAGCACACCTGCAAGGAAACAAAGGCCGAAATTCAGTCGGGCCTCTATTGTTTTAGGAAGTCGGTCATAAAAGTCGGTACTTTTGAGTACATAAAGCAATTAGTTTTTTCATCTTTTTATCATAATCTTCTATACATATAATAAGAATGTAAGTCTGCCGTGTCTGTACAAGGTATATTTTTGCAAAAAAATTAATAGGGAGGAATAAGAATAAGTAATAAAATAAATTTCGAGTTTTTTTTTAATGTTTTTCTGTTTGTCTGTTTGTTTGAACGCGCATCACGTTAAAACTACTGGATTTATTTTAAATAATTTGTAACATAATTATTGGGCATATTTTGAGGTTACAGTAATACCAGGCAGGTATGCCAACGACTTAGTAACATCACAATTATTATTTACAAAAAAAATATAACTTTTGCGCACACCTGCAAGGAAACAAAAGCCGAAATTCAGTTGGACCTCCATTGTTTTAGATGAGTGGGTACGGTCATAAATTAAGTCGGTACTTTTGAGTGCATAAAACAATGACTACTTTACTTATCTATACATATAATAAAATCGCTATGAAGAAAAAACTGAAAAATGGTTTTTTTTTTATGATAATTGCTACGCTTACTAGGAACAATAAATAGCAATTTTTAGAGTTGCTGCCTGTTTTTAATAGATAAACGCCAAAACTACTGGTGAATTAGTTGAAATTTGGCAAAAAATACCGTGACACACCCGGCTCAGGTTATTTAGAGTCTGCAAATCATCACGCTTTTTGCATGGGAGGTGATTTATACAACATTATGTCTACAAAGCTACGTCTTACAGCAAATATTATGATATGTTTCAATTTTTATACCCATAATTGTCACCATTATGTTAAAAGAACCATTTTTTTAATCGACCGTCACGCTATGTCTCAAGGGAGCTAACCAACAGTTTTTAGAAACCAGAACGCGTATTTCATAGGTAATTACTAATTTGCCTAGCGTCCTCACGGATGTCCTGCAAATGTTTTATTCTGAGATCGAATCCCAGCCTCCGTCTTAGTTTTTGGTTTGTTAAGTTATGTTTTAGAATATTTTTTTAATCATTTTGTCTATTTTTGAGATTCACCAGAGGATGGGCAGCAGAGTTCTCTGAGTATTTAACCAACCAACTGCGATCGCCAACCCGCCTGCCAAGCGTGGCGATTATGGCATATCCCCCAATATATGCTTGGGGGAGGCCTGTGTCCAGCAGTGGACGTCTTACGGCTAAAATGATGATGATGATGATGATTTTGTCTATTGTTAGTGTAGTCATTATCAATATTTTATGACGCACGGTCTTCCTTCTTCTCAGAATGAGAACGAGGTAACTTAATCCAACACGCTGGCCTGATTTGGCAGACTGCACAAGTGCACATACTCTCAGATATGCAGGTTTTTATCATTTTTTAACGTATAATCACGTTTACTCATATGGTACAAGGTGGTATGTAGGCTATAGTCATAGACACAAAAACATGTTCCGAAAAAAATTACGATGCTCAGTATGTAAACACCGTACAAACAAAACACATGTATCATCAAAGTAAAGAAGGTATTCCAAACACAATCATAATAAAAGTCATCAAAGTTAGACGAGTTTTTGAGAAAATTAAGACGAGTTGTTCGGAAAAATGTGAAATAATCGATTTCAAAAAATATCGTAACAATTGATATATTGTTTTATTTGGAATAAAATGAGCTGTCTAGCTCTATTTATTATGATTATATGGCATATCCCCCCAACATATGCTTGGGGGAGGCCCATGTCCAGCAGTGGACGTTTTTCGGCTGAAATAATGACGATGATCTGGCGCTATGTTTGCCGATGCATTGATGTTATAATTTGTAGAACAGCACCCGTCACAAAAAAAGTGAAGTCAACGACATGCCGAGGAAATATAAAAAAATCTATCACGAAACCCGCGCCTAAATCGACCAAAACTTCATAGCAATGCGTAAAGATGTCGTATCTATTGTTAGAATAAAAAAATCACATCAAATGGATAATAGTTTCATGAAAAACATACAAACACAAAAACAACACAAACAAGCCGAAATAGATCATCATTAACCCCGCCTTTTCCTAACAGGTTGAAAAAAACTATTTTATGTGGCGCGACTTACTGGTGCCGATTCTCTTGTACACCCACCTAAACCTAACTATAACTAAAATTTACAAATTTTAGTTTAGAAAATCATAAAACTTATTCTGTGTTTATCTTTTTCTTATTTTACAAAACTTGTTGACAGCTCTAATAATTGAGTTTGACGCATCTAATTTTTTTTTTTTTTTTTTTTTTTTATTCATGACCATGGATACTTGTCCTTCAGTCGTAATCATTGAACATATTATACTTGTATCCTAGTAAAGTAATGGAAACTTTACTAGGTTTCTGAGGGGATGATGAGATAATACTAAAGTCATGTTTTTCAACTTTGTACCATTTATCCACACTTGTACACGTTAATGAGCACTTAACATTTAATAATCCACCATTATTACACATTAACACTCGAAGAAACACAAATTTTGGAAAATAATAAAAAATCCACAACACGATCTTTACGATTTTCCCGCCAACCTGACGCATCTAAGTTGAATTGGCGGTGTTACCAGTACATCTTAAAATTTTTATTAAAGAGTGAATGGAATGACCGAAAGTTCACAAAAACAAGGAAATTAAATAATAATTATATTTGTAATTATTAGTTTATCATTAAAATTATGAAGAAAAAATCATGTCACGAAATAAAGTACATTTTTGTTTTATATTTTCAATAAAATATATAAATTGGAATAATGTGATCAGGTTATTATTACCTACGGCCCGTATTACAGAACGATACTCAAGCGTTGATCACAGTTTAAAACTAGTTTTGAGTTGAGCTTTGATTTTAGATCGTTCCTCAAGCAGAGATTTATTGATCACAGTTCAGATCACAATAATAAACTATTTCTTTAATTTAAAAAGCTGGAATTTCCCTTTTTAAAGACGTGGTTAAAAAGTTCTAGCACCCAGGACACGAAATTTCTGAAAAAAGTTGAATAAATTAGAATATAACATTGAATTAAGAAACCTATGGAAGTGGCACATTCTTCTATATCCACCTAGTTTATACAAATATCTATTAAATCGTTATTGAATTATGAAACTATTCTTTGTCTCTTGTTAACAAACGTGTTATGTCGTTTGGTGAAAGAGATCGCATGCTATTTGTATATTCTCTGTTTGGCAACATCTTTACGGGATGTCAAAATACCTACGCCGCGTGGCAACCCCGCTTACCCCGCAATGTGGCCCATAATACATGAGCTGTCAAGTAAACAAACTAGGGCTGTTGATATTTTTAAATATCAGATTTTCGATCTATCGATTATTATTGAAAAAAAAAAGATATTTCGATATATTGGCCAAATTTCATGATTCTAGGTCAATGCGAAGTACCCTATAGGTTTTTTATGTGAGTTTGCGAGTATCAAAATGTGACATAGCCGTATGATTGCCTTGACCTAGAAGCTTGATTTTTTATGTCCTAGGGACAGCCGAACTTAGTATTTGATATAATTGCATTATTTATTACTATTTGAAAATGATTTTAATCAGCACACATCTCTGGTACGAAACACGAGCATCGATATCGATACTTTTTAGTTTTGATTATTTACTTCCCTAGCTATGGCCACCATAACGGTGGCCCGGATATTGTAGGTATACCACGCTTATTTCGTAGGTATTACTGGTCCATAGGTACAAGTCAATGACTTCTTATCCTTTATTATATATATAGGTACCTCTTCTTATCGAAATTATAAATTTCATTGTATGTTTCTATGAACAATTTACCTTTCTGCTGAATCTACAACAGCTGCAACCACATAGTAGGCATCCATTATTTATTTTAAACTACCTAAAAACTATAAAAATGAATAAAATAAGCTTTGCAATTTTAGTTGTTGATAACTAATTATAGTCGACATGTATTTTGATGCCTTCTAAAAATAGTCAGATTTAGGTTGACATTTCTAATATTAGGTGAAAAACGTCAATTACAGAATAGCAAAATGTCAATTTTTACTAAGTTGAATAACTAAACTAATTTTGGTCCTGTCAAACCAAAAATTAGTTTTAAAGTGAATTTCAGAATAGAAAACTTCGTTTGACAGGACTAAACTAAATTTAGGTGATTTTTAGTCTAGTTTAGAGAATTTTGTGACAAGAGAATCGGCACCACTGTCATACCTCCTACAATTCGATTACTTGGGGAAACCAATATTGTGAGTTTAAAGAAATACCTGTCGATTAATTCTTATGACTACCGGGACTGACAGTTTAACATACGTTTCTGGATTCAGGGAGATATCGATGTGTATGTAACAGTCAACCATCATCTGGCTAAGACATGAATACGCATTGAACGCGGGTTAGTTTGATAGATGTACAAGTTTGTCACCGGTTTCATTATTTAGGGTTTTTAATTGGAACAGCATTTTTCAATTAGAAATAAAGAAAGAAAATATATTTATTTGCGTCTAGAGTGACGCACAAACTTAGCAAAAATATAAAGATTGTTAGATGTTCAATTTTGTCACCGGTTTCATTATTTAGGGTTTTTAATTGGAACAGCATTTTTCAATTAGAAAGAAAGAAAGAAAATATATTTATTTGCGTCTAGAGTGACGCACAAACTTACCAAAAATATAAAGAAAAAAAAAAGAAAACAAATACAGGTAGAAATATTCAAGTGGTAAGATATGCGTCACATCCGCGCAAAACGGCCATCGCCATTAGGTATGAGTATGACATTACATATCAGATATTGGGTGTTGTAGTTTTTTATGTCCTTAGTTCACTTTTTTTGTAACGTTATCTGCACAATAGAATTTCTCCTGTAATGTGGGTGCGTTTACAGGCACTACGTTTTATCCTGGAATCGAACTTGCCTTCAGTGGCAAGTACAAACAGTTTTTTTCCCTTTTCATCATTTGAACAAATTAAATGTAAAAGAGAAGGAATTAAATCATTTCCAATTAGAGATGGGCAGGGAAAGAAAAAAAAACGGGTGGAAAAGAAAAATATGGGAAAAAATGGAAAATATCGGGTTTTTTCCCAAATGGCGGGAAAATACTATTCTATACAAGTGAAGTAATATGATGCTAACATTTGCCTTCGAAACGTGTATTTAGTGCTCTAATATGATCCTAATCTAATTAATTAGTTTTTTTCTAAGTAGTATATCTAACACAATTGATTAAATTCACACACTTATGTTAAATTCTTAATACTTCATCATCAACTCAGCCTATCGCAGTCCACTGCTGGACATAGGACTCTCCCAAATTGCGCCACAACACCCGGTCCTCTGCCTTCTGCATCCCCCCCCCCCCATCTACTTTCATCAGGTCGTCGGTCCACCTGGCTGGGGGGCGCCCTAAACTGCGTTTGCCGATTCGCGGTCTCCACTCAAGGACTCATCTGATCCAGCGGCCATCGGTCCTCCGATAAATATGGCCAACCCACTGCCACTTCAGCTTACTGATCCTACAAGCTATGTCGGTCACTCCGGTTCTTCTTCGGATGACTATCGTTACGGATTTTATCCATCAAAGAAACTCGAAGCATAGCTCGCTCCATAGCTCGCTGAGCGACTTTGAATTTTTGGACTAGCCCAACTGTCAGTGTCCAAGTCTCGGCACGAAACTCCAAGCATAGCTCGCTCCATAGCTCGCTGAGCGACTTTGAATTTGTGGACTAGCCCAATTGTCAGTATCCAAGTCTCGGCACCGTAAGTCATGACAGGCAGAATACACTGGTTGAAGACCTTTGTGTTCAAACATTGCGGTATAGGTGACGAGAAGACTCGGCGAAGTTTACCAAATGCTGCCCAGCCCAAACGGATCTTTCTGTCAGCTTCTTTCTCGAATTTGTGTCTACCAAGCTGAATTACCTGCCCTAGGTAGACGTATTTCGTTACAACTTCGAGTACCGACCCTTCGACGAATATTGGTCTCGGCATGACATGCATATTGAACATGACTTTAGTCTTGTCCAGATTTATGCCGAGACCGACACGCCAAGAGGTTCCGTTTAGGCTGTGCAGCATTTCGCCCAGCTATTACAGCGATTCAGCTATTACAACGATGTCATTGGCAAAACGGAGACGTGAGATGTTCTCGCCGTTAACGTTTATACCCTGTCCAGTCCAGTCCAGCGTCTTGAAGACTTCCTCCAACGCGTTTGTGAACAATTTCTGGGATATTACATCCCCTTGTCTCACCCCTCTGCGCAGTTGGATTACCTTCGTCTTTTGGTCCTGGAGCTGAACAGTCATAGTAGCAGCATTGTATAAGCATCATCAACAGCATCTCTATATACCGTTCGTCAATGTGATATCGCTGAAGGGCATCCAGAACTGCCAAAGTTTAGATGGAGTCAAAGGCCTTCTCGTAGTCTACAAATGCCATACATAGAGGCTGATTATGCTCTTCAGTCTTTTGTACGATCTGCCGAACAGCATGGATGTGGTCTACGGTGCTTAGCCTTTTCAAAACCCAGCTTGCTCTGATGGCTGGAATTCGTCGAGTCTTTCGGCGAGACGATTCGTGATGACCCTCGAGAACAGCTTGTACACATCACTCAGGAGTGAGATTGGTCTGTAGTTCTGCAGTAGAGTTTTATTCCCTTTTTTGAAGAACAGTACCACCGCACTCCCGCTCCATGCCACCGGTGTAAAGAGCCTTGTTGGATGACGGAACTATACAGACTCTGTAGCTCCTTCAGGACCGGAGTCCCGCCTGCTTTTAGGCATTCAGTGGTAATTCCGTCATCGCCCGGAGCTTTGTTGTTCTTAAGCTGCTTGAGAGCCGCCCTAATCTCACCCTGGTCAACGTCCGGGATATCCTCGGTGTAATGGCGCGTGAGCTGGGCTCTTTTGTCGTCATTGCTAGGAACCGCTGGTCTCGCCGTTTTCGTGGAATACAGATGCCGATAAAAGTTTTCAACCTCTTCGAGCATCTCGAACTTAGAGGTGACAATTTTGCCATCCGCGGTTTTCAGTTTCTTCAGATGGGTCCTCCCTATGTGTAATCTTATCCTAATCTTCATAAAGCAATATTAATTTGGTATTTCTGGAAAAAGTAGTTTTTTTATGGACTGCTAGAGCTTGCAATGATGCTTTTGTCTTTTGTATGCCATCTAATGATGTGGCATTGCTTCTCCATCTTGTATTACAAGGCAATTTAAACTGTTGGCTACTTTTTTCTTGTATACATTTTTTATATAAAGCAGACAAAACTTGATTTCCTTTAATGTTTTTTTTTTAATTTTAGTAACTATATCTATAAGATTTTTAGAGAGTCGCACTTTAAATAATCATGGCATAAGAAGTTCAGAATGTGTACAGCTAAATAACAACAAACAAAACGTGCCGCTCGCAACTATTATTTCAAATATTCTAAACATCGAAATCACGTCATAAATGATAAACGTAATTTGATTTTTCTATAAAAAAAAATATTTTACATGAATTATACTGGGTGTAAGGGGAACGCTTCCGAAAACGAAGATAGGTGCTGGTGATTACTGATACGAAATCACGAAAAAAAAATGCGATTCTTTTTTTAGATATTTTTACATATATTTTATAACCAGCTTTGGGCAGTTAAATGAAAGTCATACATAATGAACAATGAAAAAAAAAATATGAAAAAATCTATAAAAAGAATCGCATTTTTTTTCGTGGTTTCGTATCAGTAATCACCAGCACTATCACCTATCTTCGTTTTCGGAAGCGTTTCCCTGACACCCTGTATATCTAAATGGTTACATATACAATGGAAATTATGTATTATTTTGATTACTTTAATCAAATATTGTCAATTAAGTATTTTCCCGACCAATGGGTTTAAACCCGAGTTTTTTCCCACTCTGTTGGGAAAAAACTCACCTTTCGGAAAATTCCCGGGTCTAAACCCATCACTATTTCCAATACAAAGGAAACATTTATTAGTTGCTAAAATGTTTTCCCAGTAAACAAAGTGTAAATAATATTATAGTGTTATATTATTCCGTATCAATCAATCAACTCAGCCTATCGCAGTCCACTGCTGGACATAAGCCTTTTCCGTATACCTACTAATAAAGAATGACTATGCTACTTTACTACAAAAGTTTTCTAAAAAAGAACTAGAAGACATCAGTAGATAATTATAGAAAATTACGACAATGTTTATATGAATACGACATAGTGTTACTTTCCGACATCCACGCGGACGAAGTCGCGGGCACTGCTAGTAATGTACTAATAATCTACCGTACAATTTAATAATTAAAATCGTTTCGATCACTCACAATGTCATTATCTTTTACAGTATAACGTGCTCGTACTGTTTAAGACTTTATTATTTTTAGAACTAGGTTCCAGACAGGTGGTAGCTGCCAATTATCTTCTCTAGTTTTTAGCTTTCAATAGCCTCACGGAGCATTCGAGGTACATATCGGTTTTCCTTTTAATTATAGGATGGCGAAACGAGCTAAAGGCCCACCACTGTATTGTATAGTACTTTACTCTCATTTGCGAGGAAATAGTACACAAATTAAAAATAAATATTACTGCGTTCTAGTTTATTTATTAAAATGTACGTAGTACATATATATTATCGATGATTAAAATTAACAATTTAAAGCAGGTAGCAATAAGTACCTAGGAGTTAGCTCTGTCACAGATAATATAATACTATGCTCTGTTGAGAATTTAGCAGTGGTTCCTAAATTAGGCAAGCCTGTATCTTGGGGACCGAGTAGCAGCAGTATTAGACTAACTAATTGTTGGTTAAAATAAAGGAAAAAATACGTATCAAAAGACAACAATCTATATAAATAATAAACTTCAAGTGAGAATGAAACTAATGAATAAGTACCAAAGAGATTTAATACTACTATACTAGTAAATATTTAATGTCTTTGATCAGTACCTATATAAATCAAACACAGACATAGTAAAAAATATAGACCAAGTGTTGCGAACAACCATAGTGAAGCCAACAAAAACCGTGCTCCCTCATGTACAACCAGTGCTCACGTACACACCATGCACCTGATGGATATTTGTTTTCGCGATGCTTACTGTACAATGCCGCAACATGTGAACTGAGAGGGGTGAGCACGGTTTAAGGTGCATGTGTGTGCGTGAGCGCTGGTTTGTACACGGAGGAGCACGGTTTTATTGGCTTCACTATGATTGTTCGCAGCACTTCGTCTATATTTTTTATTATGTCTGTGAAATCAAAGAGAACATTTTAAATTTACTATAAGTAGTTAGTTTAGTTTACTAAGTATTTAGTTAACATTCAAGTAGCTATACTAATAAAATATATAAATAAATTAATATATATTTTATTATATAAATTTTCAACATTACCTATCTATCTAATTCTCATTTGCGTCAATTCCAAAGAGAATATAACCACTACGTTTAGTCAATTCGTACGCGCGTGGAACTTGTTCTATTTTCAAAGTTATGAAAAAAATGCACATTCAGCCTTTATAATGATATAAATATTTTGTACCTAAAAACACCTAATTTATGTAAGTATGTACCTTCTAGTTTTTAAGAAGCTAGCATGATTTAAAAAATAAAAACCGTCCAGCAATTTCGATTATTGTCGTGTTGGATATTGCTGGCGTGTTATTTCGTTGCGTACGGAAAAGAGCCGCTAGATGTATTCTTTTTTTTTTAAATTAATGAACCAATTTCCGAAATAATACCTCTATTGCCTTGGCACTTCTTAACTTTTCCATGATACTATACTTTAGTTATTAATCTGAGGATACTACCTACAGACGTTTATGAAGAGCCATGTTCTGACCAACCAGAATAAAGATGTTATAAATCGACTGTTAGATTAACCAATTAGCGTTCAAGTTTCCAATCGTCCTAATAGAAACAATATGGGCTTTTTGCAATGATCCTGATAGATAAATCTTTCTTAGATTCTAACTATCCGGTTCATTGCAATCGTCCTATAGGATTTTCGCAAAGATTCGATTTGTTCGATTAGCCTACAACATCATACACCCATCATTTTAGCCGACAGATGTCCACTGCTAGACATAGGCCTCCCTCAACCATCGCCACAACGACCGTTCCTGCGCTTTCCGCATCAAGCGGATTCCCGCGATCTTCACCGGGTCGTCGGTCAACCTTGTGGGGGGCCTACCCACGCTGCGCCTTACAGTACGCGGCCACCACTCCAGAACTTTACTGCCTATCGGCCATCCGTTCTGCGAGAAATGTGCCCCGCCCACTGCTAATTAAGTTTGGCAATTCTTCGCAGATTACAGTAGCAGTAACCGACATAGCTTGTCGGTTACTTTCATTCTCCTGCGAATCTCCTCATTTCTGATTCGATCACGCAGGGACACTCCGAGCATAGCCCTCTCCATTGCCCTTTGAATGACATTGAGCATCCTTATCAGGCCCATTGTGAGCGACCACGTTTCAGTGCCGTAAGTAATTACTGGCAACACACAGTACACACTGGTCAAAGACTTTCGTTAAGACACTGCGGTATTTTGGACGAGAAGATATTGCGTAGCTACGACATATAGGTACATATAAAAATGTATTTAGTCTTGCAATGCACGTGTTCAGGTTTACAATAATACGATGAGGTATGCAATAAAACAAACATTCGCTATTCAAAATGACTTTATTTGCAGTAGTGTGGTACCACGCCGTGGTTCGGCTCACATGACCTGTATTACAGTGTGAATGCACCCTTATCTATCGCACATGCCGATGGAACCAACCTTAGCCGTCCCTATTTGATCCAAGCAAGCGAAATACAACACACATAAAATATTACCAAATAGGTACATTATTCAAGTTGGCAACACATGCATTTTGCCATCATTAACGTCTATATGTTGGTAGCACTGTATTAAAAATATAATGCACAGATTAAATTTGGAGCGATATTTTTTATTCTATTTAGGATTGCGTTTTACTCTTCTAAATTTTTGTTTCGACTATAATAATTCATGTAATTATTACGAAAACACATAAGTAATACTTACCTATACAATATGTCCTGGTTTGTAGTAATAAAACTTTAGGGGCGGTAAATACATTCAATTTTATCGGTAGAAACATCCCACTTCTGGGGTCCAATCCCAACACAACACCCCCAAAGTTAGAGCAATTTTAGTATTTGACTTACCTACTTAGACATCTGCAATTCTGCATAATCTAATATAACATAAGACGTAGGTCACACAGGTGTTTTGATGTAATTTGAAACTTTATAGCATACCTACATACTAAAAAATAAAACAACTGTCATACAAAACTACGTTACGTTTGTGGTGAATCATGAAAGTGAAATTTTAAACATAATTTTACACGTCATTATTACATTTTCTAAAACACAAGATAAAAATAAGGATAAAAAATTGTCTTTTATGTTTTTTTTGTTAGTTTTTGAGTTATTCTACACATTATTATAAGAATCATAGCTCTACGTAAATTATCTTAAAAGTTATTGTCGCTTAAAAATGCCCCGCGCACTCCCTTCGTTATAAAAATACATAAAAGACACATCTTTACTCGTTTTTTTTATTCAGATAAAATCCCACAAGTGGGACGTTTTTATCGATAAAATTAAATGTATTTACCGCCCTTACAGTTTTGTTACTTCAAACTTGGAAATATTGTTTATTGATTGATGAGTCATTAGCTTTTCATACGTCACATTTAGTAAATTTCTTTGCGTCACATTGAAGTAGCCAGCATCATTTGGTAAGGGGATATAAATATATAAACTAACCAAAATCTATATTGTTGATTCATACTTAACATGCTGACAAAACAGTCTGTTTGCTTCGATTAACTGATATTAACTCAAGAAAAAAGATCATCAAGTCTAGAAGAAAATCCTTCTTAAGATAAGTATAAAATGCAACGGTTTTTTTAAGTTTCGTGGCATAACATAATATCTGTAATTATAGTTCTGTTCGTCACTTATTAATCTTGTAGGTACCTATCTTATGCCGACCGTACATAGATAGAACACACTGAGTGCACGTCACGTCATCTACGTGACGTGAATCGGTACTTAGATTGGTCTTAACTAAAGCAAGTATAATATTATCTGTGACTAAAGCTTCGAGAGATGATATAGCCATAGACAAACTGATTTTCTAGCATATTAATTAATTAAATATCAATTAAATAGTCAATCTAATTTATTTAGTTGATAGGTATTTTTCGTCCTACATCACGGTCAAAGAAAGATATGTGAAAAATCATATTCATTACTCACTGACTACTATTTTCATCACTACATGGGGTATTCTTAAAGAAGAAATAATATATATCTTACTATCGACGAATTTAAAACTGCCCATAGTACCTAACTGTATAACCCAAGCCACGCAAATGAATACCTATATGACTACGGGTAGTAGGGCCATCTCTTCTATACATAAACACATATTTATTAATTCTATCCATAGTCAGATATTATTGCTTGTGACTGTATCACCAAACGCGATGCAAAATGAACTTTCCTGTCAGAATTTCAAGAATTGACGTAATTTTCTTCAATTTGTTTTTAAAGCCAAATCTGCTTACTTATCATTACACAGCTTTCTTTTTGCCAAACATGTGTCAATGAATTTAATTTGCTTATTACCATCAGGCTATATTTTATTATTATATTTTACCTTAGCATTCCGTTTTCTTTTGTGGACAGTCAGCCGCACAAAGATGTTGGCGAAATTAAAACATTAATTTATGAAAAAGTAGGGGTTAAATCTTTCATTCAATATGGTACACTGATCATCTGCTAATATATACGAAAACCTGGTTTGTGAAATATAAAGATAAAATCAACAAGTTTTTCTTAGATTTGCGTTTTAATTACGTGAAGTGTATACCTACATCTTTGTGCAGCTAGCAAAAGAGATAGATATACAGGCCGTTACAGGCAAATAATAATATTAGTAGGTATTTCAAAAGTATGCGTGGGTTGATTTGCAGTCTAGACCAACTCATGTCTGAGCAAATTGTGTGTGTAAAGTTATTCGCACACAATAACATCTCCGTAACAAATTCATATTTAGTTTACCTGTATACCTAACTCTGTAGCTGATTTCACTAATAGGTCAACCTTGAGGGTCTTCGACTTAATCATCAATCAGTTTATCAGCAGGACTCAGAAGACATTTATCATTAACAAGTAAAAAACAACGATTAAACATTAAAACCTATAATAATTATAAATTCATACATTTTGGTGTTACACTCTTCAAAGCGGAGGTAGTTTTGTATTTTACGCAACTTTTAGCTATTGTCTATTTAATACTAATATTTATTACAATTAATATTTCGCCGATTTTCGTTAGGAGCTAAAATGCGTTATTTTATCGCGGATCGAAAGGATTGCAGGATAGTTGCCGAGGCCCGAATTGAAATGTTTGTTTTGTAGTTCTAATAGATCAATCTAAAGTCGGTACGATGGTGGTCATTGGTGCCGATTCTCTTGGTCACGCACTAAATTTATTTAAACTATCGCTGTCTTTTACTAATAGTAGATACAAGAAAGGGATGGCAACAATTTTAGAACTGTCAAATTAGTCTGAACTTAGATTTCCATACAAGTTTAGTCGTGATCTCGGAACGTGCCCACTAAAATACAAAGAAATGTAACACGTAAACTAATTTGACAGTTATTAAATTGTTGACATCCCTTTCTTGTATCTACTATTAGTAAAAGAGGGCGTCATCCTCCTCGCCTTTTCCCAATTATATTGGTGTCGGCTTCCAGTCTGTTGAATGATGAGTACAATAAAAACGTCTCAAGAGTAGAGTCGATTCATGCCATTTTCCATCGCTTTATTTTAAAATTATGTACCATGCTTCCATTGACCCAGCAACTTATTTCTTTCCAACGACGTCATAGACACGCGATCTCATTTATGCAGCATGTTCCAAATTCAGTTGACGCAACCGTTGATAAAAACGTGTGTTCGCGAGACAGCTGTCAAGTGAACTAATGACAGATGACAGTGTGGTTCCGGAACCATAACTCGGGTAACCATGTTGTTCTTCTAAACAGCGCATCTGTTTCTTTCAAACAAAAACAGGTATTATTGATCAAACATTGTAACTCGGGAATCGGCTGGAGGCTCACATTTCACAACACTAAAGGTAATTACAACATTCAGCTTCCACGTACACACTGAGCTTAAATACGGTGCCCGCTACACCGAAACGGAACAGTGGGGTTGAAAATATTCAAAAAACCTTGACAAAATGATAGTGATAAAGTCATTATCCTGATGCCTTACTATGAAATGAGGAATGTCTGTTCAAAACAAAATATATCCTAATGACCATAAGGTGGAAATTAGTCACTTTTTGTACAGCTAAGCATGCAAGTTTGCACCTTATGGTCATTCGAATATACAACGTGTTATTGAAATAACTGAACAACTCTTAAGGGGTCATTGTACACATCAGTACCAACAACTTTTACTATTGGACCAACCCTGAAATCGCGAAAAAAACAAACATTTCTGATCCCTAAATTTTTTCGATTTATGTGAACACAAATGTAGGGATCAGCCGATATTTTTTTTGCGATATCAGGGTTGATCCCATAGTAAAAGTTGTTCATACTGATGAGTATAATGACCCCTTAAGAGGTTTTCAGTTATTCCAATAACACGTTTTATGTGATTTTGAACAGACGCAGAAAAACTAGACATGACGAATAGAACAACCACTCTCTTGCATCGAACCTTTGATATGCCTGTAGGTACGGGCTCTGTTTTGTTTACATTATATTGTAATAAAACTTGCCCGCTTGCTGCGCAGCGCTAACTTTACGGCCGCCATATTGGACTGGATTGGCGAGTGCTGTAGGTACCTCAAACATTCAGCCATCTGCGGGGCAAGGAGCACTTCTCACAATACGAAGAGATCAGGCTTTAGTTCACCACGCTGGCCTACTGTGTGTTGGCAGAATACCCATACTATCTAGAACTTATGGATTAAATAAGATGGAGGTATAATGACAATTTTTTTTTTGTTAAGGTTTTTTGAGTAGGTATTCAAAGTTTTACAGTAACGTTAACTTACATCGAAACGTATGTAGGTATAATATTATGGCACGAATGGCTATTAAAAGAATATTATTTGCTCTACATCAATTTGTAAATTCGAAAATTTATCCTAAAAGTTTACGTGACGTAGTCTAAGGAGAAATTAGAATTCTGAAATTTTATAGACTTAATATTTTTTTATGTATTACAGTTGTTTGTCCATTTTTGGATTTACGCGAATGTTTTACTAAAAATATATAAAATGTTTTATAGGTACTATTTTTTATACGTTACGTTAGAGTCCATTTTTGCAAATACAAAATCGAATGAAATATATATTAATAACTCTCGTAATTTTTTTGGGTCATGCATGTAGCATTCTATCTAACCATTTATAATTTTTTATCCAGTCAAATAAGTATAAAGTGTGTGGTAAAAAATAAAGGAGAGTGCATGAACCTTTACACACAATTGGAAATCTACACATTTTCTTCGTTTATGAAATTTTCAATCAATATATGCGAAGTGGATTTTCAATTTAAAGTAATACAAACGTCTCGCGCAGGGCACATGTTGCTCGCCTCCACACACTTACTGACATACCATACACGTACCCTTTATATTATAATATAGTTAATTTGTCGTATAGAAAAGTTATTGCAAAGTGACGCCACTCACGGCGCCGAACGCGTGCCTACTCACAAACGTTTATTTTTATATAATTTTATTATTTAAATACAGCGTGGTTTACTAAAGACGTTGGAAGTTATTATTTTAAAAAAAAATGCATTTTGACATATGTCAAACCGAGTTTTTTAGATAAAGTAAGTATCTGTACTGTGTTATGTACCAACTTTTATGCGACTAAATGAATTGAATTGAATACCATCATTTTAGAGCTGATCAGCCATTTAGAAATCGTAAGTAAAATTCAAAATATCGTAGTAGTAAGTAAATACTTAAACAAGAATAACGTTATAATATAAGTAAACCACACGCTTCTACACACAATCGGACACTTTTACAATAATTAGTCATGCAAAAATACTTTTATAATATTCCTATGTATGTATATAATATATTGTACATACGTGGGCTATTTACACGCTACTACTTTATTAAATATTGGACTGGTGTATACAGAAGCAGTGGCAAAGTGAGTCGTACGTTAAATAGTAGGTTTTTATAGTACACAGCTGGTAACATTTGGCAAATTTTATTATAATATGAAATGGAAAAAATATGTTTTTAATACAACCAACTTTATACAATTTTACAAAAGCGTAACGAAACAACGTTTAGAAGTACCTATACACGTTTTTTTTTAACCTAGTCTACCACTACATATTATTCTCCGTTAGGACTTAGGACGTCACAAATTGACATTTACGTATGAAACGATACAAACATGGAACACTAATAAAGTCCGACAAAAATTATGACGTTTGTCTTATAGATAGCAAACGAAAAATTAAAAATGCTAACTCACTTCGAAAATATAAATAAATACGTCAGTATATTTCTAACTACACATAATTGAGACGTATTTTATCTCATAGTTGGTCCACAACCGTTAGTGGAACAGCAGCTTAAATTGCAATGGCGCCTTTTTAAACGTCAAACATTTTTGTACAGACTTTTTTATTATTATTTATACATCATTTATATAGTCGTCTCCTTAAAGTAATAGGTATACAGTATTAATAAAAACTATTTAGCCTATGCACCGACTAAGGATTTCGATTAAGTGTAATATTTTCATGGTTGTCAAATTCTCATTTCAAAAAAGAAAATTTTGGCGACATTTAACAGGGTTGGTTTCACCGCACTTTCACAAGACTTGTATTCTAAGACGTGCCTTTTAATAAATTCGTTTTTGCATTTATGAAATGTGTTAAATGGGAATTAGACAAGGCATCGCAGTACAATATACTCCTATAAACGAAGGGAAGGATAGTGATATGTAGCTATGGCACACGTGCTTCTAATATTCATAACATACGCTATAATAATACTTTAGATTCTCAACGAATTCGTGTAAAACCCACAAGCGCTTACCATCACACATTTATATTTGTTATCGTCAAGTAACTTTGACTCACTTTTATAAGCATGTTTAGGCCTTCTTTTACCATCCAAAACGAGCATCTTTGTATTTAATTGTTGGATGATTACATGACATAAGCTTATAAAGAAAAAAGTCAAGTTACTTATTCTTTCTCCGTGTAGTTTCTACCTCTGTTGCAAAGGATTCTAGTTATATTTATTATAGATATTTTACATAAACAATCCGAGATATATAATAATAAAACTGTGGAATTGAGCTCCGATAGGCTTATGTATTGGATTCGTTATCATAAAATTGCCTAAACCATACCATGTACCATGTTCTTGGAAATAAATAAATGTTATGAAATAAAATAAAAACCTTGTCTGTGGATCATAAATATTTTTAAAATTTTGCGGCACAGGAATGCAAAAAAAATGATTTTTAAAATAATAAATGTATAAATAATCAAGGAAAGAAAAAAAATAAAAAAACAGAAAATACATTAGCAGTGCATTTATTAAAATAAAACGACTGAGCACATCGAGGCGGACTGAGACGCCGCCGAGACGAGCGATACATGCCATTCAACGGGGTTGCCACAAGACAAAAATTAGACTACAACGGTAGAAAATTATACATAAACAAGTGTACAGTCAACAAATCGGAATCATGACCCACTCAGCTGATAATTCGTTTGAAATCGTCAAAACAGTAAGGTCTTCTTCTATGCTGCACTTAGGACATTTTGAATATTACAGAAACTGTATTAATACGGGTCAGAGGACTGTGCCATTTTGAGCTTTGTTATCAATGCAATAGATTTATAATTGGATTGGAAATTATGTTTTTGATAAAGCAGGAATTGTTTTGAATTTCGAATTAGCTGTCGTTTCACGTGCTTTTCCTACAAACAACTATATTTTTTATGAAACCTATACTAACTTTTTCGATTACAGAACATTAATAAAATAAAAATAAAAATGACAAATAATAAAACGTCAAGTATAAAATGGTGTCAAACATTATTTGGAGTTAAACATCAAGAATAAAAATTAGAAAAAACAATTATAGATTCTGCGGAAGACCACGTAGTGACTAATTAATTATCTGGCCGAATTTCTGCTAACATGTGGGCCTGGTGAGTGCCGGAAATGTAGGCGAAGTCGTCCAGATTTATTCTCGTGCAAATTCAGTTGACTTATTAGAAGAAACTATGTTACCGACAGTGCGAACGGTTTACCCGCGAGAAGAAGTTCCGAACTTCTTCTACGTTCACGATACCTGTCCAGTGCATACAGCAAGAGTTGTCACCAGATTTCATCAGCATTTTCATAGCCATCTAGGTCCCCGGATCCCAATACAAATGAAAATGTATTGGGCTTGATGGTCCAAATGTGGGATAATAGAAACGAGAGGACAAGGCAAGCACTTGATCAACGTTGTAACAAAATTTGGGATTATATGAGAGGAACGGACATTTGCAGTCGCCTAATCGGATCGATGCGTTCTAGACTATTGGACGTTATTGAAAACTATTTTGCTTTCTCTCGTTTTTAGGATAAATTAATTGTCATTCATTAATGTTATTTTGAATATTTTATTAACTATTTAAATAGTCTTTTATTGTGTATTTCCCTTATATTTAATTTAATTATGTTTTATAAATAAATAAATATTTTTGGGACATTTTTACACAGCACCATCTAGTCCCAAACTAAGCAGAGCTTGTAATATGGGTACTAGACAATGGATATAATACTTATATACTTTTTTTGTTGTTGTAAATACATACTTATAATAAACAAGAAATACCCAGACCAACACAAACACTTATGTTCATCACACAAATATTTGTGTTCTGTGGGAATCGAACCCACGACCTCGTGATCAGCAGTCCGACACTCGAACCACTAGACCACAGAGGTCGTCAAAATGCAGTGGGTATGGTGACTAAATAATAAAGAAGTGCTTATTATTGTGAGATTTCACAAAACTGTCGTCGCATCAATCCATGTCTTTGATCGACGCCATTCGGGTATTACGCAGTAATACCCTTGCAATATGGCATCGAATTTTTATAACAAGTCAGTCCATCATGAGGTATCGAAACTCAATGTGTCTATTGTCCGCCATCATGCGCGTTAGCATTTGAAAGTTATAACTTCACGTGCTTCACATGTTATGGTTAATGCCAAACGTGTCAAAGAAAGTTCACGATCTATATGCGTCAATATGCGTAGCATCTCTAGTACGTCTGTGCGTTCTATGCACGAAAGGGCACAGACCTACATAGGGAGACGACAATTTTATTGGTGAACGAACTGTCACTGTCAATAGCTAACAAAATTGATAACAAGTCTGTTGCCAGGGAAATATCTGTTTAAGCGAAATTCAACCTAATTGTATTAGAATGTCTGTAGGATATTAAGCTTATCGTGGGTCATGATTCCGATTTGTTGACTGTACACTCAAACAATAACTATTTCATAAAAGTTGCTAATTTCCCTTGTGTTGTCTATAAATCGCGGTGTCTCGGTCGGTCATCACTGCTTACACTTCTATGTATTACAATGCTTTGGTAAAATGGCTGGCAGACGCCCGCGGAAGCGGCGCGCGCCCTCACCACGGAACGTGACAATTTCGAAAATAGCAAGACCTGTCAATGTCACCATGACATAACTGACACCTGTCGACGTCACTGTGACAAACGTCAATGTCACTATGACGTAACTGACAGTCGGTACTTTAAAAACGTATGGAAAAACGGAATTTCAAGTAAAAAAAAGGTTGTAACTTGTTATACTGCCAGATATGACAGCTGTCAACACATGCAAAAGCTTGAAAAGTGGTGAAAACTGTTACATATCGAAAGATTGCAAATAATAAAAGTAATGTACGAGTTTTAAATAGAAAACAAAGGAATACATATTGAGCAACAAAAAATTGGACCGACAGCTAGTTTTGGAGTAGCAAGTGTTGAAGCTGCCATCATTATTTTGTTAGAGACAGATGATATAGACACTAGTAAAGCGCCATCTCTGTCTAAAAATGTCAACTTTAACACTTGACAGCACTTTTGAACGCAGAGTTGACCATGAAATTGTTTGACCAGTTTTGACATAAACTCCCAGAAAATTAAAATTCCTTGAAACATGACAACAGTAACTGTCATATAGGTCTTGTAAGCAAAAACAGACTGTAGTTTTGTGATGTGCAAGTGGCATTCAACCTTAGGTTGCAGTTTCATGATCAACTATACATTTTTATAAGCTTAAACAAACATTTATATAAATCCCTATCAATTACTGTCAGTTTTGTTTCTGAAGTTTTTTATGATAATCTGAGCCTTATTTAACTACAAAAGTTTTAACTGTCGATCCATTAGTTAACAAATATCAAACATAACCAGTACAAATCAGGCGAGTGAATAAAACGCGACACGATTATGGAAGAAGCCTAAGAGCCACTCTCGCAACAGTGGCGCAACAGTAGCGCAACTGTTATGCGACTATTTACAAAAATAGAGTTGTGCCACTGTCCCGCAGTGCGCAATGCCTTAATGTATAGAAAAAATGCACGTTAAAAATTAACACTAACGAGAGTTTAAACTAAATAATTAAAAGTAACTAAATTTAGAGGATAGACGAGGTAAAGGCAGCGAACGGGTCTCGCAAACAACCAACAAAATACATGAAATTTTCATAAAATTTTGAAACAACTGTGGTAAAAAAGTAATCCATTCGTTTATTTCACTGTTGCTAATCATTCCGTAATAGTTTCAAGATTTCTTTAAAATAAATACCTACCTAAATACGGTCTCACAAAAAACGTCTTAATTCGGAACTAATTTTCTATCTTTCTCAGTATTGTGTCTTATCATGCAAAAAATGTGTCTGTAAACACTTAGGTCCGTATTCCAGAACGATACTCAAGCGTTGATCACTGTTTAAAACTAGTTTTAAGTTGAGCTTTGATTTTAGAACGTCCCTCAAGCAGAGATTTGTTGATCACAGTTCAGCTGAGTTTAGTTTCGTTTTATATTGTCACCTGTTTCGGTATTTGGGCAGAAATTTGATATGTAATCACTCAAGTGTGGTCCAGACCACGCTTGAGTAGAGATTTCTATTATATTTCAGGTCAAATTCGTGTGTTATGTTGTTGAATTAAATTTTATAATTACCGTTCTGGAATAAGACCGATACTCAAGTAACGATTCTATCCTTAAGTAGTGATCAGGTGATTGGAGTTTAAACTGTACTTGAGGAAGCTTCTGTAATATGGGCCTTAAATTGAATTTATATTAATAAGACTATCCAACATTCTGCCAAAACCGCTATTTTATAAGTTTAAAATTTTCAATGTATGACCAGTGGCGCCCCATCTTGTGTACTTTTATGCCAAATTGTAAAATGTTAAATGTTTAGTAGGAACTTAATCAACCTTTTTTTAGCTTCCGTGACTATAGTATAAAATATATTCGACCATTTAGTTTTAAAATGAATTAACTTGGGTACTAACTGTTAAAAGCTGTCAAAATTGGACTTGTTACAAATATACCTGCCGGAAAATAATAAACCCATTTGACACAATCATCGACCATACGCCCAAATAGACGCCTTATAACAGGCAACCGATGTCTTTCAACACATCAGTCTAATACATCTGATGTAGGTCGCCACTATTCGCTACTTGAAAACTTCGAATCAGTTTCGACCACTTATATGAGCCGTCAATACTTCCGCGTTATTAAATAGCCAATAGCCACCTTGGTAGGGCCAATCGCATTGCAGTACCCCGCTTCCTCGTGAATCCTCGTACCTCAGCTAGTTGACAGAATTTATTGTACGCATTATATTCAACTACAGGCGTCTATTGGGGCGTATGGTCGATGGACACATGACATAATACATGACAAAGTGTCAAATTCCTTTATTATTATTATTATTCATTTATTAATCAGATAACAAGGATCTATAATGTGTTAGTTGTTCTTTATGTCTGGTAACTCTTAATTGGGAATCAATTCAATATTCTTTTGTATTAATACCTTTGGTTTTCCGAACCCTGCCTTTAACCTCGTTTAAGCACACACAAGTACATATTGCATATAGCTACAGTTACTCACACATACACACAACTGTGATGGCTAAGGACGCTTACAAGCCTTTCTACTTCAAAAAATCAAAGCAACTCATTTATTTTGCAGAAAATAGGAGACCGTCGAGAAAATCCACGGCTTAAAGAGTTAGATAGAGAGATAAGAGCTCATTCAGGGGCCGTATTATGAAGTATTAAAGCCATCAGGTTCCAGTGCGAGAGAGGGATGGCGCTATTCGCCCTGTATAGGTCTGTCTCTCTCTCACAACGGAGCAATAATGGCTTTAATACTTCGTAATACGGCCCCAGGGCATAGAATAGAACAACTCTTACTACGGGCACAGAGTATCTAATAGTATTAACGTACAGAACGGCCACTCACCGCCCCCCGCCAATTTAAGATTCCTCGCCCGCGCCCCGCATGCGCTCGCCGTTTGACGGCACTTGGACTGCACTATTGTAATGGACGTACGTCAATCGCGAGTCGCTATACAAGCACGCCATCTCTGAGAACTACTGAGAAGCGCTTGGAACCCAGTCGGTGTTACGAGCGGCGAGCATCCCTAACCTACACGCGTGTGTGCGTTCGTATACAGACGTAATCTTGTGTATGTAGGTGGTGCTAGCATTTATATTGTATTGAGTATCCGAGGCGCGAAATTAACTCTCCAACAAAAACGTTCTACGAAAACAAAAGAAATCTACACAACCATTGCTTTTTATTGTTGAATTCACTTTTAAATTAAGAAAAGTTATATTATTGCTTTTAATAAAAACTACTACTATAGTAGTCAATATTTAAGTTCATCATCATTTTTAGCCGAAAGACGTCCATTACTGGACATAGGCCTCCCCCAAGCATCGCCACAACGACCGGTCCTGCGCCTTCCGCATCCAGCGGATTCCCGCGACCTTCACCAGAACGTCGGTCCCCCTTGTGGGGGGCCTACCCACGCTGCGCCTTCCATATTTAAGTTAATGCTCATTTTTACACCAATTCAAAGTCACAGTAACGTAAAAACACTAAAAACAAAACAAGGAGAAATTTAAACGAGCGCGGGAACTATGACAATTAGAGGGCACCTTCATCCACCCCGCCCTTTGGCTGGTTCGCATTGGCTCGCATCGAGTGCATTTCGTCTCATTTCGTGGCTGGGGGGGACTGGATGCGGAAGGCAGAGGATCGAGCGTTGTGGCGCAACTTGGGAGAGGCCTATGTCCAGCAGTGGACTGCGATAGGCTGAGTTGATTGAGTGCATTTCGTCAACGATCGGTCAATCTCGGAAATCTTCGGTGCCGTGCGGCGTACGAATGTAGGCTAGTTTTTTTAAATAGTAAAGT
The DNA here is from genome assembly GCA_949699075.1 of Asteroscopus sphinx. NCBI lineage: Eukaryota > Metazoa > Arthropoda > Insecta > Lepidoptera > Noctuidae > Asteroscopus > Asteroscopus sphinx. The sequence continues at coordinate 3,389,486 of OX453030.1, read as the reverse complement.
ACAAATTATCTTCCATCCCACGCGTCAGATGATGTAGCTCGCATTTCATACATATTGTATGAGCGCCTTGCGTGCGCTCCGCGAAGCGTACGGGAATTATTTGTTTGAGCAAAAAAATGTTTAGAGATTAAATTGATTTGTCGTTACTTTATAACTATTCTTAAGTAAAGTAGATACGTACTATTGATTTTTTAGATATTTTGTGATTCTTTTTTAAGGTATTATGATTTATGAACTGGTAGTGCAGCGCACGAATGCACATAAGGGACAGCCGCCACTGATAGTAAGAACTCCTATTGTTCTTGCCATTTTATTTATATCAGTTGCTTTGATTTTGTGAAGCTGATTGATTGATCATGGATTCTAGCTTATCTGTGCCGAGTTTAGTCCAAATCCGTTCAGCCGTTGATGCGAAATCAACTAACAAACATGGAAACACTTTCAAAAACTTCCACATTCCTTACTATTATAATGGAATTGATTGAGTATGTAATCAGAGCACGTTGATGTAACTGACATACATAATGTACTTGTAGGTGTATATTATATAACAGGTTTAAGCTACAAAGAGCGCGAGGGACTGCATCAGAAGCGAAAGTAATGGCACACAGCGACGGACGGAAAAACATATCCAAACACGAAGAAAAAAAAAACGTAATTCTTACAGTACAATACAAGCCATAGACTCCAAAATATCAACAAACTTTTCTATAGTGATTTGAGCTATAGATCTACTTAGGCTGTTTTTTCTCTCTTGTCTTATTTAGTAAACAATCTTGGCATGTCTCTTTAAAGAGCCTTTATTCAAATAAGTACTAATAAAATATAATTACTAGTTCTGCACATGTAATTTGGTTAAAAAAGTTATTTAGTGTGTGAAATTGTTAACATTATGTCCTCAATAATTATTATTGACGAATTGCATTAAAAAGACATGCCAAGATTGTTTAATAAATAAGAAAGGAAGAAAAAACAAAGTGTAGGTTGTTGCCTAAATGGTATTGCCAATTCGCGTTTGCTAAACTGATGTATGAAGATGGAAAGTCTCATGTGATTGCACGGACGTATATAAGGGGTGCGTTCACTATTATCGTCCGACGACGGCGGACGACGCCCGGAGCGTTGTTTGGTCGTTCAGTTACTCGGAGTGATCGTCCGGGCGTTCACACCAAACCGTTCAGTATTGTGAGCGGGCGTCGTCGAGCGTACGCACCGGTCACCCCGTGAAATAGTAGGGTAAAAGACGCTCTGCTGTCATGTTGACAGATAATAGTATGAAATGACAGATAATTTGAGGTTTCGATTGTCATAATTGTCAGTGCTTCATTGTTCTAGTGTCAGTTTCATAAAGTCGCCCGAAGTCGTTCAGTAACTCTGACAAAATCGCAAATGATCGAGCGATATTCGCACCGGGTGACTTTCACACTGAGTGTGTAATAAGTGAACGTAGCCAAGGGGTGTTAGGGGGACCCACAGACCAGTAAGCTTCAAGACTCCGCATCAGGGCCCTGACAGAAGTTAGTTTGTTTTCCTGCCACATGTCGCCACCTGTCGCGGTTACGATTTTTTTTATCTGTGGGGTGTTTGATGCCATGACGTTCTAGTTATTATTGTCTTTGAATATTGTGTTAACAGCTGATCGAGTGCCAGTATTATCGTATTATCTTGTAATATCTTCGCTGTTTTAGCTTGAGTCGAGTTCTTCGAGACTCCAAATTCGACACAGTTTAATGATAAGATGATTCGCAAGTTACCGCTTCTGTTTTCAGTCCAGTATTGTGCGTGAACTTTTCGTCCGTCATAGGAAACAAGTGAAACTAATGCTATTTCTTATCCCCAAGAATGATAATTTAGAGCTTTGTTGTTGACATTCTTTGTGCCTACAAAATATAATATGAAAATGATGATGATCCTGTTTTATTTCCCTTAGTCTAATCTTAAAACCGGCCAAGAGCATGTCGGGCCATGCTCAGTATTATAGGGTTCCTTAAGTAGGTGTAATTACAAACGAATCAAATCGAATATTAATCATGGCTATTTTAGTTTTTGCAATAATCGGCAGCATTCGCGACTCAGAGCGTGTTGTTAGTAGCGCCATCTAGGGTTAAATTCAAGAAGCCAAATTTAAGACGTTTGTCATTTCAAAGTTACTTATTGTGATTTTTTCAAATAGAAAGTAGCTAAAGGAGCATTATTTGCTATGATCATTTTTCTCTAAGGTCAATGACCTTTGAACTAGGACGTTTTAAGTATTTTTCAGTTTTCTCTCTATAACTCAAAAAATTATAATCACATTATACTCGAAATAATTTTAAAAGAGAGTTTTCACAAAGGTCTATCAATGTGGAAGATTATAAGTTTCTACATTGCATAGTTTAGAAATGGAAGGGGGGGGGACACATTGCAAGCCACTTTGGCGGGCTATATTTCACAGATGGTACACCTGATAAAAAAGTGGTGTATCAAACATTACCTTCATTTTAGTAGACCTATTCAATGATATCCCACACGAGGGGGTGCAGCGAAAAAAAATTTTTTTTCTCCATTTCACATGTATGGACGCCACCCCTAAAATACGGAAAAACGATTCTTTTATTCTTTTAAAATTGAGATCTATATGTAGACTATTTTTTAACAAAATTTCATTTACTTATGTTTATAACTGTAGAAGTTATTAAGCTGTAAAGGATTAGGACAGACGGACAGACGGACGGACATGACGAAACTATAAGGGTTCCTTGTAGGACTTCGGAACCCTAAAAAGTACCTACCTATAACTACAGTATATATGGAGCTATGTCGACATAGAAATATAGCTATAGCTAGCTATCTACCTACACGCGATGGTAGTGACAAAATGCAGGGCGGCAATTTAGTGAAACTAAGCTCCGGAGTCACGGTCGCATCTGTAGCTAGCTACTAATATAGTAATCTGTGCTCCGCATAAACAAAGTTTTGTATTCGAACGCAGTCGTAAAACGTTGTTGGGGTCAGGGGGGCGAACGGCGCGTTATGATTGGCCGGCTCAAACGTTCGGTGGTATGATTCCTTATGATTGGTGCCGCTCGCTGACTGAGTGACGTTCCGATTGGCGGAGGGACGTATGATATGTAGTGGTAGAGCATATGCGTTGTGACCGGGGGTGTCCAGCTAACCGGCGTCTAGAGGCTTACTGGTCTATGGGGGGACCAGACCAATCAAATCGAATCGACGCAAATCGCTAATAACCGCCAAATACCTACCATGTATATCCGTGCCACAAAATAGTTTAGAAGCACGCGCCGCTTGGTTGTCATAGCAACAAACGAGTTTTGAAATGAAGTAGAATACGCCCGCCCCCTCCACCCACACATACTATGCGCCCGACGGAGCCAAATCCCCTGTAATTGCTGGCAAACGAAAATCAATTCTATATCCTTAAGTTAAGGTTCATAATTCATTAACTCCCACATAATGTGTAATGGCTTGGCTTGTATGTATTTTCGAAGTGAGATTATAAAGTTTGTTTACACAACCGTCCATCGCTCACGTAACGTAATATTACAAATAATTATTGCATTTTAACTATAAACAAGTATAATACTAGATTATATGTAGAGGTATGGATATGTGTTGCGGTTACACGACTGTTTTACTTCAGTCGGTTTTATCTGTATTACCTACAGACATAGTAAAAAATATAGACAAAGTGCTGCGATCAATTATAGTGAATAAAAAAAAACCGTGCTCCTTCGTGTACAACCAGCGCTCACGCACACACCATGCAACTGAAGGATATTTGCTTTGGCGATGCTTATGCGATAACGCGACATGTGTATTGAGGGGAGAGCACGGTTTGAGGTGCATGTGTGAGCGTGAGCGCTGGTTGTACACGAAGAAACATGGTTTTTTTTCGCTTCACTATAACTTCATCTATTTTTATTAGGTCTGTGGTATTACCAAGCAACAAAGATTGAGATTTGGAAATTTAAATTAAAAAAAAAAGAAATTGCACACGCTTGGAAAGATACTTTAAAGGAAACTTACAAGCATCTAATATAATATAACACTTTCAGGATAAATGTTTAACTATTAACAACAAAATACAAAACATAATTTTAATTCAGCATCCCAACTGTTGCGCTACAATCGCGCTGCTGAAAGTAGCTTAGTGTGAAAATCACTTTTTTGTGGAACATTTTGGTTAGTATGGAATATCAGCTACATAGGGTATTTGGCTATTACTGGAAATTTTCGTTTTCAATTTTATTTTGAAGATAGAGATTTGTTAAAAATTGATGACAAAATGGTAGGGATACATGCTTTTTAAGTTTTTTAAATGAGCATTATCTGTCCTTGTCGTGCGAAACGGTCATTGTACTGTGTTATCTGTAGTCACAATGGCGTCAATGTGTTATTACGACGTCAATAGCCTCTCTAAACTTGGGCATTATTAAAAAATAATGTTTCGCTGTTATAAAATGGTATAAAAATTCATAGTCAAATACCCTATCGTGAGTGTCTATGAAGAAAATCTCAAAAACAGCCATGGAATGAACAACAAACAAAATCATCGCACGCCACTACGTAAACTCAAGTTACTATAACACTGCAAAAAATATAAACATCTTTTGTAAAGTAGGTTTAGGATGGCGAAACGAGCTAAAGGCCCACCTGATGTTAAACGGTTACCTTTGCCCATAACAACTGCAATACCACATAGACTGTTGCCTAAATGGTACCGCAAGTCGGTTCGCCAAACTGAGGCATGAAGATGGAAAGTCTCATGTGATTGTAATGTCCCCGACACCCACCACGAGCACCGGAACACAGCAATGCAAGCATCACTGTTTGACCGGATGTATATTTTGTTTAAACTTTTTGCAGTAACATCAAACCCAAGTGAATATAGTGCAATTGTTAATAACATAAGTCGGCTAGCAAAACTAACACTAATACTATACCGCGGCGATACTCCGATACGAACAAATTATACTGAACCAGAAATCGTAGTCGAATCCTGCCCGCTTGCCGAAAATAAGTTTTTTTTTTAGGTATGTACTTTTTTTAGGAATTTTGTTTAGGTAGGTACCTAAATATTGTGTACCTGAAAACACACAAAACTGTCAGCATTGTGTGTCGTGATTCAGCATATCTTGTTACGGACAGCGACGTTACGAAAAACCAACCGCGGGTAGTTCGAGAAAACACCCGCCGCTCAAGACGATGACACCCACATACTTCAGTCTGCTCGTGACCACGGCCAATGCAACTTGACCGAAACGTCGAGGTTAGTCAAAATGTTCGTTATATTTTGATTTAATTGTGCGCGACAAGTCCCGTAAACTTAGTTCAATATTGTGTACCTACTTTTATTTTTATCCAAAGATGCAGCCCTAATGTTCTTGCGATTGCTGATAGGTCACGCGGACTCACGCGGTCACGCGCAGCTGCGGCGCAATAAGAACTTTACGCTCGAACACTTAGGTACATTTTCGCACGCAGCGGTCGGCGACGTGAAAGAGTAGGCTATTAAAGCAATAGGTATGGAATATTTTACAGGGAGTGCAATATCTGTTACGCAGTAACTAATAGGTAATCTGTGGTCCCGTGCTATTGGACAAAACATATCTCTATATCAACTGTGGCATTTTTTCTTCAGAAATCGACTTCGTTTCGAAAACGTCGTTCCGCACATCGTGCCACGACACCACATCATATCAAAAATCACTGCATTGAAAGCTGAATCATTTATTAACATTAAAGATTCAAAATTTAAATTGTAAGTAAATAAAAAATTAATCTGAGTGAAACTCAAGCAGAAAAAGACTTCGGATATCCTTTGTTCTTATTTCTTATTTGTCCGTATCGGAACACCGCACACACATGCACAGCACACGCACTCAAAAGCCAATAAACCACGTCCCGATAGAACGAAACGCAACACGACACTACACAGACTTAAGCAGGGTATACACTATGTCCGCGCACCAACTGTGTTTGAAGTTTGAAGCATCTACAACTGATGCAATGGAATCGGTACTTTATTTAGGCCCATTATTGTCCCAATGCGGGACACGAGTCTCTTTTCAGAATGAGAAGGTTATGACCTTAGTCCAGCACGCTGGCCTACTGTGGGTTGTCGGACTACACCCACCATCGAGAACTGTATGGAGCACTCTCAGGTGTGCAGGTTTCCTCACGATGTTTTCCTTCACCGTTAAAGCAAGTGATAATCAAATTCTGATCCGCGACACTTCAATCAAATCGAATAACAAGAAGCCTGATCCGGTCATGCATACATATGAAATAGCACTTAATTTTTATTGCGATAAGGTACAATTTACATATAACTTCTTTTTGTATGGTGTCGGGTAGAAAGCACTGACTGTGCTCACTTTTAGAACAGTTACAGACGCAAAAAGCACAGTTAGTGCTTATAGTGTATACACACAGCTTTATATGAACACTTATTCAACTCTCTATTGACTCAATATCTATATACTGTACATATTTGTGAATTGGAAGACATATGCATAGTTGTCGCTGCGTCTGTGTTGTTTCGTGTCGCGTTAGTTATATAACAAAGCTTTTCAACAATAAAAACTTGTGTCTAATAAATTACCCCTCTGTGATGACACAACTACAAAAAACTACAGGACTTGACTTTATTCGTGGTATAATAATGTTTCACCAGGTATTTGACAGCTAGGTCACGTGATTGGCCCAAATCTACGTCATTGGCTGTGGAGCCAATAGCGGGCTGTTATCGTGACATTTTTCAGTTTGATGTGCTGCCACTGTGTGTAAATAAATTACCCGAGCAAAATGCACTTTTTCATTTACTTGCTTCTACAAAGAATCACTTTCGAACTAGTAATTTTATACAGTTTCCTTTAATAACTAATTAGATTAATAACACGAGATAACAAATAGGCTAGTTTGGAATTAATTTTATATTCATTATCTCCTTTATTGTATCGAAGATTTAAATCAATGGCAACACATTGTAGAAAGAGAATACTTGGTGAAGCAAATTAATATACCATGATTTTATTATTGAAATTTTTTGTCATTTTAGTGAAAGTTGATCGATAAACGAAACGAAACGATTTGAAAACCGAACGGAATCGGAAACGCTATTCATAGTACTTTATAATTTTCACATCGATTGAATACCGACAGCAAATGGCTCTCGCAAGCGTTTGTGTAGATTCGACGGCTACGATTCGTCAAAAATTTTAGATTTCGGATTTTAGCGCTTAACATAACAACATAACATCACGCCTGTATTTCCCCAAAGGAGTAGGCAGAGGTGTATACTACACCCACATTTCGCCAGTTATGTTATAGTCCCATGTAATAGGGGGCGAGCCTATTGCCATTGACCGGGCACAAATCCAGACTCCGGGCTGCTACTGAGAATTTCCTAATGAAAAAACCCAATAACACTTTGCCCGACCCGGGAATCGAACCCAGGACCCCACGCTCAGCAGTCGCGCTTGCAACCACTAGACCAACGAGGCAGTCAGTTTTAGCGTTTAGAGAACGCATTTACTTTCCTTTCGTATTCGAACGGTTGTGAATAAGGGGGGCAGATATCAAGCGGTTAACTTTGCCCTTATGGGCAACTGCAATACCACCTAGGACCTAGGCTATTGCCTAAATGATATTGCAAGTCACGTTCCCCCAACTGAGACATGAAGTTGTAAAGTCTCATGTGATTGTAATGTCCCCGACACCCACCACGAGCACCGGAACACAGCAATGCAAGCAGCACTGGTTCACGGCCTCAGTTGTTTTCCGCCTTCTAACTCCCTACAATTTGGTGTTTTTCTAACATAATTTTGTAGTGTATATCACAGAGGGAAGTATTCGAGCTAATATGTATTTTATTACAATAGAAATAAGGTATTATATTGCACAAGCAGACCAAGTCTCATTGCACTTACTGCGCCCCACAGTTCGGAGAGAATACACATCAAACATGTAGTTGGTAACTCATTAAGTTGAGCGGCACACCTGACATCCCTCCTCTCGTTGCCTCTCTTTCAGTTCTGTACAAAACGACAGTGACCGCAGAAGTCTGATTTTTTAGGTGTTGTCAGCCTCTTAACCATCAGATGAGGTGGCGGTCTATATGTTTTTTTTAGTTTTGTGACGTGTATCTCTCCGACTGTATCCAACTTACAAAGGCGAATATGTTGAACCGAATGCATTGTAAAGCGCTTTAATATAACAAGCGAGGACAGGACTAGGATAGTTAATAAGTAATAAGGTATCAAATGCATGCCTTGCGTATACTAGACCTTATAATATGCGCTCTGTTTACGGTCGCGAAGACTAAAAAAAATCGTAATCGTAGAACGTGCCTACATTGAGAAATAAAGTTATTTGTATTTTGTCATTTAAACCGCTAAGATTAACACTTTGCGGGACTGAATCCCTCCCTGAAACTGAAAACCTCTCAGAAATAGATAGAATGGGCTAGTGGGCAGGGATAGTGCAGGATATTTCAGAGCCTTTCTCAGCAGTCCTTATGACCTGTTTCTATAAATACTGTAACAAAAACCTGCAAAAATGCCTTATTGTGCTGTTTCTAACTGCAGAAACAAAAGCTGTAAAGTACATTTCTTTTTTTTTCTTTTTTAGGGTTCCGTACCCGAAGGGTGTCAAACGGGACCCTATTACTCTCGCTACGCTGTCCGTCCGTCTGTCTGTCACAGGGCTGTATCTTTTGAACGGTAATAGATAACTGGTTGAAATTTTCTCAGAATATGTGTTGCTATGAGGTGTATCACGACAAATACTAAAAACAAAAAAAAGTCTAAAACCAAAGGGGGTCCCCATACAAGAAACCTCAAAAAACATGCATTTTTTTCAACGTTTTTGTTCTTGCTCTATCTTCAAAACAGTAATATATTACAGCGTCAAACTTGGTCAGGTTATAGTGCATATTATGTAGTTTAGCAACAAATACTAAAAATAGGACAAACATAGACACATGTGGTGGTACCTGCATAAGAAAGAGATGCAAAAATTCACATTTCGCGTACGTTCGTTGATGTCTTTTGAAAAATTCTCTAAAATAAAATCAGTTTCTACGGGGTATCACTTCAATGGGTGGTACGGAGCCCTTACTGCGTGAGTCTGACTCACACTTGGCCGGTTTTTTTTAATAATGACGTCAAAATGTAAGGCGTAGTTTGTTCAGAAAGTTGCCACGCATGAATCGCAGCAAGTAAAATTGTGATAACAACCATTCTATCTATTTATGTGGAAAACCTCTTAAGGGCTCATTGTCCTCATCAGTATGAACAACTTTTACTTTGTGACCCTGAAATCGCGAAAAAAAATCATCAGCTACATTTATGTTCGCATAACTCGACAAAATGTATGCAACAGAAGTTTTTTTTGATTACTGGATTGGTTCCATAGTAAAAGTTGTTCATACCGATGAGTACAATGACCCCTTAAGAGGTTTTCAGGTATTTCAATTACACCTTGTATATTGTCCCGCAAAGTGAAGTAGCTTAGCGGTAAAGTCAATCGGATCTTGAACCCAGAAGTTGCAGAATCATATCCTGCACCCGAGCGCATCATTTCATAATTTATATCTTTAGATTTCGTTCTGCTTGCGTCAATGCGACAAAAAACAAGATTTAAAGTATTTTTTTGTGTTCAAAGTAAAGTCTTCGCCACACCAAACGCGGAGACGGTGCGTGAATTGTAAACTAAAAAATTATGTATGGAATTTTGATTTCTAATAAAAAATAAATAACCATGTCGCAATAAATCGCAACGCGGGTTGTATCGACGCATCGTTCACGCGTTTGGTGTGGCAAAGCCTTTAAATTATCGAGTATAGGAAATTTTGTAAAAACAAATGATATTTTCATATAATAATAAATATTATAATAATAAAATTAACAACCAGAAACAGAGCCTACATACAAATAACCCACACAACACCGCCTCGTTAGAAATACACGTTAAAATAAACGAATCTTAATAATAATATTACATACTGACGTTACAAACGCACACAGGCGCAACTCTCACGCACACAAACGCTATAATAATAACCTAACATTATGTATATACAGGCACCCACACGCACAAAACTAAGGCCGCCAAAATAACAACTAAAACCAACTATATGCTTTATTATGTAGTATATAGAGTTATATTCTCAATGATACGGTAACTAGATAACACTATTTATAAATGATACGAAGATGTTTCTTTATTTTCACATATTCCTAATTTCTGTAAGCCAGGATCTACAATGGAGACCAACCGTAACAATGGTGCGAACTCAGCTCAGGCGCCAAGCTGCTAACCGAATTCAAGCGCCAAGGTACAAACACAGCTCAGGCGCCAAGCTGCAAACTCAGCTCAGGCGCCAAAACACAGTTCAGGCGCCAAGCTGCAAACTCAGCTCAGGCGCCAAAACACAGTTCAGGCGCCAAGCTGCAAACTCAGCTCAGGCGCCAAGCTGCAAACTCGGCTCAGGCGCCAAAACACAGTTCAGGCGCCAAGCTGCAAACTCAGCTCAGGCGCCAAAGTGCAAAAACCTAGCTCAGGCGCCCTGGCCATTTCATCACCACCCTCCTCAATGATATGGTACATGCTACACACAGAGCCCGGGCGGCGGGGTTCGTTTAACGCTCGAAAATAATCATTTGTTACATAAAAAGGCAAGTTTGAGCAGAGTAAAATAATTTCTCCCCCCACAAGGTGGACCGACGACCTGGTGAAGGTCGCGGGAATCCGCTAGATGCGGGAAGCGCAGGACTTGTCGTTGTGGCGATGCTTGGGAGAGGCCTATGTCCAGCAGTGGACTGCAATAGGCTGAGTTAATTGATTGCGATGTCATATACGTCTTCATTGGATTAAATGCTCGAAGCCAGTTTCTACCCCAATGAAAAACAGGCGTGATAGTATTTCTTTGTCTTCGTATCATTTATAAAAGCGCTCGGTAATATTAAAAAACGACTTTTTAGTATACCCTTCAGATATTGACGTTTTGAAGTATAAACAATCATATGCAAGAAATTTTTTACCATCAAGACGCCATCTATCCGCAGTGTATAGAACTATTCGTCAGTTTTGAGTAACAAATAATAGAGCAAAGGCTCAAGACACTTGATAATGTCTGACACACACGACACAACTTTACGACACAATAAAGTTCCTCTCTACACTTATGTCGACACTTAGATAGTAAGACGCGAGATAGAAGTGACATCAATCTCGTGAAATGAAGTGTTTTGTAGTTTATATAACACATACGCTGTCTACTGACTAAAACGCGGCTAAGCGACAAAACAATTTTCTAGAGTTTTGAGAAAACCTCAAGGAAAAGTCGAATTGTTGTCACTTGGTACCAAAAAAATCTTTCACTAGGCTATTCCTGAGATTACTCTGGAAACAAGTGACATCAATTCAAGTTTTTAAACTTTCGCGAATTTCACTCATATTGAACTATGTTTGAGAGGATGGACGAGAGGAGATTGACGAAACAAGTATACGAAGCGAGTGTGGATGTGAGTTGGAAGGGGACGACCTCGGCGAACGTATCGCGATCAAATCGCGGATGTTCTCGAAAAATGCCAGGTTAAGAGTTCTCTAAACCGACGAGCATGCATGACGAGGTTAATGGACGTAGATGAAGCGAAAGAGGTGTGTCAGGATCGTAGCAGGTGGAAACCCATAGTCTCTGCCTACCCCAATGGGAAACAGGCGTGATAATATGTATGTATGAACTTGGTCACGAGCAATCTGCTCCAACGACCACGGACGGACTTTGCAACTTGACCGAAACGTCGAGGTTAGTCAAAATGTTCGTTATATTTTGATTTAATTGTGCGCGACAAGTCCCGTAAACATAGCTCAATATGTTCATATATCGTGCGGGCGAGCAAAGACTAATGAACTTTGTAAAGAGTTCTCATTTGACCCATTTACTTCAAGAAGCTCTACGGTACGCAATGTGCTAAATAAGGTTGGGAAAAACGACTTGAAATCGTAAGCGTGTTTAAACGTTGTGCTTTTTTCTGCCAACGAATTTTTTTTACGCTTTAGCCGCTTTTCGTATTTCACTTCTAAAAAAATTGACTTTTATTTGTCTACATTACACTATTCTATTTACATTTAAACTATTTACAAAGTTCACTAAAAACTATAAAAACAAACTACAATCATCGCGTAATTACCAAGGAGAACATTCAAAAACGCATTCACTCGTTGACGACGAAAAATAAACTAAGCGCCAAAGCAAAAGCAAATCAATCAAGGTCAAAAACGTCTAAAATGTTTAAACGATACGAAAATAATCAACAAAATAAAAAAGTGCTTTCTCTAAACAAATTTTACGTAAACGAATAAAATTTAATTCTGCCGGTTTCAAACCACCACCAGTCAACTTTGAAATTGAGTCTTATATTCATAGAAATAAGGGTACATTTCAATCGTACTATTGAAAGCATAAGTTTGGTTTACGAAAAAGTCTAAACGAAATCTGCTTTAATCACAAAGCGTGCTTATACGATTTTTTTTTAATTAGACTTTTTTAAGCGCTTTTTGTTTAAACGCCCACTTCTAGTGCTAAACCTTGACTTCTTTAGAATGACTGAATAAGTAATATTCAAGTATTTTATGTAATATTTTTCAACTCTAATCAATTGTAGTTAATTTATCATATTACTATCCGTGGAAACCTGTAATTGGCTTAATGTAACCTATGCTAGCTGTTTATTAATTTTTATATAGCTGTTGGTTTTCCTAATTATAAATAAATAAATAAATGACATCAATTCAGTTTTTTCTCTGAAATTTTTGCAAATCTCAAAATAAAATGTTTTGTCGCTTTATAGTGGACGGCAGTACGAGCCTCTTCTCAAAATGGGTAGTGTTTAATTCCAGGAGTCTTACTCCCGACTGGTTCGAGCTCTGAACCAAATCGAGTTAATGTCAATTCCTAGACGAATGCAGTACGAATTGACGCTAACTCGAATTCAAATTCGATTGATACAGCACTCGATCCAGTCGAGAATAAGGCCAGATAATGGTTTACTTAAAACGGGACTTATTAATTTAATGGTGTAGTTTACACTTCATTGTCTTCTGAAGAAGAAATTACTGATGTCACTTCTGTTTCATGTCAGACCTAGAGTCTTCTCAAAATCCATGTTTTTTTTTTTAGAATGCGTAGTTTCTTCTCTGGCATATAATGGCAAAACGAGCTAAAGGCCCACCTGATGTTAAGCGGTAACCTTTGCCCATAACAACTGCAATACAACCTAGACTGTTGCCTAAATAATATTGCAAGTCTGATTGAAAAGTCTCGAAGAAATTTTGAGAAAACCTTCTATAAGACAAATACAAAATATAAAACAACGGTCATACATTTCACGTCCATATTGTCCTTACTTCGTCCGTTGTAAATTCAAACTTGTCACACATAGAATAAGATTCTTCTCGGTACAACGATGACCAGTAGTAGCCGACACGGTGTGAGTGTGTGCGTGTTGTGTGTGTGTGTTCGTGAGTCGAGTCACTCGGCGTTACTGAAGTACTCAGACGCGTTACCGCGGCAGATTGGACACGTTCGGTTTGACTGGAAGAGAAAAAATATATTATAATATATTGATTATTTTTATTGAAGAGTTTTTCCAAATCAGTTTTGTCCTTACGTACGAATATCGTTTCTGAAAACGTAGCTCACAGGAACAACAGGGTTTTTGTTACCTACAGTATAGTGTCGACTCACGCACAAGTTGTAGCTGTAGTATAGTGTCGACTCACCCGCAGCCACTTGTCGACGCACTTGGCGTGGAACTCGTGCGCGCAGGGCAGCACGCGCAGGGTCTGGCGCGGCTCGAACTCGCACATGCACACCACGCAGCTCGTCTGCTGGCCACGCACAACTTGTAGCTGTAGTATAGTGTCGACTCACCCGCAGCCACTTGTCGACGCACTTGGCGTGGAACTCGTGCGCGCAGGGCAGCACGCGCAGGGTCTGGCGCGGCTCGAACTCGCACATGCACACCACGCAGCTCGTCTGCTGGCCACGCACAACTTGTAGCTGTAGTATAGTGTCGACTCACCCGCAGCCACTTGTCGACGCACTTGGCGTGGAACTCGTGCGCGCAGGGCAGCACGCGCAGGGTCTGGCGCGGCTCGAACTCGCACATGCACACCACGCAGCTCGTCTGCTGGCCACGCACAACTTGTAGCTGTAGTATAGTGTCGACTCACCCGCAGCCACTTGTCGACGCACTTGGCGTGGAACTCGTGCGCGCAGGGCAGCACGCGCAGGGTCTGGCGCGGCTCGAACTCGCACATGCACACCACGCAGCTCGTCTGCTGGCCACGCACAACTTGTAGCTGTAGTATAGTGTCGACTCACCCGCAGCCACTTGTCGACGCACTTGGCGTGGAACTCGTGCGCGCAGGGCAGCACGCGCAGGGTCTGGCGCGGCTCGAACTCGCACATGCACACCACGCAGCTCGTCTGCTGGCCACGCACAACTTGTAGCTGTAGTATAGTGTCGACTCACCCGCAGCCACTTGTCGACGCACTTGGCGTGGAACTCGTGCGCGCAGGGCAGCACGCGCAGGGTCTGGCGCGGCTCGAACTCGCACATGCACACCACGCAGCTCGTCTGCTGGCCACGCACAACTTGTAGCTGTAGTATAGTGTCGACTCACCCGCAGCCACTTGTCGACGCACTTGGCGTGGAACTCGTGCGCGCAGGGCAGCACGCGCAGGGTCTGGCGCGGCTCGAACTCGCACATGCACACCACGCAGCTCGTCTGCTGGCCACGCACAACTTGTAGCTGTAGTATAGTGTCGACTCACCCGCAGCCACTTGTCGACGCACTTGGCGTGGAACTCGTGCGCGCAGGGCAGCACGCGCAGGGTCTGGCGCGGCTCGAACTCGCACATGCACACCACGCAGCTCGTCTGCTGGCCACGCACAACTTGTAGCTGTAGTATAGTGTCGACTCACCCGCAGCCACTTGTCGACGCACTTGGCGTGGAACTCGTGCGCGCAGGGCAGCACGCGCAGGGTCTGGCGCGGCTCGAACTCGCACATGCACACCACGCAGCTCGTCTGCTGGCCACGCACAACTTGTAGCTGTAGTATAGTGTCGACTCACCCGCAGCCACTTGTCGACGCACTTGGCGTGGAACTCGTGCGCGCAGGGCAGCACGCGCAGGGTCTGGCGCGGCTCGAACTCGCACATGCACACCACGCAGCTCGTCTGCTGGCCACGCACAACTTGTAGCTGTAGTATAGTGTCGACTCACCCGCAGCCACTTGTCGACGCACTTGGCGTGGAACTCGTGCGCGCAGGGCAGCACGCGCAGGGTCTGGCGCGGCTCGAACTCGCACATGCACACCACGCAGCTCATCTGCTGGCCACGCACAACTTGTAGCTGTAGTATAGTGTCGACTCACCCGCAGCCACTTGTCGACGCACTTGGCGTGGAACTCGTGCGCGCAGGGCAGCACGCGCAGGGTCTGGCGCGGCTCGAACTCGCACATGCACACCACGCAGCTCGTCTGCTGGCCACGCACAACTTGTAGCTGTAGTATAGTGTCGACTCACCCGCAGCCACTTGTCGACGCACTTGGCGTGGAACTCGTGCGCGCAGGGCAGCACGCGCAGGGTCTGGCGCGGCTCGAACTCGCACATGCACACCACGCAGCTCGTCTGCTGGCCACGCACAACTTGTAGCTGTAGTATAGTGTCGACTCACCCGCAGCCACTTGTCGACGCACTTGGCGTGGAACTCGTGCGCGCAGGGCAGCACGCGCAGGGTCTGGCGCGGCTCGAACTCGCACATGCACACCACGCAGCTCGTCTGCTGGCCACGCACAACTTGTAGCTGTAGTATAGTGTCGACTCACCCGCAGCCACTTGTCGACGCACTTGGCGTGGAACTCGTGCGCGCAGGGCAGCACGCGCAGGGTCTGGCGCGGCTCGAACTCGCACATGCACACCACGCAGCTCGTCTGCTGGCCACGCACAACTTGTAGCTGTAGTATAGTGTCGACTCACCCGCAGCCACTTGTCGACGCACTTGGCGTGGAACTCGTGCGCGCAGGGCAGCACGCGCAGGGTCTGGCGCGGCTCGAACTCGCACATGCACACCACGCAGCTCGTCTGCTGGCCACGCACAACTTGTAGCTGTAGTATAGTGTCGACTCACCCGCAGCCACTTGTCGACGCACTTGGCGTGGAACTCGTGCGCGCAGGGCAGCACGCGCAGGGTCTGGCGCGGCTCGAACTCGCACATGCACACCACGCAGCTCGTCTGCTGGCCACGCACAACTTGTAGCTGTAGTATAGTGTCGACTCACCCGCAGCCACTTGTCGACGCACTTGGCGTGGAACTCGTGCGCGCAGGGCAGCACGCGCAGGGTCTGGCGCGGCTCGAACTCGCACATGCACACCACGCAGCTCGTCTGCTGGCCACGCACAACTTGTAGCTGTAGTATAGTGTCGACTCACCCGCAGCCACTTGTCGACGCACTTGGCGTGGAACTCGTGCGCGCAGGGCAGCACGCGCAGGGTCTGGCGCGGCTCGAACTCGCACATGCACACCACGCAGCTCGTCTGCTGGCCACGCACAACTTGTAGCTGTAGTATAGTGTCGACTCACCCGCAGCCACTTGTCGACGCACTTGGCGTGGAACTCGTGCGCGCAGGGCAGCACGCGCAGGGTCTGGCGCGGCTCGAACTCGCACATGCACACCACGCAGCTCGTCTGCTGGCCACGCACAACTTGTAGCTGTAGTATAGTGTCGACTCACCCGCAGCCACTTGTCGACGCACTTGGCGTGGAACTCGTGCGCGCAGGGCAGCACGCGCAGGGTCTGGCGCGGCTCGAACTCGCACATGCACACCACGCAGCTCGTCTGCTGGCCACGCACAACTTGTAGCTGTAGTATAGTGTCGACTCACCCGCAGCCACTTGTCGACGCACTTGGCGTGGAACTCGTGCGCGCAGGGCAGCACGCGCAGGGTCTGGCGCGGCTCGAACTCGCACATGCACACCACGCAGCTCGTCTGCTCGCCGCGCCGCGCCGCCGCACAGAACTTGTAGCTGGCCAGCGCGTCGATCTCGTGGCGCGCCAGGCCGCGCGGCTTGGCCTCGCCCAGCCGCTCGGCCAGCGACAGCAGCGCCTCGTAGTTCTCCGGCTCGGTGGTGTCGGCTTCCTCGCCGCCGGCGCCGGTGCCGCGGGCTTCGGCGTACGGGGACAGGGGGAACATTGCGAGCAGGTTTAGGAACACCTGAGGAGTTAAATTAAGTCTTTTTTATTCATAATCAAGTTTTTTTCTTGGTAATCAAGTTTTTTCTTCATAATCAAGTTTTTTTTTGTGTTACATTTTTCCTATCGCTTTCCTGCAATCTGTGGGAGTGATATCGTGAAAAAGGACGAAAGTGTGAAACGGAAAGCCGCGGGGAAGCGCGCGCGATTTGATTTGACCAATGAGCGAACGCAGTGCTAGAGTTGGCAGTCAGATGGTAATGTATGTGTAAACTATATTTATAAATGAATTTACTGTAGACTGTAGATAACCAGTTTCTGAAAAAAGTGTAGATCATTGATAAAAAATGCAATTGAGTAATAATGAATAATTAGAGGAACAAATATTTCAAGCTTTTTTTAACCGACTTCAAAAAAAGGAGGAGGTTATGTATTCGACGAGTTGTTTTTTTTTTCATTAAATTTCGAGCATAATTTCTGGCGCTGCTCAATTCATATATTCAATTTTGATTAAAAAAACAAAAAAATTAATTTTCAAGGATAATTTCTTTGATATTAATAATTTCTGAAATATTTATAATTTCTGAAATGTTTATAATTTTAAATTAATTCTAATGATTTCGTGAGTTGCAGAGATGGGTGTGGGATGACAGATGCATCATATGCATCTACTGTAAGGCTCGCTCGCTTTTATAAGTTTTTTTTAAATTAATATTAAAATTCATTTTTTCATAATCAAGTTTTTTATTCATAATCAAGTTTTTTTATTCATAATAAAGTATATTTTTCTATAATCAAGATTTTATTCATAATCAAGTTTTTTATATTCAAAACGCAAGTCGTTTGACCACTACCGGCCAAAATTAATATCCAATCTATCTACGATTTGCCCTACTAAAGATAGAAATTTGACATAAGCTCCATACAAAATATGTCAAATTTCTATCTCTAGTAGGGTAAATCGTGGAGAGATAGGATATTAATTTTGGCCGTTAATCACCTAGTATTAAGCGGTGGTACGGTCGATGGTACACGCTTGCCCAGCAAAAACGTATTCACTCGAGCCTTGAAGACCATCAAATTATACGTGGGACACTCAGAAAGTTTTGCGAAACTAAAAAAAATTGTTCTATACGTACATATATTTTTATCAAATCTTTTCAAAGTACTTTCTACCAGCCTCTATACAAAGATTCATGCGCCTAAACCAGTTTTCAAAACACTTTTTCCAGTCCGCCGCAGACACCTCGTTTACAGCCTGCTCGAACGCAGCCAGCGCATCTTCCGGCGACGAAAATTGTATCCCTTTGAGCTGATTTTTTATTTTTGGGAATAAAAAGAAGTCACACGGTGCTAGATCAGGGCTGTAAGGAGGGTGACCCAGGAGTTTGACTGGCGTGCTGTCCAGGAAGTCCCTCGTTTTGAGTGCGGTGTGCGCAGGTGCATTGTCGTGGTGGAGCAGTAGCCCGCGGAGCCCTGTGTTTGGTCGCTTGTTGCTTATAACAGAGAAAACTTCTGGCAAACATTTGGTAGTATACCATTCGGCATTAATGCTTCTTTGATCCCGTAAGGGAATTGATACCAAGTGGCCAGTCAAATTAAAAAAGCTAGCGATCAAAATCTTACCCCCGCTTCTAGATCGCTTCACTTTGGTAGGCGTTGGCTCATTTTGAAACACCCAAACAGTCGACTGGCGCTTGGTTTCTGGGTCGTATTGATAAATCCAGGACTCATCACCTGTAACGATGTCGTAAACACGCCGAGACGAGCCTGCTTCAAATTTGTTAAGCATATCACGGCACCATTCCACCCGGGCCTGCTTCTGAGCATCGGTGAGGTTGTGCGGCACCCAGCGTGATACTATCCTCCTCACGCGAAGATGGCTGTGTAGAATCTCGTGAACGCTTCCCGATCCAATCTTCAATATGTGTTGAATCTCCTGATATGTAATTCGCCTATTGTCTTGGATTAAATTTTTCACTGCTAGCACGTTTTCTTCGGTAACAGCCGTCAAAGGGCGACCGCTTCTTTCGTCATCCCCCAAAGTTGGTCGACCGCGCTTGAATTCGTTATACCAACGATACACGGTTGCCTTGGAAGGGCCTTCATCCATGAATGCCATTTGAAGTCTATCGTACGATTCATCCGGTTTCAGGCGACACTTGAAATCGTATAAAATCATAGCTCTAAAATGTTCCCGGCGCAGATCCATATTTCAGTGAGACACAATACTTTTTTGATTGACGCGCGGGCGCTCCTGAGCTGCGAGTTCAAATCCTGCGACGCTCTGTTAAAAAAAATACCTAAAAATAGATCCAGTATCTTTTTTGAAGTATCTTGATAATAAAACACAAAACTTTTATGAAGACCACAAGTGAACATTGTTATCCAGACGACAAAGTGAAAACAAACAAAAGTTTAGAGAGTGACAACAAGAAGACATAAAATACGACAATAAATGTATACAAAGTGATTACCATCAAAAAACAATATCAACAATTATCTATCATAACTAATTAACTAAAAAAAGTGGATAAATAAACACCAATAAGTGAAAAAGTGTGGTTCTCCGAAACAAAGACAGTGCAAAAAATTCCTAACGCATGAATCATTTTAACGGCTGTAAATAAATTTGAAATCTAATAAACACAATAAGGTGCAAAAATTCAACCTTCGCTTCAACTGTACGAATAGCACGGTTGGCGACCAGCGCTGGATAGCAGCGGTTTGACTCACGTTCGAATCCCACGGCGGGCGATTCTTTTTGAAAGTTATTTCGCAATTATCTAAATTATTACCTAGAAATAATGTCAGAAGGAAACGAAAACATAACATTACGACGACGAAAACAGTTGTTTAGATCAAAGTCAATAGACTCGCTGAGTAATGACTCATCATTGGACGAAACAGGTTCCGACTTAAACGCAAGAAGTCTTGAGCTATCAACAGGGATCAGTAATACTTACTTAAATGAAATCAAAATTGAAATGACTCAGTTAAAAGAACAACTAGAAAGTACACGTAATGAATTAGAAATTATAATTTTGGAAAACAACGAACTTAAGAGTACTATATCACGTCAGCAGTTACACATCAACACACTTAAGGAAGTTTGTACCAGTCCTCTAAAATCACAAAGATTGCAATTACTATCAGCACGAAAAAGAAGTAGAAGTTCAATTACAGATAATCTGCGTTTATCTATGGAGCAAACCGAACACTCTCCCTGCAACAATAAAATAGACAGCATTCAAACCTCAAAAACATTTTCACACCCACCCCAACTAAATAAAAACCACTTCAAAACACAAAATGAGAAAACCACTTCACAAATAGAAAATACCAATGAATATACCCAATCGAATATCGGTAAAAAACATAATATATTCATATTCGGCGATCAACAAGCACATGGGCTAAACAGAAGTATGATGAAAACCAGATTAAATAAATGGAACGATAACTACAGGATTACGTCGATGATAAAACCAAACGCAACAAGTACGCAGATCTTGAGCAGCTGCAATGAAGATTTTCTGAAGACCCTGAATCCCGATGACATCATAGTATTAGTCCTAGGCTCAAACGACAAATACCCGTATGTACTAATATCAGAAATATGCAATGTGATACACAGCCTTCGCACATATACTGTATTTTTAACAAGTGTTCAGTACAATCCATATCTAAATGAGCAAATGATAAATGAAAAGTTAGAATTAATAACCAAGAACTATAAAAATTGTAAATACCTAAAAATACTCAATGATACTCAATATAACAATAATGTAAATTATCCTATGAGTTACCATAAAAACTACCTCTTACACTTATGTCTAAAATTGAACACTGAAATAGATTACAAACGTTACCAAAATGAAATAATAAACCAGTACAAAAGTAAAAAAACAATATCAAACTACCCTTTAGTACAACCAAGTGCCATAGAACCGAAAATAAAAATAAAAAACACTATACAAACTAAAATTACAACATTTTTTACGACAAAAGAAAAATCTAAATCATCCCCAAACACTATTTGTTTTCGCAGAACAGATTAAAATAGAAACCGTCACACTAATACACCAAAACATTGCAGGCATACTAAACAAACAAGAACTATTTGAAGTAGCCATTGCCGATCTTGTCAAAACTATAGGTAAAATAGACATTATTTGCCTTACAGAAACATTTATCAAACGCGGCTCTGAACCCAACCTTAGAATAGGTAACTATAGACTAGTGTCATTCTTCTCGCGACCTAACCAACGTAGAGGTGGCTCATGCATTCTTTTAAAACATGATCTAGATTATAAAGAAATCAATAACCTTCCCCTCTCAGTTCCCGGCCATTTCGAGTGCTGCGCCATCGAAATTATTAAATTTAGTCTAATAATAGTATGTATTTACAGGACACCTACCTCAAGTACAACAATATTCTTAAATAAATTAGAAATCCTTACAGATAAATTGTCAAAAAAAACAAATAAAAAAATTATCGTTTGTGGTGATTGGAATATCAACACCTTAAAACATAACAAAGTGTCTAGTGACCTATTAACTATTCTCAAAAACAATAATTTAATAAACCACATACAATTAGCTACCCGAAAAAGCTCGGCATTAGATCTTATAGCAAGCAATATCCATGATGGCAAATCTAATCTTCACTACTTAGCGCTCTCTGACCACGAAACGGCACAATCATTAACTGTCAACATAAAACTCAGCCACAGCAATAAAACAATTTCCAACCACTGGTTTAAAAAAGTCAGAGACATGAATGAGGATAACATTACTAAATTCAAGGACTGCATGTCAAGCCTGTCTTTTTCAGAAGTGTACGAATTTCATACTACAAACGAAGCTTTTAAGAGCTTTCATAACACTATCTCTCTATTTTACAACTTATGTTTTCCTTTTAAAAATACAAAAAATTCTAACAAACACGTTAAAAACCGATGCCTAACAAAAAACATAAAACGATGCTGCATCAAAAAAAGAATACTATACCTAAAATATCACCTTTATAAACACAATAAAAAACGAAACAAAATAATATATGAAAACTACACAAAAATATTAAAACAATGTATAAATAAAGCACAACAGATAAACAGCTATAATTTTCTCAAAAACGCAAAAAATGCAAGCAGAGCAGCATGGAAAATCATTAAAGATAACAAAAATAACCCAACCAATAAAATAGAAATAGACTCCATAGAACTGAATGGAAAAAAACACGACAACCCAACCAAAATCTGTGACTTATTTAACCAATATTACACATCATTGTGTAACACTCCCAAAAATAAACATAAAAATCAACAAAAACATATGACTCCTATCCCTCAAAATCCTAAAACTATCTTCCTTACACCAATAGATAAAATTGATATTTTCAAAATTATTAATTCCCTAAAAAATACTAATTCTACCGGGTACGATGATATAAATACCAAGGCATTGAAAAAATGCTCAATAGCACTAGTAGCTCCATTAACACACATAATTAATCTGTCCTTAACAGAAGGTAAATTCCCCGAATGTTTAAAAATATCAGTTGTTAAGCCTCTATTTAAAAAGGGTACTAAAACGGACATGAATAACTACAGGCCAATAACTCTTATACCCACACTATCTAAAATTTTTGAAAAAGTTATGTACAGTAAAATAGAGGACTTTCTAACATCATGCAACATTCTTAAAAGAGAACAATTTGGATTCAGGAAAGAAAGCTCCACGGCCTTAGCCTGTTTCACACTAATTAAACACATAACCGAAACTCTAAACAAAAAGTCGATGGTAGCCTGTCTCTTCCTTGATATGACGAAAGCATTTGACTTCGTCTGTCACAAAACATTGCTTTCAAAGTTATCGAACTACGGTATACGTGGAAACGCTAATGAATGGATAAAAAGCTATCTTGAAAATCGTCTCCAATGTGTCGAAATAACCAGAACCTATAAAACCGAACAAAAGAACCACAGATCCACCTATAGACAAAATAATTACGGTACACCACAAGGAAGTATTCTTGCTCCACTTTTATTCCTGTTGTACATCAACGATCTCCCAGACGCATTAAATCATGACTCCATACTCTTTGCCGATGACACGACAATCATAATTAAAAACTCCAACAAAATGTATTTAGAAGAAGGCGTAACAACGGCCCTCGATAACGCCATCAACTGGTTAAAACAAAACAATTTACAAATAAATATGTTAAAAACAAACATCATTCAATTTCAAACATACAAAGCAAATGTAACTCCTTTACACATACAATACAAAGGAACACATATAAATTGCGTTGATAATTGCGTATTTTTAGGTATCACACTAGACAAATACTGTAATTGGAAACAACATATCGACAAATTAGTCAGTAAAATAGATCGCTATGTGTACGTTTTAAAAAAAATCAGACTAACAGTAAATGTAAATACCGCATTAGTCGCATATCATGCATACGTATCTTCTCTACTCAGGTACGGAATTGTTGTTTGGGGAAACTCAGTTGATGTAGACAGAGCCCTTAAGGCACAAAAAAAATGTGTCCGAGCAATATGTGGAGCCAGCTTCCTAGATAGCTGCAAGCCCCTATTTCTCAAACATAAAATATTACCCGTGCCATGTTTGTACATCCTAGAAATATGTATCCTAGTAAAGAAACATCCAGATCTTTTTGAAAAATATGATGCTACGTCTAGACATAGACATAACTTTAAATTGCCCGCAATAAAATTAGAACTATTTAGGAAAAATGCATATTGTATGGCAATTAAGGTATACAATCATCTCCCTCAAACCATTAAAGAATTACCGCTATCCCAATTTAAAAAAAAAATGTATAATTTCTTAATGAGCAAGAACTATTATAGTGTTACAGAATATTTCGAAGATAAGATACCTAGGTTTGTAAAATAAAGGTTAAACATAATTAATATGCATGCTCATAATTTTAATAATTTTGTTATGTATAAGTCCAATTTGCACGCCCCAAGGGGCAGAATATGCTGAAACTAATCATAAGTCACCTACATCTGTAATAATACCATATTCTAGTAAATAAATAATTTGAATTTGAATTTGAATTTGAATTTGAATTTGAATTAACTCGCAAAAAATGTGGAGGGAAATTTTGAAATTGGAACTTACTTATTTTTACTTATAAATAATCATATTTTCGAAAAACATTATAACTGGCCAGTCTCCCATATATAAAAACTTTTTTTCTAAATACTTTCTGAGGGGCCTGGTACTTATCGAAAAACACAGACAAGGAATTCCACTCACAAGGCAACACTTATGAATGGAGAAAAAAGTAGCAACACTTGTTAACGGACTAAAAAGTGGCAACACTTGCAATCGGACGAAAAAGTGGCAACACTTGTAAACAGACAAAAAGTAGCAACAGTTGGAAACGGACGAAAAAGTAGCAACACTTGGGAACTGACGATAAAGTGACAACACTTATGAACGAACGAAAATGTGGCAGCATTTGTAAACGGACACAAACGTGGCAACACTTGTAAATAGACGAAAAAGTGGCAGCACTTGTGAACAAACGAAAAATTAGCAAAATTTGTAAACGGACGCAAAAGTAGCAACACTTATGAACGGAGGAATAATTGACTACATTTGTAAACGGATGAAAAAGTGGCAACATTCGTAAACGGACGTAAATGTGGCAACACTTAATTGAGATAGAACTGGAAAAATATTACATGAACATGAATATGATGATGAACGGTAAACCATTCACACCCAAGAAGATTAAGCATTAATAAATGAAATCTGCGCCTTCACCAAACACATTAAAGCAAGCCCTCTGTCCCACGAAGCCTGCGTTTCATCACAAGCTAGTAATCGCCTGTAATGGTGTCAGTTCTCTTGTAAGCCGAACTGAACTAATTTTAGTCACACAACCTCCAGTTTCTGGAAGGCTGATCAATTTGATCAGAAGGCCAATCTCGTAATTAAAAATGTTTAAAGTAGAGTTCCAATCTAATCTCAATGCATTAAATCTCAATCTCCTGACAGTGGATGTTTCTGATTGCCATTTATTGGTGACATTAATGACCTAAGTGTCACGGGAACTACATGTGACTCCCGAATTCCTCCTAAACTGAAGGGAAAAATCTATAAGACCATGATAAGACCTGCTGTCCTGTATGGATCGGAATGTTGGGCTACTAAAGGAATAAATGAAAGGCAAGTGCATGCAGGCGCAGAGGGGTGAGACAAGGGAATGTAATATCCCCGAAATTGTTCATTAACGCGTTGGAGGACGTCTTCAAGACGCTGGACTGGACTGGACAGGGTATCAACGTTAACGGCGAGATCTCACATCTCCGTTTTGCCGATGACATCGTTGTAAAGGCTGAGTCGCTGGAACAACTGGGCGAAATGCTGCACAGCTTGAACGGAGCCTCTCGACGTGTCGGTCTCGGCATGAATCTGAACAAGACTAAAGACATGTTCAATATGCATGTCATGCCGAGGCCAGTATTCGTCGAAGGGTCGGCACTCGAAGTTGTAACGGTATACGTCTACCTAGGGCAGGCAATTCAGCTTGGTAGACACAACTTCGAGAAAGAAGCCAACAGAAGGATCCGTCTGGGCTGGGCAGCATTTGGCAAACTTCGCCGAGTCTTCTCGTCGCCTATACCGCAAAGTTTGAAGACAAAAGTCTTCAACCAGTGCGTCCTGCCTGTCATGACTTACGGTACCGAGACGTGGACACTGACAGTTGGGCTAGTCCTCAAGTTCAAAGTCGCACAGCAACCTATGGAGCGAGCTATACTTGGAGTTTCCTTGTAGGATAAAATACGTAACGAGATTATCCGGAGAAGAACCGGAGTGACCGACATAGCTTGTAGGATCAGTAAGCTGAAGTGGCAGTGGGCTGGCCATGTCTGTCGAAGGACCGATGGCCGCTGGAGCAGACGAGTCCTTGAGTGAAGAGCAGGAATCGGCAAATACATCGTAGGGCGCCCCCCCGCCAGCTGGACTGTCGACCTGAAGAACATGGCTGGGGGGGACTGGATGTGGAAGGCAGAGGACTGAGTGTTGTGGCGCAACTTGGGAGAGGCCTATGTCCAGCAGTGGACTGCAATAGGCTGAGTTGATAATAAGTGGCGACCTACATTAGTGAAATTTCCTGTTATAAGCCTTCTATGGGGTGTAGGATCACTGGACTTAAGTGTCACAAACAAACGGCAAACAGGAACATGCATCTACTGGCAAGAGATTGAGATTTAAAGCATTAAGATTAGTTTGCTACTGTATTTTGAATGTTTTTAATTACGAGAATGGGTCTTCTGTTGTCAAATCTAATGTCAGCTCCTTTGATTGGTCGGCAAAAATACTAGCAACCAATCAGAACACTTGACATGGAATTCGACAGCCGATTGGTAAATTTTTGCGTTGATTCAAAAAGTGGAGATTAGTAAGACTGAATTCGTTTAGTTTGTAAACAACAGAATCAACACCAACGACGTACAAACCTATAGTGCACTGAGCGTAATTTTATAATAATTTTGAACCTTAATTTTAGTTACATAAGGTTCAATGTTCATTTAACAAAAACTGCACTTACTGCACTATAGGCTCGCACGAGAACAGGGGCGTTTTGTCGTACCTGGTGTGAGATAACTCGGGAGGCCTGCGACAACATGCCTTGCAGCAGAGCGGGCTCTGCGTGCCCCGACTGGAAACACAACTGATAACTTTACTAACAATCAAACACAGAAAAAACCTTACGAAAACATCCTGACTTCAGAAACGCCCTTACAAGTTTTTTTAAAGAAAGGAAAACCCTCAAAAATGTATAGGATTTGGTTCCACCACTAATAGCGATCTGAAATTTTTTATTAACATGGTAATTTTCCTGTGATATCTAATAATATTAGTGTAAGTAACCATGAAACTCATAACAATACAATGTTATGAGTTTCATGGTTCATTTTTGCTAGGTTTACAGCTGGTTTACATTTTTTTTTTATAAATAGTTACTGCATCTAAAGACAGAAGAAAGAAAGAAAAATATTTATTAAGAAAGAAAAAGAAAGAAAAAAATATTTATTTGCTTCAAAAGTGACACACAAAATTACCAAAAAATTCAAGAACACAGAACAAATACAGGTACAGAGCCAAGAAGTGTGGTAAGATATGCGTCACATCCGCGCAAAACGGCCACCGTTCAGCATATTGAGCATATTTGGCACAACTATCCGTATTACGCGGAATGTAGCCAAGTGGCGCCCTCATCGGTAAAAAAAATTCTTACTCACTGAATACATCATTTATTGAAAATTCTTTTTTAACAATTGAAGTACAGGTACTGTAGTTTAATCAGAAACTATTAACTCTGTAAATTATAGTTCACTGTAGTTGTAGATAGAATAAATTAATCGTTTAAAAAACACTAGAAAAACACGCTTATAACCTCGAAACCTGATCGTGTTCAAAGTCCATTACGTGGCCTTCTCACAAGTGCAAACACGACTATGATACGATATTCCATCATGGAATGCCAGTGCCTATCTTCCGGCTTCATCAACAGACCTTGAAACCTAATCGTAGTAAAAGTTCATTACAAGACTTTTCTAAGAAATCCAAAACAGCTATGATACGATTTTCCATCACGAAGTTCCAGTTCATATCTTCCGGCTCCATCATCAGATCAGTTCGACAGTACCAAAGTATTGTATTGTCATCAGAACTACATACAGCTGCCAATTTTCATTACGCTACGACCCTTGGAAGATGGTTAAATTAGTTACCTCAGATTCCATTACATAGTTACATACAGGTCGACCTAATAAAAGCGTGTTAAAAAGTGCGAAAAACTGCCACTTTTGG
This sequence comes from Asteroscopus sphinx, assembly GCA_949699075.1. Classification (NCBI taxonomy): domain Eukaryota; kingdom Metazoa; phylum Arthropoda; class Insecta; order Lepidoptera; family Noctuidae; genus Asteroscopus; species Asteroscopus sphinx. The sequence goes on along the minus strand of OX453030.1, from coordinate 3,361,347 downwards.
CACTTTTGTTGAATAGATGTAGATCTCGTGTGAATAAAAGAAACAAATGTATTAATAGTTGATCGCTGACTGTCACACTGCCGGCGAGAACTCTTTCTCCACTAGTTTGTCGCAGCGACAAGAGCTGTCAAAGATAATACACTCGCCGAAAGACTCCCAGCGGTCGAATGTTCTCGGCCGCCCCTCCCGAGCGAGTGGTGTGAGTAATCGCCCTTGGCACTCGCACACTCGCTATAGCCCAGCGAGAAAACTCGGATCTATACACTCGCTTGTCTTTGCTCGCTAACTCGTTTCCAGCTCTACTCGCTTCTGGTTCATCGTCACCGGTGGGACAAGTCCCTACATGATTTTGAATCTTATTTTAATAACGATAGCGCTCACATCATCATCATCATCAGTCCATTACTGTCCCACTGCTGGGCACGGGCCTCTTCTCAGAATGAGAAGGTACAGGCCTTAGTCCACCACGATGGCCTAGTGCGGGTTGTCGCACTACACACAGCTTCGAGAACTGTATGGAGCACTCTCAGGTGTGCAGGTTTCCTCACGATGTTTTCCTTCACCGTTAAAGCAAGTGATAATCAAATTCTGATCGGCACATGAATCTGAAAAGTCAGTGATGCGGCCCGGGTTCGAACTCACACTCTCCTGCCTAGAAGGCAAGCGCTCAACCGCTAAGCTATCACAGCTAGATTCTCAGAAAGAGACTAGTCGCCGTATGATCAAGTCTTATGACGATATCAACGAAATGTGAGCGCTAATATTATTGAAATAAGATTCAAACTAATTTCAGCTTACAAAAATCCTTTGCAGTGCCGTTGGTGAGCGCCTACCATTATATTTTATTTTATATACCAACAATATCCCAAAAATATTTTTATTTATTTATGTACTTAAATAAATAAAAATATTTTTGGTACATTTTTACACAGCTCCATCTAGTCCCAACGTGGTTGGGGGGGACTGGATGCGGAAGGCAGAGGACCGAGTGTTGTGGCGCAACTTGGGAGAGGCCTATGTCCAGCAGTGGACTGTGATAGGCTGAGTTGATTGATTGATTGATCTAGTCCCAAACTAAGCAGAGCTTGTGCTATGCGTACTAGACAATGGATATAATACTTACATACTTTTTTTTTTGTAAATACATACTTAAATAATACATAAGAAACACCCAGACCAACACAAACACTTATGTTTATCACACAAATATTTGTGTCCGGTGGGAATCGAACCCACGAACTCGTGATCAGCAGATCAGCTCATGAACCTCGAACCACTAGACCATAGACGTCGTCAAAAGTATAGTAATTCTTCAATTTAATTTTATTCACCGGTAGATGTAAGTACTAACATTAGTTTCCACGGACCAGTAAGCCTCTAGACGCCTATTAGCCGGACACCCCCGGTCACAAAGCATATGCAGTAGTACTGCATATCTTACGCCCAGCCACCAATCGGGACGTCACTCCGTCAGCGAGCGGCACCAATCATATCACCGAACATTTGAACCGACCAATCATAGCGCGCCGTCCGCCCCCCGGTTCCCGCCAACATTTTACGACTGTGTTCTCATGCAAAACTTTGTTTATGTGGCGTCTTGAGGCTTACTGGTTTGTGTTAGTTTCTAAGTTGTTTGTATACTAACCAAATGGACATACAGTCTGAAATAAAATATTTTAATTTAATGTAATAGTGCGTACCTGGTAGGTGGCCGGTGGAGGGGGCAGTGACAGTGGCGGCGCCACGTGGAGCTGCGCCTGCACATGCGGGAGCGCTGCGCCCACCAGCCCCCCGCCGCCCTGAGGGGACGCGGAATAGTTAGCTTCCTATGTTGACAAGTATTAAAAAAACCGGCCAAGAGCATGTCGGGCCATGCTCAGTATTATAGGTTTCCTTCAGTAGGTTTAATATATCTATACAAACGAATCAAAAACTAAAATATCAATGATTAATAATCGAGTTTTTGCAAACAGCGCCACCTAGCGCTAAATTTAAGAAGCTAAATTTAAGAAGTGTGAAATATAAATATAACACAAAGTTTCTTTTTGTGATTTTTTAAATAGAAAGTAACTAAAGGAGCATTATTTGCTAAGATCATTTTTCTCTAAGGTCAATGACCTATGAACTAGGATGTCTTAAGTATTTTTCAGTTTTCTTACTATAAATCGAAAATGTATAATCACATTATACTCGAAATAATTTTAAAATAGAGTTTTTATAAAGGTCTATCCATGTGGAAGATTATAAGTTTCTATGTTGCATAGTTTAGAAACGGCAGGGGGGGGGGACACTTTGTAAGCCACTTTGGTGGGCTATATTTCGCAGATAGTACACCTGATAAAAAAGTGATGTATGAAACATTACCTTCATTTTAGTAGACCTATTCAATGATACCACACACGAGGGGGTGCAGCGATTAAAATGTTTTCATCCCCATTTCATATGTATGGGCGCCATCCCTAAAATACGTTATCAAGATTTTTTTATTCTTTTAAAATTGAGTTCTATATCTAAACCATTTTTTAACAAAATTTAATTTACTTATGTTTATAACTCTGGAAGTTATTAAGTTGTAAAGGATTAGGACAGACGGACAGACGGACGGACATGACGAAACTATAAGGGTTCCTTGTAGGACTACGGAACCCTAAAAAGAAACAAGCATTTATTGGCATCTTGAAGAGATACTCATAATCACCAAAAAAATACACAGAAGTAAAGTAACCTGTGTGTTTTTTTCCTCTTTAAAAAAATACCACTTTATTATTCTATCATATTAATGGCCGGAATACATATGCGGATTCCCGCGACCTCAGCAGGTCGTCGGTCCACCTTGTGGGGGGCCTACCCACGCTGCGCCTTCCAGTACGCGGTCGCCACTCCACAACTTTACTGCCCCATCGGCTATGTCGGTTACCTTCGTTCTCCTGCGAATCTCCCCATTTCTGATTGCGCCCCAGACGCGTTCAAATCTACGATAATAGCCTACCGTCTGGCGTACCTTTAAAGGGATCGGACAGTCGGGGCTTGCGTCGCCTCACGCACAGAGTACTTTTATACATATGAAAGGTCATGGCGATGTATTTTGGTGTAACGCCAGACCTTCGTTTCTTTAGTTTGCCCATAAATGTTGAAAATGAAGTGATATTTTCAAAATTATCATTTTTTCTCTCCTGTTCATAAATATTTTTTCTTACTCGTAAGTCAAAATTATAAATGTCCGTGGTTCATCATTCATTTAAAGATACTGAACCAATACTGAACTCATTGAATTTAGTGCAAATTATCTAAAATGTAAAGTAGGTACCTATCTACCTAAATATAAAATAAAATAAGTAAATACAATTTCTTATTACGTAAAACTTGTATTTAATCATTATTTCATAGTACAGAACAGTATAAAATATTTTTTTGAACTAAACCAACGCATAACGTATTTAATATTTAGCAGACAAAAGACAGAGGAAACAGCGGCCCACGTGCTTCTCAACTGCCCCGAGGTCGCCTCATACAGGGCTAAGTACTTCGGAGATCCGGGTACTCTCCGAGAGACAGTCAGTAACATCAAGCGTCTGCTGGCCTTCCTCGAGGAGCTGGGGTGGCTCGAGTAAACAAGTTATTCCCACCCACACGCAAAATACACGCCGAGCGTGGAGTTGCCGAAAATGGCCCGTTATACGATAGATGATATGGTCCTGCTGGCTCCGTCGATCAACGCCCTCAGAATTCTGGTCAGAGTCTGCGAAAACTATGCAGAGGCACATGGATTGAAGTACAATTGCAAGAAGAGCGAGGTCCTCATCTTTAAGGCTGGTAAAAACTGTCCATCTGAAGTCCCACCAATAATACTTGGTGGCTCAGCTCTGAAATTGGTCAATAAATTTAAATATCTCGGGCATATTATAACCCCAGACCTTGAAGATGACGAAGATATAGAGAGAGAGCGGAGGGCGTTGGCAGTGAGGAGCAATATGTTGGCTCGCAGGTTTGCACGGTGCACCAAGGAGGTAAAACTAACATTATTTAAAGCATATTGCACGTCATTTTACTCCAGCAGCCTGTGGGTCAAGTATTCCTGACGAGCCTACAACGTCCTCCGTGTACAATATAGCAACGCGTTTAGGATGCTGTTGGGACTATCGCGGCGCTGCAGTGCGTCCGGAATGTTCGCGGAGGCACATACTGATGGCTTTCACGCTATAATCCGTAAGAAGGTGGCGTCTCTTCTTCTAAGAGTGCGCGGTAGTAACAACAGCATTCTAAAAGCGATTGCTGAGCGCTCTGACAGTCCTATATTAAAGCATTGGGTGGGCTTAGTTATAGGAGCTGTTAAATAAAATCTGCCTGTAATGTTACTAACATAGTTTTTAAGATTTACTAACAAAAATATGGATAAATGTGAATAATCTGAAATAAATGAATAATAATACCAATACCAAGTAGCAGCTAACAGCCCTGGCAGCACGCTCGGACGACAGAGGGACGTTAGGAGCTGAAGAGGGACGTAGGTATTTATAAGGCGGCATTTGGGGTCCGTGTAAAAGAGATTCGCTTCTATACTAGTATTATTAGCTATTCTATGCCTGTTCCTGGAATTATTTTTGTGTTTGTACGGTACCTGCGTGTGTATGTGGTGTATGGGGTGGTGCGGCCAGCGGGCGGCGTGGCGCACGTAGGGCCGCGCTCGGCTGCCGTTGCCCACGACCCCGCCCACGCCCAGCCCCACGCCCCCACTGCGGCGCTGAGAATACACACACTTGATATATTATTATTATTTTATTATTAAGAGCCTGTACAGTCCCACTGCAGGGCAAAGGCCTCCCTACTCTCCTTCCACCTCTTGATATATACAAACTTATTAATTTCTTAAGTTTTCGCGATCACTACACATTATAATAAAACAAGTTTAACCGGATTACATCGCGTATTTTATTTAAATTGGTTTTCGTGAAGTTTCGAAAGCTTTGCAGCGTTCGTGGTCACAGGAAGACTAACGGCCAAAATTAATATCCAATCTATCCACGATTTACCCTACTGGAGATAGAATTTTGACATATTTTGTATGGAGCATATGTCAAATTCCTATCTCTAGTAGGGCAAATCGTGGATAGATTGGATATTAATTTTGGATGTAAGATGACAAGCGTCTTTACAGATATTTATAGATCACGACTAAACTTGTATGGAAATTTAAATTCCGACAAATATGACAACTCTAAAATTGTTGCCATCCCTTTCTTGTATCTATTATTATTATTATTTTGACGACCTCTGTGGTCTAGTGGTTCGAGTGTCGGACTGCTGATAACGAGGTCGTGGGTTCGATTCCCACAGGACACAAATATTTGTGTGATGAACATAAGTGTTTGTGTTGGTCTGGGTGTGTTGCTTATGTATTATAAGTATGTATTTACAAAAAAAAAAAGTATATACGTATTATAACCATTGTCTAGTACCCATACCACAAGCTCTGCTTAGTTTGGGACTAGATGGTGCTGTGTAAAAATGTCCCAAAGATATTTATTTATTTATTTATTTTATCTACTATTAATAAAAGAGAGCGATAGTTTAAAATAAGTTTAGTTCGTGAACAAAATAATCTACACCAATGTTAACAATTACACAAACTAAATAACATTTGTAACCTAATTTCATGTGCAGAACTAATAATTATGTAAATATGCATCTGATTATCACTATACTGAACGGCTATCACTCATTTCTCTTTTTTTTTCTCCACAAAATTTTGTTTTAGTTTTTCATGAAGCGTAATTTAATTTAATTGTTTTATTTAAAAACAAGTTTCTTTTGAGTTATATCTCCTTAATTCAATTGAATTAACATATAGATTAAATTTTTAAATATTTCTACAAAACAAAAAACCGGCCTAGAGCATGTCGGGCCATGCTCAGTATTATAGGGTTCCTTAAGTAGGTGTACAAACGAATCAAATCGAATATTAATCATGGCTATTTTAGTTTTTGCAATAATCGGCAGCATTCGCGACTCAGAGCGTGTTGTTAGTAGCGCCATCTGGCGATAAATTCAAGAAGCCAAATTTAAGAAGTCTGTCATGTCAAAGTTACTTTTTGTGATTTTTTCAAATAGAAAGTAGCTAAAGGAGCATTATTTGCCATGATAATTTTTCTCTAAGGTCAATGACCTTTGAACTAGGACGTTTTAAGTATTTTTCTGTTTTCTGTCTATAACTCAAAAAATTGTAATCACATTATACTCGAAATAATTTTAAAAGAGAGTTTTCACAAAGGTCTATCAATGTGAAAGATTATAAGTTTCTACGTTGCATAGTTTAGAAATGGCAGGGGAGGGGGACACATTGCAAGCCACTTTGGCGGGCTATATTTCGCAGATGGTACACCTGATAAAAAAGTGATGTATGAAAAATTACCTTCATTTTAGTAGACCTATTCAATGATACCCCACACGAGGGGGTGCAGCGAAAAAAATATTTTTTTCCCCATTTCACATGTATGGGCGCCACCCCTAAAGAACGTAAAAACTATTTTTTTATTCTTTTAAAATTGAGATCTATATGCAGACTATTTTTTAACAAAATTTCATTTACTTATGTTTATAACTGTAGAAGTTATTAAGCTGTAAAGGATTAGGACAGACGGACAGACGGACGGACATGACGAAACTATAAGGGTTCCTTGTAGGACTTCGGAACCCTAAAAACATTTAAAAATATAAAAAATAGTGGCCCACCGGTATCGGGTGTACAGGGACCAAGCTACCGGCGGTCAGGGCTCCAGAGAAAGGAACATCCTAACAATACACGCCGTATCTAGGAGAACCGCTTTCTGCATTAAGCCCTTGACCCAGCCGCCCTTGAGTTATATTATTATTATTTTTGTTTGGGTAGATTAATATTTTTGAACGCTGTGTTCTCCATTCAATCAATCAACTCAGCCTTTCGCAGTCCACTGCTGGACATTGGCCTTTAACTAAACAAAAACAAGATCTAAAATAATGTACCAATGATTAGCATGAAAGGATACACCTTTCATGCTAATCATTGGTACATTATTTGTCGGAGTTCCTAAATAAAAAAAAAAATCTATTATTATTTTTGTTTGTGTAGATTAATATTTTTGAACGCTGTGTTCTCCTTTAACTAAAGAAACAAGATCTAAAATAATGTACAGTCAACAGCATGACAGTGGTAACACTGCAATTCGAAAATCGCCCTTACTGCTTACGAAATAAAGATGCTGCTAATGTCAAAGTGTTACCACCGACGTGCGGTCGACCGTACCAATGATTAGCATGAATGGTGTATTCTTTGTCGGAGTTCCTAAATAAAATAAAAAATCACTTATTACTATTAATATTATTGTATTATTTTATTATTTTTAACGTATTTTACGCATTCAAAGCTACAATAATATTAAAGATTTAAATTGTGGAAAGAAAAAATCGCTCACGAGCAGGATTCGAACCTGCGACTCCTGTTGAAAATAATAAAATAATTAGTAAGGGTAGGCATATCTATACGACATTGAACTAACTGCAAAGTTAGTCGAGTCGGTTAAGAAACACTGTTTCTTAATAAGATATCGCTGACGTCACCCAAATACGTTACCATAGTGGAGGATAATTTCGATACCACGAGCAGTGTTCACGGTAGCTTAGTGGCTGAAGCACTGGCGTACTGAGCCAGGAGTCGCAGGTTCGAATCCTGCTCGTGAGCGATTTTTTCTTTCCACAATTTAAATCTTTAATATTATTGTAGCTTTGAATGTGAACTGTGATAGGTTATTAATAATGTAGCTTACATGGTGATGGTGTGTGAGCGCATGTCTCGCATGATGAGGCGCCATCAGCTCTAAGGGAGTACCGCGCGCCTGCGAAAAAACAACATATATAACCACTCAGACGACTCAGAAGCAATAATGATGTTGTAGCGATAGGCCTCCCCCAAAACGGGGGGATATACCATAATCGCCACGCCTGTCTCTGCCTACCCCAATGGGAAACAGGCGTGATAATATGTATGTATGCCACGCTTGGCAGGCGGATTGGCGATCACAGTTGGTTGAATAAATACTCAGAGAACGCTGCTGCCCATCCTCTGGTGAACCCCTTGTAACGAGGTCCAACTCGTTATGCTGCTTGCCCTATTTGGTTTTTCTGGCCACTTTATTATACTTTCATGAATCCCAAATTCAAAATTATTTTCAAATATGGATAATTTTCTACTGTTTTAGCTCAGTTCTAGATTGTACGCCGAAAGACACTCATGTGTCTGTGACTGTGTCTTATAATCATTATATTATTTTATTAACAAACAGTCAATGTATCAATTTACCAGTTAATTGAGATACAGTATACCAAAAACGTTCCTGCTTGTGTTTTTATTGTTTGTGCCGACCTACATATCTACCTACCTACCTATCTACCTGAATCCTGTCTCCAGCCACAGCTAGCTGCATTGACATAGCAGCAGCTCACCGTCGGAGTTTACCTACCTACCACTCCTCCGACCCTCCGTACTACTGACCCTCTGTGCCCTCCATACCTCTGAGTTCCGTTCCTGTAGTTCCTGTACCACTAGTTCCTGTTCTCCAAGTTCCAAGATCCCGTGTGTCACCGTGTCAAGCCTCCGAACCTTCGACCCTCCGAGTATCCTGCCTGAACTACCCTCATCGAGGCCACGACGTGACACCCTTAATCGCCTTTTACGATATTCATGAAAAGAGATGGGGTGGTGCTTTTTGTGTCCGGAACAAAGTCTAGTACTCAATAATTGCTCGCTCCATCATCGACCACATCTTGACAAAGCTGCCTAGATTGCGGTCAACAGTTGAATATAATGCGTACAATAAATTCTGCCACTAGCTAAGGCAATATACTGCAATCCGACTGGCCCTAACAAGGCGGCTATTGGCTAATCACTAACGCGGCAGTTTTGACGGCTCATGTAAGTGGTCGAAACTGATTTGAAGATTTCAAGTGGCGAATAGTGGCGACGAACATTAGTGAAATGTCATAGATCTGTTGCAGACATCAGTCGCCTGTTAAGAGGCGGCCATATACTGGGTGTCAGGGAAACGCTCCCGAAACTGAAAGGCTATTATTATACTACCTAAACACAATAGAATACCAATAACCATTAGCCTTATACTAATTGTTTTAGAGATTTGGTATTTTGCAAACCCGCAATGTAAGGCGTACAAAACTCGGGATCAATGCCGCGCGCACCTAAACCTACCTACGCTCGCTACGACACGGACTGCGACAGCGGATGTCGTTCACCCCTAGCGCCAGCTGATATTTTATTTGAATTACATTGAAACTTTAAAAAACTAAGTAAATAAATTGGGTTTTTTTGGAAATTATCATCTTCATCATCATTTCAGCCGAAAGACGTAGACTGCTGGACATAGGCCTCGCCCAAGCATCGCCACAACGACCGGTCCTGCGCCTTCCGCATCCAGCGGATTCCCGCGACCTTCACCAGGTCTTCGGTCCACCTTGTGGGGGGCTTCCCACGCTGCGAAAATCAGTTTTGGAAATCAGTTTTATTTAACTGCCCAAAGATGGTTAAGTATGACAGCAATTTAATGTCCATTAAAGTTTACAACCATATTCCACAATGCTTAAGAGAACTACGACTACGCCTATTTAAAACAAAACTTAAAACATGGTTGATTGAAAAATGTTTTTATACAATGAATGAATTTATGGATTCCAAAATGTAACATATGAATTATAAATATACTAATTTAATTTTCATCATCATCATCATCATCATCATTTCAGCCGAAAGACGTCCACTGCTGGACATAGGCCTCCCCCAAGCATCGCCACAACGACCGGTCCTGTGCCTTCCGCATCCAGCGGATTCCCGCGACCTTCACCAGGTCGTCGGTCCACCTTGTGGGGGGCCTACCCACGCTGCGCCTTCCAGTACGCGGTCGCCACTCCAGAACTTTACTGCCTCATCGGCCATCCGTTCTGCGAGCAATGTGCCCCGCCCACTGCCACTTAAGTTTGGCAATTCTTCGGGCTATGTCGGTTACTTTCGTTCTCCTGCGAATCTCCTCATTTCTGATTCGATCACGCAGGGACACTCCGAGCATAGCCCTCTCCATTGCCCTTTGAGTGACTTTGAGCTTTCTTATGAGGCCCATTGTGAGCGATGGGATTTCATAAATATATGAAAATAATAATGGTTAAAATAATGCTTTTCTTAATTACATAAGCTTTTGTAATGTATAGAGCTGGAGTTAAAGGTGGATTTTTCGGACACCTAATGTGTAAAAACATGTATATTTAAAATCTTCTGTACCATATCCTTGCGAATAAATCTTCTGTACCATATCCTTGCGAATAAATCTTCTGTACCATATCCTTGCGAATAAATCTTCTGTACCATATCCTTGCGAATAAATCTTCTGTACCATATCCTTGCGAATAAATCTTCTGTACCATATCCTTGCGAATAAATCTTCTGTACCATATCCTTGCGAATAAATCTTCTGTACCATATCCTTGCGAATAAATCTTCTGTACCATATCCTTGCGAATAAATCTTCTGTACCATATCCTTGCGAATAAATCTTCTGTACCATATCCTTGCGAATAAATCTTCTGTACCATATCCTTGCGAATAAATCTTCTGTACCATATCCTTGCGAATAAATCTTCTGTACCATATCCTTGCGAATAAATCTTCTGTACCATATCCTTGCGAATAAATCTTCTGTACCATATCCTTGCGAATAAATATCTTTATCTTTAAATGCAAAAAGAAATATGAAAAAATCTAAAAAAAGAATCGCATTTTTTTTTTGTGGTTTATTATCAGTAATCACCAGCACTATCACTATCTTCGTTTTCGGAAGCGTTTCCCTGACATCCAGTATATGCTGTATGGTCGCTGGGAGATGATAAAAAAAAAATTACCTCAGTAGCGAGCAGTAGCGGCGCGTGATGTATATCAGTGGCTGGTTGCAGCGGAGACAGGGTTCCTTCCCCACCACTAACCATTTCTAGGCGACCGCCTTCCGCGCGCTGCAATACAAAAGAACAATCAGTACTAGTAGTCCTTAGAGTCCAGATCCACAAACGAACGTTGTCACGGCGGTGGGTCTCATGGTATAATAAGATTTTCACCAGGTTTTCTCTTCCACTTTTTGCCCAACCCAGGAATTGGACCCAGGACTGAGGTCCTCGCATAGCAGTCGACAGTAAACCAACGTAGCAGTCACAAATAGGAAGGCGCCAAAGTGCGCTCCTATTGGCCTATTTCATATTTATCTGTGCAAATACATACTGGGTGTCAGGGAAACGCTTCCGAAAACGAAGATAGGTGATAGTGCTGGTGATTACTGATACGAAACCACAAAAAAATGCGATTCTTTTTTTAGATTGTTACATTGATTTTTTTGCATTTTTATTCTTAACCAGCTTCGGGCAGTTAAATAAAACCGATTTGCAAAAAAAAACCATTTATTTACTGAATTTTTTAAAGTTCGCAATGTAATTCAAATAAAATATCAGCTGGCGCTAGGGGTGAACGACATCCGCTCGCATACGCAGTCCGTGTCGTAGCGAGCGTAGGTAGGTTAGGTACGCGCGGCATCGATCTCGAGTTTTGTACGCTTTACATTGCGGGTTTGCAAAATACCAAATCACTAAAACAATGAGCATAAGGCTAATGGTTATTGGTATTCGATTGTGTTTGGGTAGTATAATAATAGCCTTTCAGTTTCGGGAGCGTTTCCCTGACACCCAGTAGAACATGTATGACACTTACCTGCGAACTAGCGATGTAGTGTGTATGCGGGTGTGGCGGCGAGGCGAAGGGGCCTCGCGGCGGCGGGGGGGGCGCGAAGCTGCCGTGGTACTGCAGGCCCGCGTACACGCCACCCATCTGTAGCGGGGGGGCGTCAGACAGCGCGGGGGGGAGGGGGAAATACTGAGCGCGAGCGTGACGCAATGACTTGCGAACATGTTTTATTCTTTCATATATTTTGTGCTGGTTTTCTTTAGATTTATCTGTTGATATTATCCTGTAAACTAATTAATGGATAGTTGTTGGTCATTTTAGGGCAGGCAACGGTAGATAATATCATGGGAGGGGGGGGGACATATTGGACATAAGCCAATATGACAGTGACAACCCAAGTTGTAAGCCGATCATGAAATCCACTATGGCGTTGGAGGTCGAGGATTTGATCTCCAACCAGCAGCATGTGATTATTTTTGCAGTATTTTCCACTGACATTCGAAAGTACTAATCAACTTTATATTTTAGTATTTTACACCAAATATCTATGCTCTGTATCTAAGTGTTTTTACCAGTCTGGGTTAAGTAATATGAAGGCAACTCAGAAGGAATAGGACACTAGGTCTTCCTCCAGCAACCCTCTAAAGGGCTGGCCTGGTTGAAACCTCCTCCTGGCTTACAATAGATACTGGGTGTAAGGGAAACGCTTCCGAAGACGAAGATAGGTGATAGTGCTGGTGATTACTGATACGAAACCACAAAAAAAATGCGATACTTTTTTATATTTTTTCATATTTTTTTGGGTTCCGTATTTTGCATTTTTAAATAGAACTGATTTGCAAAAAATCCCCATTTATTTAAATTTTAAAGTTCGCAATGTAATTCAAATAAAATATCAGCTGGCGCTAGGGGTGAACGACATCCGCTCGCATACGCAGTCCGTGTCGTAGCGAGCGTAGGTAGGTAAGGTACGCGCGGCATTGATCCCGAGTTTTGTACGCTTTACATTGCGGGTTTGCAAAATACCAAATCACTAAAACAATGCGTATAATAAAACAAAGTTTAACCGGATTAAATCGCGTATATTATTTAAATTGGTTTCCCTGACGTTTCGAAAGCTTTGCAGCATTTCGTGGTCGCAGGTAGACTAAGATGACAATGCGTATAAGGCTAATGGTTATTGGTATTCGATTGTGTTTAGGTAGTCTAACAATAGCCTTTCAGTTTCGGGAGCGTTTCCCTGACACCCAGTATATGCGCGTTAATTACCGTTTCATATTAATAATTTAAATTTCAATAACATTACAATCCATTAATTTATTTTCAAAATAGTATTTCTAGATAATGTAAAGAAAACCAGCAATGTATTAATATTTTAACGATATCATCGAGTCATTCTCACGAGCTGTAATCCACCTTTTATAGTTTTTAGATCGAATGTAACACGTCAATGTAAATAAATACATATATAAATTATTGAAATGCGTATTAGATCAGATGCAGTGCTTATGATGAAAAGTAAGCTCATGAAATGTTCCTTCTCTTAGGGTCAGACCACATCTCACCGCCCGGCAACGGATTTTGCTCTATCTCCATCTCTTTCTATCACTCAAACATAGTTCGCTAGAGCAAGAGAAATTGAACAAATCGAAGTAGCGCTTTCTTCAAAAGGCCAGTCCGGGCGTCGCCCTGCATTGTCCTCACACAAATACTTAACATAACATGTCTGTACTTTAAAAGAGACTCTGATCCCTAAGTTTGTTTCGGTAATTTAAACATAACAGACTTGGAAAAAATATTTTAATATCCAATTTCCTGAATAAATAATTTAGTTTCATTGATTATGCGCGTAGCATTCTGTGGCTTTGCCGCGGGCCGATTCTGGCCGATTTATGCAAATTTATTCATTACTTTTAGAGCATTTACACATTAACACACGCACTTTTTGCGCGCATTCTTTTACGTTATTTTTTTTCTATCCACTATTTATATCTTCAAAATTATTTATTTGTCAAACAATAAGTATGTACAAGACATGGTGTTAATTTATATATAATCCAGTATATACTGATACTGGATTATATATTTGCCTTGATAGGCGTACAAATTTGATAACATAAAAGAGTATTTAAATGTAATATTACGGATCTGTGGCAGTGACAATTAATTAATTAAATAACAATTGTAAATTCTCTCGCTCTTGCGAACGATATGTTTGAGTGACAGAAAGGGATAGAAATAGAGGGAAATCTGTTGCCGGTCAGATGTGGTACGACCTTTACCCAATGTTTCTGTAAGTCTGATCAAACTAACCTGTTCTCAAATCTCATGTCTGCTGTGATTACATAACATAACCAGCCCATTACTGTCCCACTACTGGGCACGGCTCTCTCTCAGAATGAGAATGTTAAAGCCTTAGTCCACCATGCTGGCCTAGTGCGGGTTGGCGGACTACACACACCATTAAGAACTGTATGCAGCACTCTCAGGTGTACAGGTTTCCTCACGATGTTTTCCTTCACCGTTAAAGCAAGTCATAATATAATCATATAATCAAATTCCGATCTGAGAGGTGCGTGTCGGAGTTGAACTAAGTCCCCCTTCTTGCATGGAAGGCAAGTGGGCCCAGTCTTGGTTTTACGAATTGCAAGAGCGCAAGACTGCAAGACAAGACTTTGGGCAAAAATAAAGGCAAGCGTTCAACCACTGAACTGTTACTGCTGTGATTGGCTGACCCATTGACCATACAGCCCATAGACGCCTCATAACAGGCGACCGATATCTGTCCATATATCTGATGTAGGTCGCCACTATTCGCCCCTTGAAAACTTCAAATCAGTTTCGACCTATTATGTGAGCCGTCAATACTTCCGCGTTAGTGAATAGCCAATAACCGCCTTGGTAAGGCCAATCGGACTTCAGTACCCCGCTTCCTCATACGTCGGTTAGTTGACAGAATTAATTGTACGCATTATATTCAATCCTTCTATCAAAGGATTGATGCCTTCTATCGACAGAAGGATCCAGTTGGGCTGGGCAGCATTTGGCAAACTTCGCAGTCTTCTCGTCGCCTATACTGCAAAGTTTGAAGACAAAGGTTTAAACCAGTGCGTCCTCCCCTCCCTGTCATGACTTACGGTGCCGAGACGTGGACACTGACAGTTGGCTAGTCCACAAATTCAAAGTCGCTCAGCGAGATATGCTTGAAGTTTCATTGAAAGATAAAATCCATAACGAGATTATCCCGAGAAGAACCGGAGTGACCGACATAGCTTGTAGGATAAGCTGAAGTAGCAGTGGGCTGGCCATGTCTGCGGAAGGACCGATGGCCGCTGGAGCAGACGAGTCCTTGAGTGAAGACCGCGAATCGGCAAACGCAGCCCCCCGCCAGGTGGAGTCCCCCCAGCCACGATCTTCAGGTCGTCACTGAAGATCGTGGCTGGGGGGACTGGATGCAGAAGGCAGAGACCGAGTGTTGTGGCACTTGTGGCGCAACTTGGGAGAGGTCTATGTCCAGCAGAAGACTGCAATAGGCTGACCAAAATAGTAACAACCAACCAGATCACTTGCATGAGATTTGACGTCAAATAAGTTCGATCAGCTTTCCAGAAACTTCGTGTAATCCTGTACATATATTTTATGAAATACTAATAAAGTTTTTAGATCTAGTTTAAAAGAAAGTTAGTTTTATTTTACGTGTTACATTCGATCTTAGTTATTTCGAACCACATATATCCTGAACTAATCCGGAATTACGGACAAGGAACCTCGAAAACAATAAGCATATCCGATTTAATTCCGTATATCTGTCAAATAGCTTCTTTCCGGTCCGTTTTAATTCCTGACGTCAGTTCCGGATGTATACGTCCGATTTTAATGATAGAGGGGCCCAAATTACCAGGAGTATAGAAACAGCGGTCGGTATCAGTTAAAGCATAAAGGTTCTCTACTCGTCCTATCAGATCAGATCAAATACATACATATATCACACACGTGTTGAATCTATGAGAATATTAAATTGTGCCAGAAAACTATTCAAATTTTTATAAAAAAAAAAAAAAAAACTCGTTAATAAAAAAATATAGAATAGAAGTGATATAATACGGGTACACTACGCTACTGTGGACAAAACTATAATGACGTCATACATAAATAGTTGTCGATAAAACAAAAACATAACCAATAATGAGTATATATAGATAAATATATATGAACGAGAGAAAAACTTATTGCTGCTAGTGTACCGCGACAACAATACCTCGCTACCGCCATATACAAGTGTTAATAAATTGTTCACATTAAAAAGAGCATATCTTAGGAAACAGCCAAGTTCTAATAATCAAAGCGACCAGCCAAATATTCTTTTTATTTATTCTCTACATAATACCAAAGCTTGAGTTGCTAGCGGCAAAAATCTTAAATAAACAGTGTGGCAAAACCGACGCCCATTTCACCCCGTGTGGGCCGCGGCCCGAACTCGACCGGCCGCGAGCCGCGTCGCCATTGGTCGGACACGCGCGGCAGGCGCGCGCCACACGGGGCGAAACGCGACGCTCCAAAATTATACACGAAGAACACGGAACACATACACAAGGTATCCAAAAGTGAGGAAAATCGTTGCATGCGGTACACGAATAATAAAATATTTATGTGACAGGGTTAGTCGACCAAAAAAAATATTTGGGAAGGTCGATGTGGATTGGGACTATGGGGAATCCCCCACTTCTTAGGCAAGTGGGGGGTTCGTACACTAGACATATCTTATGCAGCGACTAGACCTTGCAGTACGTATGTATGTACAAAACAGTATGAGCTGAGAGTGCATGCGCGCGCCGCGTGCAGACTTCGCTCGGGTGTAGCTCACACACACATGTTAACTTCACAATATACAGTGTGTACCGCAAACCTTTACCCAGATTTAACACACACATCCTTATTTTTAGTAATATCGAAGCTTCTATTCCGTAACATACACGGCTACACCCGTTGTTAGCGTAGCTTATAAATATTGAGTTGAATAGAAAACGCCAGTTCAGTTATGCCTGTGTTCCGATTTGTCAGTTCGCATTTGGCCGTTACAGTGAGCGGTCGCGTTTGCAAAAACTCTTGAAGTACAAAAAATGTGCACGCTAATTTCATATTTTTAAAGCGTTAACTATTCAACTCAATATTGTGGCATAGCGTATCGCCCGCACGTCGGCGCGGTCGTTATTCGTGTGTAATATAGAAATTGGTAACAAAACAGATAGTCGGTCGGGAGTGTGGTATGGACAAACATGGAGAATTTAATGTAGTTAGAGCGTTGTGGCGGACGCGGCTTCGCTTAACGCTTCTGTGAACAATATTTTGTTGACAACATAATTTGTATCATCAGCGCGAGGACCCGCCTGATCGGAGCGAGTACCTGCCTGATCGGAGCGAAGACCTGCCTGACCGGAGCGAGGACCCGCCTGATTGGAGCGAGGACTCGCCTGATCGGAACGAGGGCCGCCAGATAATAGCGGCTGAATGGGAGTTCTAAATTGTCGTCTTGATATGCAATAAATTAGCTAATAAAAAAAATTACGTGTTTATAACAAGTCTTTCAACAACAAAACGTGATTATAACAAGTCTTTCAACAACAAAACGTGATTTTACCAAGTCTTTCAACAACGAAACGTGATCTTAACAAAACGTGATTTTATCAAGTTTGTTATCAACAAAGCGTCTTTTCAACAATTTTTTCAATAATGAATTAGCAAAGATTGACTTTGGACAAAAAAAAACAATTGTTCCTTTATTTTTGGCGTCACAAAAGCGTCAATGATGCGTTCCCGCGTCATCGCCCACGTAATCAAGCGCTGTGCGTCTATGTATTAGGTTGAAGTGATGAACACAGTCTAACAGGCCCCGCCACCTTGCTAACACTAAAGTAAGATAGTCAACGGAAGCCAGGGCTTAAACAACCGTCAAATATCAGCTTTAGAAACGACCTGATGACGCGCGACAGCAAAAATATGAACCAGTTTTGCATACAGTTTTTGTTTCAGTTGACGTACGAATACTGTTTGATATGGCTTCATGAATGGACTCGGGTCTTTTTCACCTATGTGCAGAGGCCCATACAATACAGGCCATAAACAAATAAGTACAAGCCAAAAGCCAACATACACCCAAGTTATCAAAGATGCTAATGGTGCCGATTCTCTTGTTGGCGAACTAAACTTATATTAAACTATCGCTCTCTTTTACTAATAGGAGATACAAGAAAGGGATGGCAACAATTTTAGGGCGGTCAAATTAGTCAGAATTAGAATTTCCATACAAGTTTAGTCGTGATCTCGAAACGTGCCCACTAAAATACAAAGAAATGCAACATGTCAACTAATTTGACAGCACTATAAAACTTTAGAACAAAAAATTGAACCGACGAAAACAGAAACTGAAAAGCGAAAAATAACTAATTATGAGTCGGCGCCAAACGAACGTTTAACAAGCAAAGTGCGTGTAAGTTGCAAGTGGCCGAGCGGAGAACGCATTTTTGGAAAGTTATTGTTTATCGTTGAAAATTTCACGTTGTATTTGATGTGACGTTGTTTTTATTATTTATTTAAAGTAATTTAATGATCTTCGTTGATTGGTTGTTTGGCGCCGACTCATAATTAGTTATTTTTCGCTTTTCAGTTTCTGTTTTCGTCGGTTAAATTTTTTGTTAAAAAGTTTTATTTTTCATTTTTTTGTGGTTAAAATCTAACTCCAGGTCTCCATTATGTCGTAGTGTCTAGAACTATATTTATGTGTGTCAAGTTTCAACAGAATCAGTTAACAGGTAAGAATTCAGTGGGTGAACAAACACTCATCCCCTGTTTTACTACCCTTAGGGGTGGATTTTGATTTTGAAATTTAAATGGGACCAACTTCGAGATATACCCTATACATTAAAAAAAGAATCATCAAAATCGGACCACTCTGTAAAAAGTTATGTGTGGTCATACATAAAAAACAAATATACGCGTCGAATTGAGAACCTCCTCCTTTTTTTCGTCGGTTAAAAATAATTGCCATCCCTTTCTTGTATCTACTATTAGTAAAAGAAAGCGATAGTATAAAATAAAATTAGTTTGTAAACAAGAGAATCGAAACTAAATTAAATTTGATTAATTTGATATTTTACAACCATCTACATTATGTGAAATCTTTGGTTTTAACGAGTCAGAGATAGTTAGGTGCCCTAATAGAGTTCATGTAAGGAAAACGATAAAATATTGTTAGAAAATTCTTGTACTATAATAATATTTATTTTATATTTGCGTCGCACGCATCGGCCAATGGTACAAGCGGTCGTTCTAACATATAAGGTGCCGGTAGCCGTGTTGCCAATCATAGATCACTATTGGGCCAACCCGCTCACAAACAAACACTTGGATTAAACACAGCATTTATATCTATATTTATGAAATACAAAAGTTATTTCACAATGATTTTACAGTTTTAAGTAAAACGTAGTAATTATATTATCTTTGGTTTTAAGGATATTTTTAATTAATTTTTTGAAATTGAAAATTGTGTTCAATAGGCAACTAATTTGGATAGTTACTGACTAAACCGCTCTTTACATTATGCGAAGCTAGCTTCCGCTTGCGACTTTGTTCCCCATTACAACATTTACAACCCTCTCGGAGTTAGGGTTGCCAGGCGTCCATACATACACATAGTTAGGCTTTTTGGATGCGTGTCCGGCTAAATTAGACGGTGCCCGGCCTGTTCGGCTTTTGTTAAGCTTTTTACATTTGACCAATCTTAATTAGAAGTTCAGACGATTTGATGATAAAGATAAAGGATAAAAAAACATGAATTTACTAATAATAATGTTTATAATCATTTCTTAGGTTTTCGCGATCACTACACATTATAATAAAACAAAGTTTAACCGGATTAAATCGCGTAAATTATTTAAATTGGTATTCCTGACGAATTTATTGGTATTTTTTTAGAAATATCTGTAAAGACGCTTGTCATCTCAGTCTACCTGCGACCACGAAATGCTGCAAAGTTTTCGAAACGTCAGGAATACCAATTTAAATAATATACGCGATTTAATCCGATTAAACTTTGTTTTATTATAATAATGTTTATAATTTTAAAACGAAGACGAAATCTGGGCTGCCTTAATTTTATATTAGGTACTGGTAATGATTTGAGACAGATTTTTTTTTCTTAATAATTTGAGGTATTCGGCCTTTTTACCCAATTTCATCCGAAACTGGCTGAGCTGTTTGGATTTCTGGTTTTAGGACCTGGCAAGCCTACTCGGAGTTTACCTTCTCGCGGTTGAAAACTCTTAAGCTTATATTCAGAGACGAATCCAAGCGTGAACTCATGCTCCCAACTGTCAAATAGCACTGCATTATGACAGTTGGAAGCATGATTGCACGCTTAGATTCGTCTTTGTATACAAACTAAATTATGCAAGAACTTCTACAAAATCTCTATGCCTAACTGTTAGGGCTGCGTCATTCAGTCAGTTAATCACAGAACTGTTTTATTGAGCACTAACTGAGATAACCCCTAAATTTAGAAAGATTTGGAGAGTTGGTGCTGCAAATTCCGTATTAGGAGATATATAAAACTGTTATTAAAGTGTAAAAGCTTCAAGTGTGTGTCGTGTGAGCGCGGTTATAGGCCTACCACCAACTTTTTAGTAGACGTTCAGTTCCCGCGCTTGAACTGGGATCGTATTAAAACGTGTTAGAGCCAACAATGTTCAGGTGCGAGAGAGATGGCGCTATTTGTCCTGTATTGCTCTGTCTCTTTCTCACAACGGAATAATGGTGGCTCTTGAACTTTCGGTCCCTGAACCGTTTATATGGCTAAAACCTCATCGTAGATGATTCCTTAAACTGAATTGCGTTCAGTTCATGGTAAGCCCTTAAAATCGAAATTAGTACCACCCCCGCGCTATTTCGCTCAGACGATGCTCTGACTACCCGCAAAATAATTTTTTTATTTGATGTTTAAAATTGGATATTTACTAAATATTTACAAACCTTTTCAGTGGTAACTCAGTCTATTGATATTTATTCAAACCACAGTGTGTTTTACTTTAAAAGAGATGGACAAAAAGTCTAGTTGAGCCAAGTTATCATATTAAATGTATGAGGAGAGAGTCCAAGTCATACCAGTCATTCTTTTTCTTATAAACCCTTAGTTTATGTGTGTATAATAATTGAGCTCGGCTTTCTTACTTATAAAGTTAAATATGACACCTCATTACTTCAAAACGAGTCTAACCACAAATTTCTGATCAGCGCAATAATTATACTAATCAGCTGTCAAATCTCATGACAACTGATGTGATTGGTGGACCAATCAATTGATTTAAGATTTGACAGTTAATTAAATAATTGACCAGCCCTCCAGAAACCGGGGGGAAACCACTCAAAGTTTTACAAAAATTTACTCCACAACCTGTATAAAACAAAAAGCTTAGTATGAGTCAAAGCATCGTCCGGTACATAGAATCTTATTAAAAATACGAAGGCTATAGTTAAGTCTAAGCGACAAATTACAAGCGACCGCTAACGCTGCCTAGCCTCCTAGAACACTGGACCATCTGGGCATGCATATTGTGCGTACGACACGTACAGTAATGTGGGCCCGCCAGGAAACACCCTGTATACGCCAACCATACAACAACAAAAAAGAAAAAAATGTGGGTGAATCTTGTAAAATTAAAATAATTGAATCTTTTGGCATCATAATTATTATCAATGAATTTTTAATCGGTTTCGATCCATTTCTAGACAAGGGAAAGTAGTCAAAAAGTCTTAAGTGGGCCTAATAAAGGACTTTTTCTACTAATATTCGTTTGGTGTTATGTTGTTATAGGTAAACGGCCGTAAGCTTGACGCCCCTGATGGTTCGCGGGACGCGGGGCGGGTTAAGTGCTCGGCTATACACGATACAACGTCGAAGTAATGCTTCGGTATCTTAAGATAAAACCCTTGAGACCCCTTGACCCTTGAGATTTAATCTTCCCATTGTCTTGGATAAAAATTGAATTTTATTTATTAATTCTTGTTTTAAGTTCTTTTTGTATAGTTTACTATGTATTATACATTTTATTTGTAAGTTAGTTTTTGCTATTAACCGCCAAAAATGGCTTATTTCGACTGTCTTGGATATTTGGCAAAAAATTTGCGCCTGTCTAATTGTTTGTGAATTGTGATACAAAGTCGGCAAAAATAACCATGTCGCAAAATAATACCGTGTGTAGCACTCCTGTCGCCGGATAGTGGTCGACTAGCTGATTGGTTGAGCGAACTCCCGCTCTGTGTACCGCAAACCATCAGGAGAGCAAAGCTTACGGCGGCTTACCTATAAAAACCTCAGCTACCTTTTCTAGCTGACGGCAAATTGATAAAGTAACTTTTTTGACCTTTATAAAAAGTAACTAACCCCAGTTTCTGGAAGGCTCATCAATTTGATCTATTGTCAAATCTAATGTCAGCTTTTGTGATTGGCCGGCCAAAATGTTAACAACCAATCATATCGCTTGACCTTAGATTTGACAGCTGATTAGTTAATTTTTGCGTTGATCAGCCTTTCGGAAACTGGGGGGTAAAGAGTGTTTGAGTGAATAGTAAACTAGAAATTTTAGTCTTTACTATTTAAAAGAGCCCTGGAATGCACAGACACTTAAAGTAAGTATTTTAACCGACTTCAGTTGGTTAAAATATTTTGAACTGTGACAAATATTTTTACAAGGTATTAAAATATGTGGTAGGATTGGTGTTAGTAAAATATGAGTGGCGATGATTAGGGTGCGTCCTTCTACAGCGGACAGACGTAACATCGAGAGTCAATAACAAACTATTATCAAACCAAGCGCGGTGAAGACGAATGCTTACAATTATGGTCGATGCTGTGACGCTGTGTAGATTACACTTCAAACGTTGAAATATTGTGAACTCTAAGCCAGTCATATTACTTGTTGGAAGAACAACACATAGGTGGTATGAAGTTAAAAAAATTGAGAAGATATCAATATGGGTCGAGGACATACATAAGCCTGTTGGAAGGACAAGAATGGTGTGGAAGGGCTTATGCCCTTGGACTTATGTGTTGGCCAAAGTTGCTAATTATCATGATGACATAAAAAATTGCATACTGTTGTTAGTAACGTTGTAATTCTTAAATCTGAACGGACACCAGAGATATTTTCATACAAATGGAGATATATATGTATATATACAGGTTGGAAACTTTCAGCGGGGCAGTAAATTAAAGGGGATAAAAATTGAATAAAAAAATTTGGATAGTCTCCTAAGACCATTTTCGCGTAGCTGCAACGGATAAGGTACTTCCCCTTACTGCCCCGCTGAGAGTTTCCACCCTGTATATATACGGACAGTATTTTTACCGTTGACATGATCGGAGTCGTCGTGAGCAGTTGAAATGCAAGCATCACTTTTTAACCTTGGGTGACAGCTAGCTAAATATTTTTAGTCGAACCAGCGACAGTCTCAAACAAGATGAGACAAGTTTCAGAATTGATCTATGATGGTCTCAAACAAATTAGTTAAGCATTCTAAGGAAAGACTGGTGTTTAAAAACTGGTAACATTTTTACATAATTTGCAAAGTCAATCTAGACAGCGTCACAGCATTATAGAAAATATCTGTATAATGAACACTATAGTAAAATTAACAAGACGAGCGAGTCGTCAAGCTGACGCACCAACAACCTGAAGCTTAGAGTTACCAAACCATTGCCACGTAGACTTAACACACACAGGCACACACACTTTGTGTAGATACACGGAAAGAACTTGTATGGCAGAAATATTAAATACAACAACTTGTTGTTAGAAAGACGCATTGAATGTGTAATGTTAAAACACAATCAGAAAAGGGATTTTTAAAGAGAAGCGTTTTTTTTTATAGTACAGGATGGCGAAACGAGCTAAAGGCCCACCTGATGTTAAGCGGTTACCTTTGCCCATAACAACTTCAATACCACCTAAGCTGTTACCTAAATGGTACTGCAAGCCGGTTCGTCAAACTGAGACATAAAGATGGAACAAACACGGTTCCAAACGGTTTGTAGTAACAAGGACATTTTTTTTAAATATGATGTTTAGTTCCTTCTTCTTGAGTGTGGTATTTTTAAATGAGAAACATTACTTTTAAAATCTGGAAACAAAAATATTTATTAAGTTTCAAAGCTGATAATAGTTTCAAAAAGATTGATAGTTACAGAAACTTTAAAATTGAAGCGTTAATCAGTGATGTTGTTATTCATTGAGTAGTTAACATAAGCTGAGTATTTGTAAAATCATCGTTATGATCATGATAATGATGATAAGAAATAACGAAACCATCTCATGGTTAGGTCTCATTCGGTTTTTGTCGAAAGGGAAAGTCAACAGTTAGTTTGTGCTTGTGTGTGTATGTATTAGTCCACATGACGTCACTAAAGATACAGTAGTAAAGCGGGGCTGGCAGCCACGGCGCCATCGCAGGGACCATCCACGCAGCAGATCAGGGACAACTCGTGCCCACGCGGTGTTAACACCAACGATATATCACATACATAGAGGCAACAAAGCAGATAGTCAAACAAACAAAATATTATCTGGTACTTAGACTTGGATCAAGGTTTCTATCAGTAGCCGATAAAAAGTATTTTTTGCAGATTGCATCATCTGTTACTCGTTATTGTTTACTTTATGACATTGACAAACAATATTAGTTTTCAATAAAGTCATACTCATGTTTTTGAACTTCAAATAACTTTAGAGTCACCTCCAAGTTGTGATATAACGTTGGCATACCTGGACGATATGCTAATGTACTGTGTTAGGAACATGCACGCGCCCATACATACGTTATGACAGTAATTAACGTTGAATACAACTCCGATACGATTACATTTATTTACAACAAATTTAAATATTAGTCAAGACATTAGTTATATTCTTTTAACCCTTTCAACCAAGCTTGAAATGCTCGTTAGTAGTGAGTGAACCATATTAGTGTATATATGACGTTCAGACTCACAACATTTTAGTCGCAAAGGTTATATTTTAAATATTAGTTCAATCAAAACAAGGTTTATGATAGTTAGCAGTATAATTTATAGCTTACATTTGGGGTATTGTATATTGAACATGAGGTTATAAGCAGAATTATTTAAATAATTCGATGAAATTTGACATACATAGCGAGATGAGCAGAGCCCATGGTTGCTAAGGCAACATAAATATCTATACGAGCAATTTCGTTACCCAAGCATATTTAGCATAGTTAGAGGGGCCAACAAGAATCAGAGTAATATGAAATGAAAATCAATGAGTAGTTTAACTTGATGAATAGGAAAAAAGCGTCAAACCGTATCGGAGCCACCAAACCCACCAAACTTTAGTTGTTCACTGTACACATATGGTACAATATTCTATGTGGGTGTATACCTGGTAGCGCAGGTGCGGCATCGGGGGCAGCACTGCGGTGCCCCAGAGTTCGGGCGCTCCAACGCCTGCCGCCGTCACCTACGACCCACTCCCCTCAGCACGGTGTACGACGAACGAACCGAGTTTGTGACGACATCACGTGAGGGTTACAAAGCGAGGGTACTTAATTTACTTATAACTGAACTTTTGAATGAGCTTTTTCCCACTATTGAGGACTGAAATCTCTCCTCTAGCCTCTAGGATTTATAAGTTCTTAATTTTATGAATATGTGTAAAAAAACAATAAAGCTAGAGAATATAACTCCCGTAAAATAGGTTCCAATTAAACTGTCTCTGGGGTACACACGGCTACACATCAAACTAGATATTTCCAGTATAAGCAGACCTCATTTTGTATAGGCTTTCCATACAACGAGAGGTTAGCTTTTACTGGAAATTTACAGCTTGACGTTTAGCCGTGCGAACAAGCGGAATTAAAGTAGGAAATCGATTTTAGGCGGTAAGAATTGAAAGAGGCAATATACGTTCTGTAAAGAAATCACATTGAAACGAAACGTGCAAAACACAATCTTAAACGGAATATCTCAAACTTTTAACAAAATTACAATTCGTACATTGTATGCTCATATGATGACGTCACCGTAAATAAATTAATAATTCGCGCGATATTTTCGGTTCGGTCGCCGTTGCGAACTTAACTTAGTAATAAAACTAACATACATCATATTTCATACACAATATATACACGCTGAAATTTGATTCGCTTATTTCCCGAAAGGGGGTAATTGTACTCATCATTATGAACAACTTTTACTATGGGACCAACCCTGAAATCGCGAAAAAAAATTAGGTGGTCCCTAGATGTTATTGATTTAAGTGAACACAAATGTAGGGACCAACTGATATTTTTTTCGCGATTTCAGGGTTGGTCCCATAGTAAAAGTTGTTCATAATGATGAGTACAATGACCCCTTTTCGGGAATTAAGCGACTCAAATTTCAGCATGTATTTCATACATAACCTCGAACGTGTCCTACCTTCTTATATTCATATATGCTATGCCCAGATTGACAATACACATATTGTCGGAATGACGCCAAAACTTATATATTTCAACTTTTTGAAGACACGTAAATTTTACACGTACACTCTGTTTTTTCCTAATTGTCTTAGTTAGTAAACAATCTTGGCATGTCTTTTTAATGCAATTCGTCAATAATAATTATTAAAAGACATTATGTTAACAATATTATACACTGAATATTTTTTAACCTAATTACATGTGCATAACCAGTAATTACATTTTATCAGTAGTTATTTGAATAAAGAGACATGCCAAAACTGTTTACTAAATAAGAAAAGAGAGAAAACAGACTAGTGTAGTTACATAACGCTGCTGTGTGCCTGTATATGTACAGACACATTCTCACGCACACATGCATGTGTGACGCTATTAAATGTAAAAATGAACGACTCTCCGTACGAAAAAGCCTGTGATAATATATCTTGTGTTATGTGTGTGGTAAATGGTAAAACGAATTAGAAATTTTGATCATTTCATGTAATAATATTTGTTGTAATGTAGTATTGTGACCGTTTTGTTGAATTTTACTGTATTTGTGTGTCTAGTATGTTGGAACAAACATCGGTAACAAATTTTTGGCTCAGTATGTCGAATATAAAAAAATCGTCATATATTTGTTCAAATGTTGGAGTTGTGTGTCATAAATGTCAAAATTAAAATATGTCTGTCCGTGTAACGCTAGCTCTTATTACAATTTTCGTACCTATTCATATTCTTACACTTGGTTCAATAAAATAATTCCTTAAATATTAGGTGGTAACTGAAAAAAAAATCTGTATTATGTTTTTTTAATCGGGACACGCCATGAGGACATTTCATAGAATTTCCAATAATATTTACTTTCCTTTCTACTTTTTTATTACCTACACATTACAAAATTAATTGTACTATTTGACATACACTCAAATTAAATAAAAATTATTTTTTGAACATGCTGTATACATCTATTTTAATATACTCCTTTAAAAAAGGAAAAAGTATTTTGCATAATTTGCATGTTTATTAGTTCTTTCTTTCACTTATATTTTTAAATTGGAGTGAAAGGACTAAATTTGCGTCAAAAAAAAAAAAGGTTGAAGTTTCCACCTTTAATTAGGAGAAACATAACTCCCATCAAAATAACAGTTATGGATGAGTCAAGAAACTATTATTGTCTTACAACTTTTTTGCTATATTCTTGACTAATAAAAAAAGACGTGTGGCACTCGGAGACTGCCGCGGTAAAGCTATTGCATAGCATTTTTTATGTAAATACAAAGAGGAGGTGCCCTAACGCCGAAACTCTAAGCAGGCATGAGTCACCAGATTGCGGGGCGAAGAGGGGGATTACGCATGCGCAGTAACGCCGATACAACCAATGCCACCTAGAGGCGATTTGCAGAACTAAAGAGACAAGCGTGATATTTCAAAAAGTCATTAAAAGTTCTGCTATTCATCGATAGATGGCAAAACTAAAAAGTATCACCGCTGTGCCGGTCGGAGTGGGGGGTGTTAGGTTATTTTCGTTACGGAATTTCTGGATTCGGTCTCCACGCTCAAGGCCCGCGATAGAAGCTATGCAATAGCTTAAAAATATGTTTATCCATCAATGCGTCGTGGTCGTGTCCCTCGCTATCTCGTGTGTGTGTGTGTGTGTGTGTGTGTGTGTGTGCGTACCTGTGTGCGCTGTGCGTGGTCGCGGTGCGCGTGCGCATGCGGGTGCCAGCCCACGCCGCCCAGCGCGCCCAGCCGAGTGCCGCGCATCTGTAAACACAGGTGTAACGTTAAAACTTACTGTGCTCATCCTATGAAGTATATCGATGGCTCAGTTATCAGACTTCTTAGCTCCGTTTTGACCAATTTCACAGGAGGAAGAGAAAATTGACTAATTAAAGAACTATTCCTTGAGTTTTTGACTGAGTTCTATAATCCTACTTATGTGTTTTGTTAAAGATAGCCAACCTTTTTTTAGAACCATTACATCTACAGAAATAGAAGAGCAAGGGCCTGTTTCACCACCTCCTGATAAGTGCCGGTTAACTTATCTCAAAGATAATTTCATACAAAACTTGTTCTCTTTTCGAATTGATCCAGTAGCTTGTGACTATCAGTAGGTGGTGAAACAAGCACTTGCTTTTCTTTCTCTTTAGATGTAAAGATGCCAAAAAGAGGTTGGCTATCTTGTTGTTGCTAGGCAACCACAAAGTTCAAAGCATTTATTTGCAACTAAGTGTACAATTGTAGTTCTTATTTATGTAAAATACATTATGAGGCACTTAAAACTTAGCGGCCTTCTACTGGCGTGGCAAATTTGAGGGCTTTGCCACTCGTTTGACATTAGTTTTGTAAGCAAAACATAACCTCAAAATATTTAATATTTTAATGAATAAACATCTGTAGAGTACTGTCCGTTTATTAAAATAGATTACAACACATTGCCTTCATCGAATTTTATATGGTGAGCATCATCTTTTATTCGTAACTTCCCAAGGCTGGGCACTATGGAACTTTAGCAATGTCCTTTGTAAAGATGTTTATTACTATCACACTGAAACGGCTAAAAGGATTTGGATGAAATTTGGCACAGAGATAGACCATAACCCGGATTTAAATACACAACGTATTATTGAAATAACTGAAAACCTCTTAAGGGGTCATTGTACTCATCAGTTAATTTAACAACTGAACAACTTTTAGTTTAACCGGATTACGTCGTGTATTATTATTAAAATTGGTTTTCCTGGCGTTTCGAAAGCTTTGCAGCGTTCGTGGTCTCAGGAAGTGATAATTTTATTTCGTTTGCCGGTCAAATTTCTCTTCTGAAACCGGAAACGGAAACTTTTCTAACGTTTGTAAATAATAGCACCGCTGCTGTAGGTCGCCACTATTCGTCACTTCAAATCAGTTTCTACCAGTAATGTGAGCAGTCAAAACTTCCGCGTTAATGATTAGCCAATAGCCGCCTTGGTAGGGCCAATCGGATTGCAGTACCCCGCCACGGCTAGTTGACAGGATTTATTGTATGCATTATACTTAACTAAAGGCTACTGGGCTGTATGGTCGATGGCTGACACAGTACATTTCTTTTTTAAATTCCACGTCACACCATGTCATCTGTGATGACGACGTCTGTGGTCTAGTGTTTCGAGTGTCGGACTGCTGATCACGAGGTCGTGGGTTCGATTCCCACAGAACACAAATATTTGTAAGATGAACATAAGTATTTGTGTTGGCCTGGGCATTTCTTATGTATTATAAGTATTTACAAAAAAAAAGTATACAAGTATTATATCCATTGTCTAGTACCCATATTACAAGCTCTGCTTAGTTTGGGACTAGATGGTGCTGTGTAAAAATGTCCCAAAAAAAATATTACCTGATTAATATCAAGCAGCAGCGGAGTATGATGAGGATGCGCGTGATGCGTGTGGTGCGTATGATGCGCAGGATGCGCTGGATGCGCGGGATGCGCGGGGTGTGCGGGATGCGCAGGATGCGCCGGGTGTGTGGGATGCGCGGGATGCGCGTGCGGCTCTAGCAGCCGCTCAGCCCACGTGCCAGCACCGTTGCCTACATATCGCATCCGCCGGCTGTGGATACAATGTTATTTTAATTAGACTAAAGGACATTATTCGTTTTGGACCAAAAACTGCCAACCACAAGTTACATATACTGGTAGTGAAATGGAATGCCCTTTCACTTATATCCTCAAATGTTAATGTTAAAAATAATATATAAAGGCCCTTAGGTTTTGGTCCTTCAAGCTGGATATAAACAGAAATACCCTTACATTTTGGTCCTTCGAGACGGATATAAACCGAAGACTGACGTACTTTCGTAAGTGACGATGCAATATTGCTTAAATTAACAAAATTTGCAGTATTTCTAACTAGGCCAAAGTACAATGTACAGTTGGCGACCGTACACATCGTTTTTTCTTTGTTTTTTTTGACTTGGCTGTTCAGTTATAATACAGATTGATTATTTGAGATAGGAATGGTGGACCCAATCTAAAACTACAAAAAAAGTGGAAAGTCATCAAAAAAGTTGTGAACTCGATTTAGAGAAAACACAATTTGCAGTTTCTGAAAAAGCAGATGGTTTAGCCTTAAATAGAACAACTGCTTTACAAAAAAATTAAAAACAACCTATGGTTAGAACTAATTCCGTAGAGGAATGTTGTGTAGCAAATCTAAAGAAATGCATTTTCGGACACCATATTGGACCAGCAGGCTACAAAACCAATTTTTCTTCAATTGTGTAGAAGACACCGGCTTACTCCTTTCACCTTAAAGTTTCCCAGCGAAGAAGCTTGTGGTATACCCTGGAAAGGACTCCACCATTTCGAGGATAGTTTGCTGTCTTTTTATTTGAATGTTGGAGGAAACGCAGCAAAATGGCAGCTAGAAAAAAAAACCTTAAAGATTTAGTAAATTAAAGAAAGAAAGAAAGAAAAATGGTTTATTGTCCCAGTTAACGACGCGCAACATTTAAACAACAGTAATACAAAACACAAACAGGTAACAATTACTGTTATGAGTACCAGAGTGTGGAGGCCTCCACACCATTTCGACTCTACACCGATTCAACTCCAACTGTTTATGGATCGGATGGTCCTTACAGCAAAACGTCCTTCAAAGAGCCAAAGAAGCTAAAATTGTTTCTTATGTTTTCGCGATCACTACACATTATAATTGGATTACATCGCTTATATAATTTAAATTGGTTTTCCTGACGTTTCGAAAGCTTTTCAGCGTTCGTGGTCGCAGGAAGACTAAGATGACAAGCGACTTTACAGATATTTCTAAAAATATATTTTAATCTACCGTACAATTTTTATTAATTAAAACCGTTTCGATGCACGCAGTAATCACTCACAATGTCATATCTTTACAGTGTTGCGTGCTGTTTGGACTTAATTATTTAATACTTTTACTTTGAGGCTTAACTTTGAGTCCAATCAGTGTTAAGTCGATACGGTGTGCCTTAAGGCACATTATAGGTCTTTGGCGACAATTCGAGCTGTCGATACAGGGCCGTCTCAACCCAGGGATGCAAGGAGTGCAGCGTACCCGGGCGCTGAGGTATCAAGGACCGTCACCGCAGGGGGCACTACCAGCCCTCTGAGTACGGATGCCGAGGCTTCGAGAGCGCCGGAGCCCGATAAATAATTTTACTCAACTTAAACTTACCTACATTCATCATTATGCCTACCTGGATACAGTACCTATAATTATTTGAAATCTAACAAGCGGCAATTTCCACCGGGCGCCGTGTGTAGCAGTTATTACTAAATCTATAATACTGGGGGTACGCGGGAATGGCTAGAGGGTAAATATTGAAATGGCTAGGGGACGCATGAGGTGGGATCGCACCCAGATAAGATAGAGACGGCCCTGGTCGATATTTTTAAATACGACTGAAACTTGTATTTTGGCACGAGCAGTTTTTGCACTTGCGAGGTTTTCATATTATAAATACTATATAAAATAATTCAACCCAGATTTTGAGATTTTTTTTTAAAGATAAATATAGATATAATTATATAATTTAGATCTTTTTGAAGGGTACGGGTGCCGGTGAAATTACAATCATATGAGACTTTACATCTTCATTTCTCAGTTTGGCGAACCGACTTGCGGTAGTTGTTATGGGCAAAGGTAACCGCTTAACATCAGGTGGGCCTTTAGCTCGTTTCGCCACCCTATACTATAATAAAAAATAAAAAAAAACAATATAATACTAACGGTGGCTGATACTGATGTCTGGGTGTACGACGCTCTACGGCCGGGGCTGACACCGAGACGTTGCTCTCGCCTGCAATACAATCAAACAAATAATAAGCATTAAATATCATGGTAGTATGGTTTAAAGGAAATAATCCCCGGCTGTAGCTACCGAAAAAATTAGATTTGTTTCAAGAATACGAAAAGTTGTTCAAGAGAATGGCAATTCTTTATTATTTCAACGCATTAATGCATGCGAAATTAAATCTAAAGATATAAATTGTGGAAAGAATAATTGACTCACAACACACAAATAAACAGCAAACCCCTACATTAATTTGTGCTCACATAAATCTACAAAATGTAGGCAACAGCTGTTTTTTTTTGCGGTTTTTTTATTGGTTCCATAGCACAGACCAGTAAGCTTCAAGACTCCGCATAAACAAAGTTTTGTATTCGAATGCAGTCGTAAAACGTTGGTGGGGTCAGGGGGGCGGACGGCACGTTATGATTGGCCGGCTCAAAAGTTCGGTGGTATGATTTCTTATGATTGGTGCCGCTCGCTGATTGAGTGACGTTCCGATTGGCGGAGGGAAGTATGATATGCAGTGGTAGAGCATATGCGTTGTGTCCGGGGGTGTCCAGCTAACCGGCGTCTAGAGGCTTACTGGTCTATGTTCCATACTAAAAGTTTTTCATAATGATGAGTACAATGACCCCTAAGAGGTTTTCAGTTAGTTCAATAATGCTGTAAGATATATTATAGGTGTGCTGAAGGCCCTGTTCTTTGTCGAGAACTGTTCTAATGGACTTCAATAAGTTCAAAAGAGATTTGGTACATGGTAATTCATAAAATATGGACAATGATGGAATGAATCAAAGTTTGTTGTCATATAGTGTGTGTAGTATGTATGTAAGTGTTGTGTGTGTGTGTAGAGAAGTGAATGTGTTGTATGTGCATGAAAGTATGTGTGATGTGTCTGAGGTAGGGCATGCAGTTTCATACATTTTCAGTTTCGAAATTGGCTTATGAAATTGGCCTCATCAGTTTCGAAATTTCGGGCAATGTTTAAAACACCTAATAACGAAGCCTATCGCAGTCCACTACTGAATAAAAGCTGCTCCTAAGTTGCTCCACAACAAAATAACCTTTATCTTTTCCATCCAGTCCACCCCAGCTACCTACTTTAGGTCGTCGGTCCACCTGGCTGGAGGGCGCCCAACGCTGCGTTTTTGCGGTATTCAATCAAAGATTCGTCTGCTCCAACAGCCATCGATATTTTGGTAGACTGGCCTACCCATTGTCACATTAGCTTGCTAAATCTACAGCCTATGCTACTCTCTGGTTCTTTCGGATAATTTTATCCTTCAAAGAATCTCCAAGCATAGCTCGCTCCATAATCCGCTGAGCGACTTTGAATATGTGGACTAGCCAAACTGTCAGTGTTCACGTCTCGGCATTGTAAGTAATGACAGGCAAGAGTAGTATAAACTAACTACTAGTCTACCAACCTGAATATAACAGGTCCCTGACTACCTATGTAGACACATTCCTGCACAACCTCTAGCGTCGTTTCTTTGAAGAAGACCGATTGGGCTTGGCACGCTGCGCAACATGCGTTTTGAACATGATATTGTCTACCATAGTCTTGTCCAGATTCATACTAAGACTGATACACTAAATGACTATATACTATATGCTATGTAGCATCTCGCTTAGCTGTTTCAGAGACTGTCATTACAATAATGTCATCGGCAAAGTGGAGACGTGAAATGTTCTCGTCTTTTCCATCAAAACCCTTCCCCGTCTAATCCAGTGTCTTGAAAACGTCCTCTCAGTCATCAGTGAACAGTTTCGAAAGAGTATCGCCCGAAGGCCTTCTCCATAGTACACAAATACACAGCAGCTAATTGTTCTCTTCAGTCGTTCTTCCAATCTTCCGAAAAGAATGGTCTACAATGCTATCCAACTCAATCCATTTGTCTACTACTGGTCATTTTTGGTCTCTTCCGAGATTCGCCACAATACTCGGTCCTCCGCCTTCCGCATTTATTCCATCCCAGATAGTTTTTCCAGGTCTTCAGTCCACCTGATTGGGAGCGTCCTAACCTACATTTGAAGATCTCCATTCAAGGACTTATTCACTGCCACTTCAGCTTGTTGATTCTACAAGCTATGTCCAGTCACTTTGGTACATTTTTGGATAATCTCGTCACGGATCTTATTTTATTCTTCAAAGAAAGAAAGAAAGAAAGAAAAATGATTTATTTACTACAGCCACACAACACACACAATAACAATAATATACAGCTTTAATCAATATAGTCTCCTAAAAGTATAATTGTGTGCCTCGCGGCTGCACCAAATAGGCTCAGTTCAGCAAAAAAGCCAGACAACTAGTGTCTGGCGCTGGTTTTCAACTGGACCTTGTTTGAAAGCGTCACGGACGAAAATCAGTTTTACAGTGAGTAAACTAAACATAGATAAAAATAATTAGAAAGTTTTTCGCAATAATAATATAATATAAAATATAAATATCGTGATATATATATATACGTGTTAAAATAGTAATATTAAATAAATGGGAAATAAGTGGAACGGACGTCATCAATTAATAAATACATATACATGTCACAGGTTCGTTTGCACGCATTTACCCACAAATCTAACAATGCGCTGCGGGCAGCCGAGCGCGACGGACATTTTACCGGCAGTTGTTATATTGAAACTAATAATCAACCAAACCTTACTAGAAAAAAGTGAAGTACGAAAAATAATAGATGGAGATTTCCGAAGTTGATAAAAGGTAATTTTTATTTTGTAGTAAAAATATTAACATTTGCAGAGCATTGTTGGGGATTCCTGATCAAGCATCAATAACCTGTTTTTTTAGTTGTGCTTCAACATCGAGATGCCAAACTACAAACACAGACGTTTGTCTGCCAGGCTTTTTACTGGAGGGAGAGAAAAAAAAATGCTACGATCCCGACACCGTGCGCCGCAGTCGCAAGCAGGCCAGCCACATTGGGTAAGTAGAAACACAACGAGAATGAGCAGAGCACGACAAGTTGGAAAAAGAATATATTGTGTTTGTTTTGTTTCTAGGTCTCCGAACTGCGGTGGCACGCACTTGTCGCGGATGATGCAACAGCACCCCCAGAGTTACGGACACGATAAGCAGCAAAAGGAAACCACCGAG
Organism: Asteroscopus sphinx; assembly: GCA_949699075.1. Taxonomy (NCBI): domain Eukaryota; kingdom Metazoa; phylum Arthropoda; class Insecta; order Lepidoptera; family Noctuidae; genus Asteroscopus; species Asteroscopus sphinx. The sequence continues at coordinate 3,326,149 of OX453030.1, read as the reverse complement.
CATGTGCAATACCTACAACCTGCATATAGTTATGTACCTATCCATTTATAATAATTATCATATAATAGAAACATTAACATTAATCATGTCTAGTTTCCGTTGCGCATCTATCAGATACTGCCGTAAGCGTCTTCTAAAAGTTTCGATCGTCTTGATTGCTCTAATAGGTGGTGGCAGGTTATTCCACACTTTGGATGCCGCATACCGAAAGGTGCCTCTAAAAGCTGCTGTACGGTGGAGCTGAATTGAGAGTGGCTGTGAACACTGTCTTCTCTCGCATTCTCGTCTACTACCCACCCAACTCAGCTTGTTGTATAGGTAATCCGGCTTTTGGTATTTAACCACACCAAACAGGAGGCAAGCCAAGTGTAGTTTGCGTCTCGATTTCATTTTTAGTGTATAGTGCTTGTTAAGAAAAGGTGTTACGTGGCTTCTGGAAGGAATTCTGTAACAAAATCGAGCACAAGCGTTCTGAACCCTTTGAATGAGCCGATCCGTACGAGCCAAAAGGCGTGGGCCGCACACCGTGTCTGCGTAGTTCAACCTAGACAAAACAAGGGTTTCGACTAGTTGCTCCCTTAATGTTTCTGATAAGTAAGGCCTCATCTTATACAAAACCTTTAGGCGGTAAAAACAGTTTCTTACCGAGTCGGCAACATGTTTCTCGAAACGGAGATCGTTGTCCATAATAAGACCGAGATTCCGCGCTTCACAGACTCGCTCAATTGGCTCACCCATCAACTCCAAATCAAAAGTTGCGGGTAGTTTAGCTAGCTGCTGCCTCGTGCCAAATACCATATATTTGGTTTTTATCGGGTTTAGTGACAGACAGTTCTCCTCGGACCAGATGGTGATTCTATGAAGGTCAGCGTTTAGATCTTTAATGGCACTATCGTATTCATCTGGTTTAAAAGAGATATATAGTTGGACATCGTCAGCGTATATGTGGTATTTGCATCTCTGGAGGCATTTGACTATATCCGCACAGTACAAAATAAACAGAATTGGACCTAAAATAGAGCCTTGTGGGACGCCTCTCTCTATAGAAGTAAGAGCCGATCTAAGAGCCGTGCCGTCACCTAAACGTAAATCCACTAGTTGTTTCCTATTACTGAGATAGCTACGAAACCATTGCGTTGCGCCGTGGTCAAAACCATAATAATTAAGCTTCGATAGTAATAGCGGGATATTTATTGCATCAAATGCACGGGAAAAATCCAATAAAACCAGTAATGAGCACATTCCTTTATCTTGGGCTGTTAACATATTATCAGTAACATCCAGCAAAGCAGTAGAGGTACTACGCTGTTTTCTGAAACCAGATTGTAAATCAGGTAATACGTTATTTTGTTCCAAAAAAAAACGTTAGTTGGTTACTGATGACTTTCTCCAATACTTTTGACAGACATGGCAAGATACTTATAGGGCGTAGGTCTTTTACTTCTGTTGGATTTGAATTTTTAGGTAACGGCCTAACGGAGGCAATTTTCCATTGTTCGGGGAACGTTGACGTCACTATAGAGCGGTTTATTATATCCGTTATAGAACTTAGTGTGTACGGCAGAGTCATATTAAGCATATCCAGAGTAATGTTGTCGTAGCCTTCAGCATTACTTTTAAGGTTGGAAATAATGCGCGAGATATCGGTATGTTCTACTGGAGTGATAGTGAAAGTTGCTTCACTATGTCTGTGATATTCATAGTAAGTCATATTTGACAAGCTTGCCACAGGGTTACCAGGGACTATCAAAAAAGTGTTATTAATTAGATCTGGATCAGAAAAGTGCGACGGAAGGTCTTGTCTAGGTTTAAAGGGTGATAAGGTGGATTTGAGATTTTTCCATAGTAATTTTGGGTTTTTAATTTGATTATTTATATTATGCTTGAAGTACGCAACTTTTTCGTTGTACAATGATCTTACTACCAGGGATTTTAACTCTTTGTAGTATTCCTTTTTAGAGTCCAATTTAGTTTTCCTAAAACTACTTAATGCATCGTCTCGTAACCGCATCATGAGCTTGATCGTGTCTGTAATCCAAGGATACGACTTTTCCTTTATAGTACATGTCTTGATCGGTGCGTGAAAATCAAACAGGGCAAGAATGCGGGAGTTAAAAACATGCACCATGTCAGTTACACTGTCTAGCTTTGAAATGTTTTCAGGGCATAGAAGCAATAAGTCCATATTAAAGCTATCCATGCATACACTTTTAAGTTGCCTAAATTCTACAACGTATGGCTTAAACTTGTCATGTTTTACGTGGAATTCTGCAGATATAATAGAATGACCATTAATTGAACCAGAAGATTCTACCGTTGCATATCTTGCTCTCAGGTCAGTACACAGGAGATCGATAAGAGTTTCACTGGTGTCTGTAAAGTGAGTGGGTGACGTGACTAATTGTGTGAGACTTAGGCATTTTAAAAACTCGTTGAATTTTTTAGTTTTCGCGTCGTTTGTGTCAGTCATGTTCACGTTAAAATCGCCAAGCAATATATAATGATCACAATTTCCCAATGAAGTAAGAGTTTCCGTTAAGGCATCCAGGAGAAGGTCAAGGTTAAGCCATTGAGGCCGATACGCTGTGCCTATAGCAATTTTTTTGCCATTCATTGACAACGTTAACCACATTTGGTCGACCGATTCGAACCTGGGATCAACAGCACACGTCCAAGTACGCACGCTCAGTCCCCGCCGTAGATAAAAGCCAACGCCCCCACCACGACCCCTGCGCACACGCGCTGACCGCGGTGTGTGGCGGAGACGATAGCCCGGCACCACCGGAGCGCGCCCCTCCTCCCCCGGTCGCAACCATGTTTCGTTGATAGCCAAAACATCAAAACAATGCCTGTCGAGTGCACCAATTAAGTTATCATGACCTGTACCCAATGATCCTGGATTAAAGAGACCAACTTTAAGAAATTTTCCGCCTTTAGTCATTATAATGTTCTAAAATTATTCCGTCATTTAGAAAAAACAGTATGATCAGTGCACATGCATTCATTGTAAGTTCTATTATTAGTATTGGTTCAAATGTAATTAAGTCAGTAGCGTGTAGAATAAAATGGAAATGATTAATATAGTTATTTAAAGTGTAAAAAGGTTTTAATGTGTGGTTTATAGATAATAGTTTTGTATTAAATAGATGTAGATAAATATATATATTGTTATAAAACTGGTTTACGAAAAAATCACTGTGCGCCGCGAGACAAACGCCTACCAACAGAAAAATGCGTAGAAAATCGCTAAACAAACATATTATTACATCCTTTATAATACCAAATATACTAGCTAAACTGATTATACATATAAGTACGGCCTTAACTAAAAAACAGTAATAAAGTAGAAACAAAACTAAACAGAAAAACAGTCTAAGTACTACTACTGTTGCCACCGATACCTGGTACCGGACCGAAAATGCGCTGTATGTCATCTTCAGAGCGGATAAGACATGCGGAGTCCCCAGGTTTGTTTCGTGCGAGAATACGGCCTCGTTTTGACCATATAAATTGCCAACCGAGGTTACTGCCGGTCTCACGGGCAATCCGAAATAACTCCCGATTTTGCTTCGTAAGGCGCTCGTTCAAATAGAAACGTGTCACAGGGCCGGGCATGTCGAGGTCAGCGGTAGTCATGCCGCGGCGCACTCTTGCAGCGTCCAGCATCTCATCTCGCAGGTCGCGTCGCGCGAGGCGCACGACAAGGAAGCGCGGGCGGGTCTCCACCGGCGCCGTCGCCTGCGTTACGTTAATGCGTCTACCTCCGACACGTTCGGCGCTCACTATATCGCGCGCTTTAATTTTAACGCCTATCTTTGACGCAACCAACATAGCTGTGTGGATAGGGTTTTCACCGCTAGTCTCAGGTATGTTCGAGATCTGGACATCATTGGCGAGCAGGTCCTGATCTCGATCATTAATGTCGCTCCGCAATTGCGCAATTAACTCGTCCACCTCTGATGACACTTGGGGCTGAACCAGTTTGTTCTCCAACCTTTCCACTCTCTCCTCCAAATTATTCATCCGATCATTTGTAACGCCTAGAGAGGACCTCAGCTCGGACAGATCATCCCGGAGCAGCTGGAATTCATTACGCACTGTTGTCATCAAGTCCTCTTTAAATATTCTTAATTCTGCCCTAAGGACGTCTAGGTTCAGCTCGGCTGTGCTATTTATAGGGCTGGAGGCTTTTAGGTCAATGAGGCTTTCCTCTACTTCACCTGGTGCACGCCCCCTTACCGGTGTCTCAGCCTGATTGTCCCTTCTTAGGTTTTTTTTGCACTCAGGACAGTGCCAGGGGGTCGTTAATGGGCCAGTTATTTGTATTCCCACGCACGCTCGGTGATAACAGGACCCACATTTGCCGCAACTAGCGGCCTCTGACAACGTTGCCGAGAGAAATTTGCCACAACCACCGCACTTAGCCATGGTAAAATCTAGTTTACTTGCTTGCTTTAGTGCAATCGATCAATATCCAAGCGGTACAGCAATCAGAGAACAGATGGCGCTATTTTTAGAAACGTGTTTATGGCAGTTTCAGGGTGTGTATGGTACGGATTAACACCATAGGTTGACACATCAACTCAGCGTAAAGGTGCACATACACTGAAGTTAGGTCACTGTATATATTCAGTTCAATAATGAAATCAGATTTTTTCTCCTTTGGTATCGGGTACTTTAATACTTTTTGGAAAACAACGATTTACGTTTTTAGAGTTTTTAGTATTTAACACAGCACATAAACACAGAAAAATAATGTTACTTGTAAGTTGCACTTATAAATGTATTTTAATAATAAAATTAAGCGAATGTAACTGATGTATTTTTATTTATACTCGTGAAGTACACAGAGAGCTTATGGCTGGTTGACATCCGTGACGTCAGTGAAAGAAGTATAGCTTGCTGCGCGAGTCTAAATTTGTGGACTAGCCCAACTGTCAGCGTCCACGTCTCGACACAGTAGGCCATGACACGCAGAACGCACTGGTTAAAGACTTCTGTTTTCAAACATTATGGTTTAGGCGAAGAGAAGAAGACGAAGTTTGCGAAATGCTGCCCAGCCCAACTAGATCGTTCTGCCTGATACTTATTTGAAGTTGTATCTACCAAACCGAATAACCTGCCCCAGATACCTGCACAACTTCGAGGGAAGTACCTTCAACGAACCTCGGCACGACATGCATAGTATGCATATTGAACATGACTTTGGTCTTGTCCAGATTCATGCTGACACGATGCTGTAGCCTCTTCTAAACCTATTAGTTTTCTTTCGATTCGTGAAGTCTTCTGACGAGATAATTTGTGACGATCTTGGATAACAGCTCGTATACCCAGTATACGTGTTAAATTTCTTTGTATTTTAGTGGGCATGTTCAGAGATCACGGGTAAACTTGTATGGAAATGTTAATTCTGACTAATTTAAAAATGGGTTCTTTGGAAGTCATAAATTCAGCTGCTCTAGTTACTAATCTAGAGCAGATGTGGGAGTTCTATTGACGATTTAACATTACAGTCTTTAAATAAATAAATTTCGAAATTTCGAAAGTAAGGGTGTTAATTTCGAAATTGAAAAACATTCAAATATGGTCCGAAATTTCGAAACTATGAAGTTTCGAAATTTCGAAATGCATAGTCTGAGGGTGTATGTGTGTGAATGGAGGGAAAAGACGGGAGAGTTTAGATGCGGAGCGTTATACAACATGTAACAAAAACCCTGTTGTTCCTGTGAGCTACGTTATCAGAATCGATATTCATACGTAAGGACACAACTCATTTAGAAAAAATCTTCAATAAAAATAATAAAATTAAATAATTATTAAAAGTTTTTTTTTTTTTTTTTTGTTGATATAATCACCGAGTGAGTGAGTTTTAAGTGATATAATCTCTTTCAATTCAATTTTCCAAATGGATTGTGTCCTTACGCTTAAATATTGATTCCGATAACGTAGCTCACAGGAACAACAGGGTTTTTGTTACATATTGTATATGTATAGGAAAGTCACTATGATTGTAAGCAGATCTTCAGTGTCGTCGAAGATAGATAGATAGATAGATAGAATATACTTTATTGTACACCATGAAAATAGTAGTAAACAGGAACAACGTATAAATTATGGGTACATGGGCGGTCTTATCGCTAAAAGCGATATCTTCCAGACAACCTTTGGAATAATTAATTAATAATTTATATTGGAGAAATTTTTATTGGACAGAAATAATGTGAATTAATTAAGCAAGCTCAAGATTATGCTATAGTTACCTGACGACAAATGCCTGGATATACGCCTCCGTTTCCTGCTGGGACTGTCTCCAGCTTTCGAGGATAACTCCCCGTCCGAAGACCCTGCGCCACTGACCATTGATTCCACTGAACCTTCAAGCGGATTCGTGTCCTGTGAAGCAAAAGATAGATACTATATTATATATTTGACGTCTGTGCCTCTGTGGTCTAGTGGTTCGAGGATCGGACTGCTGATCACGAGGTTGTGGGTTCGATTCCCACAGGACACAAATATTTGAGTGATGAACATAAGTGTTTGTGTTGGTCTATAAGTATGTATTCACGTTAACTGTCGGTCCCGGTTGCCATACGAATATCTATGGCAGTCTTTATACATATGTAGTCAGAAACCCGAAAGTCTAACAACTGGTCTAACTCGGTATTACCCAGTAACTGGGTTGCGGGAGTCTGATGGCAGCTCCGTGTAAAATACTGATGTTCAGCCGCATATGGTTAGACTGGAAGCCGACCCGAATATGATTGGGAAAGAGGTTTGGAGAAAGAAATCTTACCATGTGATGATGATGAATTATATGCGGCGGGTCAGCAGACGTGCCCGCGACGCCTGGACTCACGCGCACTTCTGTAACGATACACAAACGATTTCAACTCAGGAGATGAAATGATTGACTTGCAACTTGGGGTGCTGCTGTAATAGTGCAAGAGGCACAATAGATCTTATCAGGTCATAGTGCAGCAGGACCTTTCCAAAAAAAAACCGGCCAAGAGCATGTCGGGCCATGCTCAGTATTATAGGGTTCCTTAAGTAGGTCTAATTACATATTACAAACAGATCAAATCGAATATTAATCATTGCTATTTTAGTTTTCTTAAACTTAGCGCTAGGTGGCGCTGTTACTTTGTGTTATCAATATAACACAAAGTTTATTTTTGTGATTTTTTTAAATAGAAAATAACTAAAGGAGCATTATTTGCTAAGATCATTTTTATCTAAGGTCAATGACCTATGAACTAGGACGTCTTAAGTATTTTTCAGTTTTCTCACTATAACTCGAAAAATTATAATCACATTATACTCGAAATAATTTTAAAAGAGAGTTTTTATAAAAGTCTATCAACGTGGAAGATTACAAGTTTCTACGTTGCATAGTTTGGAAATGGCAGGGGGGGGACACATTGTAAGCCACTTTGGTGGGCTATATTTCGCAGACGGTATACCTGATAAAAAAGTGATGTATGAAACATTACCTTCATTTTAGTAGACCTATTCAATGATACCCCACACGAGGGGGTGCAGCGAAAAAAAAATTTGCATCCCCATTTCATATGTATGGGCGCCACCCCTAAAATACGTTATCAAGATTTTTTTATTCTTTTAAAATTGAGATCTATATCTAAACCATTTTTTAACGAAATTTAATTTACTTATGTTTATAACTGTAGAAGTTATTAAGCTGTAAAGGATTAGGACAGACGGATAGACGGATAGACTGACAGACGGACAGACGGACAGACGGACGGACATGACGAAACTATAAGGGTTCCTTGTAGGACTACGGAACCCTAAAAAAGCGGTGATATGAAAATCACGCAATCCTATTTGTTGTTCGAAACGTCTCCTCTCGTCTTCGCTTTGGTGGATTAGGGCTTAGGCATATTCCATGGCTTAGGGCCCTTAGGATTCCAATCAGGATCCTTATATGGTTCTTCTTCATTATAAGTGCTACTTTTGCCTTTTTCTGAAGCCTTTCGAGTGACAGTACTGGCCTAGGGATTTTTCCAAAAGGCTGACGCTTTGGTCAACTCCATCAAACAAACAGCGACTCGTTTACGGATACCATTCCAGCGTTGTTATTCACAAACGTTCGAAAAGTTTCCGTTGCCGAAGTAAAATTTGACCGGCAAATGAAATAAAACGACCACTTCCTGCGACCCGGAACGCTGCACAGCATTAGAAAGGTTAGGAAAACAAATTTTAATGTTATTACACGATGTAATCCGGTTAAACTTGTTTTATTAAGAAACAAAATAATTTGAGAACCGAACAGATTCGGACACGCAAAGCGCAATTTACGGAAACTCTTCCGAGAGCCATTTGTTGTAGAAAAGCACTCGATGTAAAATTAAAGAACTATGAATAGCATTTCCGAATCAGTTCGATTCTCAAATCGTTTTGTTTTATAATAAAACAAGTTTAACCGGATTACATCGCGTATTATTATTAAAATTGGTTTTCTTGACGTTTCGAATGCTTTGCAGCGTTCGTGGTCGCAGGAAGTGGTCGTTTTGTTTGAACTTTTCGAACTTTTGAATAGTACCGCAGATGTGTAAACCCACCCCAAAGGTTTATGTGCTTGGCAATCCTTCTAGCTACGATTTAGAAGCAGATAATGTTTTTGTAGTTACCTGTGCGACGTCTTTCGGAGGGCCCAGCGGCACGTCGCTCGGCGCGGCGCGATCCGCCTGCTCCACCGCCTTTACGACACAAGAAAGATATACAGTTAAGTTAGAGAGTAGTCAGGAATTGGATCAACTGAAAAAGGTGACATTTATAGCACTATGCTCATCATATCATCATCATGTCCCTACGTGATCGAATCAGAAATGAACACATTCGCAGGAGAACGAAGGTAACCGACATAGCACGAGGAATTGCCAAACTTAAGTGGCAGTGACGGGGCACATTGCTCTCAGAACGGATGGCCGATGGGGCCATACATTTCTGGAGTGGCGACCGCGTACTGAATCGCGCAGCGTAGGTAGGCCCCCCACAAGGTGGACCGACGACCTGGTGAAGGACGCGGGAATCCGTTGGATGCGGAAATGGCAGGACCGGTCGTTGTAGCGATGCTTGGAGGAAGCCATGTCTAATAGTGAACGTTTTTCGGCTGAAATGATGATGATGATGATACATACCTATACTAAGCGGCCTGGGGTGCTGTTCATGATGTAAGTGTTGTTGATGCTGCACGTGCGGCACGTGTTGCTGGTGTGGGTGTGGCGGGTGGTGATGGCGCACTTCGCGCTTGACCGGCGCCGGCGCGGGCGGCGGTGACGCGGCCACGCATGCTTCTTTTGGACTTCCGGCACTGCTGCCATCGCTGTAACAAAAAGAAGGTTGTTTTGATAAGGTTGCAAAATTATGTTCAAAGAAAAAGATATTTAGTGCTCAACCGGTGTACATAATGTAAGTTTTTAACAAAGATTGGTATCTACAGCCTAACCAATCGGGTATCAGGTGTTATTTTTATAAATGTATTCTTTCTCCTCGGCTTAATTATGTTGGGGTCGGCTTTCAGTCTAACCAGATGCCACTGAAAATCAGTATTTTACACGAAGCGACTGCCATCAGACCCCCGCAACCCAGTTACTGGGTAATACCGACATCCTAAAGTAAGACCAGTTGTCACACTTTCTGGCTTCTGACTACCCGTAACGACTGCCATAGATATTCGTATGGTAACCGGGACAGTGCTCTCCGAGGCCCGGAGGGGTCTTGAAGGGCAATGAAACGGTCACCCATCCAAGGAATGACCGCGCAGCGTAACCTCTCAGATCATGCTGGTTGACCGACCGGTTTTAAATTAAATAAAAATAAAATAAATAAATATCTTTGGGACATTTTTACACAGCACCATCTAGTCCCAAACTAAGCAGAGCTTGTGGTATGGGTACTAGACAATGGATATAATACGTATATACTTTTTTTTTGGAAATACATACTTATAATACATAAGCAACACACCCAGACCAACACAAACACTTATGTTCATCACACAAATATTTGTGTCCTGTGGGAATCGAACCCACGACTTCGTTATCAGCAGTCCGACACTCGAACCACTAGACCACAGAGGTCGTCAAAAAACGATTTTTTACATTTTTCTTTGTCATACCAAAGTAGGTATCTCCCTAACCGTTACCAAAGTCTTTGTTCTTGGCAGTTGTAGTTAATCTTGTGTCAACTTAACACAAAGCGCATTGTCAACAAGTACCACCTGTGTTGTCACACGTGACGTCATATACATGCATATGAGGCTAAGGCATCAACCATACAGCCCATAGACGCCTCATAACAGGTAACCGATGACTATCAACAGATCTGACTAACCAGATCTGTCAAAGGTCGCCACTATTCGCGACTTGAACTCTTCAAATTAGTTTCGACCACTTATCTGAGCCCTAAATACTTCGTTATTATCATCATAATTTCAGTCACGACTTCCACTGCTGGACATAGGCATCCCCAAAGAATCGCCACAACGACCGGTCCTGCACTACCCGCATCCAGCGGATTCCCACGACCTTTACCAGGTCGTCGGTCCACCTTGTGGGGCCTACCTACGCTACGCCTTCCAGTACGACAATTCCAGTACCCGAATAGCCAATAGCCACCTTGGTGGAGTCGGATTGCTTTCTCGTACTTCGGCTAGTTGACAGAATGAATTGTACGCATTAGATTCAACAATAGGCGTCTATTGGGTTGTATAGTCGATGGGCTAAGCAAACTTGTGTGGCTTTGCAAGTGTTACGAGGTCTTCTGCATTAATAGAAGCATTTTCAGGCATCCCTCGAGTTTGAAATGGTAACCCTAGCTTCGTTACAATTCGTTCTAAGGCTTCTATTCAGAGACGAATTTCAGCGCAGACACATGCTTCCAAGTGTCAAATTGCAGTGCTATTTGACAGGTAAGAAGCATGAGTTCACGCTTAGATTATTCTCTGAATATCAGCCTAACACTTCTAACACAATGACGCGGGTGATGACGTCACGGCGCGCATTGGAGCATGCGTATGCGTCGCGTGATGAAGGCTATACGTGTTTGAGTAGAGCCACCGTTGCGCAACACTGCCCGTATACTGAGACGATGATTTATAACAAGTTAACTGTGACCTGGGTGCAGATAAATTGTTCACTCAGAAGAGTCACAAGTCACCCCAATCGAGGCAACGGCACAAACTACGGCCAAAAAGTTGGGTTTAAACAATGTGAAGCGATACTTCACTCCTGGATGGCTTTTAACTTTATATAAAACTCAAGTCCGATCGTGTATGAAGTATTGCAGTCACTTATAGGGAGGCTACGCCAAATACCAGCTTGCCGCTCTTGACTTGATTCAACGCAAAGCTGAGAGAGCTAATTGGTGACGAACTGCTAGTAAAATCTAAGCTACAAAGCTTAGCCCACAGACGCACAATTGCTTGTTTGTCGGTGTTCAATAGGCTGTAAATTGGAGTGTCCGCAAGAGCTCCATGAGCTTATTCCGCCGTCTCCTTTCTTTCATCGGACTACAAGACGCACTGCAGGATATCATTCACATTTGGTAGAAATCTTTAGTATCAGGACCAAGCGCTTTGAGAACTCTTTCATAATGCGCACAGCTAAGTTGTGGAGTTCACTGCCGGCTTCCGTATTGCCGGGCACTTACAACTAATGCCTTTAAAGCTGAATCGGCACCTAATAGGTTTCCTCGCTTCATCGTCGACCACATCTTGACAAAGCTGTCTAGATTGCGGTCAAGAGCAGATCTATACCTTATAAAAAAGTCATAAGGGATGTTAGACTGATTTATAGTCGCGCGAGCAGTAAGCGGAAGACCCAACTGTATGTAGTAGATACTACACCAGAGTAGATACTCTGGTTTTATTTGTTACACGTCTTACTAGCGCTGTGCTACACTCGACCGCTCGTCAGTGGAAACAGTTTGACCTTGACAAAAGCATTTCGTAACCGCAGTAATGGCGGTTTTCGTGAGGCAAGTGTTAGGTTTGTTTGACAAGTTGCATAAAATCAGTGACTCATGTTTTCTTGGTCCTGCAGACAGCAGTAGCTATTAAGCTAGGATTATTAAGAACAATCAGTATATTTTTGCTAGGATTATTAAGAACAATCAGTATATTTTTTTCTACGATTTGATAAACCACAAGTTCTGGCGAAAGAAAACCGATATGTACCTAGAATGCTCCGTGGGGCTATTGAAATTAAAAAATATCCTAATTTTAATAGAGAAGATGGTTGGCAGCTACCACCTGTTTGGAACCCAGTTCTAAAAATAATTAAGTCCCAAACAGCACGCAACACTGTAAAAGATAATGATATTGTGAGTGATTACTTCGTGCATCGAAACGATTTTAATTAATAAAAATTGTACGGTAGTTTTTTTTTTTTTTTAAATATCTGTAATGACGCTTGTCATATTATTCTACCTGCGACCACGAACGCTGCAAAGCTTTCGAAACGACAGGAAAAACAATTTAAATAATGCGATATAATCCGGTTAAACTTGTTTTATTATAAAGTATATTTAGATTCTACATATTATCACGTTTGTTTCCCATTGGGGTAGGCACAGACTATAAATTTCCACCTGCTACGGCCTAGCACACCTCTTTCGCTTTATCTACGTTCATTAACCTCGTCATGCATGCTCGTCGGTTTAGATAGAGTGCTGTTGCCTTTTTTAAGAACATCCGCGATTGTTATTTAATTTAGATTTGGTCTGTATATCAAGTAATGTAGCATGGTACAAGCCAGGCGGGTGTCGGGTCGTGGTGCTGAGTTCGAACGCGGCTTTCACTCGCTTTCCAAGTTACGCCATGGCACCAAGCCGAACAGCACGACTCTTATGTAAAACTGAACTAAAAATAAAGAAAAAAGCTTTGTAACCTACAAAAGGCTTCTTTCGTTGCGTATTGCAAGATCTCGCACACATACAAACAAAACTAAATTACAAGCAAAAGGCGTGCGTGCTATCAGAATTTGGTCACAACTTCCGTTAACAGTGAAGGAAAACATCGCGAGGAAGTTTGCACACCTGAGGACTCCAAAAAAGGTTCTCGAAGTGTTTGTATTACCACTAGACCAACGTTGGTCTAGTGGTCAATCGCAAGCGCGACTGCCAGGCGTGGGCACAGATTAGATAACAGTTACTACGTAACAGATACATCACTCCTATACAAAAGCGAAAATACCTACACTTTATTAACCTACATTTTTTTATTATCCCAGGCGTTAACTACAAGCAGAAATATACCTTCTGTACGCGAACCGAGAGTTGAGGACGCCCTACTGATCCGTTAATAATTCCAGGCGTTAGTTGCAAGCAGAAATATACCTACTGTACGCGTACCGAGAGTTGAGAACGTACCCCTCTGATAAATGTACTTTCGGGAGTGCTTTCGCTAGCTAGGATATAAACGCGACCTTGAGCGATTGACGGAGCCCTGGCGTGGGGTCCTGTTATTGGGTTTTTCATAGGAAATTCTCAGCAGCAGCCCGGAGTTTGGATTTGTGTTCGGTTACAGACAGATTCGCCCCTAGTACTACATGGAACTTATAACATAACTGGCATAAGGGGCTCGCCTGCTAGTGGCGAGCCGGGACCTGCCAGAGATGGTTGGGCGAATATGGGAGTATTTCTCACGCCCCCGGCCAAGGGTCGGTAGAGGTGGTTTTTAGTCGGTAAGAGTCGGACACTGGCTCTGCCTTCCCCGGGCGGAGTGCGTCCATGAGGATTTCCCCACGAAAAAAAAAGGTGTTTGCACCTTACCACCTCTGCCTACCCTTTCAGGGAATACATGCGGTTGTTATGTTGTGTGACTTCGCCCTCTTGGTAGACTGGACAATAGGCCACCAACTACTGTCGACTAAAATGTGAACACAAATGTAGGGAACAGCTGAAAAAGCTGGGTGAAGTTAAAAACAATCCCGGGTTTCGGCACCATTGTTAACTTCACCCTTTAAGGGTTAAATAATAGAAAAACACTGAATAATTCACACTTTTATATTTCTTGAAATTTTTCAGACACGCACAATACAGAAGGTTTTAAAGGAAGAGGCAGTGTTGCCACAGTTATAAAATAATATAAATTTATGTCATAGACAGATTTTCTTTCGCGATTTTAGGGTTGGGCCCATAGTAAAAGTTGTTCAAATTGATAAGTACGATCATCCCTTATAGGGTTGCTAATGAATTCAAAATTATCCTGTATACTCGCCTCTAAACCATATACGGTCATTAGTAAAATTTACACATCCGCCGTACCTTTACCGGTAGGAGTGAATCACCTACAAAGGTATCCCAAGAATTCAAAAACTAACAAATTTTCCGTGCATCGTTTAAGCGATAAATATTGATGGGGTTCAGTTTCCGGTGTGATAAGGATATCCCACAACAAGAGTCATGTACGCACGGATACATATAAAGGTATATAATTCCAGTATAAACTGGACTCTCATTGTACGGAAATCCTATACAATGCGAGGTCAGCTCATATTGGTTATTTATTAGCTTTATGTGTAACCGTATATACTTGGAAACTTGGTTAAGTTAGTGTCTTAGGGTGGCTTTCCATCAATGCTATGCGAGGAAACTAAGTGTGTTACCACACCAATCGATCGATCGACGTTGCTCGATTGGTCAACATTGCTTTGGTTAAACAACCGCTTCTCTTGAATTCTGGTATTTTTTTTTAAGTAAACGGTTGTTAAATCTTAGTCCACATTCAGTGTCGAACATTTCCGGGCCCATTAAGAAGTTTTGAGCATCTGAACTTCACGTCATATGGTTTGGTCAGAGCATCGACCATACGGCCCTATAGATGCCTTTTGTTGAATATAATTATCATTTCAGCCGAAAGACGTCCACTGCTGGACATACCATCACATCGACCACTCCTGTGCTTTTTGTATGGTCGATGGGTCAGAGTGATGACAACTTGGCAGCCAACATGCAAACATCTCGGCATGCAGTAATGTAACGCGAGAAACTGTTGATATTATCTTGGTTCAAACATTTAGTCCATTGACATGTGGGTTGAATTGCTGTTTGTTTGTTTTTTTCAGTTGCTTGAAGTACATCTCGGTATGTCCACGACGCGGTAAAGTATCACAGCAATTATCTGGATGCTATGCACGTATGATATCAGAAGAGGGATAGCTTATAATCAACAATGCAAAGAAAAAACTGGCAAGAAAACATAATCAATTTGTAAACTCTTGAACTTCTTGAATGGCGTTTCTTGCCAGTTCTTCTCCATTGGAGTCTACTGTTTGGAAGGCGGTAGCAGCTTCTAGGCAGTTTCAAAGTGCCTGTAAGTGATTTCATTGAAATAAATGCTTTGACTTGGAACCACACCTTGCAAATATTCACTATCGAGCAATTTAATGTCCTTTGCTGATGAAGGACTTTACAAAGGTCTCCAAATATGTTGCATCCATAGATTTAATGAACAAGGGAGACCTTCAATGCATAACTGTGCGTGTCACTCAACATGGTGACTCCAGATAGTACCTGTACTTTTTTTTTATAAACCTATGAGTCTACTCAGCAGTTTCCAGCAATAAGTCATTGGAAACAGCCATGGGTGTTTGAACAGTAATAATTTAGGCTGTACCGTGTGTAATCGAAGTTTGAGAATTCTGCAGCGTGGTGCGTTTGACCTCCACGTGGCCAGGGTCAGGCCTTGTACCCGAAACGCATCGTCACCGACGCGCTTCGTTAACACTTAAAGGATACTTAGTATTAAACAATACCACTGCAGTTCGAGGCTGTTCCGTTTGAGAATCAAAAGTCGAGTTTTCTACCCTGCATCCTTAAGGTAGGGGTACCTTGGTGCGCTAAATATAGACGTTTACGCAGTGCATTTGAGCTTACCACACAACCCAACATCCAAATTTCAATTGCTTGACTTCTGCGTTTGTACGACGCACCAAGGAGCCCTTTATAATCCACTCTGAATAATTCCACAGTTGCGTAGGTAACAAAAGATTTTTATCAAGAACTGTTTTTTCCTGGTCTTATTCTTTTCACACATAAATGATCTCCTACTCCAAACAATACAGAATACGTTCAGCCACCCTCCTCAGTCAGTCAGTTCCGCCAACGAAAGATGTTTTTCCTTTCCATAATACTTTTGCGAGAGTTCTTTATTTCGCGATATATAACCCTTCTGCACAAGAACTCATTTATGATCGGTACTGGTTTAACATAACAGTTCACCGTTCTCTTTCGGCCGAAATTGGCCCAAGAAAGTTGTTTTTTGAAGCATTTAAAACTTGTTTCCTGTTCCTTTTCGAAGGGACGATGTTTATTTATGCTTTCGACTTTCGAAACCACGGTTTATGTAAGATGTGGAGCGATCAAAAATAAAAATACCTTTTCGATAACTTTTTTTAGAAAGCTCAGTTTCTTCAAGACTTTTCAAGGGTTATCTTTATTTCAGTTGTAAGATCACATAACAAACACATACAGCCTATTATTGTCCCACTGCTGGGCACGGGCCTCTTCTCAGAATGAGAAGAATAAAGCCTTAGTCCACTACGCTAGCCTAGTGCGGGTTGGCGGACTACACATACCATCGAGAACTGTATGGAGCACTCTCACGATGTTTTCCTTCCTTCACTACTAAAGCAAGTGATATATACATATACAAATTCTGATCTGTACATGAATTCTAAAAGTCAGAAGTGCGGGCCGACCTCCTGCGTGGAAGGCAAGCGTTCGATCGCTATCTTCACTGATTTTATTATTTTACTAGCCTATGCCCGCGACTTCGCCCGCGTGTATGTCGATTATCGCACGTCCCTCGGGAACTGTTCATCTTCCCGGCACAAAAGTAGCCTAATATCTGTATGCCAAATTTCATTAAAATCCATACAGTAGTTTTTGCGTGAAAGAGTAACAAATATCCATACACACATCCATACATCCTCACAAACTTTCACGTTTATAGTATTAGTAGGAAGTAGGATTAAAGTAGGAGTAGGATAGGATAGTAAGGATGTTGAAAGATGAATGAATTTGAATTTTTGCACGCATTAAATATTCCAAGGGCCACTTGCAGAAACCCCCGAGGTAGATATAAGGGCTTGGTGTATGTCACAGGAGAAGTGATGTAACTATCATGAATTGACCAAAGATATTATTTTAAAACGATCAGACTGACAGAATTCTATTGATTCTGCAGGAAGGAAGTCTGAAGTCTGTTTGTATACCCGAGGTAGATATAAGGGCTTGGTGTATCACAGGAGAAGTGATGTAACCCTCTTGAATTGACCAAAGATATTATTTTAAAAAGATCAGACGGACAGAATTGTATTGATTCTGCAGGAAGGAAGCCTGTTTGTATTGTGTGATTTAGATGCTTTGACAATTAGGTATGTTCAATTTCTTATTTTTTCCTGTGGTTGTATACTTCTGTATTTTTAATTAAATAATTGTAAAACAATGTTAATGTCGATCCACATTTCACTAAATAATGTAGGTAGGTATATCGCTACATTGAAAACATTTGCACACCATTAATGGCAATACACGAAGAACATTTTATAATAATTGTATCACCTTTTTGACCTGTGTTATGCAAATAAATGTAATTGATTGATTGATTGAAAAGAACTATGCTTAAGTAGCCTCTTGTCTTTAACGATAATTTGTCTTCGTTTTTCACTTATCCAAGGCAATTTGCTGAGCGATAGCCGATCTGAGTTTTGCGCATTAGTCAGTTGTCATTGTCTCGCAAATCTTACCACATTTTTTGATTATGTTATAGTTTTATATTACCTGATTCTGTATTCCCGTGGGCGTAGCATAACGAAGTAGGCAAGGGTTTTGTCTACGAAAGAATATACAAAATTGTATTTTTTTGTCCTATACAATGTAATTTGTAATTATGTCTAATTATCCAGAGACAAATCTCTTGTCTAGTCATGCTATGCCTGTTGTTAATATTTGTTTTTGTTTATATATTTGGTTATTTACACAAACAATCTTCAGTCAAGGGAAAGCAAAGGGAACATTTCAAAATTGTTCCCAAACCAAATTTGTGGGATCTTGAGGCTCTCGAACAACGCCACCCCAGAACCCTTACTAAATAGTTCACAAGCGGAGGCTGAGGCACGGTCGATGACCTCGCATGTTTTCGGGAACCCAGGTTTACCCAAACAATCCATCATTTATAAATAATCACTCCTATTTCTATGACGATAAAGTTTAAATTCGCACGTCAGTCTCCTAAACTGCACTTTAACAAACTCCGCGATTGATGGTGGGTCGCACAAAACCCGTCGTTGCAATTTGCGCCATATTTCAGACGCCATAAGATCCCGTTTGTATGATAACCACGTGGGATGCGTAATGAAAAATCATACTTTATCGTCCGCTGCTGATGGGGCAAAAAAGCATTTTAGAGTTTAAGAAATAAAGTCCAATATTGAATGACTAGGTGATAACACTTCGCGTCGTTGACAAAGTTTGACATGAATACGCAGTTCGTGAAATCTTGTCGTCTCTGTCACCCGTAAGTTGAAAGATGGTGAGCGAGCGAGACGAGGCTACACGTAGCGTTGCGGAAAGCGTGGCGAACAAAACAGCAGAGGTTTTCTTTTTGTTTGTTTTTGTGTGGAATAAGAAATGTGTGCGGGAGGGACTTTCGAACACTCCAGTACCTGAGAAGTTCTCTCACATAACTACGTACCGTATCTGAACCTTTTCCGTGTTTATACCATTTCGAATATTCGACGCAATTCGATTGTCATTTTTATTTTATTAAGAACTCGGCTCCAGATCACCGGGTGTTTCTACGGTAGCGTTACAATTCGGTTTGTTATCTTCTTTTCTCTCGTTGCGTGATTCATAAGACAAAACGAGATAACAAACCGAACAGGTCGACAACTGGTTATCGTGTGGTTCTGAATCGAGGAGCAGATCAATTTTTTTTTCAAATATTGGGCCTTTAATGAACAAAGCGGGACTGTGGCGAAAAAATCAGGACGTGGAAAAATGCATAACAATGGTTACAGTCTGAAGTCGCCCGCTGCCCTCCAGCGTTTCTTTGCCGACAAATTTTTATAATACTTGCCGCGCCAAATTAGCATGAACAATAGGGGGATAAGCCATAATCACCACGCTTGGCAGGAGGATTGGCGATCGCAGTTGGTTGGTTAAATACTCAGAGAAAGCTGCTGCCCATCCTCTGGTGAATCCCTTACTCGCCTTTTACGACACCCATGAGAAGAGATAAGGGTGGTGCAATTCTTTATGTCCGGCAACACACGGAATGCACCCGTGAGTAGTTAAAAAAAACCGGCCAAGTGCGAGTCGGACTCGCGCAGTAAGGGTTCTGTACCTTTCAACGACCTGAAACCCCATAAAAACTGATTTAATTTACGAGAGTTTATCAAAAGACATCAACGCACAGTGCGCGAAATATGCACTTTTGCATGTCTTTCTTACGCAGGTACCACCACATATGTCTATGTTTGTCTTATTTTTAGTATTTGTTGCT
This sequence comes from Asteroscopus sphinx, assembly GCA_949699075.1. Classification (NCBI taxonomy): domain Eukaryota; kingdom Metazoa; phylum Arthropoda; class Insecta; order Lepidoptera; family Noctuidae; genus Asteroscopus; species Asteroscopus sphinx. Next base: position 3,306,621 of record OX453030.1, on the reverse strand, counting down.
AAACTACACAATATGCACTACAATCTGACCAAGTTTGACGCTGGTATATATTACCGTTTTGAAGATAGAGCAGGAACAAAAACGTTGAAAAAAATGCATGTTTTTGAGGTTTCTTGTATGGACCCCCTTTGGTTTTAGTTTTTTTTTTTGTTTTTAGTATTTGTCGTGATACACCTCATAGCAATACAATTTCTGAGAAAATTTCAACCAATTACTTATTACCGTTCAAAAGATACAGCCCTGTGACAGACAGACGGACGGACGGACAGCGTAGCGAGAGTAATAGGGTCCCGTTTGGCACCCTTCGGGTACGGAACCCTAAAAAGACATGGAGCTAATGACTGCCAACAAAAATACAGCGTTGCGGAACACAGGGCCAACAAAATCTGAAAAAAGTTGCTATCGAATCAATAAAAAGAAGATTGGATGCCTAGTTTGATATGTCAAATCCTACACATTCTCATACTATGCGTACGCGTTTCCATTTATACACTGTTCTGTCTGAAGGTCATCCAGGTAGCCGACTCCATCATAATTTATTGTTGTTTTTGTACAACACATACGCAGTTTTTACACTTTAACAAAGACATACACATGTTGTGGTCGACATTTTATAGTGGAATAATGAGTAGGTCAATAAAATTAATCAAAAGATTGTATCAAGGAAGTGTGTCGGTGACTACGTAGTTCTTGCAATTAAATGGGCATTTAAATGTTGTTCGATACCAAGAAAATAGTTTCGACTGAGACTTGTGGATTTAATATCGCATTACATATATGTCTGCTACAGTAAGTACAGGAACTGGGTCTAAATCACCCAGTTCCTGTTATCCAATCAAGCTAAAAAAAAAAATTTTTTTATTTCTCATAAATGGTGTACAGTAACACTTACAAAGGACATTGCTAAAGATTCTTAGTGACTCCGCATTAAGGCGTTACAAATTAAAGTTGATTCTTACCATATACAACTCAATGAAGCCAATGTATTGCAATACATTCATAAACACGGACAGTACTAAATCAAATTTTAGATTTTTAAAATATTTACTATTTTGACACATATATCACAAAAAACCTAAATTGTCGTCAAGTTGTCAGTCGATGCCAATTTTTTGGAATTTCTTGTGTGAAAAGGAGTCTATAATATTAACTGATAGACTATAGAGTATCGAAATAAAAATATGGATGATACACAGATAACATAATGATACAATTTTATCCGGTTACGTCATTAATGTATTGATACTCCTTAAAATATAAAAACCGGCCAAGAGCATGTCGGTCCATGCTCAGTATTATAGGGTTCCTTAAGTAGGTCTAATTACAAACGAATCAAATCGAATATTAATCATTGCTATTTTAGTTTTTGCAAACAGCGCCACCTAGTGCTAAGTTTATGAAGCTAAATTTAAGAAGTGTGTTTCTTTTTGTTAATTTTTTATATATAAAGTAACTAAAGGAGCATTATTTGCTACGATCATTTTTCTCTAAGGTCAATGACCTATGAACTAGGACGTCTTAAGTATTTTTCAGTTTTCTCACTATAACTCAAAAATTTATAATCACATTATACTCGAAATAATTTTAAAAGAGAGTTTTTATAAAGTTCTATCAATGTTGAAGACTATAAGTTTCTACGTTGCATAGTTTGGAAATGGCAGGGGGGGGGACACATTGCAAGCCACTTTGGCGAACTGTATTTCGCAGAGGGTATACCTGATAAAAAAGTTGTGTATGAAACATTACCTTCATTTTAGTAGACCTATTCAACGATACCCCACACGAGGGGGTGCAGCGAAAAAAATATTTTCATCGCCATTTCATATGTATGGGTGCCACCCCTAAAATACGTAATCAAGATTTTTTTATTCTTTTAAAATTGAGATCTATATCTATTCCATTTTTTGTCAAAATTTCATTTACTTATGTTTATAACTGTAGAAGTTATTAAGCGGTAAAGGATTAGGACCGACGGACAGACGGACGGACATGACGAAACTATAAGGGTTCCTTGTAGGACTTCGGAACCCTAAAAACCGGCCAAGAGCATGTCGGGCCATGCTCAGTATTATAGGGTTCCTTAAGTAGGTCTAATTACAAACGAATCAAATCGAATATTAATCATTGCTATTTTAGTTTTTGCAAACAGCGCCACCTAGTGCTAAGTTTATGAAGCTAAATTTAAGTGTGTTTCTTTTTGTTAATTTTTTATATATAAAGTAACTAAAGGAGCATTATTTGCTACGATCATTTTTCTCTAAGGTCAATGACCTATGAACTAGGACGTCTTAAGTATTTTTCAGTTTTCTCACTATAACTCAAAAATTTATAATCACATTATACTCGAAATAATTTTAAAAGAGAGTTTTTATAAAGGTCTATCAATGTTGAAGACTATAAGTTTCTACGTTGCATAGTTTAGAAATGGCAGGGGGGGGACACATTGCAAGCCACTTTAGCGAACTGTATTTCGCAGAGGGTATACCTGATAAAAAAGTTGTGTATGAAAAATTACCTTCATTTTAGTAGACCTATTCAACGATACCCCACACGAGGGGGTGCAGCGAAAAAAATATTTTCATCGCCATTTCATATGTATGGGTGCCACCCCTAAAATACGTAATCAAGATTTTTTTATTCTTTTAAAATTGAGATCTATATCTATTCCATTTTTTGTCAAAATTTCATTTACTTATGTTTATAACTGTAGAAGTTATTAAGCGGTAAAGGATTAGGACAGACGGACAGACGGACAGACGGACGGACATGACGAAACTATAAGGGTTCCTTGTAGGACTTCGGAACCCTAAAAATGGTTCTTGTAATGTCCGCATTAAATACAATATATATTATGAAACGAAAAAATTCACATATAATTTACGTATATTGTTCATCTTTGTAACAGTTTAAGGCTATTTTTATCAATGTCCTTTACACAGGATGAAAAAAAGAAAAATTAACACAGGATGGTTGAAATGGCGGCAGGTCACGGGAACGACATGTGACTCCCGAATTCCTCTTAAACTGAAGGGGAAAATCTATAAGACCATGATAAGACCTGCTGTCCTGTATGGATCGGTATGTTGGGCTACAAAAGGAATTAATGAAAGACAAGTGCATGCAGCTGAGATGAGAATGTTAAGAGGAATGTGTGGTGTAACGAGAATGGATAGGATAAGGAATGAATATGTAAGAGGGAGTCTGAAAGTAGCGCCAGTGACAGAGAAGTTAAGTAGCAACAGACTGTCATGGTATGGACATGTGATGAGGAGGAATGAGGAGCATGTTACGAGGAAAGTTTTAAGTATGAATGTTGATGGCTATAAGAAAAGAGGGAGACCGAAGAAAATATGGATGGATTGTGTGAACGATGATATGAATAGAAAGAAAGTGAACATGGGGATGACGGCTGATAGATGTATGTAAGAAAAAAACATGCTGCGCCGACCACAAATAAATTGGGATAAGGGCATGAGGATGATATTGAGTAACACTTACAAATAACACTATAAGTAGTTATACAATTTCTCGGTATGAAGTGTTTGTTTGAACTCTGGTTGGGTACAAACCAATCATAAGATGATGATGATTGGAAGTAGTACATAAAAATAGTATTCAGTAGGTACTATACTTTTCGGAAATAAATACAGTTATTTTATTTTTACGCTTAATTTAGTAATATGTTTGTATGTGTGTATAGTCTGTCAACCCGCACTAGGCCAGCGTGGTGGACTAAGGCCATAACCTTCTCATACTGAGAAGAGGCCCGTGCCCAGCAGTGGGACGTAATGGGCTGAGTATGTTATGTTATATATGAGGAGTTCAGGACATTGAAGGGTTCTAACCCATCGGGAGCGAAACAGCAACTTTCCCCGCGGCTCTGTAGGCATCGCTGTTTTCGGTTATGTCCAATAACTTTCTGATCTTTATCTTCTTTGCCAAACACATGTAGAATCGTTAAAGACCTGGCAGGTACCATTGTTAGGATTTTTAATAAAAAAATGCGAATGAATAGACCAAATGCATGGCGCGGGACACGGGACTATAGAAAACCTATATTTAATATATAGGAATGAAGAGTAGTACAAAGGTACTACATATTTTTTCAAGAAATTTCTTTCAGCTAACCTGCGAGAGCAAAATTTGAAGAAAAGAAATGTAGACACAGTGTGTAAGATTATAATAGCATATTTGCTATCACCTTCATATATTCACATACCTACATAAACTAATAATATAACAAAATCTATACTTATAAAGACAGATGTCCTGACTGACTGATTCATCAACGCAGAGCCGAAACTATTCAAGCTTGAAACATGAAATCTGGACAGCAGGTTCCTTTTGTAACGTAAGCACCCACTAAGAAAGGGTTTTTGGGAATTCTGACCTTAGGGTTAGGGTGAAATAGTGTTAGTTTCTATGAAAAAACTTTTCTCCTGGATCGATTCACTCAAAACTTGGGAAAAATAATCTTTAAAGTAAGTAATGACACAACACTTATCTTATATTTTTCCAAAATTATTCCTAAAAGAGAATGCAATAGGGTTGTAAATTTTGTATTGGAGAATATTAATGCGTAGCTGGATTGCGAAACTCAGTATTAATTATCTTTAAAGCAATTATCGAATTACTTGTTTTTTTTTATTTCTCGAAAATAAACTGAACGAGGTAAAAAAGAGGTGGTAATGTTTCTATGAAAAATCTTCGTTGGCGAAACGAGCTAAAGGCCCACCTGATGTTAAGCGGTTACCTTTGCCCATAACAACTTTAATACCACCTAGGCTGTTACCTAAATAGTACCGCAAGTCGGTTCGCCAAACTGAGACATGAAAATGGAATGTCTCATGTGATTGTAATTTCACCGGCACCCGTACCCTTCAGACCGAAACACAGTAATGCAAGCATCACTATTTGGCGGAGAAGTAGATACGGTGGTAGTACTTCCCCGGACGAGCTCTTTCACAAAATTGATAAAGAAAATCGGGAAAAATTATAAGGGGCATGTTAACATTTTTACGCGGGCAAAGCCGCACGAGCACTGCTAATATAAAATATACTGCGAGATCATCGCATTACGGCAATGCTTCTCACGTTTATTGCAGTCTATTCAGCTGTGGATGTATACGCTGGGGCCCACTATCGGTCGCGTGCCTAATGTCGACCACCCCTATCGCTTGCTCAATGATAGCGGTCGCGCGAAGTACTGTGTCGTACCTTATCAGACACACCGCGATATGAAACCGAATGCACAATGACAGAGTCGTTTAATAGATAAAAAGTTTTTCTACGTGGTTTCTAGTCAAGTTGTTGCTTTAAAATTATGATGTAGGCAAGTGTTGCAACAACTTCACCAGCATGCCATTGGCGTAGCAAAAACGTTTGGGATAAAATAGCAGTTTTTTACAAAGGCCTTTGGTACTTGCAAGCAGTAAAAGGGATTTGAATTCAGTAATTAAAAATAAGTTCCAACAAATCAGTTCCGTGTGGTGCCGGACGTAAAGAATTGCACCACCTATCTTCGTAAAAGGCGACTAATGGATTCACCAGAGGATGGGCAGCAGCGTTCTCTGAGTATTTAACCAACCAACTGCGATCGCCAACCCGCCTGCCAAGCGTGGCGATTATGGCATATCCCCCCTCCCATTAAAGGAGGCCTATGTCCAACAGTGGACGTCTTTCGGCAGAAATGATGATGATATTGATGATGAATGATGAATTAAAAATAAAATTACTGCCTTTAATGTGCCCCAGCTCCTGGCATTCTGCCAATCTTGACACCCTTTATGCCACTGATACAAGCAGACATGCTCCCTGCTGACCAAGATCATTATTGCGTCGTCGCCGACGATACACTCGTAAGAATAACCATTCTAATTCTACAAAGACTACAAACATTATCTTCATCTTGAGAGAGGCCTCTGATCAGTTGGGACTACGATAGCAAAATTGAGAATTAGTTAGACTCATTTATAATGCTACAGACAGAAATGTGATGCTGGGAAGTTTGTTGCACCGCTTCTTCTTCCCAGCTTAAACACTAGGGAGCGGTGAAGGGCTGGCTTTAGTGTGGGCTTTCTCTATTGTCGACTTTCAGTAAGCACGAATTGGCTTTAGCCTACATTGAATGCCACTTGGATTTTGATTTTGATAGCCTAAGCTGCCTAAGTACATCGGGACCACTGCTGCCTAAAAGTATCAATATTATAGTATCCTTCATGTTGCAACAACACAACGCAGAGAGTTCAGAGCCACGAATAGCCCAGCCCATTTCCCGTGGGTGCCGTAATATGTAAGGGATTTATCGCAGATGGGCAGGAGTACTCTTGGTTGGCGATTGTGATATATTGCAGGGGCAATGTACGATTTTTATGGACACGGATAGGTCGAGTTTAATAGGAACTCATGTTGAAAAGTGGGCGATCATGACCCACCTCAGTTTTTTAAATTACAAAATGGGCTTGCGTTTAACCGCTACCTCACCTGATGTTGCGATCTTGCGGTCGACGATAATTGACATTGCGGAATGCAATAAATGGGCTGCGTAATTAGTAAATCATCCAGATAAGACCAGATTGTATTTGCCTACGTTACCACTTTATTCTGCTAAAGCCTCAGCTAAAACCTAGTTCTTTAAACCAGGTGTTCCGTAAATCATGTTATTACTTATCAGGGCAGGTTTATGCAAGCACCGCAGTGACAAGACTTGATTCTATCAAATGTTTAAAACAACATTTGACCATATCTATGAGACATGTCTTATCAGTGGCCCGCTGTTATAAAAGTTGTTTAATTATTACAAAAATTCTGATTACTTTCTTCGTGAATAAAATAGCTAGGTATGTATTAACTACATTGTATCACATATAAAGTGTCTAATTGGAGTGAAACTATTGGTTTCTCATTGACACGCCACGATCATCGTCGCTTACTCTGTAATTATAAATGTACTTACTAACATACGTTACAAAGTAGAAACAAGAATGACAGTCACGTCACGTTTATAATTTTATTATTTACTATCAATTTTATATTTCATTTGACTACCAACATGTTTTTTTTATATCAATGAAAGTTGTAATGACGTGTAATAATTAATATTTTTACTAATAAATAATCTAACATAATCTCAGACAGTCTTGGCAGAGGTAGGCAGAGCTATAATCACATTTTCCTAAAGATAAAAGTGCAATGTCAGATTAATATGTCTAGTAGTAGAGCTCCTTTTAAAAGAGCTCGTCCGGGGAAATACTACCACCGTACCTGTCTTCCGTCAAACAGTGATGCTTGCATTGCTGTGTTCCGGTGCTCGTGATACGGGTGCCGGGGACATTATAATCACGAGACTTTCCATCGTTAGGTCTCGGATTTGCAATACCATCTAGGCAACAACCTAAGTAATATTGCAGTTGTTATGGATAAAGATAACCACTTAACATTAGATGGGCCTTTGGCTCGTTTCACCATCCTATCATCATCCTCCTGCCCTTATCCCAATTTATTTGGGGTCGGCGTAGCATGTTTTTTTTCCATACATCTCTATTCTCTATCAGCCGTCATCTCCGTGTTCACTTTCTTTCTATTCATATCATCTTTCACACAATCCATCCATATTTTCTTCGGTCTCCCTCTTTTCTTATAGCCATCAACATTCATACTTAAAACTTTCCTCGTAACATGCTCGTCATTCCTCCTCATCACATGTCCATACCATGACAGTCTATTGCTACTTAACTTCTCTGTCACTGGCGCTACTTTCAGACTCCCTCTTACATAATCGTTTCACCATCCTATGCCATAAAAAAATCTCTTATCGGCCTAAATTGCATTCTCAACAGATGAGAATTTGCTGGCAAAACAACAATATGTATTAATTGCAAAGTACCCGATAAAACAGATTATCAAAACATACAGTGCAATGGACATTGAAATAGTTGCTAGACTGCTAGTATTTTAGAGATTTAGGGGGCTGCCAATGATGATTTATTATAACTACGAAGACTCAACAATAATGTCTACAACTTCAAGAGCAATGAAGCGGCAACTTAGAATGAACTTGAAACAAATGTAAGTTAGTAGGCGAGAGCGCGAAATGGTCTATAACAAGTAGATCAAGAACTAACGAAGGTCGTAAATCGAAGGTCGTAGGCCGTAGCTCGAAGGTCGCAGTTTCGCAGCTCCGAGCACTTTGAGCCATCAGCGCTTAGCAAAGTTAAGTATTTTAAAAATCTAAAGCAACTAGTCTGTGATATAAGATATTTTAGGAAAGACGAATTGAATTTGAAAATTATGTTCGACTTCGTTTTCTGCGCATAGGAACGAGTAGAAAAACGATTATTTGACACATTTTGAGGAGTGGCTAGGTGCGGCGCGGGTTCGACTTAACAAATTTGAATAACCTATAGATTTCGGTACCGGATATGCGTGTTTTTGTATGTGAATATAAGATGCATATTCACGATACAGGAGAAATCCTACAGTACGGTAATGTTTTACCTTATTGCCTGCCTACACAGTGGAACAAGAAACCAAAGGAAACGAAATACCTTTTAGAAAGATAATGTCGATTTTAATCGATTAAAATAAGTTCCACTACTCAAAATATGTTACAACGATACCATTAAATAAACCAAGAATATTTAAAACACACAAGAAAACGCCATCTTGATTTCTACAATACAACAACTTTTTTATAGCGCAAGACAACAACACAACACATACAGCTAGTGACGTAACAATTCACAGTGTGTATGTACAACGCCACGCGACTGCGCGCGCACGTGTGTAACTTGCACGTGTGTGTTGTTTGTAAACTGACACGCACACTGCTACACTTATATTTACAACACACATACAACGTCTGTAGTCCGCTATACAAGTTTGTGTTGACTATTCCGTTTATATTTAGTTTCGCACAGTTTAAGAGTTGTTACTCGGTGCGGTCTTGTTCGTCTGTATTCGTGACGTCGGCGTCGTTTAGTTTAGATGCATTACCGATCGTGGTAGATACAAGATTTTCTTTGTTGTTACATGGAGCGATGGCATTGAAATCTCGATATGGTAGCATGTTTATTCACATATTTCTTACTTGTTGGTAAAAAGGAGTGTTGGGTTTTACAAGGGCCAATGAACTGTGGAAGTGACACCACAGTGTAGCCACTCCATGCAGTCGTCCAACGCGAGAGTTAAATATACCAAGCTGCCTTCAAAACTTTCAAACAATGTCCCGACTTGCCTTTAAAAACCGTCAATTGCAGTTTTCGTTGAACCACTGTATGGAACAGATGACACTGTGGTGACACTTGTAGATAGACCACTCCTTATGATCTTAAACGAATCGTTTTACTTACCAACCTGGTAGCGATTCTTTAAGTACAAACCTGTCATAGAATAGATTATATCCAAAGCTAGAGTCTTGTCTTCATTATTGATAAAAACACAAGAAGCATAATTTCAATAAATAATGCTTGGTAAGCCATAGTAATTGGACAGTAAAATGTGGATATGAAACAAAGCAGACATGGCAATCAATGTGAAAAGCAAAGCAAAAGCGGCCTCCGCCTACACGACGTTGCCATTTTGCCAACTGTCAATCAGTAATAAATCCAACACTACAAAAAAAGAGATACGTCTCACTATCGTAAAGACAAGAATAAAAGAAAAACATGCTAGCTATTACAGACGCAGCTGAAAACGCCCACTGCTAATCATAGGATTCATAGGTCTCCTAAAGGACATTGGTCAACTTGTATGGCGTTTTGGGCCCAATCTAAGAGGTGTAACTGAATGAAACCTAGGTTAATTTCAGGTGTAAAATTAAGACGTACAGTCAGAAATCTTTCCGGTGAACCACTACTAAGGCTACAATCGCTTGCACTCGATGTTCGATGGCAGTACTAGGTAAGTGTAATGTGATTTTGTCGACAAAATGTATCACCGCGAAGTAACGTGACCGTACATTAAAAAATTAATTCTCGATAGAACCATCATGGATCTCATGGATCTACACAATAGATCAAACGAGAAAGAAAGTTCTCAATAGATCCACTTCTTCAAAAATAGGTTCTAATGAGAAAAAATATTATCAACAGATCCAGCATGGATCTGGACTATGGATCTAACGTGAATGATCCATTATGTCATACTACTTTGATATCTAGTAGGGTTTTCGAAATATTAAATTTTAAAAATTAATGAATCGAAACAGTTACAGAGTCATCTAACGAATCTCTGGAATTTATATTGCAATCCTTTATTATTACATTGCTCTGAGCGGTTTTCTAATGACACTCACTAGCAAATACGTCAGACAGTATAGTTATAATTTTAATTCTAAAACCTGACTTAAGTAATCCCTGCTTCTCTTAAAAATGCCAACTATTGGGAAAAAAAACAAAAAAAAATTAAATAATTTTTTGTTATTTTTTTCCATTATATCAATTATCAACATTTCAGTAACAATTAGATTTTATTTTACAAGTGGGTCCATTTCGTTCAGTCTATTTTGCTAACAGATTGCCACGTGGAAACATTACCGATTGCCGTGCCATAATTACAACAAATGGTAAACGGAAGATGAGTTTGGCTGGCACCCAACATTCACGAGAGCGAGAGGTGGAGGCATTATCTGCAGAGGAATCAATAATCGTATTGCTTACATCATCCAGAAAATTCTAAACTTGTTTAGAACACAGCCAAAATTATTGTAACTATTTTTGAGAGGATCATACTGAATCCCGCCATCCATCGGTGCCATCACCAAGCATAGATAACTTATTCATACTAGTGATGATATTGGCATACGAATAGATGATCACGGTTTTAAAATAATGCCTTAGTCATTCATTATGAAACTTGCGGAAAGATCTAAACATAGAGAGTTAGATACAGACGGCTGTATTGGTAATAGTCCAAGAATAGGAAATTGGAGTGGAACATTTTGCCGAATAAAACAGTTAAGACAAGGTGCTGTGGAACAAAAAGACAACTTTGGGAAGAGAAGACATCAGGCGATCGAAAGCTATGAAAAAAAAAACTCGTTTAAATCGTTCTTCTCCATAGAACCCAACATTAGGAACCGTGCAACTAGAGCCTAATTTTTCAGACGAGTCGTAATAATAAGAAATGTTCCATTTGATGAGACCTTTCCTGTGATTTATATCTTACCACTGTTCAAGGGTGTGGGGAAAAATCCCATACTCATCCATCCTCCTCTCACATGAAACAAAACCATTGTTTCTACAAACCTGAATATACCAAGGCATTGTGTAGCAGCATCCATGTCCACCGTAGCGCTACGCAAGAGATCGTGCCTGCTGGCTATTGTCCTCGTAGCGTGTTGGTCAGGGTCAGGTCACTGTCGGACTAGTTTTGGGATTGAGAAATACGACCTACTTGCAGCCTCCGTTAGTCACAGATGAATACTGATCGGTTTACTGCTTCTAACGAAAAATTCATAGCCTTTTGAAAGAACAGCTGCGAAAAACGATCCACGACACGACTGCATGTTTGGAAAATAAATCAACGATGTTCAAAAAAAAATTAAAAAAAAATGCATTTATTTCAGGTAACTGCCAAACAAAACAGCCATAAAAGATACAGACAGACACCTACAAGATATACATAATTATAATAATAATATTTAGGCACTCCCAGCAACATGTCTGTTACAGCAATGCCTGATGTAAGGGCAGTCCAGTCGCCCAGCAATCATCGTCAGGACAGTATTGGAGCTGGCCCGCACCCTGCGCACTAAGGACGCGCACCGCTTGCGCATGGTGGTGTGGAAACAGTCGGTGCGCGCCTCCACAAACATGCCCGAGGCACTGCAGAAGTGGGGCAGCCCCAACACCGCCCTGAACGCGTTATTGTACTGGACAAGACTTGCTGCTTCCTATTAGTTATCAGAATGAGGAAGTAAATATTTTCGTAGATGATTTTCAACGCGTGATAAAGATATTGAAGACGCACAGAAGTCAGTCTTAATACAAATTCCTGTTTTAAATTAAAAAAATAAATGAAAAAAAAGTTGGAAGTAAAATCTTTTGTATTAGGTATTTGATGTCAGATGTCTTCTTTCATTTACTTTTTTTTTTCCTGTGCGCGTAAATTTCACTTTTTCTTAAAAGTGGGTGGTTATATAGATGGGAGGGACCAGCTGAAAATCAGTGCTGTACATGCACAGCAAATACTGAGCTGAATCCCTTGCCACACATATTACGTTGTATACATGTTGTGTTCTCATTAATTTGTCCTGTTACCTTGCATGTAATATGTATATTTTGTGTATGTGTGGCAAACAAAATGGTTTAAATGGTTTATTAACACATGGTTTTAATAATTCCTGTAATGGGTATAAGAAAGATAAATAAATAAATATATATAATATATAAATATTTGTCTTATTTAACGTAAATGGTTTAAAGAAATTTATAAATTGGCCAATTCCTATTTCTAATCCGAATTAGGAACTTTTGGAAGTAGATATTGCCGAAGACCATTTTCGAAGTGTGTAATATGAAGAAAACGGTGTTATTATTGGTAACGCATTACTGAGAAGACCTTCGTGTTTAATTGAAGTTACACGTGGTTTTAATATGTCTTAACTGACGACATTAGTTTGACGACATTCACAAGTTGTTGCCGAATGAGGAAGTATAGATATTTCCGTAGACAATTTTTAACGAGTATGAAGATTATGAAGCGGTGTTATTTTTATCAACGCATTGTACAGAAGACAGTCTTAATACAAAATTATGTATTAATTTAGTTACACACGATTTTAATATGTATTTTAACTAACGTCAATGCTTTGAACACACTAACAGGCTGTTCCTATTTCCGTAGACCATTTTCAAAGCGTGTAGTATTAAGCGTTATTTTTGCTTACGCATGCCGTTTGGATTTGGAAGGTCAATCAAATTCAAAATTACATTTAACGTGCCAATTCTTTCTGCAAAATATCCGATACGTTGTTCGAAAAAAACGTTGTAATGCCAAGTGCCAATGCACACAAACCTTTTAAAATTGGAATCGTATCAGAAGTCACAGGTTCACGCAATTTTTTCCACGACTTGTAACTTTCCAGGAAATTAGAATGTAGGTAATAGTTTCGAGTTTCACTTTGCTCATCTGTCTCCCACCTATTCCATTACCAGAAGACATTTGATAAAGCTTCTATCATTAACAATACAAGAGGCTCTATAGAAACATTATACAAAGGTGTCGTAGGCGTCACCGCCAACAACCTTGTAACACTTGCGCTCGCGCTGACACACATTCGCGCTATAAGCAACGCATGCGTGAAAAGGCTCACGATTACCGCCATTATTATTATAAGCTACTGGTAGAATAATTAACAAACTTAAATTAAACAGGGCTCGTGACAAAATGACTACTTCGGTTAGTTTTTACGCCACTCATCCCAATTTTGCGCCAATCTTGTCCAGGGTTTTACGACAAATGGACTACGTTATCAACTTATCTTACCATCGGTCTTTCGATGTTACGCTTGCGGCTTGCTCACTCTTGGCCACAATTCCGTTAGGGATCTATTCCACCTGTGGTCACTACATCTAGCCAGGGTCCTACGCGAAACCGGGAAGAATAGTGTAAAAGGAAGGAAGCTTATGCCCTGCAGTAGGTTGATAAAAGCTGCGAAAGATGATGAACGTTTTTTACACAGGCTCCCTCAATGTTTTCAAGAGTTGGGCTTTCGGTCCTAATTGCTTTGCACCTACATTACACAACGAGTCCTGATCAGTCAGTAGCTTCAAGGTCTGATAAACCGTTTAACAATGACATTGGCCCATTGGCAATTATTTCAAACTAGCATAGCGACTTCGCCCGCGTAAATGTGGTTTATCGCGCATCCCTCGGGAACTGTTCATCTTCCCGGGATAAAAAGTAGCCTATATGTTAATCCGGGCTATGTTCTATTGTATGCCAAATTTCATTAAAATCAGTCCAGCCGTTCTTGAGTTATAAAAGATGTAACTAACCCGACTGTTTTATGTTTTATATATTAAGATGAGCGGTCAGATTAAAGGCCCGTTGCAAAAAATATACATCTGCATCTAATAAGACTGGAAACCAAGCATGTTCAATGACACAATAAAGCCAGGAAATATAGAGTATCGGTAAATGGGGTCAGATTATTCGAGTTTTTTTTGCAAAATATTTGTTCACATCTGACGACGGTACAACCATAGAGATCCATTTCAATCTTTGTGAGACCGTTTGGGTTTGTTGTTCAAGAACAAATGAGTTGTCATGATCAGATTGGTACTTTTTCAGGAAAATTATACTAAATCGCATTTGGATCAAGTGTGGCATGCAAGAATTTTCTTTTCGTGCCTTTATTTCTAAATCATCATTAAATGAACAACCAACATTTTTGAGGAAAATGTCTCTTGGATCACTTAAGTTCTACCTTAACACTTAAGTTTTTAGCAGGAAGCCTTGTCAAGGTAAATGGTAAAATGATACCTTACAATACAATACCTTTCAGTTCATCCTTTGCCAAAATAATCAGTTTCGAACGGAACTTTATTGACCATGACTCAGTCAGCTTCCATAATTTTGTGCAAAACTCACTTTCTTTTTCCGCGTCCGCATGAAGCGTGTCGCTACAATTTCGGCTTCACAAAATGGTGGCTACATTAACAATAGCGTCGCTCTCAGTTATTGTTGAGCGAGTGTTTCCTGTTTTGTGTGGACACTGACAGTTGGGCTAGTCCACAAGTTTAAAGTCGCTCAGCGAGCTATGGAGCGAGCTATGCTTGGAGTTTCTTTGAAGGATAAAATCCGAAACGAGATTATCCGGAGAAGAACCGGAGTGACCGACATAGCTTGTAGAATCAGTAAGCTGAAGTGGCAGTGGGCTGGCCATGTCTGTCGAAGGACCGATAGCCGCTGGAGCAGACGAGTCCTTGAGTGGAGACCGCGAATCGGCAAACGCAGCGTAGGGCGCCCCCCTGCCAGGTGGACCGACGACCTAAAGAGCGTGGCTGGGGGGGACTGGATGCGGAAGGCAGAGGATCGAGCGTTGTGGCGCAACTTGGGAGAGGCCTATGTCCAGCAGTGGACTGCGATAGGCTGAGTTGATTGAGTGTTTCCTAATTACCTCATGTACGAATTGAAAAAGTGGGACAGTTGTAACTGTACGGAGGTAAGTGGAAATGGGTAAGCAGTGTACTTAGTACTAGTATTGGTAGTGAGAATACTCACGGGTTCCCACGCCCCCGGCTAAGATAGTTGAAGGAACACCGTGGTGGTTTTAGTCGGTAAGAGTCCGACACTGGCTCCGCCTACCGCGGGCGGAGTGCGTCCATGAGGATTTCCTCACGGAAAAAATAAATAAAAGTAGTTTTAGAAGCTTCAGAAAATCAAGGCTTCTGAAGTAAGTCAAAACTTGTAGGCTGGTGATGATATCTCGTAATTCGTGCCTTTATAGAAACGCACTTTGGCGAGACCTTGGATTTATCGATATTTATGATTTGTAGCAGAGTTGTATTCCTTCGAGAGCCACGTTGGGAGCTTTTCCATGACAACACCTAATCATCTTCTTGGCCTGGTCCCAAATTACTTGGGGTCGGCGCAATACGTCTTTGTCTTCCATTTTCCTCAATCAGCCATCTCTTGTGATTTATTTCCTTTTCTATATCATTCTTCACCCAATCCATCTAGCTTTTCTTTGGTCTCCCTCTCCATCCATGAACATTTATATTCATCACTCTCTAAGTTTCAAGCCTTTTCATGCCTCCTCATGACATGCCTATACCAAACGATTTCCTTTCATGTTTTTTATTACTAGCGCCACTTTTAAACACCCTTCATTAATTTCTTACTTTATAGATTTTTGTCACTCCGCACATCCATCTCAACATTCTCATCTCTGCATTATGCTATCTCCTTTTATCAATCATCTTCATGGTACAGCATTTCGATTAATACATAACGAAACGGATTTATACATTTTCCCATTTAATTTGAGGGGCATACATGAGTCACAAGTCACAAGTTGTTTCTGTGACTTGTCGCCATTTCATCAATTCCGAGTTGATTCGGTGCGTAACGTCTCTCTGACAACACCATGACAATACCCTGCAATTTTCCTACTGCGGGGTAATTTATTTTACAGAGAAAGAACAAACATCACGCGCGCTTACTGCAGACTGTCAATTGTGAACCATTAGATCCAGGTTTCGACATTTTCCTTCACCAGAACATCTTATAGCAACAAATAAATACACAGAAACATAACATAATTGGCAGATTGCAACATAGATCAGTATTCAGTGTCACTAGAATGAGGAAACAAACAAGTTATCAACTCATTATGAAATTCCGCGGCAGAGGGGGCGTTGCGGAAGTTGATAGTAATACGAGGGAGACCATACAAACGCCGCGCTTACTGATAAAGATCCGTCATCGTGATGATCAAGATATGAGTGGCTTGACATATCTGAGTGGTGTCAAACAGTCGAGGGGTACATAGTTAGCTCATCGCATATTTTGCAAAGTTAAGCAGGTTTAATGTTTTTTTTTTCGACGCAATTGGTTAAAACTTGTTGTATACCTCACTTATTGGCTTGCGCAGACGAAATTTCAAGTCGTGTCACCAGCAATCTTACGTAGGTCGTTTCTTCACCTATATATAAGATCATACCTTTATATTAATAATGTATTTCTAGTAAATAAACGTTTGATTTGATTTAGCCTAAAGGGCGGGCGTCACTTTCGTCTGTAAGTAAAAAACTCGAAGAATTGTCAAACTTAAGTGGCAGTGAGCGGGGCACGTTTCTCGCAGAACGGATGACCGATGGTGCTGTAAAGTTGTGGAGTGGCGACCGCGTACTGGAAGGCGTAGCGTGGGTAGGCCCTCCACAAGGTGGACCGACGACCCGGAAAGCGCTGGACCGGTCGTTGTGGCGTTGCTTGGGGGAGACCTATGTCGAGCAGTGGACGTCTTTCGCTTGAAATGATGATGATGGTGATGAATCCCTTACATACTCTACAATCCACTCGAGAACTCGTCTACCCCAACACTCGTTGGTCTTAACTAATATGTCCAGCCCATTGCCATTCCAGCCACCTTCAGCTTTCTTATCCTGTGTGCTATTTCGACCAATTTGATTCTCTGTCGGATCACCTCGTTTCGGATCCGATCCTCCGTAATGCCGTGTAAAATATTGATATTTAGCAGCATCTAGGTTGGCAGCGTCCAGCAGTGGACGTCTTCCGGCTGAAATGATGATGATGAGGTTGGCTGTTGGAAGGCGACCCCGTAGTAATAAAGGAAACGTGCACTGCTGGTTTCCACCGGAGATCGCTCGATCGGCGATCTCTTCCGCACGTGTTAAAAACGGACCAAAGAGTTCTAGTGTGTATAAATAACACATACCCCGGCCCCCAGGAAGTCAGAATCATTTCAGTTTTCCCCTCCAAAAATTATGGTTTTCCTGCCATTTATACTGTTAAATAACGCCACCATTAAACTATGTATTTGGCTACAATGATGAGGTGCATATGTATAATGGTTGTTTGTAGGACTTTTCTCGGATTGACTTTAAGCATGAGTCACGTGACCGGCATCCCTGATGGCGTAGGGTAGGAAGATGGAGAAGGTTAACCTTCTATGACCGGCACTCACCAACGGCAAGGCACGGCAAAGGTTTTTAACAACCTTAGCGCTCACATTTCATTGATATTTTCACAAGGAGACCAGCCGTCATGATCAAAGTTCGCATAACTCAACAAAATGTAGGCAACAGCCATTTTTTTTTTATCGCAATTTCTGGATCGGTTCCATTGTAAATGTTGTTCGTACTGATGAGTACTATGACCCCTTAGTTATTTCAATTACACATTGTATACGACACGAGTGAAATGGACACGATCAGTCGATAATACTTGTCGGGCAAATCTGACTGGGACGGTCAAAGGGTTAAAATAACACTTGATAAGGAACTTGTGTGTTCCTTATCCACATTTCGGTGGGGTATGCGAGTTTCCTTATGTACTGAATGCGAATACATAGCCAAGCCACCATTTAGCCACGTGCCATGTCTATAAAGGGTGATTTGTAATTCAACCTATTCCATGAAAGGGGTTATACTAGAACTCATTTGCAACAAAAATGATCCCGTGATCCAAGGGGCACCAGTCATTTGTAGCCGCGGTCAGTCTGTGGATGGGTGACAGTTTCGTTACACATCAAGACCCCTCCGTGCCTCGAAGAGCACGTTAAGCTGTCGGTCCCGGTTGTCATACGAATATCTGTGGCAATCGTGAAAATGCTAATTGTGAAAAATTTATCCTACTCTAGGCACTCGATTGACACTTTCCTGAAAGCTGAAGAATGAGCAATTACTATCATACAAAATTCATGGCCAACATTTTCATAACCTCGGAAATAAATGGTCATAAATCACAAGTTATATTATTATCTATTCTATGCCACGTCCCATCTGCTTGCTTGAAAGGCAGTGATGGCCTGACGGTCTTCGTTTCAGTAATAGATAGATAGATAGAATATACTTTATTGTACACCATGAAAATAGTAGTAAACAGGAACAACGTATAAATTATGGGTACATGGGCGGTCTTATCGCTAAAAGCGATATCTTCCAGACAACCTTTGGATGGACAAAGAAGACGTAAGATCTAGATAATGGGGGCAGATCTAGATAATAGGGAAATATCTCCCTTCATAATCTCTTCAATATCACATAGCAATAGTCCTTGAAAAAAATTTGTCATAGTGATTTTGTGAGTGATTTGCAAGTGAAGCTTCTGTCTTTACAACCAATGGTGGTAGTTTCTCAAGCGCTACCGCAGCATTGTTCTCGCGGCTACCGCGCTGCGGCCTTGCCGCATGCTTCCGCGGTGCCGACGTCATCGCTAAGACAGCGCTCATCTTGTACGCGTGTTAATTTTACTGTAAACTGGCAAAGTAGCGCGAACATAGATTTTGAAGTAGTAGAGCTCCTTGTCTGCTAGGTTAAAATTGGGAGTGGGCGGGCCATATCAGCAGAATACATCCAGAAAGGTGGGCAAGGATCGCTCGCAAGGTGCCTCAGGAAGGAATTCGTCGCCAGGGTAGGCCGAGGAAACGCTGGCGGGACGATCTGGATATTTTTCTGAAGAAGCTACTGATAGGGAAGTTTGGAAGAACATGGGGGGAGACCTTTGGCCAGCAGTGGGACAGCATAGACTGACAAAAAGCATGGTTGGGAGCGAGAGCGCTTGGGAAGGCGTCGTCTCGTTCTGAGAAGAGGTAAGGTGCTCGCTAAGGAGGCGGAGGAGAGGGTTCGAGAGGCGATTACCTCTCTTCCCATCAGCAGGAGACGACCTGGGCGTCGTAGGAGGGCGTATGCCGACCTTTAGCCACCCTAGGTGTGGGCCTGCGGGCGGCGGACTCGGGGTGGCCCGCCGCCCGACCAGTCAAGGCCCGTGACGGTGGCGCGTCGTGTTCCGCGCGCGCCAGTCAAGAGGAGGGTGCGGCCAATGTGGTTGCTGCACGAGGTGAAGGGGCTCACCTGCTAGTGGCGAGCCGGGACCTGCCGTAGATGGTTGAGCGAATACGGGAGTATTTCCCACGCCCCCGACCAAGGGTCGGTAGAGGAACACCGTGGTGGTTTTAGTCGGTAAGAGTCCGACACTGGTTCTGCCTTCCCCGGACGGAATGCATCCATGAGGATCCCCACGGAAAAAAAAGGAAGACAAAAATAAATTGAGCTTGTGTAAGAGTTCGTCTGAGTAAAAACTACCACTGCAACAATTTCTGCCGCCAAACAGTAGGTTCATATCTGCACTCTCCTATCTATAAGAGGGGGGGGGGGGTTAGGGGGTCCAGACCCCCCTTAGTCTACGCAAAAAAGATAATATTCGGCGAATATCCACCTTTTGTATTGTGTTGACATGGCAACAAACGTTAATGGTGAGGTCACCTCATGAAACAGAGGTTGCTCGTCTCCCGCCTTGCGTCCACAAATACTACGCGCGCGACGTAACCAAGCCGGGTGCCCCCCCATATGAAAACTGTAGCTACGCCCGTGCTATTTAGGCAACTGTCTAGGTGGTATTGCAGTTGTTATAGGGGCTTTTCTCTGTAAGCTCGTACAGGTCCCATACAAATACTGTCCTGGCAATTTTTTTGAATATTTGCCAATAAAGCGAGTTTTATTTCGAAGAAAATTAACTATTATTTTAGTTAGATAAGGAGGCCCACTGAATTTATACGTATTTTACGAGTTATTAGTGATTTTCCAAAAAATAATGACAGGGGACTGTTTGAGGCATCAGGGGACTGTTTTGAACGTGACAGGAGGCTGTTGTACTTAAAAAAAAGTAATTTTACAGTAATCAATAATTTATTATTTTTATGGCATATTTGCGCATCAATAATCAACAAAGTTTCTTTAGTAAAAATCAACAGAAAACAACTTTCTTTAAACATTCATATCAAAAATTAACCTTAATTGCTAGCAACATTTTGTACCCACTGAGATCAACATACGAGTCTTATTATTATAATACAATCAGTAAATGATTTATACAGTATTTATTGAAATACTTACTATTATTAATATAATTATTAGAAAAAAGTATTTTTTTCAAATATATGATATTTCAACTGAGATCTCCAATCAAATCCTAAGGATTTTTCTGAATCAAATAAGGCACATAATAAAGTTCATCGTAGTTATCGACAATTGCCTGGATGTCTTTACCGTCGATTGCGATACATGTGATGCCAATGTCAATGTTTTGGATTACTTTAATCAGTTTGTCAATATTGTTGATGTCGCCTCCAGAATTAACAAAAAAAAACTTCTGTTCTTTTGCACGTTGCTCCGATATCATCCGGTGCACCTTTACCATGGCCACTTTCGGTGTAGTTCCATGTAAATCCTCAATATCCTCAATATCTGGATATATAATAAAGTCCTCAATATCTGGAATTTCTGCAGTTTGGTTGCCATTATAAAAAACATCGTTTTATTGCGATACTGCGTTACAGGGCCATCGCTCAATAAATGCACTCGTTTGATGCCACGTGGAAGAGTCTTGAAGGCGGAGTATCTACTTCTGGATCTGATAACAGCGTATTTTCTCGTACAAAAGTATAGTGATGCTTTTCAGTCTTAGTCTTTTGGCTCGTTATACGGTACAATGCTCTTTCCACTTCTTTAAGGCAGCTTTGTGCTCACGAGGTGTCATATTCCTTACTAACTTCCGCAAAGCTTTTTCTTTCTTCTTTTGGTATTTTAACTTCTCCTTTTCTTTGACTTCTTCTCTCTTTTGAGGGTATTTTTTTCTTCTTTGGTATCGTAGTCACTCTGCTTCTCTCTTTTTCTGTAGTAATTCCTCTCGAGATAACTTATTCTGTTTAGGAGCCATATCATGTGTGTTCAATGAGCCTGTGTGAAATAATTTAAGTTTATAAAGGAAAATAATGCGAATCAATGATACTTTGATGATTCTTACATAAAAAAAATACACTAGCGGATAAATTGACACAAACAATACATAAAAATAATAACCATTACGCAAAATCCACAGTCCCCTGTTGTGTATAACAGTCTCCTGCAGCATTTTCAGGCAGAGGACTGTTGCCAGGGGACTGTGTATTTCGGTTAAATATCACAATGTTTACAAAACCAATGTAAAATAGTTTTTTTTAAACCCACAGATCAATTTAGTCAGAAATAATAAAACAATAAATATTATATAGAGATAATTAAAGTAATAAACATAAATATTATTACTTACCAGAGGACTGTGTGTGGTAGCGGTTCAAACACGTGTTTACCTCACAAATGACGCTTTGACACTAAACAAAGTGGCGTCTCGCCGCGGCATTCGGCAAGGTTGCCAAATTCACAACAATTGCGTTTAGTTTCACTCAAAAAAACGTTTGTGAAACTTACAGTTTTTTTAAATTATGGCTTTAAATTTTTGGCAGGGGACTGTATGGAAATTCTAGGGACAAAGTTTACAGGACTTTAATAAAATAAATGAAATACGTAATGGAACCTTGTTTTACGAAATTAATATAATGTAATTATTTTTCTTTATGATATTAACTGCCAAATGTATGTAGTTTCAATAACTTCTTCGTAAATCTCATATCTAGGTGGGAATACAGTGATGGGGACAGCTAGGGGACTGTGTTTTTAGAGCTTCTATCACGTCTAGAAAAAAACTTAAAATAGTTATGGTTCTAAAAACAATGGGCCTGTAAAGTTTCAGGGTTATAGTTTCATACAGAGTGATTTATTTATAAATTAATTAATTTCTTTTCGAAAAAATCGGTCGGGACAGCCGATTACGAGCTTACAGAGAATCACCCATAGGCAAAGGTAACCGCCTAACATCAGTTGAGCTGCCGTGAACTTTTAGTTCGTATCGTATTCTATACCAAGAAAAAAGGTTTGTGGAACATAATGGTGGTGATAAGAGCAAATAAACTCTGCTAATTATTATCCTCATTACAAACCCTAGGTGAATTCCCACATGACATGGGAATTCCCAATAGGAAGGAATTAGTACATACTGAAGTAAACCTTCGAGGAAAAACCTTTTAAAGGCTGCCGATCTCCTGGGTCAGGGGGAGACCGGAGAAATCTCAAATTAGTTACGTGACGTGACTCAGCACCAGATATCCAGAATTATAGAATGATGGATTTTAATGTTTCTTGGCTTGCAGGTTCTCCTCAAACAAAATCAGGGACATCAGCTAACTTGTTTATTATTTATACGCCTCTGCCTACCCCTTCGAGGTATACAGGCAGGATACAGGCGTGATGTTATGTAATGTATTGTATGTAAACATACTATGAACAAACTGCATAGTATGCTTTATATTTGACGTTTCCTTCCTCTGCGCTTACACAAGAGATATATATAACACAGAAGACCCACATACAATACACGACGATGGGTCTATGCATGATAAAACAAATACAGACTGCTGTGATTCTGGATCGACCGAAAAATTAAGCAGACTACAGACTCAACTGTCGCGTCAGCCGATAATTGAGTGACATAATTATTATTTGTATGGGAATTTAGGGGTCGCACTAGCGTCACGCAGGCGCGCATTGTTTGATCGCGGTATCGTTTGGTATTATCATTTGCTAGGGCTGCCATCCCGCCCGTGTTTCCCCGGATTTTTCCTAGTTTGAAAGGCGTCCGGGGAGGAGTCCAGGAAGGTTCACAAGAAGTGTCTGGGTGAAACCCGGACGCTCGCCGCGTTGATTTGATAGTTTTACTGAATAAAAAAATTAACATTTGAAAGAAAGAAAGAAAGAAAAAAAAATTATTTGCGTCAAAAGTGACGCATAAAATTACCAAAAAATTCACGTGTTTATACTGTCCGTGAGAAAATCCTGGTTTAGTCAATCTTTATTAGGAATTATTTGTGTCATGGCAGCCCTATCATTTACAAGCGCAGTTAGCCACAACCCGGAATGAATGTACTTCGCACTGTTTATTGTAAGCTTATTCGAACGCCTACGCTAGTGTGAAGGGGCTCTAACCAAAAGATGAGATGGTGAGTCAACAAGAGTAATTTTTTTTTCGTATTATGTTTGAAATGAGACTTCTGTTACATATTTGGTTCTTGACACTCGCTAATGGAGCAACGACCGGCGCAGTCGTTTAATCTGAGCGAGATAACGCGGCTGAAAACAAAACATAAATAACTGTGTCCACTGCACTGCGTCCTGCGTCACAAATACGAGTACACCATGCACTGGGTGAGCATATAGCCAACTGTACTTGGGGTCTACTAGCATATTCGAAACCACGATAGTAACACGAATATATCAGGAGACATACCCTACTCTAACAAATGTTTCATTGTCGTATAATAAGTTGATAGACAAATATTGTGATACCCGACCGCCCCAGAAGGAGAGTAATGTTTTCACGAAGTTGTAGATGCTGTGGCGAAAAAGATGTTCGAAGTCTGAATTTTTTTTACATAAAAACAACAGACGTACTAGAATTTAGAAATATGCTAACGCATTTAAAACGTAAAACACACACAAAACAACTGTGAAAGACATACACACGGTTTCAGTGTAAACAGCTGCAAATCTTGTCAAACGTAAGTCATTCACCCAGTCCGCTTCTGTTAGTGGGGAAACCGTGCATACATTAGACGATATTTCCTAGCTCCTTTCGTCTCCGCGTCTCAGTGGAAACACCCTAAAGCGTGTCACGGTTTCCGTGTAAACAGCTGCAAATCTTTTCAAACGTTCGTGGGGAAACCGTGCATAAATTAGACGATATTTCGTAGCTCCTTTCGTCTCCGCGTCTCAATGAAAACACCCTAAGGCGTGTCACGGTTTCCGTGTAAACAGCTGCAAATCTTTTCAAACGTAGTCATTCCCCCAGTCCGCTTCTGTTAGTGGGGAAACCATGCATATTTTAGACGATATTTCCTAGCTCCTTTCGTCTCTGCGTCTCAGTGGAAACACCCTAAGGCGTGTCACGGTTTCCGTGTAAACAGCTGCAAATCTTTTCAAACGTTCGTGGGGAAACCGTGCATAAATTAGACGATATTTCCTAGCTCCTTTCGTCTCCGCGTCTCAATGAAAACACCCTAAGGCGTGTCACGGTTTCCGTGTAAACAGCTGCAATTCTTTTCAAACGTAGTCATTCACCCAGTCCGCTTCTGTTCGTGGGGAAACCGTGCATACATTAGACGATATTTCCTAGCTCCTTTCGTCTCCGCGTCTCAATGAAAACACCCTAAGGCGTGTCACGGTTTCCGTGTAAACAGCTGCAAATCTTTTCAAACGTAGTCATTCCCCCAGTCCGCTTCTGTTAGTGGGGAAACCATGCATATTTTAGACGATATTTCCTAGCTCCTTTCGTCTCTGCATCTCAGTGGAAACACCCTAAGGCGTGTCACGGTTTCCGTGTAAACAGCTGCAAATCTTTCAAACGTTCGTGGGGAAACCGTGCATAAATTAGACGATATTTCCTAGCTCCTTTCGTCTCCGCGTCTCATTGAAAACACCCTAAGGCGTGTCACGGTTTCCGTGTAAACAGCTGCAATTCTTTTCAAACGTAGTCATTCACCCAGTCCGCTTCTGTTCGTGGGGAAACCGTGCATAATTTCGACGATATTTCCCGGCTTCTTTCGTCTCTGGGGAAACACACTAAGGCGTGTTAGGATTTCCGTGTTAACAGCTGCAAATATTTTCAAAAGTAGTCATTCACCCAGCCCGCTTCTGTTTGTGGGGATACCTTGCTTAAATTCGACGATATTTCCCCGCTCCTTTCATCTCCGCGTCTCAGCGGAAACACCCTAACGAATAGGTGTGCGTTGTTTGCGTAAAATAACCGTCGACCTTATAATAAGGCTCACACTCAGGTAATCGCTGCGAACACGAATTACGATAAGTTTGGAGGCTATCAGAGACCCGGCAGCGAACTGCGAAAACATGCATAATTGATGCCTGACCTCAAGGTAAACACGTTCTGTGCTACCAAAGCTACTCAATATTTTCGAATACCTACGCATTTTGTAAATAAATAGTGTGTGTAGTGCACAGAGAGCCGATTCCGAGTTAGAAACTTACCGCGTACTCAGGGTTGATAAAAATCATGTTTTTTTTGTTTAAGACAGTTTTTTTTTTTTTTTTTTTATAAAAAAAATCTTTTTTTATTTTTTTGGCGGTCGGACACAATGCTGGAAATGCATTATTCTTGGTTATTTGAACCTGGAGCATTAAAGATCAAAGTATCTACTTCAAAATCAGTTAAAGTTAGTCAGTTAGTTAGTTAGCCTATGTCAATGCAGTTTATATCTGGTTAATCAAAGAGAGGTCAACAACGAACAGTCATCAACAACTCAATATCAACAAATAGACCATTATAAGAAGAACTGGCTAAGTATGTAAGTTTCATACATGACCGGCTCTGCTGATACCGGTTTTGTAACAATGATTGTTGAACTGTACAGTTTGTGTTGCATTTCTGTGCACTGTTGTCGTTATAATACTATGCGAGTATGCGTATTGTTTGTGTGTATAAATAATTTGTTTGTAGTTAAATGGTAGAGCGGAGCTATTGATTTGCAGTTACCGCGGTCTGTCTGTGGATGGGAGACCGTTCTTTGTATAATATAGACCCTTTTGTGCCTCAGAGAACACGCTATCGAACCCGGTTATCTTATGAATATTATTAACGGCTAGGGCTAGCGTTGCCAGCGATTTCCAGGGGTCCATGGAGATCCCACTACCATTACCCATTACATTATTGACCCCATTTACCTACGTTCGGGAAGCCGAATGTCCCGATTTTGGATGATTCAAGCGTCAGTCATCGAAAAATATTACAAGCATGTAAACCTTTTCCCCCCTTAATTGGGGGAGGCCTATGTCCAGTAGTGGACGTCTTTCGGCTGAAATGATGAAACCTTTTATTCTGTAATCTGAGATTACGGGTTCCTATTTTTGAATAGCTTGCAAAACGAGGTAACCCGTAAAATACGGGGTATCTGGCAAGCCTAGAAGGGCATTAAGGGATATTGCTTTGTCGCATTTCATACACAAACATCCAAAGACTTACAAAGAACTAGTTATTTGTAAGTCTTTGCAAACATCATGCTCATTTTCATTAATTTCTCAACAAATCCAATATTATACAAGCAACAGCGTCGTACAAAACCAACTTTTACTAAAGGAGTTTTGACTCTTTTGTTAAAAAAAAACAAAAGAAATTAACATTTGTAAGGAACCACGTCAAAGTTGGCGAAATTTCGTATTTTTGAGGTTTCTTATTCACAAAAACTGCTATGTTTTGTTCCGAGCAAGTAGGTAGGTACGTAGCCTTACGAATAGTGTACTGTGAACAACCTTATTCTCTATACAATTTATACCTCTGCTAGGGTTGGTCGAGGCAGGTAGACGCCGCGGGGAGAGAAAACTTTTTGTTCGCTTCGCTTCGCACCACTCGCATTTTTTGTCAGACGCGCCGCACAACTTTTTATGATAAACAAATATCAACCTTATGTGAATGTATTAAGGTTGTAATACTAGAATTATTTTTTAGTAAAGTATTTATTATACGAAAGCAAGCTGGGGGCTGGTTGGTTTATGTTAAGATTCGTTTGCTACTAGACGGCAAAATATCTTAACAGCAAAGCAGCGTACTGCATTACTGCAAGTGACGTTTTGTCTCGTGACTTTGTGTTGTTGAAGTTGAGCCATCGTACGTTCGCAAATGCGCTGGTTTCTTCGAAACGACGGTAATTTCGCTCCTTCTTCGGTTAACGGCATCATCGTCAACACTTTTCCACAAACCACATCTTGAAAATTTCAAAATTCTCCAAAAATTGCGTTACGTAATACTTGAACGCTCCTCAACCCGCTCGACAAGCGTGGCTATTAAGGCCCCCCCTATGTCCAGCAGTGGACGTCTTTCGGCTGAAATGATGATCACCGAGATGACGCCAGATATAGAGATGTAAAGAAGAATAACATGCTTCGCCGACTACAAATAAATTGAGATAAAGCCGATAAGGGCAGGAGGATGATGTTATCTCGAGATATTTAAATGTTGTTTTAAAACACAAAACTATGAAACAATAACACAATGCATAGGTACTCGAATATTACAATAGCAGTAGACATGTACCTACATATTACGAACCGGTATTTTCAGTTCACAAAAAAACATTTTCCTTCTGTCGGTTTTTCTGCAATCGTCTATTTATGAATAGGATGTATTTTGGTAAAGGATGGAACGACTGTAACTCTTGGACGAATAAAGAAGGCGGACGGAACCTCGCTAAACAAAAAGTGAAGCACCCATAGTAAGACGGCTCGCTTAAAAGTTCGGGCCGGCACGCACACATTCACACCCATAGTAAGACAAAAAGCTGCGTTTACGCAACAAATCTTGTGTGACGGTAGTCACTGTCGTAGTGTCACAAATAAAATAACATTATAGTGCATAAGTGTGTGCGCAAACACAGGTGCACTCTCTATTCCCTCACTCTCATAATGCGATGGGACGGCAACCCGACACGACCAGAGAGAGATCAGGCAAGGGATCGACGGCTGTACGTGCTCTCCGAGGCACCGTGTAGCACAATACAATACAATACAAATCCTCTTTATTGCACAACAAGATTATATTAATTATAGCACCGCCAACTTCTTGCCTTCTCCGGGCTGCTACAGCGAAATTTTATTATCAGAAAAATCCCAATTAAACTTTTTGCTCATTGCCATCAACGGAGCACAAATCCAGACTGCTACTAAGGATTTCCTAATTGAAAAAACCCAGTAACACTTTACCCAATCCGGGACTTGAAGAACCCAAGACCAGAGCTCAGCAGTCGCGCTTGCGAACACTAGATGACTAGACCAACGAGGCAGTCATTATTGAGGTTGAGTCCGTAATATGGTTAAAACGAAACATCCGTTAAATCGCTAATTTTTACAAGAAAACGCCTAAAAAGCCAGCTAGCTAGGGACTTGTTTTTTTCATCTTCTAAAAACAACATAAAAAGCACCAAATAAATATTTCTCACGATTCGGCTAGAGATCTTTCAACCGACAGTAAAATTTTCGATCATTGCACACCACGGCCACCTGTGCACGCTTTTTGTGCAGTGCACCCCACTTCGCCCCTCCCCCGCTGGATCGGCGTCGCGACATCCGCGTGTATTTTAGGGCGGCGGTGCATTGAACCCGAAGGTCGCTACCTGCGCGCACGCACACACCCCCACACCCACACATACACCTATGCGATACGTGAACTGAACAAGTCCCTTCCTTTGTGCGTACTATTTTGTAAACATATTTCGCCTATACCACAGAATAAAGAATAGTTTTTAACCATCTTTCTTCGAGCCTCTTCCCAATGATGTTGGGGTCGGCTTTCAGTCAAACCAGATGCGGCTGAACTTCAGTATATTACACGGAGTGCATACCATCAGACCCCCGCAACCCAGTGTATAATACCGACATCCTACGGTTAGACCAGTTGTCAGACTTTCGGGTTTCGAACTACCCGTAACGACTGCCATAGATATTCGAATAGCAAAGCAAGCAACCGTGAGAAAGTTTTTAACCTATGCTGGTCAGCTAGTAAAATATAATATACCTACCCTATAGGTACTAAGCATGGTTCATCATGCTCTTGGACGGTGTTTTTATATTATAGGATGGCGAAACGAGCTTAAAGGCCCACCTGATGGTTACCTTTGCCCATAGCAATTGCAATACCACCTAGACTGTTGCCTTACTTATATTTTATATTGCAAGTCGCGTTTGCCAAACTGAGACATGAAGATGGAAAGTTAAGTCCACCTAGTGATACCCCGGTGATTATAGCAATATGTCGGTACCAAGGCGGTCATTAGTTGCCATTCTGTAAATTTATCTGCTTGTTTTTCGTTTAAAGTCTTAAAATTCGTGATAATCTACGTATTTTCGCGGTCGCTGCCCGCTTCCGCACTGCCGAACTCCAGGGTCACCTCGGCGCAATTGTTTTAATTTATTCCTCCGACATTTTGTATACACGCACATTTAGAGGACGAGCATCGTATGGCAACGCGAATCGCGAAACTGACAACCTTGATAGTTTAGGAAAACGGTCATCGTTTTTATAGATTTTATTTTTGCAAATTGAAGCTCTATTTCACGTTGCATATCGATCGAAATATGTTTTGCGTTAGTAATAACAATATATCTTCTGAATTAATACTCCTAGATTATATTAACCTAGCTCTATAAGGTCTACAATAGTGATGCAACCAATACGAATATTCGTATTCGCCGAATACTATCAAATTACCGAATATTCATATTCGCCGAATGCATTCATGAAATTCGTAAAAAAAAAACTAGAAATTCCATGCAGATATTGCGTTAAGACTTTCGAGTGTTGCGACCGAGTCGACAAAGACTCATTCATAAACTTTTCTGTCTTTTGTTTACATCCACAGATGGTCAGCAATTGTGGCGACCCTTTAGTTTTTGTTTGTAGAGACTAGTTTGGTAGGTAGGAGTGAGCATGGAACATGTAAATTTTCTGTGTGTTAGAAAGAAAGAAAGAAGAAAAATATTTTATTCTTGCGCTCCATTTGACGCACACAACAACCTAATAATATAATACTTATACATAATACTTTATAATTTTATGACAAATTAGTATCTGCGTTTCATCAATTTGTGTACTAAAACTGAGCAGTAAAATTGTTGATCTTTGACATAATTACGTGCAGCTATACTAAAATCAGGTATTCATATTCGCCGAATAGTGAAATCGGTATTCGTATTCGTAAAAGTAGTATTCGTTGCATCACTAGTCTACAAGCTTCCTAATGGATAATTTGATAGCAAATTAATATTCCATTAATTTTATCGAGCGACATCGGTAACTTTGTCTGTACGAAACAGAAACATAAGTACGTCTTTTTAAAAGGTCGGCAACGCATCGGCGACTCCCCTGGGCCCGCAGTCTCGACATAGCGATCGCTTTGCGACCGAAGTCGGTCGCTAAGTCCTAACGATCCGAAAATAACGATATTTTGTAGTCTCTACAGTTAAGCTATCGATTTTTATCGGTATCCTAACGAACTTTTTCGCAAACTTTACGATTTCTCGTAATGTTAACGAAATACTTTGCGACCATTTTGGACAGCCCGCAAAGTGTTCGTTAGGATCGTTAGCTGTTATTTCGTTGTTTTTTGGGGCTAAAAAGTAAAAATCAACAACATATTATAGCGGAAGCTAGTTTTACATAATTATTATCATAATAATTTATTGTAAAAGATGTTATTTAATCAAAATATTTTTATATCTTATTTCATTGATGCTTGGCGCAAATAAATCTAATGTCCAATAATATTTGTCTTATATCCAATTTAATAATAAATAAAATAAATTAATTTAAAATATAAATACACAATATATACATATTACGACTACTTTACTTCCTACTCACCTATTATAATTTCAATAATATAAAAAAGTACAAAATATAGATTTAAAATATAACATAAAAAGTGAACTTAGGCGTCGAAGAACTTCTCATATTTTATATGAATTATTATAGATTTGTAGTAATTAAAATAATAAACACATTAAATTACAAATTACTTTTATTTGCAAATGAAACAAGTGTAACTCGTATTTTATTTCGCAGCCTGAATAAATCTGTTCGTTTTTTGTTTACAGCTCCTTATAAGTTAAAACTAAATCTTACTTGCTACCTGCGCCCATCACCCGTCCACTTTTTCGAAACAAAAGCCAATGTTCTAACATCTGGCGTTACAAGAGTCTTTACCTAAATAAAACAATAACGTTGATACAAACCATTTTTTCTACTCCACATTCACGATTTTAAATTGCAAGCAAAATAATATGATTTACCCAGTAAATATTTTAATGTCTTGGAATTTGATACTCTTGACAAATTTGACATTAGTTTAGTAGTGTCCTTTGATATTTAACAAGTTAATTTAATTATAAAAACGAGAAAAGCTAATTTAAAGTTATGATAAAAAAAAGTAAGTATTACATCGTTTTTGTAAAATTGTCAACAAAAAACAATTATTTTTATAAGACCATGTCTACCAATTTCTCCATTAATTCAGGGAGATTTTTTTATGGACATTATTTTTCTACGAAAACGTCGAGCTATGAATAGGGTTTTCGCTAGCATAACGACATTGTAAAGCAAAGATAATTAACGATTCTGCTCGGTATCTCGGCTGTAGAGACTTGCATTTATCGTAAGCATCGTTACTGCAACCGACGTTTTTCGTTATTATTTAGCGATCGGTAGTTTGCGACGGCATCGCTATCTATGTCGAGACTGCAGGCCCTGGTGTTGTGGATGTCCACGGGCGGCCGAGATTGCTTACCATCAGGTAGAGACCAACCGATGATGGATTTTCATTTTCAGGCGAAATCAAAACCGTAATTCAGCATAAACTATATTTTCGGCCGAAAACCGAAACCGAAAAAGTCCAAAATAATAAAAACATTTATGAAATATCAATCTTTTACTTTTAATCATTAAAGCACATTATTTAATGATCAAATGGTCATGCATATGTTGAAACTTGAGACATTATGAAAATTAACATTATATTTTTGTAAAAAACAGATTTTTAAGCAAGGAAAGGCAATTTTCTTCCTATACATTACTGCACCGTGCTGTATAGAGTTGACTGTATAGTAGCTTTCACGACCGCGTAGATCATTTTCGGTACAGGCAGAAAAGTTTTTTCCGCCGAAAACGAAAATACCGAAAATTATTATTTTGGCCGAAAACCGAAAACGAATTTAGGTCGGACCCTACCATCACAGGTCACCCACTTGCTCGTTTACCTTCGTATGACATAAAAAACTGTCGTTTTTTTTTTGCAATTTCAGAATTTCTCACAAGTTGTTCATTATAATGAGGAGGTATTTTAAATAACAGGTACCTACCTATTGAAAAGTATGTCATATTTATACATGCATATTAATCATCATGACTTCTATGAAACATGGTGAATAAAAATGACTGTCTAACTTTGTGCAATCCTGACAAATAATTTATAATATCTTTTGCAATACTTAATGAGTCCATGTGGGCTGACTCTCATTGCAGAGACCATCAATCTACAATGAGTCATTAATTATCTATTAATTAATGACATTGAATACTTTCAACTTCACCAACACTGTTGGTGGTGATAGATTGAATTAAAATTATTGTGACTAGATTAAAAAGAAAAAAAAAAAAATTGTTCCGTGTGGTGCCGGACATATAGAATAGCACCACCCTTCTCTTCTCATGGGTGTCGTAAAAGGCGACTAAGGGATTCACCAGAGGATGTGCAGCAGCATTCTCTGAGTATTTAACCGACCAACTGCAATCACCAACCCGCCTGCCAAGCGTGGTGATTATGGCATATCCCTATCTAGGGGAAGGCCTATGTCCAGCAGTGGACGTTTTTCGGCTGAAATGATGATGATGATTGTGACTTTACCCACGGCTTCGCCGGCGTACTGAAATAAAATATAGCCTATCATGGACAAATAAAAAAGGCGGATGGAATCTCGCTAAACAATAAGTGAAGCACCCATAGTAAGACGGCTCGCTTGATTGTACAGTCGACTGCACAACATGACAACAGTGGCAACACTTGAATTAGAAAACCACCCTTATTGGTTACGAAATAAAGGCATACATAGGATTAGGAAGGTACCTAGGTATTTTAAATAAATAAAAAGCAATGACTTTTCAACTGTTCCATGGTTTGAGTAAAAAATGCCACAATCATTATTTGAATAAGTTAAGTAGTATGTTTTTGTTGTTGTAGTATGTTGTATGTTCTTACTAAATGCCTATCCACCTAAAGAGTTTTTATCATGATACCAACATGATAAAATGTTGGTATCATGATAAACTGCTGGGCACGGACCTCTTCTCAGAATGAGAAGAGTTAAGAAACTAGAAAATATAGAATAACCCATTACTGTCCCACTGCTGGGTATGGCCCTCTTCTCAGAATGAGAAGATTTAATGAACTGGATATTGTTAGTATTATAGAATAACATAACATTAACAGCCCATTACAGTCCCACTGCTGGACACGGGCCTCTTCTCAGCATAAGAAGAGATGTGGTTATTGTTATAGAATAACTTAACATCTGCACGGGCTGCATCTAGCACGGCACGAGCGTCTTCTCAGAATAAGGGAGTTTAGGGCTAATTCCATGAAATTCCATCACCTTAGCCGGTTGGTTGTAAAAACAAAATATAGTATGGTTGGTAAAAAAAAAAAACAACACACCGCGTTGATAGAGGAACTCAGCAATGAATTCCCTCTGTTGAAATCCATTAACGACCGGATTCCCAAGCAATTTATTTTCGACAAGAAGTACAAAATCCAGCTGTATGAGGATCACCGATGCGAAGGGCTGTGCCCTGCAGAGGTGCGAATCTTCACGGATGGATCCAAAACAGGTACAGGTACGGGTGCCGGGATCTTCTCGGAAGACCTCAATATACACATAGCCACACCATTGGGGGTCCATAACACGGTGTTCCAGGCCGAGTTCATGGGCATTTCCCTGGCAGCTTCGGCGATTATAGCCAGGAAGGTTAAAGACCACTCAATTCGCATACTCTCGGACAGCATGTCCGTACTACAAGCACTAAGCAGCCATACGGTAAACTCGGGGCTGATACACGAGTGCCAGCAAAACCTCAACCAGGTAGGTAATCTCAATAACATAACCATTCAATGGATCAAAGGACACAGCAGTTCCCGAGGCAATGACGCAGCGGATGAACTGGCCAGAAGGGGATCAAGTATGGTAGTCGTGGGACCTGAACCCATAGTGCCACTCCCCTTTGGATACCTACGCAACTTGGTAAGGAAACGCACCAAGGACAAACACTACAAACTATGGAAAGACCATGGTGAGTGCAGGCAGGCCAAGGAGGCACTTCCCACAATCGACGGCCAGTTTACGAAACAGGCCCTCAGATTGTCAAAACAACAGCTGCGTACAGTCACAGCTGCTATTACTGGCCACGGGTCCTTTAACAAACATCTTTTTGTCATAGGTGTCACGGACAGCCCACTGTGCAGAGCCTGCATGGTGGAAGACGAGACAGCAGCCCATGTGCTTCTAGACTGCCCTGAGGTCGCCACATACAGGGCCAAGTACTTCGGTAACCCAGGTACCCTCAGAGAGATCACCAGCAACACCAAAGCGTTGCTGGCCTTTTTCGAGGAGTTAAGGTGGATCGAGTAAGTTCCCACCCGTACGCAAAATACACGCTTGATCGTGGAGTTGCGGAAACCAGCCCGTTATACTATGGTTGGTAAATAGTGTAATCGTCTGTGTAGGTGCTTATATGTATATATTATAGAAGACATTGTGGTCATAATTATGACATGATGTTATTTTCCGACATCCACGCGGACGGAGTCGCGGGCACAGCTAGTAATTAAATAATTACTATGCTTCATGTCTCTGAGTCAACTACTCAGAAGTATGTGTAAAATACACAATTTAATATGTACTTAAGTACAATATTTATTAATGAATAGATAAGCTACATTTAAGTACCTACCTGCCTACATAAAGTGAACTTGCTATTTTATCATGTACATTTTCAGTTTTCTACTGAAGAATAAATTAGAGATCTTTCAATATTGACTCTGAATAACTTCCTTGTACAATTTACAAAGATTCGCCAGCAAAAACTGTTTTCTGAACCAACCAGGAAACAGTCACGAAAACATTTTTAATGCCGTTTCAGTAGCATTGACATTGAACCATGGTAATTATTGGAAATAACAGTAAAGTCAAACTTCATGATCAGTTTACGTCACGGCTGCAGTTACGTAAAGTATCAGCGTATGTGCGGTACACAAACAGCTTGAGGATTAGGCAGAGAAGTTATCGTAGCGAACTACCCAGTACCCACTGCAAACTGCAGCAGAATGCATTCGTCACGTATGCTAAACACCCAAGCACGTACTGGCGCCAGACCGTACGTGACTCTAATCGACATGATCGTCACGAATTACACCAAACAATATGCTACGTGTATGTTAAAGTATAGGTACCTATAGTTCTGTTCGTAGTCCCAGTAGTCCTTGTACCGCGGGTGCCACCGCGGGCCCCCACGTGAGTAGGGCCTCCGAGAGCCCCCCTGGCTCATGTCCGCTGCGCCATAACACCTCGTCGTATTGATCCGCGCCGACACAGCGGAGCCGCGTGCTCCGCTCCGCGACAGTGACACGAAACAATAACACTCACACACTGCACTGCGACACTTTTACAAGAACGGAGTTATTTTATTTATTATTTTTAGGACTCCGGAGCCCTACGATCTTGTTTTGGAAGCTACTGCAACGACGCGAAGCTCGCGCGGACTGAGCTCGCTCACGCAAGCGCACGAAGTCTTTATGCGAGCAGCGCCTCCTAGTGGACGCACCACGCACCAAATTCAAAAACGACCGCCAAGTTCAGCATTTTATTAAAATATTTTTATTTTATTACAAAGTATTCTATAAATATGCAATGACGCAGCTACAAAATATTATTTAACCACGCAAAACGTACTGTTGAGGGAGAATTAAGGTACAAAGCTCGATAAAGATTAACTATTCACTCAGTATTGATTTTATATTAGCGGCACATTGCATCGCACTAGAGTTCTTTGCAAGCTAATAATAAAATGTCCTGGATGTCCGAGAACAACGGGCGTGTTATCGCGCACTTAAAATGGTTCGTCACCGTTCACATAATTAATGTGAATCAGGCTTGGTGATCTCGCCTCGGTCGTCACGCACTGGCGCATACCACAATCTCACAAAATACGCACTAGTAACACAAAACAGTTTTTCCCTAAAGAAATAGAACTTAGAAAAGGCAAAAACCCAACAGTTTCAAGAAAAAATCCGAGATAATGTAACGCTATCGCTATGCGCCCAGTCCGGACGACCGATACGTAAGCCTCATTACATTAAAAAAAGTTTACACAACTCGTGCCACGAATAGTTTGTGGCGCTATATTCAGCGGAATTAAATAAGAACTTGCTAAACGACTAGCGTCGTACAGCGGTGTAGCGCTGCTAGAACGAAAAACTCCGCCCATTGTTATTATAATGCAGCCAACATGACGCACAAAGTGCAGTGTGAAGCTATCTACAAGTACGCCACGTGTTTCTGCCTCCGTCATTCGGCTGGGAGTGAGCGAGTGGGCGATATTTGGGATTCGGGCGTGTAGGGGCGCGGTGTGCGTTGCGATGGCGCGACGCCTGATATTATATCCCATGCAGCGATAGCGATGCTATTTTCGTGATGACACAACAGCGAAACCGACTTTCACTTAATTTCGTCTTATTTTGCAACAGAAGTGGAATGGTGGCTAGTATAACGGGCATCACCATTATGTTTACGGTATTTTTCTTACACTTTGGCTCAACACCCAGAAATGCCTAATTTCGAACTACCTATCAAAGAGATTCATCTATGGATTCAATATAATATTTTTATGTCTTTGCTAACTACATTGTGAAATGGGAATTTTTACTGGAGGAACTCGTAAATAGCGCACAAGTTATGAATAGTCACGCTTTAGTTCTAAAGCATATGGGCTCATAAATATACAACGTAACATAACATAACATAACATCACGCCTGTATTTCCCCGAAGAAAAAAAAAAAAAACCTATTTATACAACATGTTATTGAAATAACTGCAAATATCATAAGGGCTGATTGTACTCATCAGTTTGAAACTTTGAACAACTTTTACTTTGGGACCAACACTGAAATCGCAAAAAAAAAACAGATAACATTTTGTCGATTTATGTGATCACAAATGTAGGGGGACAGCTGTTTTTTTTTCGCGATTTCAGGGTTTTGGTCCCAGTGTTGTTCATACTGATGAGTAGGTACAAATATTAAAAATTAAGAGGTTTTCAGTTATTTTAATAACACGTTGTATTTTATTTTCTTCCTTTATGTAAATAGGCAGTCATTCCCAACTTTTTCAAACTTCTCCACCCGTTGTGTGCGACTATTTTATCTAAATCGGTCGAGCAGGCACCTAATTGCTCATTAGCTAATTAGGTACGATAACAATGTAAGCGAAGCGATACTATAACGCAACGACCATACAGCCCAATAGACGCCTAATGTTGATTATAAATATAATGCGTAACTACAATAAATTCTGCCACTAGCTGAGGCGAGGTACTGCAATCCGATTGGCCCTACCAAGGCGGCTATTGGCTAATCACTAACGCGGCAGTTTTGACAGCTCATGTAAGTGGTCGAAACTGATTTGAAGATTTCAAGTGGCGAATAGTGGCGACCTACATTAGTGAAATTGCATAGATGTGTTGCAGACATCGGTCGCCTGTTATGAGCCGTCGTCACATTACATACATTATGCATTAATATTGAGGGAGGGGGGGAAAGTTAGTACTTTTTTTTATGGTATAGGATGGCGAAACGAGCGCTAAAGGCCCACCTGATGTTAAGCGGTTACCTTTGCCCATAACAACTGCAATTCCACCTAGACTGTGGTATTTCCGTATGTTTAAATGTACTCTGTGGTGTGGTAGTATACAAGGTGTTGATCTGTAATCGTGCCATATTTCTAGATCTGATGATAAATAATGTACTTAGTCCCCTAAAAATTTTTAAAAAATTCTACGATTATTTAATACCTAAATTTTCACTTAGAAACATAGCGAGGGTTCAAGAATAAATCCCGAACGACTCGGAAAATAAGTCATCGGCGGCATTGTCAAAGGGTGGAAATACCTGCAAATTGTTTTGGTGGTGTCGCACGCATCGTTTTTGTGTCGCACGTGACACACGGGAGGAATTTGTTTGTTTACAAATAGGTATTTCATCATCATCATCATCATTTCAGCCGAAAGACGTCCACTCCTGGACATAGGCCTCCCTAATAGGTATATAATAAAATAAAATAAAATCGGTATTGTTTTTTTACTGATTCGTGTTCAGTATCAGTGGTATAGTCACCTCCTTAAATATGGCACGAATGCAGAGCAACACGTTGTATATCACAGTACAGTAGTAGTAGTTCATATATATTACAGTACTCTGTGGTATATATGAACTGACGGGGACTGACGTCACCCAAACACGGATTCAAATTGGAAGTTAAATTCGTTTGTCACGGGCATAGTTCACGGTAGCTCAGCGGATAAAGCACTGGTGTACCAAACCCGCACCCCGATTCAGAACAACACGATAACCAGTTTTCGACCGATTCGGTTTGTTATCTTTTTCTCTCGTTGCGTGAATCATAAGACGAAACGAGATAACAAACCGAACCGGTCGACAACTGGTTATCGTGTGGTTCTGAATCGGGGAGCAGGAGTCGCAGGTTCGGATCCTGCTCATGAGCGAATTTTTCTTTCGGCAATTTATATTTCTGAATATATGTCACCATCATCATCATTTTAGCTGAAAGACGTCCACTCCTGGACATAGGCCTCCCCCAAGCATCGCCACAACGACTGGTCCTGCGCCTTCCGCTTCCAGCGGATTCCCGCGACCTTCACCAGGTCGTCGGTCCACGTTGTTCCAACCCACACTGCGCCTTCCAGTACGCGGTCGCCACTCCAGAACTTTACTGCCCCATCGGCCATCCGTTCTGCGAGCAATGTGCCCCGCCCACTGCCACTTAAGTTTGACAATTCTTCGGGCTATGTCAGTTACTTTCGTTCTCCTGCTAATCTCCTCATTTCTGATTCGATCACGCAGGGACACTCCGAGCATAGCCCTCTCAATTGACCTTTGAGTGATTTTGAGCCTACTTATCAGGCCCAAAATACCGCAGTGTCTCAAGACGAGTCCTTGACCAGTGTGTGTTGCCAGTAATTACTTACTGTACTGAAACGTGGTCGCTCACAATGGGCCTCATAAGAATATATGTAAATAAAGACAAATACTTTACTTGTATAAAATTCGTATATTATACACTTTATGTACACAGGAAATATTATTTAGGAGGTGAATATAAGAATGAAAACAAAAAAAAACACAAAATTTAAAAACATTATACTACGTACACTCTGTTTTTTCTTACTAGTCTTATTTAGTAAACAATCTTGGCAAGTCTTTTTAAAGCAATTCATCAATAATAATTATCATCATCATCATCATCATCATTTCAGCCGAAAGACGTCCACTGCTGGACATAGGCCTCCCCCAAACATCGCCACAACGACCGGTCCTGTGCCTTCCGCATCCAGCGGATTCCCGCGACCTTCACCAGGTCGTCGGTCCACCTTGTGGGGGGCCTACCCACGCTGCACCTTCCAGTACGCGGTCGCCACTCCAGAACTTCACTGCCCCATCGGCCATCCGTTCTGCGAGCAATGTGCCCCGCCCACAATAATAAATAATAATAATATACCCTTATTTTTATAATAATTATAAAAAGACATTATGTTAACATTTTAACTAAACAACATTTTTCGACCTTTTTTTTTCCCGTGGGGAAATCCTCATGGACGCACTCCGCCCGGGGTAGGCGGAGCCAGTGTCGGACTCTTACCGACTAAAACCACCACGGTGTTCCTTCAACTACCTTAGCCGGGGGCGTGGGAACCCGTAAGTATTCACACAACCACCCCCGACAGGTCCCGGCCCGCCACAAGCAGGCGAGCCCCTTCTCCTCGTGAGGCCTAGCGTCAGCCGCACCCTCCTCTGTGGCGCACACGGAACACTGCACGCCACCTCACCTCACGGGCCTTTACCAGCTGCGTCAGCTGCACCAGCTGCTGGTCGAGCAGCAGACTACCCCGAGTCTGCTGCTCGCAGGCCCATCCTCCTGTAATTTTTATAGAGGTTTTCTTCCTCGCGGTCCGGGCGGTACAGCCAAGACCCTCGGTCCCAAGAGGCGCGAGAACACTACTCAGCAGGCACTCCTGGGATTACGAGAGCGACGGGGGCAGGGAAGGACAGTCCCCCCGCTGCCTGCCCAGTGGCAGGGTGAGTGCACACCGGGCCCGCCCCTGCTCCTCCACAGTGCCCTCTGCTAATTACATGTGCCTAGGACTCTTGAAGGAGTCTTTATTCCTTCAAGGCAGGACTAGTACTTATATTTTATCAGTAGTTATTTGAATAAAGATACGTGCCGAGATTGTTTACTAAATCCACTGTTTCCTCGTGGTCATACTAGTTTGTCATATCAGTATGACCACGAGGATATACCAGACAAGAGAGAAAGAAAATACTTTTGATTTTTTAAACACCCAGTTTCTGTAACTCGATGAATTTACAACTTCACTCATTATGGTGTTCCGTAGAACGGTAGAATATTTCATAGGGCAAGCTTTTTACCATCAAAGTCGGGTAGTTACATCATTTATAACTCAAAAACGGCTGGACCGATTTTAATCAAATTTGGCATACAGATAGAACATAGCCCGGATTAACATATAGGCTACTTTTCATCCCGGGAAGATGAACAGTTCCCGAGGGATGCGCGGTAAACGACATTTACGCGGGCGAAGTCGCGGGCATAGGCCAGTTTACTATAAAACATCGACCATATAGCCCAATAGACGCTTGTTGTGAAATATAATGCGTACAATTAATTCTGTCAACTAGCTGAGGTACGAGGAAGTGGGGTACTGCAATCCGATTGGCCCTACCAACGCGGATATTGGCTATTCACTAACGCGGCTGTATTGACAGCTCACATAAGTGGTCTAAACTGATTTGCAGTTTTCAAGTGGCGAATAGTGGCGACCTGCATCAGATCTATTATTCAGTCGTGTTGAGAGCCATCGGTCGCCTGTTATGTGGCGTCTATTGGGCTGTATAGTCGATGCTATATGAGTATTATTCAGTAGATATACAACGTGTTATTGAAATAACTGGAAACCTCTTAAGGGGTCATTGTACTCATCAGTATGAACAACTTTTACTATGGGACCAACATTGAAATCAAGAAAAAGAAATCAGCTGATATTTACATTTGGGTTCACATAAATCGACAAAATGTAAGGATCAGCTGTTTTTTTTTTCGCGATTTCAGTGTTGGTCCCTTAGTAAAAGTTGTTCATACTGATGAGTACAATGACCCCTTAAGAGGTTTTCAGTTATTTCAATAACACGTTGTATTGTGATTATCATCGCCAAACATATTTCGATCAAAATACAACGTAAAATAGAGCTACAAATTGCAAAAAAAACGCAAGAAAAAATTACTTTTGACGATTGAGTACTAATTTATGTTTTAAAATAAGTACTAACTAATCTACTTAATATTTGTACGCTTAGCTGTAAGCATATTTTGTAAGAAACTTTAAAATAATAATCCATCTTATGTACTTTACCCAAAATCATATGCAAATAAATTATTTCTATTCTATTCTATTCTAAGAAATTTTACATATTCATGCGAAAAGTTGACTTCAATTTTTTGGAGTTTTATGCTATGTACTACTCGTGCAGATAAAGAATGAGATGGTAAAGGGCAGCATTTGTATTTTCCTCTTTTAATTTAATTGCTCACAGTATTGTGAGCGTGAGACACATAGAATGTGTATGAATGTGTTGCGGCGTGTG
The DNA here is from genome assembly GCA_949699075.1 of Asteroscopus sphinx. Taxonomy (NCBI): domain Eukaryota; kingdom Metazoa; phylum Arthropoda; class Insecta; order Lepidoptera; family Noctuidae; genus Asteroscopus; species Asteroscopus sphinx. The sequence continues at coordinate 3,264,502 of OX453030.1, read as the reverse complement.
CGAGGGAGCCCGAACAGTGTGCTGAGGATAGGAGATAGATACGATACCGTACTGCTCAGTAAGTTTACTGAACTCCATGTGTTCGGAGTAAAGTGAACCTACTGTGCAGACGGAGTGTATTCTAGCATTATAACAAAATTATGAATTGTGCCTATGGACTTGTCTGATAATAAATGTTTTTTTTTTTATATATATAGAATAAAAATGCCACCATATTCAATTCCATTTATTATCCGCGCCGAGTGTTATACTCGTACTTAATATAAAAATGTAGCACAACAGAAGCCCAAAATACACATTAACGAGGAAGCGCGAGCGCAACGAGCGCGAAATTTTCATTTTTTAACCGACTTCAAAAAAAGGAGGAGGTTATGTATTCCGCGGGTTTTTTTTTTTTTTTTGTTTTTTTTTTTTTTTTTTTTCATGTATGTACACCGATTACTCCGAGATTTCTGGGCCGATTTGCGTGGTTATTTTTTTATTTGGTAGAGTAAGTCCGCGCGGTGGTCCCATATAAATTTTATTGACTTAGGTCGAGTAGTTTTTTAACCAGCTTCAATAAATCAGTTTAATTTAGCTTCGCTTACCTAGATGATCTACTAATAGTTTCGTTTTTCTGTGAATTATCAACTAAAAAGTATGAAATAAAAACTTTTTAACAAAAAATAAAACCGACTTCAAAAACCTTAACTAAAAAGTAAAAAATAATCCTTGTATGTATTTCAAAATCTTAACATAAACCAAAATTTTGAAGGCGGCGCGTGTTTTTCATGTATGTTCCCATAAACTGTTTTTTACAATAGATAAGCGCTCGACAGTACATTATATTTACATGACGCAAAGGGACAGTCACGCGCCGCCTTCAAAATTTTGGTTTATGTTAAGATTTTGAAATACATACAAGGATTATTTTTTACTTTTTAGTTAAGGTTTTTGAAGTCGGTTTTATTTTTTGTTAAAAAGTTTTTATATTTATTTTTCACCTCCAAAGCTTGTGCCTTTAATATATAATTATGTAGTGTCCAATCGCAACGGCAGGCTCGTGCAAAGTAGCGCAAACCGTTCAACAAAATGAAATATAGCCGTCGTGTCGTGTGTGATATTATTTATCGTTGAATTGCAAATTTCATCCATACTTTATTTTGAGCAAAATAATACCCCATTACCCATGCTGTAAATTGAACTATTCCAAAATAATGTTAAGTATTTTTTTACGTACGAGTAGATGTCGTGACAACTCATTATTTGAAATAACACTTAATCTTTCTTGTATAGTTGTTAGGATAATTTTGAGGTACAGCTTGGATGGTTTTTTTGGGGGGGGGGGTCATGACCCCTGTGACCCCCCCCCCCCTCCTAGAACCGCGCCTGACTGCGTCGCAATCTTCTTAGGCTCGATTTCACCAATGATAAATCTCTGGGTAAACGACAGTTTACCCACAATGCCAGTACACTTTTCGAGTAATTAGTCGTTTATTCAGAGAATTAACACTGATGAACACCGGCCTTAATTAGACAGAATTTCAAACTCTATTCTTACAAAAAAAAAAAAACACAAAAAATAATTGAAAATCTTGTTTTCACTCTTAGTATTTATTTCTTTTGTAACGCCTATTTTTCTGGCGTATTCGTTAGTACTTGCAGTAGCCGCATAAAGTCGCACGGTGTTGCACGAACTCACAAATGTTGCACAATGTCGCACGACGATACACCAAGTTGCACAATGTCGCACGAAGATACACGAAGTTGCACAATGTCGTACGACGATACACGAGCTTGCACGATGATGCACGAACTCGCACAATGTTGCCAGATGTCGATACACGAATTTGCACGATGTTGAACAATGTCGCATGACGTTACACGAACTTGCACAATGTCGCACGACGATACACGAACTCGCACAATGTTGCCCGATGTCGCCTACAGATTGTAGTCATTCGGATCGTACAGCTCGGATAGCATACGATACATGTATGAAGGAGAACTGCCGCCACTGTGAACATACAAAACAATAAAACTTTTTAACAAAAAAATTAACCGACGAAAACAGAAACTGAAAAGCGAAAAATAACTAATTATGAGTCGGCGCCAAACAAACTTTTAACAAGCAAAGTGCGTGTAAGTTGCAAGTGGCCGAGCGGAGAACGCATTTTTGGAAAGTTATTGTTTATCGTTGAAAATTTCACGTTGTATTTGATGTGACGTTCTTTTTAGTATTTATTTTAAGTAATTTAATGATCTTCGTTGATTGGTTGTTTGGCGCCGACTCATAATTAGTTATTTTTCGCTTTTCAGTTTCTGTTTTCGTCGGTTCAATTTTTTGTTAAAAAGTTTTATTTTTCATTTTTTTGTGGTTAAAATCTAACTCCAGGTCGCTATTATGTCGTAGTGTCTAGAACTATATTTATGTGTGTCAAGTTTCAACAGAATCGGTTAACAGGTAAGAATTCAGTGGGTGAACAAACACTCATCCCCTGTTTTACTACCCTTAGGGGTGGATTTTGATTTTGAAATTTAAATGGGACCAACTTCGAGATATACTCTATCCATTAAAAAAAGAATCATCAAAATCGGACCACTCTGTAAAAAGTTATGCGTGGTAATACATAAAAAAAAAAAAAAAAAAATCCGCGTCGAATTGAGAACCTCCTCCTTTTTTTCGTCGGTTAAAAATGGGTCAGGCATGGGTAAACACTGATGTTTAGCCGGGTATTCCCATCTGTCCCCGAGTGACGGTCCCCGAATGGGGACAGCTGGGAATTTTCGTGTTATCTATCCCCGAACCACAGATATAGTAAATAATATAGACGAAGTGCTGCAAACAATCATAGTGAAGCCAACAATACCGTGTTCCTACGTGTACAACCAGCGCTCACGCACACATCATGCACCTGATAGAAATAGAAATAAACTTTTCTCCCACTTGCTCGGAAATTGGTCCATTATTCAAAAAAAAGAATACAACAATCGGCTCTTTTCCGTACGCAAAGAAATAACAGGCCGGTAATATCCAACAGGACAATAATAGAAATTGCTGGACAGTTTTTATTTTTTAAATGATGCTACCGAGGTTTTTAAGTACACACTTACATAAATTAGGTGTTTTTAGGTACAAAATATTTTTTTTCAAAACTTTGAAAATAGAACAAGAACCGCGTGCGGGCGAATTGGTGTGAATGAAAATGAGATACTGTTGAATCAATTTGTGTTGTGTTTCCACGCAAATAAGAGAAAAGTACTATACAAGTCTTGGCCGAAATAGCACTTAACGGCCTCGTTTAGTTAAAAAGGACTCGGCTTGCGTCTCCTCCTTTTAAAATCTCTTGGGAAGTACCGGCTTCGCCTCGTACTTCCAATATTACTCGGCCGTAAATAGGGTGTTTGACAGGTATTGCCAAAAATTATGAAAATTGTACACAACATAGATTTTAGGTTGAAGATTAACTTTTACTAAGTTATGTTAATTTAAATATATTCTAAATATTTTATTTTTCTGTTTGAAATTTTGATTTTTTAATCTGTTGATCACGTGATCACAAAACGTCTTGAGACTTGGCCTCCATTTTGGATGACGTCATAGTCCTGTACGACGTAGGCCGAGCTAAATGTTGCCATGATCGTAAAAATAAAATATACCAGTTTTTTAACGAGTAGGTATATTATTAATAATTATATTCATGTTAATTGTTAATTTAGGTTCATTTTTAGGGTTCCGAAGTCCTACAAGGAACCCTTATAGTTTCGTCATGTCCGTCCGTCTGTCCGTCTATCCGTCTGTCCTAATTCTTTACAGCTTAATAACTTCTACAGTTATAAACATAAGTAAATGAAATTTTGTTAAAAAATAGTCTGCATATAGATCTCAATTTTAAAAGAATAAAAAAATAGTTTTTACCTTCTTTAGGGGTGGCACCCATACATGTGAAATGGGGAAAAAAATATTTTTTTCACTGCACCCCCTCGTGTGGGGTATTATTGAATAGGTCTACTAAAATGAAGGTAATGTTTCATACACCACTTTTTTATCAGGTGTACCAACTGCGAAATATAGCCCGCCAAAGTGGCTTGTAATGTGTCCCCCCCCTGCCATTTCTAAACTATGCAACATAGAAACTTATAATCTTCCACATTGATAGACCTTTGTGAAAACTCTCTTTTAAAATTATTTCGAGTATAATGTGATTGTAATTTTTTGAGTTATAGACAGAAAACTGAAAAATACTTAAAACGTCCTAGTTCAAAGGTCATTGACCTTAGAGAAAAATGATCATAGCAAATAATGCTCCTTTAGCTACTTTCTATTTGAAAAAATCACAAAAAGTAACTTTGTGTTATGTTGACGACACACTTCTTAAATTTGGCGCCATCTAGCGGCGTCGTACAACACTCTCTGGGTTGCCAATGCTGGCGTCAAGTGCCGTGTATTACATTTGGCACTGTATAGCGCCATCTAGCGGCTACTGACATCACTCTCTGAGTCGCCAATGCTGCCGTCTATTGCAAAAACTAAAATAGCCGTGATTAATATTCGATTTGATTTGTTTGTAACACCTACTTAAGGAACCCTATAATACTGAGCATGGCCCGACATGCTCTTGGCCGGTTTTTTCATTTTATTGAGCCAGGTTATGTACTTTATTTAATTTTTTTATTTAATTATAACTTACTAAAAATTAAACTAATCAGCATTTGTAGGTAATTTGAACGTAATTTAAAAGCTTTTGTTTTGTATGTGCGTGATTCAAACACAAACTACAAAACGTTTTAGTCATGTCTCATGTAACAAAAAAAAACCGCGTTCCGATTTTTTACTTTTTGTTAAATTCGTATCTTTTTGGTAAGCGTGTAGTACTTTTATGGGAATTCCGGCAACACTGACCGGAACTAGAACAGTGACGTAGGTTGACGATAATGTCACGTGACTTAGCGTTTTAGTGCGAAAAAAAACCGGCCAAGAGCATGTCGGGCCATGCTCAGTATTATAGGGTTCCTTAAGTAGGTGTACAAACGAATCAAATCGAATATTAATCATGGCTATTTTAGTTTTTGCATTAATCGGCAGCATTCGCGACTCAGAGCGTGTTGTTAGTAGCGCCATCTAGCGATAAATTCAAGAAGCCAAATTTAAGAAGTCTGATTGATGTCAAAGTTACTTTTTGTGATTTTTTCAAATAGAAAGTAGCTAAAGGAGCATTATTTGCCATGATAATTTTTCTCTAAGGTCAATGACCTTTGAACTAGGACGTTTTAAGTATTTTTCGGTTTTCTGTCTATAACTCAAAAAATTATAATCACATTATACTCGAAATAATTTTAAAAGAGAGTTTTCACAAAGGTCTATCAATGTGGAAGATTATAAGTTTCTACGTTGCATAGTTTAGAAATGGCAGGGGGGGGGACACATTGCAAGCCACTTTGGCGGGCTATATTTCACAGATGGTACACCTGATAAAAAAGTGGTGTATGAAACATTACCTTCATTTTAGTAGACCTATTCAATGATACCCCACACGATGGGGTGCAGTGAAAAAAATTATTTTTTCCCCATTTCACATGTATGGGCGCCACCCCTAAAGAACGTAAAAACTATTTTTTTATTCTTTTAAAATTGAGATCTATATGCAGACTATTTTTTAACAAAATTTCATTTACTTATGTTTATAACTGTAGAAGTTATTAAGCTGTAAAGGATTAGGACAGACGGACAGACGGACGGACGGACGGACATGACGAAACTATAAGGGTTCCTTGTAGGACTTCGGAACCCTAAAAATTAAAAATGAGAATTTAAAATCTTGATTATTTAATTTTACAAGCATATTTTAGTAATTATTTGGTAATGAATGCTTTAATTGGATGTTTCGCCATCGTTTTACGTACATTTTCAAAAATTGTCAAACACCCTATTGCTTCATTTCAGGCCTCGACAGTATTGTACTATTATTGCTTTAATTGTGGTACATAAAAGATCTTACAATAATAATTTTTGGTCAGCACACCTCATAAGGCATGTAATTGATATAGAATCTTCAAGTTAACTTAAAAAAAATTACATGCAAAAAATAAGAAAAAAAAAAAAAATTAGAAATTTGTTTTCGCGATGCTTACTGGACGATACTGCGACATGTGTACTGAGAGCGGTGAGCACGGTTTGAGATTCATGTGTGCATGTGTGAGCGCGGGTTTGTTTATACACGGAGAAGCACGGTTTTCTTGGCTTCACTATGATTGTTCGAAGCATTTCGTATATATTAAAATGTTTTTTTAATTATAATGTCTTTCCCCGAATGGAGACAGATTGGAATGTTTGTGTCATCTGTCCCCGAACTTATAATTAAGGACAGATGGGAATGGGAACTAAAAGCTTTATCTGTCCCCGATTTTTAATTTTATTAAAGCAGAACTCTAAAAAAGCTGTGCGATGGTTTTAAGAGCTCCAACTAGTGGGCTAGCAAAAAATATGTTGGCAACACTGCTTCGGGAAAATACAGGCAAGAACGTATGCGGTTGAGTGTACCAGCTGATTTGATATACTTACAGGTTGGTGATGAACAAGGTGATATGATCTGGCGGAGCGAAGTCGTACATCGGCGCGTAAACGTGCACGTTGCCGCTGGCGGTCTCGTGACGTCTGAGGAACAAATACAACGTGTTATCGAAATAACACTCTCATACCACGGCGTTCTGGGCCTTAATGTAGGTAGAGGTTTGCAGGCGGTTTAAGAATTTAAAAAAAAGTATCACGACAACTCGACTCCCGAGATAATCCGACCCCAATAATTCAACCCCATTAAAACTCGACCCCGGTAACTTGACCCTGTCAACTCAACCCATGACAACTGGACCCCGTCAATGTAAAAGAAATTAACAAAATTTTGATCGAAAACTAGAAAATGTCTAGTTTGAAAAAAAAGTGTAAGGTGAATGCTACAGGGTAGCCCGCGAAATTCAAAATTTTTGGCGTTTTTTGCAAATTGTAGCTTTCTTTCGCGTTTTATATCGGTCAAAATATAATTAGCGGAAATAATAACAATATATCTACTGAATAATACTCATAAAAAATATTAACCTAGCTCTATAAGCTGTACAAGCTGGAAAATCGATAATTTGATCGTAAATTAATATTATCGAGCTTGAACAGCTTGTGGAGCTAGGTTAATATATTTTATGAGTATTATTCAGTAGATATATTGTTATTATTTCCGCTAATCATATTTTGACCGATATACAACGCGAAATAAAGCTACAATTTGCAAAAAACACAAATAAATTTGAATTTCCCGGGCTACCCTGTAGCATTCACCTTAAGCTAAAATAAAATATCATTGGGCTATTGAATACTATTGATAATATCTATTACCTAATCAATCGATTATCTTACGGCTATGGCTCATAATTCCAGAAAACTAGAAAAAACACAAGTACTAAAAATATGAAAATTACCTGACAAACTAAAATAAAAACCATAAAAATTGTGAGCTAGCCGATTCGTTAGTTCCACAAAAACTGGCACCTTCTTCAAAGAAGATGCCAGGGTCCAGAGAGTCCAGATGTTGCCCTACATTGTTAGGGTCGAGATGTCGTGGTAAGTTTTCATGAGTTGAGTTGACAGGGTCATGTCGCCGGGGTCGAGCTGTCAGGATTATTTTTTCGGGGCAGAGTTGTCGGGGTTGGGATGTCGGGGTCGAGTTGTCATGGGGTCGAGTTGTTGTGATATTGATTGTTCGTAGGGTCGAATTGTCAGCGCCACGTTTTCGAGTCGTATTGGTCGAGTTGTCGGGGTCCTTCAATAAAATAAATAAATAAATATTTTTGTACATTTTTACACAGGTTAAGTAACTAACTAACAAACTAAGCAGAGCTTGTACTATGGGTACTAGTAGTGATGCAACGAATACTACTTTTACGAATACGAATACTGATTGTACTATTCGCCGAATACGAATACCTGAGTCTACTATAGCTGCACGTAATGATTAGTCTAAGAAGGGCAATGGAAATATAACACAATAAGCAATATAAATATTTACAAGTAATTTAATATTTAAAATTAACTACAGGTAAATTTTTATTTAAAAAACATAATATTTGTAGATTTTTTGGCGACAGACGATTCCTTTTTACAGTTTGTATATTTCCTGCTGTTGAAAATAGCCTTTCCGAGGCCACAGTTGAAGGTTTAATGGAGAAATATTTCCGAGCTAATTTTTTTAACGTAGGGAAATGTCTGTCTTCATGCCAAAACCTTAATGGGTCTGCAGATGGCAATAGATTTGGCAGTTTTAGGTATGCATCAACTTCGTTCTTGGTAGATGAACTACCTGTAAGAAAATAGGTAAAAAGTTATTTTATTTGGTTATTTAACCATACTGTAATTTATAGTATTTCATTTATAGAATTCACGCAAACTAACCAGAAAATATTGAAAGTGGTTCCTCCATTTCTGCTTTTTCAATAATATCTTGGCAAGCCTGCCAAATTCCTTTACTTGTGGATGGCTGAGGTTCTCTTGGCGGCATATTTATTGGTCTATCCACAAGTCCTTCATCAGCAGCAGCATAAAGAAGCGAGCGCGCCGACTCTGACACTACTTGTGTGCTGAAAATCCTTGTTTTAAATCGAGGATCGAGTACAGTAGCGAGTAAGAAACTATAATTATATTCCATAAACTCAAATCGGTCTGTAAGATCCTTTGAAAGATCCTCTGAGAGCTTTTTCACATCGGAATGAACAGAAGGACTGTTCTTTATTTTAACAAGACATGACTTAATGCCTCGAATTATAGGAATGGCCTGAGATAGTGTCGTTGAATCTTTACTAAATTATTTTGTTGCCTCTTCGAAACTACCCAGAACGTCAATGATTTGACTCATAAGCGCCCACTGTCGAGCAGTGATATCGTGACGACAATTCGGCAAGGATGGTAAAATATCTTGAATGGCCAAACGTTGTTCATATAACCTTTTCAGCATTTGATGCGTGGAGTCCCATCTTGTTTCAATATCTTGAATCAGGACGTGTTCCGGTAAATTATTCACTTTCTGAGATATTTTTAATTGTTTGTGCGCTTTGGTTGAATGGCTAAAGTGTGTAACGACTCCCCGACAAGAAATCAATAACTCAGCTATTTGTTCTTGAGTGAATATGCAATTCTTCAATGTTATTTGAATACTGTGAACTACACAGGCAACATGGTCGACATGGAGATCAAGTTCTTGAATGGATTTGAGCATATTGCGGGCGTTATCAGTTACCACAGCTATGACTTTTTCTTTTCTTTCCCATTCCAGAAAAATATTGCGCATATTAAGAGCGATATTTTCACCACTGTGCGTATCACCGTCAAATGGCCATACTTCTAAACACAACGACTTAAGCTGGAACTCATTGTCGAGGCCGTGGGCCGTCAAGCTAATAAAATCGTTGATATTGGAAGAAGCATCACTGGTCCACATATCTGTGGTGACAGACAGATACAGGATGTCTTTAAGCTGCTCCTTCAATTTAAGCTTCACGCGCTCACTTATATATGGTATAATTTTATCAGTTAGATATGTTCTAGATACCATGTTATACCTAAAACAGGCATTAATAAAACCAGTTTAAAATAGGTACTTATTACCTAAAGGCTAGAAGGTATACAGCAGTTGCGAATGGTCCATATAACACAATTCCCACCGGAATTGTGACAATCACAATTCCCTTTAGGAATTTCTTAAATACATATCAAAGTCATTTCTATGCTAATGTATTGTTCTAAAGTACAAAAAAAGGATGTAAAATTAAATTAAAATTGTTAGTTTTTATTTTATGTTATTAACGTGCGATCTTAGCTATTTTAGGATTTTTAGGTACCTACGGCTTCCTTTCTGAAAATATTCACCCTTCGCCACTGATATACAGCTTCGTTTATGAGTAAGTAGATAAAGAAAACAAACCTTGGAGCAAGAGTATTGATTGTGCGCCGAAATCCTAAATTATTTACCAAATCAAGTGGTTCCATATCTAAACAAATCTGTTCGCCAATTAAATACGTTATTTTAACGGCCTGGGGATCATGACTCTCATAGCAATTTTTTTTCTCAAATAACTCCTTTACCGTGGCTTGTTTCTTAGCTGGCGGAGACAATAATTCCGTTTCTATTGTTTCTGGAGGACTTCCAGATACAGCCAATTCTTTCTCATGGAATCTTTTAACACGAGTTCATAATGCAGTGGTAGTATATCCCTTATTTGACGCATTCTTTCCTCCTCTAGACAAATCAGTTGTGCAATATTTACATTTTGCTTTACTCTCCTCACCTAAAATAAAGTTAAACCTAAATGAAAAATTGTGATCATGTAACCTATACTAGTTCACAAAGGTACTCAAAACAATAAGTCACAAAAATAGTTAAATACACTTTCTTTTCATATAATTATTTACCTGATTTTTTATCAAAATGTAACCAAATATCACTTTTCTCACGTTTTCGGGACGACATTTTAACAATTAAAAACGATTCGGCTTAATTTTAAGTGCACTCTTGGATAAAACACAGTTAACACACAGAATATTGCTTTGTAACTGATCCTTAAATTTAACTATGTACATGCCCAGGGCCACTGCTACCTACCTACTTCATCTCTACAAACAAAAACTAAAAGATCGCTACATTTGCTGACCATCTGTGGATGTAAACAAAAGATGAGAAAGTTTATTGGTTTTCGAATAAATCTTTGTGTCTTTTTCGACTCAGTCGCAACACTTGCAACGCAATATCTGCATGTTTTATTTTTTTACGAATATCATTTAAGTATTCGGCGAATACGAATATTCGGTAATTTGGTAGTATTCTGCGAATACGAATATTCGTATTCGTATTCGTTGCATCACTAGGTACTAGACAATGGATATAATACTTAAGATACTTTTTTTTTGTAAATACATACATATAATACATAAGAAACACCCAGACCAACACAAACACTTATGTTCATCACACAAATATTTGTGTCCGGTGGGAATCGAACCCACGACCTCGTGATCAGCAGTCCGTCAGTCGAACCATTAGACCACAGACGTCGTCAAAATATAGTATATTTGATCGCAGTCGGGGTCTAATTATCAGGTTTCGGTGAAGGCCAAATTGCTACATAGGCATTAAAAATAGATCTCCTTCTCCTTAAGTTACTATTTGATCAATTTTTTTTTAGATATTGTTATTTTTTTTATGGGGGGTGACATGATCAAATATGAACAAACCTCCTTCAATTAATATCAGGATTTAGTTATTGGGGTCGAGTTGTCGGGGTTGAGATATCGGGGTAAAATTTTCAGGGTCGCATTGCCAGGGTCAGGTTATCTCGTGGTCGCCTTGTCGTAGATACATAACACCAATACTCACTCATAAGGCAGTGATGTGAAGGGCGCAGCTAACGCCTCGAAATTACTTGTGAAACTAGCATGGATGGGAGACAGCTTGTAGAGAGGGGCCAGCGCTAACACCTGTACGAAAAAACATTCAACTAGAGCCTGACGTTTCAAAAGTGCCTGTAATTAGGGGTATTTGAAATAAAATGTTTTTTTTTTCGAATATGTAGTCTAACAAAGCATTTAGTATCCAGGGTCGCCAGGTATAGATGAATTATTATAGAAAGGTTTGATCAGGGTTTTGTATAAATACAGTTTAGCTTTGTCCGTTATTGAAATGATATTTCACTCGAAAACATCCATAATCTTCTGAGAAAACTTCTTTTAATGATTGAAGTGATTCACTATTGAAATTAATGAAATTCACATAATTCATTTAATTTAAGTTTTTTTTTGTGTGTAATGTCATTTGTTTTGATTTCATCAGACCATAAACAGTCCAAAGTGGACTGATTTGCATCGCTGTAAGTTTGTAGTTTTACGTAACTAATTTTGGTATTCATATTAATAGCGCTTAATGGTTAAATATACGTTATACGTGGACACTGACAGTTGGGCTAGTCCACAAATTTAAAGTCGCTCAGCGAGCTACGGAGCGAGCTATGCTTGGAGTTTCTTTGAAGGATAAAATCCGTAACGAGATTATCCGGCGAAGAACCGGAGTGACCGACATAGCTTGTAGGATCAGTAAGCTGAAGTGGCAGTGGGCTGGCCATGTCTGTCGAAGGACCGATGGCCGCTGGAGCAGACGAGTCCTTGAGTGGAGACCGCGAATCGGGAAACGCAGCGTAGGACGCCCCCCTGCCAGGTGGACCGACGACCTAAAGAACGTGGCTGGGGGGGACTGGATGCGGAAGGCAGAGGACCGAGCGTTGTGGCGCAACTTGGGAGAGGCCTATGTCCAGCAGTGGACTGCGATAGGCTGAGTTGATTGTTGATATAATGGTTATATATGGTTGAACTTTATTTATTATTTTTACCATCATGTAATGTACCATGTACCCATATTTGCAAAATAAAATGTCTTTATTACATGCGGTGCTCTTCTGTAAGTAATGGGGCACTTAGATTAAGTTTGAAATGTGTACATTTTTTCATGTACAGTGTACTCATTGTTGAAGAGATAAATAAATTTATAGCTGGCGAGCCTGTATACCAATTGCTTTGTTCGACTGTACAACAGTCAAGAGATCATGGTTTTACAAGAACTTAGTTTGAGATTAATAGTACATTGTGATAAAAGTGAGCTAAGTTGACTATTATACTCGAGGTTGGATTGCAGCCCGAGCCGAAGGCGAGGGCGTAATGGAGCCGAGAGTATAATAGTCAATGCTCACGCGTGTCATACGACGTTTTTCAACACACTTGCGAGGAAAAAATCATAAATTACACATTTTAGACAAATACTGAATTTGTGAAAAATGATAAAAATGGCGCGCGGACCGCGCGGTGACATACAGCTATGCGCGCGCAGGTGGTCGAAGGAAACCGCCATACAGCCTAATATAAAAATATTATAAATAGATTTTTTTATTTATATTAATTTGTTGACAAAAATTAATAATTTGATGAAATGAAATGTCTATCTATATAATATAAAATAGTTGATTTATTCCCAAAAATGTTTAATTTAGTTCAGGCATAAAAACTCTTTGCTGCGATTTAAAAATAAACTGTAAAGTAAAAAGCACTAGTGCAATAATATAATGAAAAAAGCACGCGTGCGTTTTAAGCCACATTATGAACCTAAAAGCGATGCAATGAGAGCCACTTTACGAGCAAGTGTGTTGAAAAATATATTAAATACATTACCGGCACGCTGTAGTGTTTGGCTGCCTGTGTAACAGCGTGCAAGCCAGCAGCAGCCAGCACAGCCCCGCCACCCACGGCAGACTTTATGCTCACTATCACCTGAAAACAGGGAGCTTTTACACATAAAACCGGCCAAGTGTGAGTCGGACTCACGCAGTAAGGATTCCGTACCACCCATCGACCTGATACCCCATAGAAACTGATTTAATTTAGTGAGTTTATCAAAAGACATCAACGACTTACGCGAAATGTGATTTTTTGCATCTCTTTCTTACGTAGGTACCGCCACATATGTCTATGTTTGTCTTATTTTTAGTATTTGTTGCTAAACTACATAATATGCACTATAATCTGACGAAGTTTGACGCTGGTATATATTACCGTTTTGAAGATATTGCAGGAACAAAAACGTTAAAAAAAAGCATGTTTTTTGAGGTTTCTTGTATGGGGACCCCCTTTAGTTTTAAACTTTTTTTTGTTTTTAGTATTTGTCGTGATACACCTCATAGCAACACAATTTCTGAGAAAATTTCAACCGGTTACCTATTACCGTTCAAAAGATACAGCCCTGTGACAGACAGACGGACGGACGGACGGACGGACAGCGTAGCGAGAGTAATAGGGTCCCGTTTGTCACCCTTCGGGTACGGAACCCTAAAAATGGTCCTACATTCAAAATTAATGAAATTAAAATAATTTCCTGTGGCTAAGCTATTAACTGGATTTGATTTATTTTTTGTACACGATCAGAGGACGTGTTTCTCTGTACGTAGTTTTATTTAATGTCGTATTGTCATAACCACTTTAAATAAATAAATATTTCTTTTTATTTACAAAAAGTTTTACATCAAATATCTGTAAAGTCCCTGACTTCTGAGCTAGGTACAAACCTGTTACAGAATTCAGTGTCTTCTCCCATTAGTTTAACACAAATAGTGAATAATAATTATAGTTTACAAGATTTATTTGTGATGTGGACTATGTGTTGTGTTTGTGTGCATGTGTGAGCGGTGTTTGTGTAGGTGTGGTGTGAGTATGAATGTGGAGTGAATATACATGGGCGCAGAAAGCAATAACTTTTCTGTTTGTTCATAATCTAGTTCTGATAGCCAATTCTTAATCTTAGTTTTGGTTTCACGACCTAAGAGAGGATGTATAAGTATAAGTATTATACCCATTGTCACAGATAATACAATATGTTGATCTGTATTCGTGCCATATTTAAGGAGGTGATTATACCACTGATACTGAACACGAATCAATAAAAAAATTAATACAAAACCAAAACAGTTTTATTTAAATACGTATTTGAAAACAAGCTTAGCCCATAGACGCACAGTTGCTTGTTAGTCGGTGTTCTACAGGCTGTACTTTGGAGAGTGTGCGCAAGAGCTCCATGAGCTTATTCCGCCATCTCCTTTCTTTCATCGGACTACACGACGCACTGCAGGATATCATCCACATTTGGTAGAAATCCCTACTATCAGGACCAAACGCTTTGAGAACTCTTTCATAATGCGCACAGCCAAGTTGTGGAATTCACTGCCAGCATCTGTATTTCCGGGCACTTACAACCCTAACGCCTTTAATGCTGGAGTGAATCAGCACCTAATAGGCTTGCTCGCTCCATCGTCGACCACATCTTGACAAAACTGTCTAAATTGCTGTCAAGAGCAGATCTATATCTTATAAACTCCCCCCCCCCTCGTGTGTCGGGCACCACACATAAACGTGTGAGAAACCACCAAAACAATTAGCAGGTATTTCCACCCTTTGACAATGCCACCGGTGGTAACTTATTTTCGGAGTCGTTCGGGATTTATTCTCAAATCCTAGCTATGTTTCCATGTGAAAACTTGGTTATTAAATAATCGTAGAATTTGTTAAGTATTTTTAGATGACTAAGCATATTATTTATCATTTGCTCTAGAAATATGGCACGGTTACAGATCAACACCTTGTATAATACCACAGTGTAATTATCTGTTTCATACAGTGGTTCAACAAAAATTGACACTGACAGTTTTTAAAGGCAACTCGGGACATTGTTTGAAGGCAGCTTGGGACACTTAACTTTCGCGTTGGACGACTGTTTGGAGTGGCTAGACTGTGATAATACTATACTATACTCCCGGCACGCTATGATGGCATTTTTGACATTTTCCAATAGTTTTGTGACACATTTCAAATTATTAGCGACTGGCAGGGCTCGGATACCGGTTAAATTTTGAATCCGTTATTATGTACTTGACGCAAAACCTTTAAATTTCGGTTTCGTTCGAATAACCGGTTTTTTAAACCGGTATTTTGAGGGAACTTTACTAAAAGGTTTTTTCGGATTAACCGGTTTAGAGCAATAAAAACCGGTTAATACGCTAAACTGGCGCATAAACGCCGTTTAGTTTTTATTTTACTTTAGTAGAAAGACAATTTCTGTTTCGCGACGAATGTTTATTTCACTGCTTCAAACAGATCCGCTGCAAAAAATCCAAAAATGGGTAAGTATCTACTTTTCTTTTCTTTCTTACTTGGCGCTCGTCGATTAAACCGGTTAATTTAGGTTAAATAAAGTTCTTTAAACGTTCACGTTCTCAAGAAAAGTTCGGAGCGAAACCGCAATAAACCGGTACTAACCGGTATTTCTCAAACCGGTTCCGAGACTTGGCGATTGGGACCAGGGTTATTACTTTGACAAACTCCTACTAGCTATTATGGATAATATCTACATAAAGTAAATAATTTGTCAAATTATTGAATAAACATAACGTCTAGCCATTTTGTTTAATCGCTATTTAATAAAAAAATCTGTGACATAAAAATAGAATATGAATAATAGATTCGAAATTCGAAAAATTATGTTGCTGTAGCAGTGCATCACTATTGACAATAAAGTACGGCAATTGTTCCTTCATACGTAGCTGTCAAAATTTACGGATCTTCATGTGCAGGCAAACGTCAAAAATGCCATCATAGCGTTCCGCACCTATAATTAATAAGCTCTAATTATATTATTATTAAGCTCTATTATATTAATAAGCTTATTAATAATAATATAATTATTATATTTGGTATAGCTTATTAATAGTACAAGCTCTGTTTAGTTTGGGACTAGATGGTGCTGTGCTGTGTTGTGAAAAACTTTTACTATGTGACTAACCCATAAATCGCGAATAAAAAAACAGCTGTTCTCTACATTTGTGTTCACATAAATCGACAAAATTTAGGGAACAGCTGATACTTTTTTCGCTATTTCAGAGTTGGTCCCACAGTAAAAGTTGTTCTATGCTATGCCCTGAATGAGCTCTTCAAATATGACCACGCATTTCTGATACACGTTGTTAATCAAGAACTGTTATTTCATACACTAACATCATCATTACAGCCGAAAGACGTCCACTACTGGACATAGGCCTCCCCCAATTAAGGGGGGGATATGCCATAATCGCCACGCTTGGCAGGCGGGTTGGCGATCGCAGTTGGTTGGTTAAATACTCAGAGAACGCTGCTGCCCATCCTCTGGTGAATCCCTTAGTCGCCTTTTACGACACCCATGAGAAGAGATAAGGGTGGTGCTATTCTTTAAGTCCGGCACCACACGGACCAGTCCGGCACCACACGGACCTAACATAAAACGAAGCAACCAAACCTTGTTAACTCTGGACATGACGGCGTAGATGGAGGCTGAGCTGATGACGGTCACCGGTACGCCAGCACTACTCAATCGGTTTGCCATGGCGTGGCTCTGAAATATATTATACACAAGTCACGCATTGATAACAACTAACAACAACTAGAGTAACCACTAGTAACGTTGCTAGAGAGGCTGCTGCTTCGTCGCTGTGGGGCCCTTATTTGGGGCCCCAGTTGTTCTAGGGGCCCTAATCTTGGGGCCCCACAATTTGAAAGGCTATTTTCCTGGGATACTAAGATATTTAGGGCCCTTTATTATTGTGGGGCCCAACATTATTTTTTTGCATACCGCTTCCCTCACACGGCGGCCCTAAGGAACCGCCCAACGAGCGCGCTGTTCGCGCATACATGAGAATCAGCTAGTCTTCGTGCTCGTACGAGCAAACTTGACCACAAACGCTAGATACAGTTATTTATTACTGTGCAGGACAAAGCTACATAACGTAATGAAATCTTGAATGACATTATAATAAAACAAGTTTAAGCGGATTACATCGCGTTTGTTATTTTAATTTCTTTTCCTGACGATTCGAAATATTTGCAGCATTCGTGGTTGCACCTTTCGAAACGTCAGGAAAACCAATTTAAATAATATACGCGATGTAATCCGGTTAAACTTGTTTTATTATAATGTGTAGTGATCGCGAAAATTTAAGAAATTATTATCATGAATGACGACACCGAATCATAAACCACAATGCAAAGTTAGACACGCATAGATACACTGGTGGTCAAGTAATTGTAGGTCCCTGGTTCTGGGGCCCTAGTTCAACATGGGCCCCTTTTCTAGGGTTCGAAATATTGGTGGGCCCTAAAATATTCTTGATGCTGGAGCCTTAAATGTTTTTTTTATTTGTTTACCTCAGTTTGATCGGGCCCCTCTGCCAAGATAAGCTTGTACTTCCTGGGCGCGGCGGCCCTAAGGAATCGCTCGGCGAGTGCGCTGGCTCCGTATGTGAGAATCAGCTCGTCTCCATGCACATGCTCTCGTGCTTGACCGCACACGCTTGACACGCTCGATTCTAGCTCGCCGCGTAGCTGCGGAATAAAGAAAATTGATAAAATATGTAGCAGTGGCGAAGGGTAAATATTTTCAGAAGGGAAGCCATAGGCATAAGAAAAGAGAAGAATAGAAGCGAAACTCGCGCCTCAAACGCATTGAAATCCACGATAATACCCTACCGTGCGTCTAGCGTACCTTTAAAGGGATCTGACAGTCGGGGCTTGCATCGCCTCATGCTTGCACGCGCGTGCCGTCAGATGCGGTCATAGCGCCAAAGTATTTCGATGTATTTGGGTGTAAGAGTAACTCAAAAACAACACCAAACCTTAGTTTTTTTAGTTTACCCAAAAATTTGGAAAAGTAGGTGATATTTTTACAATTTAAACTTATTTTTTGCTTTCTCATATTGTTAGGTATCTACTATTTTCTAGATTCTCCTGTTCATTTAAATTATTTTTCTTAATAACTTCTTAGGTTTTCGCGATCACTACACATTATAATAAAACTAAGTTTAACCGGATTAAATCGCGTATATTATTTAAATTGGTTTCCCTGACGTTTCGAAAGCTTTGCAACATTTCGTGGTCGCAGGTAGACTAAGATGACAAGCGTCTTTACAAATATTTCTAAAAAATTATTTTAATCTACCGTACAATATTATTAATTAAAATCGTTTCGATGCACGCAGTAATCACTCACAATATCATTATCTTTTACAGTGTTGCGTGCTGATTGGGACTTGATTATTTTTAGGACTGGGTTCCAAACAGGTGGTGGTTTATTTTTCTTGTTTGTAAGGCAAAATTATAAATAATTACTATCTACCTATCTAATTAAATGTATGGGTGCTGGGTAGATATGTATATGTCGCAGTAAGATAAGTAAAGCCGTGATATAATTTAGCAAATAACAGCCCTGGCAGCACGCGCGGACGACAGAGGGACGTTGCGAGCTGAAGGGGGAAGTAGGTATTTATAAGGCGGCATTTGGGGTCCATACAAACAGATTCGTTTCTATACTAGTATATTACCTTTTCTTTGCCATAGGTACCTAAAAATCTTAAAATGCTAAGATGGCACGTTAATTAAATAAAAAAAAACATTTTTTTTAGACTATAGAACAATAAATTAGCATGGAAATGTCGTTGATCTGTATTTAAGCAATTCCTAAAGGGAAGCCGGTGGCAACCGTGTTATATGGACCCTTCGCCACTGATATGTAGACAAATATGTTGCACGAGGTCGGATTAAGGACATGGCGGCACGAAATGGATGCATTCCTTAAAAACTGAAAAGAAGTGGCACGGAATCGGGAAAAGTGGAAGAAATGGAGGGGAGGCCTTTCCCCAGGAGTGGAACAGCATAGGCTGATAATAATAATAATAAAGCAGACAATTTTGTTAAGTCTTCATTATGGGCCTGATAAGGCTCAAAATCACTCAAAGAGGCTATGTTCGGAGTCCGCTGGATGCGGAAGACGCAGGACCGGTCGTTGTGGAGATGCTTGGGGGAGGCCTATGTCTAGCAGTGGACGTCTTTCGGCTGAAATGATGATGAACAAAATTATGGACATCAATTAGTCTGTTTTTTTTAATGATATGCAGTGCTTCTGCATATGCTTGGTATCTGGTTAATCGGCGTCTACTATTTAATGTTCTCACCTCAGCAATATGGTCCCTCAATGGTTCTCGCAGATCGTCTTGCGCTGTCCCCAGCGTGGCTCGCCGAGCCCCGGCCGCCAGCACTAGACGTTGCAGACTCTCTCCTGAGCCTTCTACACTCTGCAGCATGGTTAAAATAACTAGATTATACCAAATACTCCTTTTTAGTTCAGACGACCTCCGTGGTCTAGTGGTTCGAGTGTCGCACTGCTGATCACGAGGTCGTGGGTTCGATTCCCACAGGACACAAATATTTGTGTGATGAACATGAGTGTTTGTGTTGGTCTGGTTGTTGTTTCTTATGTATTATTAGTATGTATTTACAAAAAAAATAAAGTATTTAAGTATTATATCCATTGTCTAGTACACATAGCACAAGCTCTGCTTAGTTTGGGGCTAGATGGTGATAGAAATACAATGTCAACAAAAAAAAATGTGTTGTGTAGTTCCTACAAGGGTTCTCTTATACTTTCGTCATGGCCGTCCGTCTTTTCTAATCCTTTACAGCTAACTTCTACAGTTATACATGCTGAAATTTCAAAGGTTTCTATCCCGAAAAGGGGTCATTGTACTTATCATTACTTACATTACTTGTCATTAACGGGCTATGTAACTTAACTCTCGAAAATTCCAGATTATTTACCTATGCAGACGATACTGCAATTATAGTTTATGGAACTGATTGGAAGCAAGTGAGGACTATTGCCGAATCGTCTCTAAAGAGCGTAATGCACTGGTTGCAACTTAACCTTCTTACCCTGAACTTGGATAAGACTTACTTCATCCCTTTCCGATTGTCCGCAATCACAAACCCCCCTCCAAATTATACCATCACTGCACACACCTGTAATGCCCATATCTCCACCTGTACATGTCTGTCCCTTCGTGAGGTTAATACTGTCAAATATCTGGGTGTAGTTATTGATAGCGGGCTGAAGTGGTACCCGCACTTAGATAACATAAGCACTAGAATTAGAAGAATGATTCACGTATTCAAGCTTCTTAGGACCTCTGCTGATTTTAAGACGCTTAACATGGTGTATAGCGCTATTTGTCTATCCGTACTAACCTATTGCATTACAGCGTGGGGTGGAGCATCAAAAAGTAGATTTCTCATGTTAGAACGATCGCAGAGAGCCGTCCTTAAAGTCATGTTGAAAAAGCGTTTTAGATATTCAACAGCACAATTATATAAAGATGCCAAAGTACTCACTGTGAGGCAGCTGTTTGTTCTACAATCCGTCATGAGGAAACATGCTGACCTCCCCCCACCAGACCCTACACGCCGTAAGAAGAAGCTTCTCTGTCTTACAGAACCCCACAGGACTACTTTCGCTAAACGACAGCATTATGTCTTAAGCTCACACTTATATGAAAACATTAATAAAAACCTACATATTATCAACCTAAATTCACACAAAGCCAAAACTATTATAAGGGATTGGTTGAAAGATCAGGACTATTATGCTACAGAAAACTTACTTACCTGGCCTAGTTAATACTAATTATAAAAATATAACTAAAGCCGCAGCAACCACACACACCCTCACCACATCCCTACACACATACACCCCCTTTCCTCTACACGACGCGCACACATACATAAACTACTCGAAGCCATACATACACTACATGCACATAACCCAACACACGCATACATTACACATACTTATAACGTACACATACATAAACTAAAGACAAATTCATCATAATATTAATATTAATTATCCTTTCATATTTCTTACACCGCACTGGTACACAACCAAATACATCAGAATATTTACTAATAAATCTCTGTATACACATCTTTGTTTCATACATCACATCACAGTTTTGTAAACGCACAATATGTCGCTAAGAACAATGACAAAAGTCGCTCGACCATAATTTACTGTTTAAGCGAGGACACTGTCTCCTAAGATACAGGGTATCCTAGTTTAGGAGGCAGGGTTTCACTAATTGCTCTTACCTTTTGACTGTTGTATCCTGGTTGTAAAAATGTTTATTGTTTGTATTGCAACTATTTCTATGTGTACCATAATAACTCAGTGTTCTACAAAAGGTTTTTGTATGAATAAATAATTTAATTTTAATTTTAATCATGAACAATTCAGGGTTGGTCCTATAAAAGTTGTTCATAATGATGAGTACAATGACCCCTTTTCGGGAAAGAAGACATTAAAATTTCAACATGTATAATAATAATGGACCCTGTTCCCGATGCCGGTGGGCTACTATTTTTGTATATTTTTAAATGTTTTTATATTTTTTTTGTTTGTAAAAATATTTAAAAATGTAAAAAATATGTTCTTGAATAAATAAATGAAATAATAAATATAATAATAAAATTTATTTATTACACAAAGTTACAGACAGACATAAGTATAACAGTAATGATCATAATAATTACATGTATAAAAGTAAGTAGAAGTATTACCATAGATACGTGGGACACTCAGAAAGTTTTGCGAAACTAAAAAAAATTGTTCTATACGTACATATATTTTTATCAAATCTTTTCAAAGTACTTTCCACCAGCCTCTATACAAAGATTCATGCGCCTAAACCAGTTTTCAAAACACTTTTTCCAGTCCGCCGCAGACACCTCGTTTACAGCCTGCTCGAACGCAGCCAGCGCATCTTCCGGCGACGAAAATTGTATCCCTTTGAGCTGATTTTTTTATTTTTGGGAATAAAAAGAAGTCACACGGTGCTAGATCAGGGCTGTAAGGAGGGTGACCCAGGAGTTTGACTGGCGTGCTGTCCAGGAAGTCCCTCGTTTTGAGTGCGGTGTGCGCAGGTGCATTGTCGTGGTGGAGCAGTAGCCCGCGGAGCCCTGTGTTTGGTCGCTTGTTGCTTATAACAGAGAAAACTTCTGGCAAACATTTGGTAGTATACCATTCGGCATTAATGCTTCTTTGATCCCGTAAGGGAATTGATACCAAGTGGCCAGTCAAATTAAAAAAGCTAGCGATCAATATCTTACCCCCGCTTCTAGATCGCTTCACTTTGGTAGGCGTTGGCTCATTTTGAAACACCCAAACAGTCGACTGGCGCTTGGTTTCTGGGTCGTATTGATAAATCCAGGACTCATCACCTGTAACGATGTCGTAAACACGTCGAGACGAGCCTGCTTCAAATTTGTTAAGCATATCACGGCACCATTCCACCCGGGCCTGCTTCTGAGCATCGGTGAGGTTGTGCGGCACCCAGCGTGATACTATCCTCCTCACGCGAAGATGGCTGTGTAGAATCTCGTGAACGCTTCCCGATCCAATCTTCAATATGTGTTGAATCTCCTGATATGTAATTCGCCTATTGTCTTGGATTAAATTTTTCACTGCTAGCACGTTTTCTTCGGTAACAGCCGTCAAAGGGCGACCGCTTCTTTCGTCATCCCCCAAAGTTGGTCGACCGCGCTTGAATTCGTTATACCAACGATACACGGTTGCCTTGGAAGGGCCTTCATCCATGAATGCCATTTGAAGTCTATCGTACGATTCATCCGGTTTCAGGCGACACTTGAAATCGTATAAAATCATAGCTCTAAAATGTTCCCGGCGCAGATCCATATTTCAGTGAGACACAATACTTTGAATTAACTCGCAAAAAATGTGGAGGGAAATTTTGAAATTGGAACTTACTTATTTTTACTTATAAATAATCATATTTTCGAAAAACATTATAACTGGCCAGTCTCCCATATATAAAAAACTTTTTTTCGCAATACTTTCTGAGGGGCCTGGTAAGTTGGTATGCTGCAGAAATCTGTACACAAATTAATAAACCCTGCCTCTTAAACTAGGATAACCTGTATCTTAAGAGACAGAAATATACGTATACGTACAGCTGTATACGTAAGTACATGTAATTTTACTAATTTTGCACAAAAATATTTTAGATATAAATCTCAATTTGAAAAGAATTAAAAATCGTATTATATATGGGTGTAATTTGCCTGAATAAAGATGATTTTAATAATTAATTAATAAGTTTCGATGTAAAGTCTAGCCACGGCTCTTACCTGGTTGGCATGGGCCCTATTCTCGTCGCGGATGGCTCGCAGCAGTCTCCTGGCTACATTAGCAGCGACTAGCTCATGAGGCAACGCATCTGACACGCGCCGCCCCGCCGCACGTACTGCACCGCATAGTTCACTGTACAAAGAGTATTTTATAAGTAATATAGCATTCCACACAGGTTTGTTTGTCCTTCAACATAACATAACATCACGCCTGTATTTCCCGAAGGGGTAGGCAAAGGTGTAATAATACACCCACATTTCACCGGTTATGTTATAGTCCCATGTACTGAAATTACTAGTTTTGGATGAAATTTGACACAGGTTTATGGTTTACCTGTGTCAAATTTCATCCATCCCGGATTAACGTATAGGCTACTTTTTATCCCGGATGCACGATAATATCTTTCTGTGATTAAATTGAATTATAATATAACACCCTATCCTACTTATATCTGCAGAGGGCCTATAATAATAGGCAAAACTACATCTGCCCTGACAGCCAGTGTAACGTGCGTTTTTTTTACGTCGTCACATGTTGAATAAAATTTTAAATTTCTGTGGTTTTTAGTGTAATTTTTAATTATCGTAGTGGCAACATTGGAGCGATATGTCACTTTGCGACAAAACCACAGAGGACATTGTAATATACTGAAATAGAGACCAATCTTCAACCACAAAACAGGTAACCGATTACTAGCGCCATCTGATACTTTTAGTGCGATACTACTGTTAGTACATCAGCTGAACTAAAAATAAAAAATGAAAAAAGAGAAGCATTTCTTGAGTATCGAACCCACGTCCTGCGTTTATAAACCTGAACGCAAGATCGTACTGCTACAAACACTTACTTCGGACTTGCGAATTTTAGCACTATAATCAACCAGTCAAAATCAATAAAAGTAGAATACTTTATTATTCAAAAAACAACAAAAATTGCTCTGAAATAGATACTTATTTAATAATGTAATATTTGGTGAAAAATCAGTACAATTATCTCGTGAAATGAAATCTTAATCTCTTTGGAGCAATTATCCAATATGGGGTCATGTAGCGACATCTATCGAATATTGAATAAACTATTACAATATCTCGTTTCTTAAATTTGTAAAACCTGCCATCTATTACTTTTAGTCCGTAACAGTAACAAATATAATGCTACTAAATTAAAAACCACCATCTTACCTGTTATCTACAAGCATTCGAAGTACTACGTTTTTTTGCAGCGTTGTAAAAGCTGTTGTACCCGATTATTTGTTCTAAGATTGAGCACCCTGGACAAAATCTTTTTACAAGATGGATTGATCTCAATCATCTTAATTCAATTTAATTTTTAATCCAATCCCATTCCACGTTTTTATCGTCGGAATGGGCTAGAATATTGTTATTCAAGGGGATGAACCCTTTTTGTTAATGTGGATTGCTGGATTTTAGTTCTGGTGAGTAGTAATATTTCTTCCTGAGACGGCATTTTGTCCGGTCGGATTTTGGAGGCTCATGATGCTAAAATATTCGTAATTTTACTTGTTACAGACTAGTATCCACCTAATCACATCGGTCCTGTCATCAACAGGCATCGATGTGTTTCGTGTGATTTCGAAACTAATGGAGCTATTTTTTGTTACAGCCCATTTGTTGGTGGTTTTTTTTTTATACGGGATTTATTTCGTGGGTCTTATTTCGTGGTTTTATTTCGGTATGTTAATTTTGGAGTATAATGCGGTTCTCTCAATACCATGAAGTATCGTACCTAATAATAAATTTATATTAACCTTAAAGGATGCAATAATAATGATAATGATGGTAAATTAGATTAATACAATTCCATGATGGGATTTATTTGCTCATATTAAAAGCCTACAGAAAATAAAACTAGTGTCTTGAAATCTGGTCTTTATTGAAGTTCTCCCGCTGAAAGATTAAAAGTTTCAACTCTACTCGTTCAGCCAATCCAGGTATTTATTTTATTAAGTGTGGCTCCTGGCGCCCGAAATCCATTTTTTTTATATATTTTGGAGCTCACACACCTTTAATGTATGCTATTAAGCAACACTAACACTATAAATAAATTATTATAATTTTTTTTTTATTATTACATTTGGCGCCCGAACAGGGACATGAAGTAGGCTTTTTCTTAATGTTTTGATTTATTATTGCATCTTATTTTTGTTTACTACTGTTTTTATGTATTGTTTACATACAGTTGTTCATTTTAATATCATAACCATGATGTTTTAGTGGTTATTTTTATAACAATAACTTTGTTTTTATTGTAAACAATATTTTTATAGAACTACTTTATATTGTTCTTGTATTTTTGTTAATAACTTTGTTTTTTCTCTAGCAAAACGAAAACAATTGTATTGTGTAGACTGTGTTTATTATTCTCTCATCACTGAACTTAGTGAACTTATAAATATAAGTGAGTTAACTTTGTAACTTATAACTTTTGAATAACAATTTTGTAGTAAGACATTAAGTCAATCATTGTTGTCATACTTTTTAAGATATAACTTTGTAAATTATTATTGCATCTTCTCTTTGCTTTACAATTGAAGAATTATTCTTTTGAATAATTTTAAATCTCATCAACTTTGAATTTTAAAATAAACTTTTATATTTAACCTCAAACTTAAGCTAACTTTTTAAGGTTTTGATTTTGCTTTTTGCTGCGTTTTGTTTTGTGCTTGCTATTCATCATGGATAAAGAATTTCAGTTTCCTCCACTTGCTGACGCAAAGAACAATACGGTTTCTGGTGGTTCTCGTACGGTTGCTCCTGCGGCTTGCTCACATGACATGATCAATATGACAGAGGAACCTAATCCTTTTGGTCAGAATGACAGAGTTGCACATTCTTCCGTTATTGCAAATGCTTGGCCTTCTTTTAATTCAATGAATGCGCTTGTGAACGATCACATTAAGAAGAACTTGCCTTCTACAAATAAATTGCCTGATTTGAAGAGAAGTAAAATAAATTTTGATGGAAAATCTTGTGTTCGGAATTTTATAACTCAGGTTGAAGAATATTTTTTATACAAAAATTTTGATGAAATTTAGCTTGTTGGTTCTTTTTCAGATTTGCTTAGTGACATTGCTCTTAAATGGTTTCGCACAGTTCGTATTAGGATCACATCGTGGCATGAACTTAAACTTGCATTATTGAAACGCTTTGATAAACCCAACTTTGATTATTTTTTGGAATATGATCTTCGCACGAAGAAACAAAAGTTATCTGAATCTCTTCCAGATTTTATAACTGACATTATGGATATGGCTAGTCGTCTTTCTTCGCCTATATTCGATTCTGTTTTAGTGAATATTATTAAAATTAACATGTTGCCTGTTTATACACCTTTTGTGTTTGGTAAACATCTAGACACTGTTGAACAATTTCTTGATCTTGCAAAGGAACTTAAAGTTGTTGTTAATAGGAAATCTTTTGAAAAACCAGTTAAATTGGAAAAAACTAATAAATTTTATGTTGTTTCAACAAATCTTATTTGTTTAAAATGCAAACTTTCTGGACATCATTTTAAAAATTGCCCATCTATACCTGGTGTAATTTGTTTTAAATGTCATAAGGTTGGAGTAACTACCAAAAATTGTGATGTTTGTAATTTGGAAAAGCGAAACTCAAACGAGTCAAAAAACTGATTAGGTCTTATCGAGCCCCTGTTTTTAATAAAACCGCGAGAGACTCGATGTCTAAGAAATTAGTTAGAAGTTACAAACCAGATGACATTACTCGGAACAAAGACTTTACAGATTGGTTGAATTATTTAAAAACATTTTTTACCGTTTATAGATCTGCTCCTATTTTATTTGTAAAACATAACGACACTAGACCTTATTTAAATATCACAATATTTTTTTTTTTTTTTTTTTTCAGGATTATTGGACAGTGGTTCTAATAGTTGCGTTTTAGGTTCATATAGTCATGAACAATTTTTGAAATTAGGTTATAAAATTAAACCTATTGGTGGTTCTGCTTGTACTGCTGATGGTTCTTCACAGATAATTATTGATATTGTTGGAATTTTACCTAAAACTTATTCAGGTCATAAATATATACTTTCAGTTGTAGACGTTTTCACTAAATTTTGCTGGATATTTCCTATGATTAATGCTACTACTAAAATAATTTGTAAACTTTTTGAAAAAGAAATATTTCTTAAATTTGGTGTTCCGAAGATAATAGTTTGTGATAATGGTACACAATTTACGTCAAAACATTTTGTAGATTTTATGAAAAGTTTTAATATAACTAAAATATTCTATAATACTTTATACACTCCTTAAAATAATACAGTAGAGAGATATAATAAGACTGTTGAAACTTGCATAGCATGTTTAGTTGCAGATGATCATAGAACTTGGTCTACATTTTTACCTCATGTTCAATTAGCTCTGAATAATAGTGTGAATCTTGCTACAGATTTTACACCTAATTTTTTGATGTTCGGTAGAGAACTTATATTTGATGCTTATTTACATCGTCTCAGTAATTTTATTGACGATTTGAATCAACTTGAAGTTGGTCATAGGAATGCATTTGCTATTTCTCTTAATTCACTTAGTGATATTTTTGTTAAAGTTGAAGCTTATTTATTAAAAGCTTATAAGCGTAATGCTTCTTATTATAATAGGGGTCGCAAAGTAATTTCTTTTGATGTGGGCGATACGGTGTGGAGGAGGAGTTGTGTACAATCTAATGCACCTATTTATTTTTCTGCTAAACTTGCACCTAAGTTTGTTAAGTGTAAAATCATTGATAAAGTCTCTAATAATGTTTATGTATTGAAAGATCTGAAAAAAGGTACTGAAGGTCGATATCATGTAAAAGATATAATTAAATTTTAATTTATTTGGTTCTCAAGCTTGGTCATGATTTTGATAGTTTTGTTTGAAGCCGCCTTTTGTATGTTCGAATGATTAATGGTGATGATGGAAGGTGTTCTGAAAGAAAAGATTATGTCAGGTAACTTTGTATGAAGAATAAAAGGTCATAGTCGTATGGAAGGGTAAGGTATGTTAGGAAACTTCTTTTCAATTTATTGAATTCGGGATCTAGACATTCTAAAAATAAAACTTGGGTAATTCTGGATACTTTTTATTTAATAACCTCCACCCACATATTATTGCTTACATCAATTGATCTTATTATTTATTTATTTATCTACATAATTATGTCTTATTTTTAATGACATAGTTATGACTTGATAAATTAGTTATGTCATAGTAACATAGCTATTTTTATTAAACCTTATACATAATACATACTGTTATCTATTAACATCCTATTGATTTTAATAGTATAATCAGGACTTTTTATAAGTGTTTATTTTTAGTAATAGTTTCTACTAACTGTTTTATTTGTAGAACTATTCATGTTTTGTTTGTTTTTGTGTTCGAGTTAGTTTTGTAGTTACTCGGATATGACTTTGAGTTCTTAGAACAATATTTTTTGGATGGTACGTTTTGTAGGGATGTCATCTGACTCTCATTGTTTTATTAGGGTTATTCTACCGCATTGTTGTAGAATACCTTATATTTTTTGACGGATCTCGGTATATTTTTTCCTTGATTTCGTATTTTTTGCTATTGTGTTCGGGAGTTCGGTGGTGTTATGCCGATCACAGTATGCAACTCTTGCTATTGTGCTCGGGAGGTCGGTTGTGTTGTGCCGATCACAATATGCATTTATCTATATTACAGCAATTTTGTCTGTAATATAATATTATTATAGGATGTCCGGGCACAGGCCCGGAAAATTGGTGGTGTTGAGCCGATCCCAGCATTCCTATTCCTTTATCACATCTTGTTGGTAGTGGTACAATGCGATGTGATTGCGTTGTTGTGATGGTAGAAGTAGGTAGTCAGTGGCGCAGGTGCCTAACTGAACTCATGGTTTTGACGTAGAATAGAGGTAGCTAGTCAGTGGCGCAGGTGCCTAACTGTACTCATACCGTGGATTTGTTGTTTAAACAGCGGCATTTATGCTTAACTGTATTTGAGATAGAAGGTTGGAGAGATAGTCAGTGGCGACTTTGGCCTAACTGTACTCATTGGTGTGAAGAGGGTGATGAAGGTAGTCAGTGGCGATGGTGCCTAACTGTACTCAGGTTGTTTAGTTTGTTAAGAGTAAAATGAGTAACTTCTTTGCTCTTGAAGTTTTTTTGATGTTGGTTTTTTATAAGACTTGAAGTTTTTGTCTTAGTCTTGTTGTTTTTATTTTTTGAAGCTGTTAGTCAGTAGTTTTTATGACTTACTGTACTCAGGGAGTTTTGTTTTGTTTATACCATTGACTTGGGAGCTTTATGCACTCACATAGTGGGTTTTATTTTTTTGCATAAAGGAATTTTTTGTGACACTTGAATGTTTTTTATCTTGTCTCATCTTAAGTTTTTTTTGTTTGGTTTTTGTTGTTGTTTTTGTTTAACATTGGAGCGATATGTCACTTTGCGACAAAACCTTTTTACAAGATGGATTGATCTCAATCATCTTAATTCAATTTAATTTTTAATCCAATCCCATTCCACGTTTTTATCGTCGGAATGGGCTAGAATATTGTTATTCAAGGGGATGAACCCTTTTTGTTAATGTGGCTTGCTGGATTTTAGTTCTGGTGAGTAGTAATATTTCTTCCTGAGACGGCATTTTGTCCGGTCGGATTTTGGAGGCTCATGATGCTAAAATATTCGTAATTTTACTTGTTACAGACTAGTATCCACCTAATCACATCGGTCCTGTCATCAACAGGCAACGATGTGTTTCGTGTCATTTCGAAACTAATGGAGCTATTTTTTGTTACAGCCCATTTGTTGGCGGTTTTTATTTTTTATACGGGATTTATTTCGTGGGTCTTATTTCGTGGTTTTTATTTCGGTATGTTAATTTTGGAGTATAATGCGGTTCTCTCAATACCATGAAGTATCGTACCTAATAATAAATTTAAATTAACCTTAAAGGATGCAATAATAATGATAATTATAGTAAATTAAATTAATACAATTCCATGATGGGATTTATTTGCTCATATTAAAAGCCTACAGAAAATAAAACTAGTGTCTTGAAATCTGGTCTTTATTGAAGTTCTCCCGCTGAAAGATTAAAAGTTTCAACTCTACTTGTTCAGCCAATCCAGGTATTTATTTTATTAAGTGTGGCTCCTGGCGCCCGAAATCCATTTTTTTTATATATTTTGGAGCTCACACACCTTTAATGTATGCTATTAAGCAACACTAACACTATAAATAAATTATTATAATTTTTTTTTTATTATTACACCAGGCAGCATTAAAAGCCACAAATTCAGAGGAGATTTAATCCAAACTTGTAAAGGAGTGTGTGCAGCTACTGAACATACTAAACCCCAGTTTCTGGAAGGCTGATCAATTTGATCTATTGTCAAATCTAATGTCAGTTCCTGTGATTGGCCGGCAAAAATGTTAACAACCAATCACATCGCCTGACTGGAGATTTGAAATGATTAGTTAATTTTCGTGTTGACCAGCCTTTCGGAAACTGGGGGTAAGTGGCAAATTCGTTGCCACTAGGATGGGTACCTTGACACTGTGGTATCAGGGGCAGCGAAACCGCTGATGAACTGCCTAGAGCTGGTGCTGAAAGCCCCACCGTGGGATCGGAGCCAATTTGTGGAGTTCTTAAATGCACCACTACACTACCTTAAAAACTGGGGAGCTGACCAAAGTGTTAGCCTTTGTAAAAATTCCCCAGGCCAAGAACACTCGAAAGCGCTTCTTGTAGGCTTTAAGAAAAGGTTTACGAAAGACTGACAATTTTGTAATCTGGGGTCCCATACATCAATCATGATTTATTTATTATGGAGCCCCAGCATAACAGTCAAGTCAATACTCACAAGGCAGTGGCATTCTGTGAGTCGCTGATGATTGTCTCCAAGAGTGTGACCATCGCCAGGGCAATATTGTTGGAGCCTCGCAACTTTCTGGAAATAAATTAAGTTACAGTATAAATTAAGCTACAGAATAAATTAAGTTACAGAATAAATTAAGAGCATTCTCACACTTTTTTGAAGTCATCACAAAAATTGTAGATAGATCAATTCAATTTTTTCAAGTTATGGCTCCATTGTTATTCGATGATTTTGCCAATGTCAAGGTAGGAAAAGACACAGTGATAAATTCTTAGTTTTAAATGTTGCTTATCGTAAATTGATGGAAATAGGTAAATCAAAAATTTCATAAAAATCGGTCGAGCCGTTTCGGAGGAGTGCGACCACAAACACCGTGACACGAGATTTTTATATTTAAGATAGTACATTTAAAAACTGATTAACATTGCATTTTTACATTCTGATGCAACACATAGCGGATTTTGTAGGGCATCACAAATTTCGTGTTTATGACATGAACACTGCTTTATATTTTACTGTAGCCATTATAAAACATACTACACCTCCAAATAATACTATTTTCTTGTAATTAGGCTGAGATAAACTAACAAAATTGCAATAAAATGAGGAAAAATCAAACGTACCCATTTCTGATGTCAGACACAAATTTCCCGATGAGCTCAACGAATTTGTCATCCAATTCCTTAACAGGGCCTTCTGAAGGAGACATTCTATATAATTAAGTAAAAGAAAATAAAGATCGTTGTAGAATTTCTAATTATTTTTCAATTCGTTCACGCACTTAAAATATTCGATGATTTGACAACATAACCTCACTCACATATCGAATGACGTTTGTTATTTTGTCATTTGTTGTGTGACATTTACGCTCACACATTTACGTTTTAATCCAACTTTTCCTGAACTTTTCATCAACTTTCCAACTCTGGGCCGCATTCAGTATTATCGCTCGACGTAGTCGGACGACGACTGCCTTGTTGGTCTAGTGATTGCAAGCGTGACTGCTGAGCGTGGGGTCCTGGGATCGATTCCCGGGTCGGGCAAAGTGTGTGTTGGGTTTTTTCATTAGGAAATTCTCAGTAGCAGCCCGGAGTTTGGATTTGTGCCCGGTTAATGGCAATAGGCTCGCCCCCTATTAAATGGGACTATAACATAACTGGCGAAATGTGGGTGTATTATTACACCTCTGCCTACCCCTTCGGGGAAATACAGGCGTGATGTTATGTTATGTATTATGTCGTCGGACGACGCTCGGAGTGTTCTTTGGGCGTTCGTTTGTATGATCGCTCTGAGTAACTTAACGACCAAAGTACGCTCCGCCCTCTGGGCGTCGTCGGACGATAATACTGAACGCGGCATAGTATTATATTATCTGTGACGCAGCCCTGCTATGCTATTCAGAACCACACGATAACCAGTTGTCGACCAGTTCGGTTCGTTATCTCATTTCATTTCGTCTGATGATTCACGCAACGAGAAAAAAAAAATAACAAACCGAATCGATCGACAATTACTGGTTATCGTGTGGTTCTGAATCAGGGAGCTAATCCGGACGGCCACTCCGAGATGTAGGTAAACGATAGGATCCCGGCGGAGACGGTTCGAGAGGCGACGACCTTTCTTCCCACCTGCAGGAGAATAGAGCGCGCGTTGCAGTATGCCGACCTCCAGCTACCCTAGGAGTGGGTGGGTCTGCGGATGGCGGACTCGAGGTAGCCCGCCGCGGCGGTGCCGCGCCGCCCGGTCAGTCAATCAAGGCCCGTGACAATGGCACGTCGTGTTCCGCACGCGCCAGTCTAGAGAAGGGTGCGTCCAACGACCATACAGCCCATAGACTCCTCATAACAGGCGACCGATGTCTGCCACACATCTATAAAATTTCACTAATGTAGTTTGCCACTATTCGCCACTTGAAATCTCAAATCAGTTTCAACCAATTACATGAGCCGTCAAAACTGCAGCGTTAGTGATTAGCCAATAGCCGCCTTGGTGGGGCCAGAATTTATTGTACGCATTATATTCAACATTAGGGGCCTATTGGGCTGTATGGTCGTTGGATGCGGCCGATGTTGGTGCCGCATGGGGAGAAGGGGCTCGCCTACTAGTGGCGAGCCGGGACCTGCTGGGGATGGTTGGGCGAATACAAGTTTCCCACGCCCCCGGCCAAGGGTTGGAAGAGGAACACCGTGGTGGTTTTAGTCGGTAAGAGTCCGACACTGGCTCCGCCTTCCCCGGGCGGAGTGCCTCCATGAGGATTTCCTCACGTAAAAAAAGGCTCCAGTTATAGTTTTAACAATGATTGCACTGTTTTATTTTAAGAAGCAGGTAACTTTAAAAATCTGCATAGAAACAAATAAAAATTGCAAAATATATTTATTTTCTCAAAATCAAAAACAATTCAACAAAAAACATAAAAAGATATTTATTGATTCTAAAAACAATTTAATAAACTTAGCGATAAATACATGATTGTAAATAATCAAAAACAAGTTTCATTATAGGTAGAGGCACCTAAGTGATAAAAAGATAATTTAAAAGGATAAACTAAAAAGTAACATTGTTCCACTGACGAATCAAAGGCGTGATTTGATACTTTACTATAGTATTAGGTAGGTATATGATAATGCGATAAATCTATTCAAAATTATCCAGTTAGAAAAACTAATACAGTTTACACCTTTGGGCTCCTTTGCACCACAAACTAACCTAAAGGCTATGATAAATCAGTAGCGCCCCTGGCGGATACGAGGAGGAACTACAGATTTATTAATGAAAGTCAACGAATACTTTGAAAGTATTCGTAAGTGTCAAACTCGTACTAGGCCCCCAGAGCAGAGCACGTAAAACTGTGATCAGAGGGCGAGTTTGAAACTAACGTAAGCGCGATCGATTGCGTCGACTTTCATTCATAAATTAGTAGCGCCCCTGGCGGAAACGAGTTTAAACGGCATTCCGGACAAACCCCCGTGGTTTTTGGTTTGCTTTTGTCATAATAATGTTTAAAAAAAATAAAGGAAAAAAAAAAAAAAAAAAAAAAAAGAACTACTGATTTTGAAAGATAGTTGACTCATTCAATAGCGTTTTAGATAACGATAACGTGCGAGCTTGAAACTTACGTATGCGCGATCGATTACGTCGACTTTCATACATAAATCAGTAGTTCTTACTCGTTTCCGCCAGGTAATATACTCGATGGAAATGTTACATTACAACAAAATGCTCCAGTCAGTTGCCACCTTGATGTATATTATAATTAAAACAAATATAGGCTGCCAAGATCGGTAATGATATTCTTATGGTCTGCGTGTGATGGAGGTTGGGTAAATTGTAAAAAAAGATGTAGTCTAACGCATATCAATGGTAAGTAACGGCCAAAATTAATATCCAATCTATCCACGATCCTACAAGATATAGAAATTTGACATATTTTGTATGGAGCTAATGTCAAATTTCTATCTCTAGTAGGGCAAATAGTGGATAGATTGGATATTAATTTTGGACGTAAACCGGTATAATCAGAGTCTGTTTTGTATTGTATGAAACTTAACTTTGCCAGTTGCTCTTATATTATAGGCCTATAGCTCAAATGTTATATATGACAGCTTTATTAAAATAGTTGTCAAATCCTACATGATCTAATTAATGACAAACATGGTCATCACAGGCACACAGCTTGAATATTTTTGGCGTTCCTACAAAAAAGTTCCCGCGTAATTCATTCCATGTTACTTTCTTACTCGTTTGCTCGGATATATCTTCATTTGACTTCCTTTTTCCACTATTATGTGAAGTTTTCTCCACATTTCGACTTTCATTAAATGTAGAGGCAATATCTTCTGAAATTTTTAGTTCAGACATATTGTTTTGACCGCCATCTTGTGATGATGACGCCATAGCAGTGGATTCTTGTGCATCTGAGCCACTGCGACGAATGACTATTACTTGACCGCCATCTTGTGATGATGACGCCATAGCAGTGGGTTCTTGTGTATCTGAGCCGCTGCGACGAGCGACTGTTATTCTCTTACTCCTCTGCTCTGAAATATCTTCATTTATCTTCCTTTTTATACGAATAGGTGAAGTTTTCTCCACATTTCGACTTTCATTAAATATTGAAGCATTAATATCTTCTGAAGTTTTCATTTCAGCCATATTGTTTTGACCGCCATCTTGTGATGATGACGCCATAACAGTGGATTCTTGTGCATCTGAGCCACTGCGACGAATGACTATTACTTGACCGCCATCTTGTGATGATGACGCCATAGCAGTGGGTTCTTGTGTATCTGAGCCGCTGCGACGAATGTCTGTTATTCTCTTACTCCTCTGCTCTGAAATATCTTCATTTATCTTCCTTTTTATACGAATAGGTGAAGTTTTCTCCACATTTCGACTTTCATTAAATATTGAAGCATTAATATCTTCTGAAGTTTTCATTTCAGCCATATTGTTTTGACCGTCATCTTGTGACGATGATGATGTCATAGCAGTGAGTTCTTGTTCATCTGATTCACTGCGAGGAGCGACTGGAATCAATTCTTGAGTTATTCCTGGTGCTGTATGTTCATTAGTGGTATCCGAGTCGCTGTAACGAGTCATTTGAATCGATTCTTGAGATATTTTCGGTTCAGTGGTTCGCATCACTTCAATGTGTTTACTGATGTCCTCACTTCCGTCTGTGGTCGATGTTGTGGTTGTGTCTGGATCTGGGAAGATAATAGGGTATTTGACTATTATTTTTTAATTAGAAATCTTAAAGCAATTCGAAAACATGAGAAACAATGAAAAAACTAATTCAATATTTCTTACAATGCCCAAGTTATAAGTTTCAAAATTGTTTACTAGAGAGAGACAGCACTATACTACCATATCACGTCATACGTCATAACGTGTTAACATTTACGTCAGTTATACAGTATAGTATTATATTATCTGTGGTTATACAAAGCACAGAGTACATTTGTATATGATACAAAGTCTTTGGTTAACATAGGTTTCATATGTCGTCAATGATTTACGCCTTTTTTTTTTCGAATTGTTACTCGCAGGAAGCTCCAGAGTGCTCTTTCTGCTTAACCGGGCTAGTTGGCGGAGAGTCCCGTGAGGGACTCCATCCGCCGAAAGATTTCCTAACACCTACCTTACAAACTAATATCGCGGTTGCAATGCCGCATAAAGGCGTCCCCCAGGGAAGGGCTCGGACCTCGGCTTAGGGCATTGCGGGGGGACCCCGCCGCTACGTCCCCCAGGCAGCCGTTGCTGCATCGGGAAGTGTTTTCTCGAATGTGGCGAACTTTCGGTATATCGGGGGGGAGACGCGTTTCATGAATCACCGTTAAGCGGCAAGCCTCGCCGGCGAGGGCTAAGACATACCTAATCCTAACTGAGTGGCGATTAAACCTGCTCGAAGAATAGGAATAGGAATGGGCATAAATACGGTCTCGCGTGACGAGATTATCTCCGGTTGCGACACCGTGAGGGCGTCCCCAGGTGGGGAGCTCAACCTCGGGTGAGGGTGCAGCTGGGGATTCCCCGCCACCGGTCCCCCCAGCAGCCGCTGCTGCATCGTGTTGGGTTTCTCGAGAGTCGGACTCTCGGCGTCTGTGGATTAACGCCATCGCAAAGATACAACACTGAATACAATGTCCGTTTCGCGCGACAAGGACAGAAAATGCCCCCACCAAAAACTTAAAAAGCGTATCGCTTCTATTTTGTAATTTATTTTATTCATTTTGTAAGAAATCGTGTTATTTTTAGTCTTTCTTCGTATTTTATTTTATTTTGTGTAATAGTTAAATACCTAAAATACCTAATTACCTACCTTTAATTTTACATTTAGGTACTTATAGGAAAACCCTTATGCCCGCTCCATATATGCGGACGCGAATCCAAGAAAACGATGGAGGTAGGTACATACAATGCTCTCAGGCCCGTATTACAGAGTACAGTTTAAACTTCAATCACCTGATCACTACTTAATGATAGAAATATAGAATCATTATAATAAAACAAAGTTTAACCGGATTAAATCGCGTATATTATTTAAATTGGTTTCCCTGACGTTTCGAAAGCTTTGCAGCATTTCGTGGCCCAGGTAGACTAAGATGACAACCGTCTTTACAAATATTTCTAAAAAAATATTTTAATCTACCGTACAATATTATTAATTAAAATCGTTTCGATGCACGCAGTAATCACTCACAGTATCATTATCTTTTTCAGTGTTGCGTGCTGTTTGGGACTTGATTATTTTTAGGACTGGGTTCCAAACAGGTGGTAGCTGCCAACCATCTTCTCTCTTAAAATTAGGATGTTTTTTAATTTCAATAGCCTCACGGAGCATTCTAGGTACATATCGGTTTTCCTTCGCCAGAACTTGTGGTTTATCAAATCGAAGAAAATGGTTGGGTTTGTCTAGGGCATGTTCACACACTGCAGACTTTGTGGAGCGTCTGTTCTTGACGTCAGCTATATGTTCTTTAATTCTAGTGGCTATACTACGCTTTGTTTGCCCTATGTATGATAACCCACAATCACAATCAATCTTGTAGACCCCTGCATCTTGTAAGGGAATGTGACACTTCACCGGTCTGAGGAGTTGGCTGATCTTTCTTTGTGGCTTGAAATAGGTTTTTATAGAAGTACGCTTCAAGATATGACCAATTCTGTCGGTGACCCCTTTGATGAATGGTAGAACAGCAGGTCGCCGATCAACTGTGCTGGGTTTCAGGCGGCGTTTGCGATGGGGATGTGGAGCTTGCAAGTTATTATGCTTGAGAGCATGCTTCACACGGTAAAGTTCCCCTGCCAGGTGGTCGGCATCGCAGATGCGGTGTGCTCTCTGTAACAAAGATTTGGCCACGGTAGCTAACTGACAAGGATGGTGGTGAGATTCACCGTTCAAGTACCTGTCTGTATGTAAGTGTCTATTCTGCTTTCTTAGAACATCTAAATTCTATACACAGTAAAATTCAATTTACTATGGAATTGGAGACAAACAAATCCTTAGCTTTTCTTTCTTTCTTGGCCAAATCTTTGTTACAGAGAGCACACCGCATCTGCGATGCCGACCACCTGGCAGGGGAACTTTACCGTGTGAAGCATGTTCTCAAGCATAATAACTTGCAAGCTTCACATCCCCATCGCAAACGCCGCCTGAAACCCAGCACAGTTGATCGTCGACCTGCTGTTCTACCATTCATCAAAGGGGTCACCGACAGAATTGGTCATATCTTGAAGCGTGCTTCTATCAAAACCTATTTCAAGCCCCAAAGAAAGATCAGCCAACTCCTCAGACCGGTGAAATGTCACATTCCCTTACAAGATGCAGGGGTTTACAAGATTGATTGTGATTGTGGGTTATCATACATAGGGCAAACAAAGCGTAGTATAGCCACTAGAATTAAAGAACATATAGCTGACGTCAAGAACAGACGCTCCACAAAGTCTGCAGTGTGTGAACATGCCCTAGACAAACCCAACCATTTTCTTCGATTTGATAAACCACAAGTTCTGGCGAAGGAAAACCGATATGTACCTAGAATGCTCCGTGAGGCTATTGAAATTAAAAAACATCCTAATTTTAATAGAGAAGATGGTTGGCAGCTACCACCTGTTTGGAACCCAGTCCTAAAAATAATCAAGTCCCAAACAGCACGCAACACTGTAAAAGTTAATGATATTGTGAGTGATTACTGCGTGCATCGAAACGATTTTAATTAATAATATTGTACGGTAGATTAAAATAATTTTTTAGAAATATTTGTAAAGACGCTTGTCATCTTAGTCTACCTGGGCCACGAAATGCTGCAAAGCTTTCGAAACGTCAGGGAAACCAATTTAAATAATATACGCGATTTAATCCGGTTAAACTTTGTTTTATTATAATGTGTAGTGATCGCGAAAACCTAAGAAGTTATTATAGAATCATTACTTGAGAATCGGTCTTATTCCAATACGGTAATTATAAACTTTAATTCAACAACGTAACACACGAATTTGACCTGAAATAGAATAGAAATCTCTACTCAAGCGTAGTCTGGACCACACCAGAGTAATTACAGATCGAATAAAGAAAGAAAAGAAAGAAAAATTATTTAGGTATTTGCTTCAAAAGTGACGCACAAAATTACCAAAAAAATTCAAGAACACAGAACAAATACAGGTACAGAGCCAAGAAGTGTGGTAAGATATATATAAATCTCTGCTCAAATACCGAAACAGGTGATAGTATAAAATAAGCTAAACTCAGCTGAACTGTGATCAATAAATCTCTGCTTGAGGAATGTTCTAAAATTAAATCTCAACTCAAAACTAATTTTAAACAGTGATCAATGCTTGAGTATCGTTCTGTAATACAGGCCAGTGGTTATATTCTCTTTGGTCTCAGTCTCAGTAC
The DNA here is from genome assembly GCA_949699075.1 of Asteroscopus sphinx. Taxonomy (NCBI): domain Eukaryota; kingdom Metazoa; phylum Arthropoda; class Insecta; order Lepidoptera; family Noctuidae; genus Asteroscopus; species Asteroscopus sphinx. The sequence goes on along the minus strand of OX453030.1, from coordinate 3,224,606 downwards.
AACGATAAACGCAATAGCGGGTTCGCGCCTTCTTTGGAGCAGGATTTTGAACTGTTACTATTATTCTAGAAATACATAAGTTGCTACACTGCAAAGTTACTCCGTCACGTATTTTCGATGATAGGTAGGCTGTGACACGATTGCGAATGATAAAGCGTAACAAACTTCCACAGATGAATAGGGTACTTATATTCAGGGGCGTAGCTACCGCCGTATACGGAGCCCCTGAGCTACAGGGGCCCAGACGTCTTCCACAATCTCAAATTCTTATTGATAAGAGGCCTGTAATGAATGAATAATGAAAATAATGGTAGTTTTTAGTCTATAGCAGCGGTTCTCAATCTTTTTTGGTCACGGAACCCTTTTGACAAGCAAAATACTTGACGGAACCCTACAATAAAACAATAGTTTTTAAAAGTGTATTCTTTATTATATAAGCATAATAAAAGTACAATGTAACAGTTACTAATTATTACTTACTTTAACCACATGGCAAGTACAATAATAGAAGATATTAAAAATGAAAAAATCTTAACTAATGGGAGGTATGAAACTGTTTTTTATTTTTCATCAATTGGTTGATATCAGGTTTGATAGAAGACATTTGAAGTCTCATATCAGGTTCGGCGTCCAGTCTATTGCGATATTTTGTTTTCGTGGCTGCATAGGTTGAGAATCCTGTTTCGCACAAATATGTTGTTGGGAACGGGAGAAGAATATTCAGAGCCATTCTGCCAAGCATTGGATATTCATCACGGATTCTGCACCAAAAATCGTTGAGAGGCGTCGTTTTGAACAGTGACTCCATACTTGTGTCTGATGACATTTCTAAAAGAGATTCATATATCTCGTTTGACATACTTTCGGGCTTTTGCAAGTTGGGTAAAAAAGGATTATGAATCCATGAATTCAGCTTCATTTTTGTATTATGTTCTTCGGGAAAATACTTTACAAAAGATGCGCGCATCGAAGTGAGATATTGGACCAATTCTTCAAACACATCATCTTGAAACATTTCCGAGTCGTTATCGCTAACAAACTCACTGAGTGACGTAAAGCTTTCTATTTCTCTCTTACCAACGCAAATAATCCAAAAATCTAATTTTCTTTTGAAGGCAGTTATTTTGTTATAGGCCTGGAACACTGTTGTCTGTTTACCTTGCAATGATAAATTCAATTCGTTTAGTTTTTGAAAGATATCCGCCATAAAAGACAATCGGAACAACCAAGTTTTATCATACAAACGGTCTTTCAAATTAAAAGAAACTGTATCTGCTGAAAGAAACATTTGTAACTCGGCTCTAAGTTCAAATAGCCTTGTTAAAGTTTTACCCCGAGACAGCCATCGCACTTCTGTATGGAGCAGCAGTGTTTTATGTTTGCTGCCATAATCTTCACACAATAATGAGAACAATCGGGATTGTAGTGGTCGTGATTTGATAAAATTAATTATTTTTACCGCTTCATCCATAACTAATTTTAGATTTGACGGCATTTGCTTCATCGCAAGTGCTTGTCTATGCAGAATACAATGGCTGGAACTACAATTAGGCGCATTACTTTTTATTCGTGATACTGCTCCTGCTGTTTTACCTGTCATCGCCTTGGCCCCATCTGTACAAATGTCAATGCAATCGTTCCAACTAAGATTATTTTCTTTAAAAAATATGTTTATTTTATTAAAAATTTCTTCCCCGGTAGTGTTTGTGGGCAGCGGTGAACACATAAGCATGTCTTCTTCAAAAGAACGTTCATATGGATATCTCACGATAACCAGCAAGATAGCCAGACCAGTGACATCAGTTGACTCATCCATTTGCAAGGCGAATCGTGTTTTTTGTAGACGTGCAACTAGTTCTTGTTTGACGTAGCTTGCCAGATCATGGATTCGCCGTGAAACAGTATCGTTTGATAGCGGTACAGTAGAAAGATGCTTTGCAGATTTTTCATCGAGCATACATTTTGTTATGTCTAACACACATGGCTTTATTAAATTCTCAGCGATAGTGTGCGCTTCACCTGCTTGTGCAATGCGATAGCTAACTAAATATGATGCCTCCGTGGCCTTTTCATTGTTAGTTTGTGTTACATGCATCATATTTTTTTGACTTTCCAATAACTGTTCTTTTTTACGAACAAAAAATTCTTTATTCTTGTCTTTAGACTCGGGGTGTACAGTTTCTAAATGTCTGCGTAATTTGGCAGGTGCCATGGAACTATTAGGAAGCAGTTTACTACATAACATGCAGAGAGGTGAGCCGTTGGAATCAACAAATCCGAAACTGATATATGATTCATCATACTTCCTTTTTTTCGTCTTTGAAACCGTGGAGCTTGACGTCGTGGCATCATCGTCTGGATCGGTAATTGCTGTATTCTCCGCGCGTACTGCTTTTGAACATTCAGCGTCATTAGAAGATGTCGTTGCAACACGTTTAACACCTTTAAGCCAACGTTCCATTCTTCTTTATTAATAATGTTACACGTCAGGATGGTAGGGTCAAAATAATGCACAATCGTTACTGCGTTTATGAGACAAAGTTTAGTCCAAAGAAGAAATGTACAAAACTGATACAATCAGAATACAGCGGGCAGTAGAACTTACAAGAAGGCAGCAGGCTAGCCAGCTTGTAAGTAGGTAGGTACGAACTTATCGCTCCGAACGCTAATCGTCAACTGACTGACGAGGCGCGACTTTTTTTATATAATAGCGCTTTTATACTTAGTCCTAGACTCGAACTCGAACATTCTCAAAAATACTCGTCGGCGCCTTTGATAAACAAAAAGCGGAAATAAAAATAAAAATACAAAAAAATGCGTTGTAAACAATCTCGACTTTATGCTTTTGAAGATAGAGCCGAAAGTCGCTTGTTCACAACTATAGCGTCTAATTCAGAGGCGGCTTTTATCAAAGGGACTGCGCGCTCACAAGTATACGCGCGGCGGGCGGATTCAAAACGTTCGACCAGTGACCAGAGAGAGGTGTTTTGTTTTTTTTTTCTAAATTCTTGCGGAACCCCTACAGGGGTATCGCGGAACCCTAGGGTTCCGCGGAACACACTTAGAGTACCGCTGGTCTATAGCAACTTCTTCTTCTCTTCTGAGCTACACAGTGATAATAGCTCATGCCGTGGGGAAAAGATTTGCCAGTCAGCAGGTTGTTAGCGCGGCTGACTGCCCAGGGTGCGCCAGACGATCAATTAAATATCGTCACTCGTGGAGGCTCTTTTAATGCATACAGACTGTTTTATAGCAACTAGAACAAATTAATCATTTGCATAAAACAACCCCACCCCCCCTCGGCCCTTCGGCATCGCCACAGTCGGGTAAAAAGGGACCTCCAACAAATTTTGATACAGGGCCCATTTAGGTCTAGCTACGCCACTGCTTATATTATTAATGTTTTTAGGGATCCGTATCTATAGAGTGCCAACGGGACCCTCACTTGCCTGTCTGTCACAGGGCTGTAAGTAGCCAGTTGAAATTTTCCCATGCATTTTATTTATCATGTAAATGTCATATAAAAACGTTGAAAGTTGTTTGGTTGTTTGTTATCTAAACAAAGTATCATGAAAAGATTATCTACCTACTCATAATATTAAATTAAACAAAGATAACATCGTAGTTAAAGGTCAACCTGGGAGTAGAATTTTGGGTATCATGACATCAGAATCTGTATTAAAATTGTTAATTCTGTTGTTAACATAGCAAAATAATAATAATAATATAACGGCGAATACTTGCACAGGCATAACCAAGTGGCCAAGATTATTCATCAGCAGCTTGCTTTGCAATATAACCTTGTGGAGTCAGAGGTACCGTACTACAGGTATGCACCCGACCCAGTTCTCGAGAATGACCATATCACGTTGTACTGGGATCGATCTATCATCACTGATAGGACTATTTTACACAATAATCCTGATATAGTGGTGATAGATCGATTAGAGCGCCGCGCAATGATTATTGATATCGCCGTTCCGCATGACGGGAACCTCGTGAAAGCTGAGACAGATAAACAAATGAGATATTTGGAATTTTGGACTTAGCACACGAGGTTGTCGACATGTGGGATGTAGATTCGGCAATCATTGTGCCGATAGTCGTAACGGCCAATGGTCTCATAGCCAAGAGCCTCGACCAACATCTTAAGAGGCTCTCGTTAGGTGGCTGGGTCAAGGGCCAGATTCAGAAGGCGGTTCTCCTCGACACGGCACGTATTGTGAGGAGGTTCCTGTCTCTGGGGCCCTAACCGCCGGTAGCTTGGACCCTGCTCCCGATGACGGTGGAACACTATTTTTTAACCGACGAAAAAAAGGAGGAGGTTCTCAATTCGACGCGTATATATATCTTAACTATTATAAAATTGTAAACGTCTAGCGTCTGTTTGTTTGTTTGTTTGTTCCAGCATCACGCTAAAACTACTGGACCGATTTTGATGATTTTTTTTTTGTTTAAAAGCTGATGATCTGACTTAAAAACTGGTATGGGTTTTGAGAATGAAAGAAAGAAAGAAAAAAAGAAAAAAATTAATTCGTGGGTTGCGTACTCACCCGACAGATCGAAGCTTCTATGCATTTGCACGAGCGGATAGTAATGTACGATGGAGTGGAGTGGAGTGGAGTGGACCGGGGATGGGACTGGGGATGGGACTGGGGACGGGACAGGGGACGGGACTGGCGACGGGACAGTAGACGGGACAGGGGACGGCACATGGGACTGGACATAGGATGGGACATGGGACAGGACATGGGACATGGGACGGGACGATAGTGATTAAAATATAGTGAGATAGTGGGACAGTGGGACAGTGGGCCGTGGGACAGTGGGACAGTGGGACAGTAGGACCGTGGGACGGTGGGACGGTGGGACAGTGGGGCAGTGGGGCAGTGGGGCAGCCGGGCAGCGGGGCAGTGGGCCAGTGGGGCAGTGGGCCAGTGGGGCAGCCGGGCAGCGGGGCAGTGGGCCAGTGGGGCAGTGGGCCAGTGGGGCAGTGGGGCAGTGGCGTAGAAGGGCAGTGGGGCAGTGGAGTTGTGGGGCAGCGGGTCAGTGAGGCAGCGGGACAGTGGGGCAGCGGGGCAGCGGGGCGGCGCAGCGGGGCAGCGAGGCGGTGGGGCAGCGGGGCAGCGTGCCAGCGGTGCTGTGGGTTACCGGGGCAGCGGGGCTGTGGGGTAGTGGGATAGCGGGGCAGTGGGGTAGCGGGGCAGCGGGGCAGCGGGTTACCCGGGGCAGCGGGGCAGTGCGGCAGCGGGGCAACGGGGCAGTGGGGCAGCGGGGCAGTGGGGAAGCCGGGCAGTGTGGCAGAGGGTCAGCTGGGCAGGCTGTGGGGCAGTGGGATAGTGGGGCAGTGGGGCAGTGGGATAGCGGGGCAGTGGGGCAGTGGGGCAGCGGGCCAGTGGGATAGAGGGGCAGCGGGGCTGTGGGGCAGCTGGGCAGCGGGGCAGTGTGTTAGCGTGGCAGACGGGCAGTGGGCTGGGGGCAGTGGGGCAGTGGGTTACCAGAGCAGCGGGGCAGTGGGGCAGTGGGATAGCGGGGCAGCGGGGCAGTGGGGCAGTGGGGCCGTGGGGCAGCGGGACAGTGGGGCAGCGGGGCAGGCTGTGGGGCAGTGGGATAGTGGGGCAGCGGGGCAATGAGGCAGTGGGGTAGCGGGGCAGCGGGGTAGTGGGAGAGTGGGGCAGTGGGGCCGTGGGGCAGCGGGACAGTGGTGCAGCGGGGCAGTGGGGAAGCGGGGCAGTGGGGAAGCTGGGCAGGCTGTGGGGCAGTAGGGCAGCGGGGCAATGAGGCAGTGGGGTAGCGGGGCAACGGGGCAGTGGGGCAGCGGGACTGCGGGGCAGCGGGGCAGTGGGGCAGTGGGGTAGCGGGGCAGCGGGGCAGAGGGGGGCAGCGTGGCATGCAGTGGGGCAGTGGGATAGTGGGGCAGGGGGACAGCGGGGCAGTGGGGTAGCGGGGCAGCTGGTCAGCGGGGCAGCGTGGTAGCGGGTCAGTGGGGCAGTGGGGTAGCGGGGCAGCGGGGCAGTGGGGGGCATTGGGTTAGTGGGGCAGCGGGAAGCGGGGCAGTGGGGTAGCGGGGCAGTGGGCCAGCGGGGCGGCGGGGCAGTGGGATAGTGGGGCAGTGGGACAGCGCGGCAGCGGGGCAGTGGCGTAGCGGGGCAGCGGGGCAGTGGGGTAGCGGAGCAGTGGGGCAGTGGGGAAGCGGGGCAGTGGGGTTTCGGGGCAGCGGGGCAGTTTAGCAGTGGGGCAGCGGGGCAGTGGGATAGTGGGGCAGTGGGGCAGCGGGGTGGTGGGGCAGTGGGATAGTGGGGCAGCGGGGCAGCGGGGCAGTGGGGTAGCGGGGCAGCGGGGCAGAGGGGTAGCGGGGCAGCGGGGCACTTGGGCAGTGGGGTAGTGGGGCAGCGGGGCTGTGGGGCAGTGGGACAGCGGGACAGTGGGACAGTGGGATAGTGGACTGGACTGGACTGGACTGGACTGACTGTTAGCAGAATTTAACGCGAGCGGAGCCGCGGGTAAAAGCTAGTATATATATATTATTATTATTTATTTATTTTTATGACCACGCACAACTTTTACAGAGTGGTCCGATTTTGATGATTCTTTTTTTAATGGATAGGGTATATCTTGAAGTTGGTCCCATTTAAATTTCAAAATCAAAATCCACCCCTAAGGGTAGTAAAACAGGGGATGAGTTTTTGTTCACCCACTGAATTCTTACCTGTTAACTGATTCTGTTGAAACTTGACACACATAAATATAGTTCTAGACACTACGACATAATGGAGACCTGGAGTTAGATTTTAACCACAAAAAAATGAAAAATAAAACTTTTTAACAAAAAATTGAACCGACGAAAAGTGAAACTGAAAAGCGAAAAATAACTAATTATGAGTCGGCGCCAAACAACCAATCAACGAAGATCATTAAATTACTTTAAATAAATAATAAAAACAATGTCACATCAAATACAACGGGAAATTTTCAACGATAAACAATAACTTTCCAAAAATGCGTTCTCCGCTCGGCCACTTGCAACTTACACGCACTTTGCTTGTTAAAAGTTCGTTTGGCGCCGACTCATAATTAGTTATTTTTCGCTTTTCAGTTTCACTTTTCGTCGGTTCAATTTTTTGGTCCTATCGATTAAAAAACCACTCTGTAAAAAGTTATGGGTGGTCTTACATAAAAAATAAAAATAAAAAAAATATATACGCGTCGAATTGAGAACCTCCTCCTTTTTTTCGTCGGTTAAAAATCCTATCGCAATCGATTGCTGGACAGCTGGATGTAAGCAATTCTTCATAACATAAAAAGATCTAGCAGATCAGTCAAGGGCCGCATTAAAAGAGCCTCCACGAGTGACGATATTTAATTGATCGTTCGGCGCACCCTGGGCAGTCAGCCCCAATACCAACCTGCTGACTGGCTAATCTTTTTCCCACGGCATGAGTTATTATCATTATGTAGCTCATGTCGACACGAAAAAGATCATAAAATACATTAGTTTGAGGGGTATGACGCTGTATGCCGAGATGGACCTGTTCTACTTCGGATACAGATGCTCCCATGTCGAATACATGTAGCCATTAGCCTATAAGTTTTGCTATAAATGGTTGTATAAATTGTTGATGAAATAAACGTTTATAGCAACCCGCGCGACCTCTACCTACCCGAATGGAATTTCCCACGGTAGACGGTCCCACGGTCATATACCGCCGCGGTACGTCGACGGAGCGTACGTGTCACTCGTATGAGTAACTAACTCTCTTTTCCCATGCACTGAATTGAGCTGCGCGCGCATGCTGCCTTCGCGCCGGATAGCCGTTGTTAGACGTTGGCACTTGGCACCGCTCGCCAGTGGGCCTAGTACACACTAACGAATACTTTCATCGTTTTCGTCGACTTTCATTCATAAATCAGTAGCACCCCTGGCGGATACGAGGAGGAACTACAGATTTATTAATGAAAGTCGACGAATACTTTGAAAGTATTCGTAAGTGTCAAACTCGTACGAGGCCCCCAGTTAGTTAGCCGTAAACGTAGTGGTTATATTCTCTTTGGTTAGCCGCCCGACACTTAGCTGTGCACATGTGTACGCGTACGCGCCGGTCGATATACCGCTAACCACCATAGTTTTGTCACACGTTACCTTTTTTAGGATTAGGGCTTCGTTCCCTCTGTACTGAAATTACCAATAAACTATTAAAACCCCTGAGAATTCTCTATATTATTCAGTTTCTCTCCCATACGTTATATTATTTGACGACCTCTGTGGTCTAGTGGTTCGAGTGTCGGACTGCTGATAACGAGGTCGTGGGTTCGATTCCCACAGGACACAAATATTTGTGTGATGAACATTAAGTGTTTGTGTTGGTCTGGGTGTTGTTTATGTATTATATGTATGTAATGTATTTACAAAAAAAAAAGTTTTTAAGTATTATATCCATTGTCTAGTACCCATAGCACAAGCTCTGCTTAGTTTGGGATGGTGCCGTGTAAAAAATGTCCCAAAGATATTATTTATTATTATTTTTATCACTCAGCATCCACCCAGTCCCGTAAATAGCCTTTTATGCGCCTGGTGCAAGCTTCTATACCTGCGCAAATCATCAACTCAGCCTGCCTCGCAGTCCAGTCGAGTTTTATTTTAACATAGGCCTCTCCAATGTTGCGCCACAACAATTAGTCTTCTGCCTTCCGCATCCAGTCCCCCCGGCATACTTTAAATGCGCCAATGCATGACCCAAAACTTGGTCCTGGTCTGGTCATTTCTGCGCCCCTCCAGAGTCTGCGCCCTATGCCTGGGCACCGCTGGCACAGACCTTAGTTACGGCACTGCATCCACCTTCGGAATCTATTACCCTAAAACCCCTTATCAGGCCAAATATAGAAAAAACAACAAACCTTCATGGTCTTCCAGTACTGATTCTTGACCATCAATTCTCGAATTATTAGGATTTTCTGTCTCGCTCGTTTCTCCATCATAATTCTTTTCATCATTCGATTCTTCTTCCTCACATATCGTAGCCTCATCTTCATTTGACTGTGTATAATTTACGACATCAATAATTTCAGAACTGGTCGGTTCAAGGTCAGCTCCGTATCCACTAGAATTAATCGAAACTGAAGTCTCTCTAATACCTTCATTCAAGGAATTAGAATTATCGTTATCTTGCCTTTGAGTTTCTGTTACATCTAAATTTAGATCAACATCCCCAGCATCAGAGCCAACACTTTGTACAAAATTATCTTCATTACTAAAACTATCATTATGTGTTGAATTATAATCTTCACTGCTTAAATCTTTATTCTCAATAAAGAGTTCGTGATAAATCTTCCTCATTTTAGTTAGCAGTTTAGTGTAGTACTCTTCTGGTTCATCATGTCTGTTTGGTTCTCTTTCTATGATCAAAGGTGGAAGTGGACTGTCAGGTCTGTCTGGAACTTGTGGCACGTCTTGTATATCGCGAGGTGGGACGTGAACAGAAGAATCATTCGATTCTTCTGTGACCGTAGATAAGGCTGCAAAAAATGGATATTTATTGTTCTTATAACGATGAGTCGCCTAAGGCTGGTATTCATCAACGTTAATTTATTTATTTGGCTCTTCAACAATGAGTACACTGTACATGAAAAACAGGCCAAGAGCATGTCGGGCAATGCTCTATTAAATGGTTCCTTAAGTAGGTCTAATTACAAACAAATCAAATCGAATATTAATCATTGCTATTTTAGTTTTTGCAAACAGCGCACAGTGTGATAAGATCCCGGTTTTTGTCTCATCGTGTTTTTATTGAATTAATCGATAGAGTTTACAATTCCGAAGATTAGACTAAAAGTCCGGGTTCGCTCAGACTTGAGGTTTTTTTTAAAAAAAATGTCAAAGTTTCGCAATATCCGACTCTTGAAAAATGAAAAAAAAATCATTATAATTTAATGGAAGTACTTATTACAGAATTTATTTATTCTATCGAAAAATGGAATAATAGTCGACCGTTCTACCAATTCCTGTTGCATTAGTATGAATGGGTCGAGAGATATGATTTTTTTTCTCATTTTTCGTTTTCATTTTTTTATTCATCTAAACCACCGTAGTAGGTGGTCATTCCTACATCAAAAAATTGCTGATACTTTCTATTATGTGTAGTATTAATTCCAAAACCTAATTCGTTGGTTTCCAGGAGTTATTGGAGATTCAAAATTTTCCTTAGGGGTGACACTTTCATGTATCCGAAAAAAAAACAATAAGAATATATTTTATCTGAAAAAAAAAGAAGGTGTTTTAAATACTTTTTAATAATTAATATGGAGTTGGCTATTTGAAAGAAAGAAAATGAAAGAAAGAAAAAATTTTTATTTTTATTTTTAATTTTTTTGTGGCTAAAATCTAACTCCAGGTCTCCATTATAAACCCGACCCTAAACATATTGCCGACGTTTTTAAACATCATTTTAAAGTGAAGTCACCTTTAAAAACGTGTGTCTTACCTAGCACTGTTACCAGTGATGTCTGTTGCGTTACACATCCAATTCGAAATACTAGTGGGGAGGTACGTCAGGCTATTGGCAATATGAAAAGAGGAAAATCGCCGGGGCATGACGGGCTCAGTGTGGAGCATCTTAAGTATGCGGGTGTTCACATACATAGGTTGCTGTCTATGTTGTATACTCTGTGTATAAGGCATTCATATTTGCCACCAGACTTAATGAAAACTATTGTTGTACCACTTGTTAAGAATCGTACGGGAGATATATCGGACAAAAATAATTATAGACCAATCTCACTTGCAACTGTGATTGCAAAAGTACTAGATAGGATAATGGACGAGCGCCTTAGTGGATGCATACAACTTCAGGACGCTCAGTTTGGTTTTCAATCAGGTTTGTCAACGGAAACGGCGATTTTGTCACTTAAACATACTGTGAACTACTATGTTGAAAGAAAAACACCAATTTATGCATGTTTCCTAGATCTATCTAAGGCGTTCGATCTCGTGTCCTATAACTTACTTTGGGCTAAGTTGAAACAGGTGGGTGTTTCTCTGGAGGTCATAGAAATGTTCTCATATTGGTACGGTCATCAGAAAAATATTATAAAATGGGCAAATGTTTATTCAGATGAATACTTATTAAATTGTGGTGTGCGACAAGGAGGGTTAACCTCTCCTAGACTTTTTAATTTGTATGTAAATCAGCTGATTGAGGGGCTGAGCAGCATGCATGTCGGCTGCCGAATGGATAATGTTAGTGTTAATAACATTAGCTACGCAGACGATATGGTGCTGCTGAGCCCGTCAATCGGCGGTTTGAGGAAACTTCTCAGCGTATGTGAAGTTTATGCTGAGGAACACGGTTTAAAGTATAATGAGAAAAAGGGTGAGTTTATGGTTCTGGTTGGAAAGAATAAGAGACCTAACAGTGTTCCACCTTTGACTCTGAATGGAGTTCAGCTGAACCGTGTTCCTCAGTTTAAGTATCTCGGGCACATTATTACTGAAACTTTACGCGATGACCCGGATATAGAGAGGGAAAGGAGGGCATTGTCGGTGCGTGGCAATATGTTGGCTCATCGATTCACTCGTTGTACGGTAGAAGTCAAGCTTACATTATTCAAGGCTTACTGTCAAAGTTTTTACACGAGTGGTCTATGGGTTAACTTTACGCAAAAATCCTACAATGCCCTCAGAGTTCAGTATAATAACATCTTCAGGGCTCTGTTGCGCCTCCCTCGGTATTGTAGAGCTTCAGGCATGTTTGCGGATGCACATGTGGATGATTTTCATGCCATCATACGCAAGAAAATTGCGTCTGTTGTGCAGAGGATGCGGGGGAGTAGCAATGGAATCCTGAAGATGTTAGCGGGAAGGATGGACACCGCCGTCCTCAGTCGTTTCATTGATTTACATGTGAGAGGTGCGAATCAATGACTCGACATTTGTTAATATTTATTAATGATTGTTATCTGTGTTTACTAACATAGTTGTTTAAGTTTTTCATTGTTACTAACAAAAATGATTATGGAATGTTGTTTTCTGAAGATAAAATATTTTATTATTATTATTATTATGTTGTAGTGTCTAGAACATTTATGTATGCCAAGTTTCAACGGAATCGGTTAACAGGTAAGAATTCAGTGGGTGAACAAGCACTCATCCCCTGTTTTCCTACCCTTAGGGGTGGATTTTGATTTTCAAATTTAAATGGGAGCAACTTCGAGATATACCCTATCTATTAAAAGAAGAATCATCAAAATCGGACTACTCTGTAAAAAGACGAATTGAGAACCTCCTCGTTTTTTTCGTCGGTTAAAAAGTAAAACAAAATTGATTTAAAAGAATTGTAAAATTAATAACAAAGAACTAAATTGACTAAGAATATTTAATAAATTGTCAAAAATGTTGATATAGGTATATTACTCATGTTTAATGTTGATTTATATACTTATGAGACATCGGAAAGGATTTTCTTTTATTTACTATTAGTTGAGTCTTTTGGGTTAGAATTTATAGACGGTTTACAAAAAACGTGTAACAGTCAACATGATACCAATTTCTCCATTAGTTTTTTAATTTCCTTTATAAAATTACTCAATCTTTGCCATCTAAGCCACAAAATAATGATATCTTGTTATGGTCGTGATAAGGAAGCTAAAACTTAATAAAAATAAACAAATTATGTTTTGGTTGAAGTGGCAGCCCTAAGTACGGATATTTCGGATATTACTAAAATTTCCAATAACTCCTGGAAACCAACGAGTTAGGTTTTGGAATTAATACTACACATAATAGAAAGTATCAGCAATTTTTTGATATAGGAATGACCACCTACTACGGCGGTTTAGATGAATAAAAAAATGAAAACGAAAAATGAGAAAAAAAATCATATCTCTCGACCCATTCATACTAATGCAACAGGAATTGGTAGAACGGTCGGCTATTATTCCATTTTTCGATAGAATAAATAAATTCTGTAATAAGTACTTCCATTAAATTATAATGATTTTTTTTTCATTTTTCAAGAGTCGGATATTGCGAAACTTTGACATTTTTTTAAAAAAAAACCTCAAGTCTTAGCGAACCCGGAGTTTTAGTCTAATCTTCGGAATTGTAAACTCTATCGATTAACTCAATAAAAACACGATGAGACAAAAACCGGGATCTTATCACACTGTGCAGCGCCACCTAGCGCTAAATTTAAGAAGTGTGTCATATCAATATAACACAAAGTTTCTTTTTGTGATTTTTTTAAATAGAAAGTAACTAAAGGAGCATTATTTGCCAAGATAAGTTTTCTCTAAGGTCAATGACCTACGAACTAGGACGTCTTAAGTATTTTTCAGTTATCTCACTATAACTCAAAAATTTATAATCACATTATACTCGAAATAATTTTAAAAGAGAGTTTTTATAAAGGTCTATCAATGTGGAAGACTATAAGTTTCCAAGTTGCATAGTTTAGAAATGGCAGGGGGGGGGACACACATTGCAAGCCACTTTGGCGAACTGTATTTCGCAGCCATCTAAAAAACCTAAATATACCTGATAAAAAAGTTATGTATGAAACATTACCTTCATTTTAGTAGACCTATTCAATGATACCCCACAACAGGAGGTGCAGCGACAAAAAAAAATTCATCCCCATTTCACATGTATGGGCGCCACCACTAAAATACGTTATCAAGATTTTTTTATTCTTTTAAAATCGAGATTTATATATAAACCATTTTTTAACAAAATTTTATTTACTTATGTTTATAACTGTAGAAGTTATTAAGCTGTAAAGAATTAGGACAAACGGACAGACGGACGGACATGACGAAACTATAAGGGTTCCTTGTAGGACTACGGAACCCTAAAAACCGGCCAAGCGTAAGTCGGACTCACGCAGTAAGGGTTCCGTAACACCCATCGACGTGATACCCCATAGAAACTGATTTAATTTACGAGAGTTTATCAAAAGACATCAACGAGCGTACGCGAAATGTGAATTTTTACATCTCTTTCTTACGTAGGTACCACCACAGATGTTTACGTTTGCCCTGTTTTTAGTATTTGTTGCTAAACTACATAGTATGCACTATAATCAGACCAAGTTTGACGCTGGTGTGTATTACCGTTTTGAAGATAGAGCAGGGACAAATACGTTGAAAAAAATGCATGTTTTTCAACGGTTGTATGGGTTTCTTCATTTGGTTTTAATTTTTATTTTTAGTATTTGTCGTGATACACCTCACAGTAACACATATTCTGTGAAAATTTCAACTGGTTATCTATTACCAATACAAAGATACAGCCCTGTGACAGATAGACGGACGGACGGACAGCGTAGCGAGAGTAATATGGTCCCGTTAGCACCCTTTGGGCACGGAACCCTAAAAATTAACACAAATTAATTAATTCATTAATTAATTCCTTGATTAAACGGCCGATTACTCGACAAACGTACTGGACTTCTGAGTAAACTGCCGTTTAACCAGAGAATTTACATGCAAGTTAAAACTGTTATAAACGTGGGGCTATCAAGCGATGCACGAGCGATGGCGGGGTGGCCGGCGATGTGGCTCTGCGCAACAGACAGGAACAAACGTGTTTGATTTCGCCGCTCACTGCCACCGCACCGCGCCACCGCCGCTGCCGCCCCGACACCACTCGGCCGCCGCAATAATATAGTTTCGTACCCGCAGATAGTAATGATGCTGCCTAGCCTATTAGGTACGTCTGCTAGTAGTGAGCATAGGCCTCTCCTATATGGGGCTAACTATTCGTACTCGTACTCATTATGCTGGGCAAGTGGCTTCGTGACTACAAACAGTAGGTTGTGATGGAAGAAACAAAAAGTATTTACTTCACTTACTCGGTACATCATGGAAGAGGCTTCTAATCATTAAATGTTTCTTTCTCTGCCAATCTTCGTCGTAACTACGGTAACTACGCGACATTTTTAATTTCAATTCGGTGATTTTAATAAGAGACGAACAATGCATGAATAATATATCCATATCGGGTAGTTTCACAAAACTAAACCGGAGTACTTTATGGTATTCTATGATTGAACCATAGATTAAACAGACTAGGCCTAACACAGATTAAGGCCTAACGACACTCGCTCCACGCGCTGTGGTTTTGATGTCTGACCGCCCGCTGTTTTGGCGGCAAGAAATGTAGCCAATAATTAATTCGCAATTCAGTCGCAATTTTTTTCCCGCAGCTGAATTGGCAAATCCTATTGTTTTATATTAATGGTTTTTTTTATAATTTAAAAAACCGCAACTGCAACCGCAGTACATGCAGGCTCGAAATGTTGTTCGATTCGCATAGAATCGATCGATATCGTTACGAAATCTAATTTATTTATCACACAACTTACATCCAATCCATCCGCCCACTGTACTTACTTACAGCCGAAATTAATATCCAATCTATCCATGATTTACCCTACTAGAGATAGAAATTTGATATATTTTGTATGGAGCTTACGGCTGTTCAGCTCCAGGACCAAAAGACGAAGCCAATCCAACTGCGCAGAGGGGTGAGACAAGAGGATGTAATATCCCCGAAATTGTTCACAAACGCGTTGGAGGACGTCTTCAAGACGCTGGACTGGACTGGACAGGGTATCAACGTTAACGGCGAGAACATCTCACATCTCCGTTTTGCCGATGACATCGTTGTAATGGCTGAGTCGCGGGAACAACTGGGCGAAATGCTGCACAGCTTAAACGAAGCCTCTCGACGTGTCGGTCTCGGCATGAATCTGGACAAGACTAAAGTCATGTTCAATATGCATGTCATGCCGAGGCCAATATTCGTCGAAGGGTCGGCACTCGAAGTTGTAACGGAATACGTCTACCTAGGGCAGGCAATTCAGCTTGGTAGACACAACTTCGAGAAAGAAGCCAACAGAAGGATCCGTCTGGGCTGGGCAGCATTTGGCAAACTTCGCCGAGTCTTCTCGTCGCCTATACCGCAAAGTTTGAAGACAAAGGTCTTCAACCTGAGAATTTGAGAATTTTTGCATGGGGCGAGCGAGCGCGATGCGTCGTGTTCACCCACCCACATCTTGTTGTAATGAATGTCGACGGACCAAGCGGTGTACAGAAAAACCTAAACTGGTTTATGTTCTACACTGTATCTGCCAAATGTATGTATTTTGTTTTTTTTTGTGGAAAATAAATAAATAAATAAATAAAAAAAAACCAGTGCGTCCTGCCAGTCATGACTTACGGTGCCGAGACGTGGACACTGACAGTTGGGCTAGTCCACAAATTTAAAGTCGCTCAGCGAGCTATGGAGCGAGCTATGCTTGGAGTTTCTTTGAAGGATAAAATCCGTAACGAGATTATCCGGAGAAGAACCGAGTGACCGACATAGCTTGTAGGATCAGTAAGCTGAAGTGGCAGTGGGCTGGCCATGTCTGTCGAAGGACCGATGGCCGTTGGAGCAGACGAGTCCTTAAGTGGAGACCGCGTATCGGCAAACGCAGCGTAGGGCGCCCCCCTGCCAGGTGGACCGACGACCTAAAGAACGTGGCTGGGGGGGACTGGATGCGGAAGGCAGAGGACCGAGCGTTGTGGCGCAACTTGGGAGAGGCCTATGTCCAGCAGTGGACTGCGATAGGCTGAGTTGAGCTTACGCCAAATTCCTATCTCTAGTAAGGCAAATCGTGGATAGATTGGATATTAATTTTGGCCGTAAGGGATTTACCAGAGGATGATCAGCAGAGTTCTCCGAGTATTTAATCAACCAACTGCGATCGCCAAGTCGCCAACCTGCCTGCCAAGCGTGGCGATTATGGCATATCCCTCCCATCGGGGGAGGGCTATGTCCAGCAGTGGACGTCATTCGGCTGAAATGATGATGATGATGATTTATTTGTGCAAATCTTTTCCTTGTTCCTAAGCGTAGGTAGCTAGGTAGGCTGTCAAATCCCAAATGTTCAATGCCTCTATCTCTATTATTATATTATCTTTGGCCTCTATGCAATAATACGTAGTATCTCTAAGTAGTCTGTGATGCAATAAATGTACTCTATGCCTCTATGGTCGTGTGTCAGGGAGCTTAGCTGTCATCAAAAAATCGATAAATCTAAATCATTATTTAATTTACAATTTCGCATTAATTAAAGTTTTCTATCCGTAATACTGAAATAAAAAATGTTTAGAGAAAAGCGCTGTGTTTTTTAAATGTAGTTTTAGTAAAGAATATTGTGTGTATCGCCGCAAAACATTCTCGGGTCTTTCGCAACGCTTGAGTGGTTGTTTAGACCGGAAATGTCTGTTCTACTTGGGTATTTCTTTTGAAAACGAACAAAATGGACTTGTCTCCAGACGAGGACCACTTCCAAGGCCGCCTGCTGCATCAGGTCAGTGAATAATTCGATGAAAACTTGACTTGTTATATTTCAGCTGTGGTTGGCTTGATTGCGGATTTTTGTGGTTTAGAGAGTGGCAGTCGTATTTTGTGAATGTAGGTTGCGGCACAAGGTCTGCGCTGATGTGCGAGCATGCAAACAATTCAATTATTTCAGCGCAAAACCTTTTAGAAAAAACTTATAAATTTTAATGAGTAGAAAATATTTTTTCATTTAAATTAAGCGTCACATCTACTAGAAACTACGATTACACCTTGCAGGCGTAGCATTACCACTGTAGACTAGACATGGGTAGTTCGAGAACGAAAAATAAAAATAAGCTAGTTTCACCCGCTCCCAAAACATATTAGTGTATCCAAATGTATCTTCGTATCATGAGTCAGATATACATGACAGACAGACAGATACACACATAACACCCCTCTGTTTGCGTCGGGGGTTAAAAATAATAAGGAAACCATGAAGACCTGCATGCTATATTTATTAAAACTAGCTTCCATCTGTGATTTTGTCTATAAATTGTGGAAAGTAAAAAAATCACTGACAAGCAGGATTCTAATTTGCGCCTCCTGGTTCAGTACACTATTGCTTTATCTGCTATGTTTCTGTGAACTCTGCTCATGATAGTGATTTAACTTCCAATTTTAATTAGGCTGTTATACTGCATTTCAAAATTGCTTACATGACAGAGACAGCACTACTGCCTTCTGACATCATAACTCTTCAACGCCATCCCAACTACATATCACTTGGTACAATGTCCGTTTCGCATGACAAGGACAGATTTTTTTTTTTAATATTCAAGCAATCGTAAGATTTTATTTAATACTAGCTTTTACCCGCGGCTCCGCTCTCGTTAAATTCTGCTAACCCACGTCAGTCCAGTCCAGTCCAGTCCATTCCAGTCCAGTCCACTGTCCCACTGCCCCGCTGCCCCACTGCCCCGCTGCCCAGCTGCCCCGCTGCCCCACTGCCCCGCTACCCCACTGCCCCAATGCCCACCCCTGCCCCGCTGCCCCGCTACCCCTCTGCCCCACTGCCCCGCAACGCCGCTGCCCCGCTACCCCACTGCCCCACTGCCCCGCTGCCCCACTATCCCACTGCCTTCCCCGCAGCCCCCCACTGCACCGCTGCCCCGCTACCCCACTGCCCCGCTACCCCATTGCCCCGCTGCCCCACTATACCACTGCCCCACAGCCTGCCCACTGCCCCGCTTCCCGACTGCCCCGCTGCCCCACGGTCGCGCTGCTCCGCTGCCCCAGTGCCCCGCTGCCCGTCTGCCCCACTGCCCCGCTGCCCCACTATCCCACTGTCCCACTGCCCCGCTGCCCCGGTAAACCACTGCCCCACTGCCCTGCTGCCCCACTATCCCACTGCCCAACATCCTGCCCCGCTGTCCCACTGCCCCGCTGCCCCACTGCCCCAATGCCCCGCTGCCCCGCTGCCCCACTCTCCAACTGCCCCGCTGCCCCGGTAACCCACGGCCCCCTGCCCAGCTGCCCCGCAGCCCCGCTGCCCCACTATGCCACTGCCCCACTTCCTGCCCCGCTGCCCAACTATCCCACTGCCCCACTTCCTGCCCCGCTGCCCCACTACCCTACTGCCCCGCTGCCCAACTGCCCCGCTGGCCCGCTGCCCCGCTGCCCCACTGCCCCGCTGCCCCGCTACCCCGCTGCCCCACTGTCCCACTGCCCCGCTGCCCCGGTACCCTACTGCACCGCTGCCCCGCTGGCACGCTGCCCCGCTGACCCACAGCCTCACTGCCTCGCTGCCCCGCCCCGCTGCCCCTCTGCCCCACTGTCCCGCTGCCTCGCTGCCCCGCTGCCCCACAACATCACTGCCCCACTGCCCCACTACCCCACTGCCCCACTATCCCACTGCCCCACTGGCCCATTGTACCGCTGCCCCGCTGCCCCACTACCCCACTGCCCCACTGCCCCACAGTCCCACCGTCCCACTGCCACTGTCCTACTGTCCCACTGTCCCACTATCTCACTGTCCCACGGCCCAGTGTCCCACTGTCCCACTATCTCACTATATCACTATCGTTATCGTCCCGTCCCATGTCCCATGTCCTGTCCCATGTCCCATCCTATGTCCAGTCCCATGTGCCGTCCCACTGTCCTGTCCCATGTCCAGTCTCATGTCCCGTCCCATTTTCCGTCCCCTGTCCAGTCCACTGTCCCGTCCCCAGTCCCGTCCCCTGTCCCGTCCCCAGTCCCATCCCCTGTCCACTCCAATCCACTCCACTCCATCGTACATTACTATCCGCTCGTGCAAATGCATAGAAGCTTCGATCTGTCGGGTGAGTACGCAACCCACGAA
The DNA here is from genome assembly GCA_949699075.1 of Asteroscopus sphinx. Taxonomy (NCBI): domain Eukaryota; kingdom Metazoa; phylum Arthropoda; class Insecta; order Lepidoptera; family Noctuidae; genus Asteroscopus; species Asteroscopus sphinx. The sequence continues at coordinate 3,204,921 of OX453030.1, read as the reverse complement.
TTTTTTTTTTTCTTTTTTTCTTTCTTTCTTTCTTTCTCAAAACCCATACCAGTTTTTAAGTCAGATCATCAGCTTTCAAACAAAAAAAAAACATCAAAATCGGTCCAGTAGTTTTAGCGTGATGCTGGAACAAACAAACAAACAGACGTTTACAATTTTATAATAGTTAAGATTATAATAGTTAAGATAATATAAGATGAAGAAGGTAATTAAAAATTGTAGACTGAAAATAGTATTTTTTTAGTTACACCAAGATAACTTTATGCTTATTCGTATATTAAGATGGATACAATATAACAACGTTTAGGTACTTCTAAATTTTATTGCTTTTCATACAAAAAATTAGAGAAATCGCAATTTAGAGGTAGCTTCCAGTCCTTGTCTGTAAGTCGAAAGATTCTGATTTTCGGTTGGCTCAAAAGACTGCATTTCCAAGATGGCACCACCCACATATGACAGGATTTTTTTTTCTACTCTGTACAATTCGGCCCGACCAAAAAGTTTTTAATGCAATTTCTTTAGCAGCCGTATTTTGTCTATGGAGGCGCGCGCTAGAGCGCATGCGTGCGAATGACAGCTGGATATGAGCGCCTTAATCACCTTAATGTATGCAAAATGTTGTAGAAAAATATAATTAAAAATCACCGGTTCCCGTCATCGTAGCGAGGTAAAATACATACCAGTTTTTAAGTCAAATCATAAGTTTTTAGTCACAAACCCTTTCAACAAAATCGGTCTAGTAGTTTTATAGTGATGCTGGAACAAACAAACAAACAAACAAACAGACAACTGACATTTAACAATTTTATAATAGTAGTAGATTCAAGAAATCGTATTATTTTTATTCTTTGTAAGTATAAATAGATATATTTGGGGCATTTTTAGCACCATAGTAGTCAAATAACCATTTTTTTTTACAAATTTATTAATTAATATTAATAATAAATCGACAACCCGCCTGCCAAGCGTGGCGATTATGGCATATCCCCCCCTTAATTGGGGGAGGCCTGTGTCCAGCAGTGGACGTCTTTCAGCTGAAATGATGATGATGAAGAATAATAATAAATAATGTTTATTTACGAAAATAGTACATAGTTTCAAATTATACATAGGCAATTATTTTAGGACATTTTTAAACAGCACCATACCAGATGGTGCCCAAATTAAGCAGAGCTTGTACTATGGGTACTAGACAATGGACATAATACTTATATACTTTTTTGTTGTTGTAAATACATACTTATAATATACATAAGAAACACCCAGACCAACACAAACACTTATGTTCATCACACAAATATTTGTGTCCTGTGGGAATCTAACCCACAACCTCTTTATCCGCACTCCAACACTCTAACCACTAGACCACAGATTTCATCAATGGTCCCAAACTAAGCAGAGTTTGTACTATGGGTACTAGACATTGGACATAATACTTAAATACTTTTTTTTAGTAAATACTTCAAATCAAATCAAATCAATTTATTTGCGAAATATGGGTAAAATTACATTGATGTTAAAAATAAAAATTACATTTAGTATCACCATATTCAACCTTACAGCATGCAAATATACACATACATTATAAAAGTCAAAAATTAGAAAAAAAAATGTCAATTATACAATATCACATTACTATGTCCAAGTTCAGTACCAAAAAATGTCAATTATATAATGTCACATAGTTAATAAATCCAAATCAAGTATATTTCTAACATTTCATATTATAATTTGTCATTTACATATTCAGTGACGCTGTAGTACCCCGTCATTAAAAGAATGTTTTTAATTTTATTTTTAAACATATTCCTACTTTCAAAGAAAACTTACTTATAAAGAAACACCCAGACCAACACAAACACTTATGTTCATCACACAAATATTTGTGTCCTGTGGGAATCGAACCCACAACCTCATGATCAGCAGTCAAAATGGTTTTTTTTTTGTCCGACACTCGAACCACTAAACCACAGACGTCGTCGTAATTCAATGTACAATTTCGTACCAAAAATTTGCTTCCGTTCCCTGCTATTCTGCGGCAATGAGAATTGACTGAAATGCTGTTGTTGAAAATATAAACTTCTGGCTGTTTAGCTATGATCAATGCACTCCACTTTCATCCTTAATGAGTTACAGTCTTCATTTGTAACTGTCAACTTTTTTATCTCACACAGGCCGCCCTCTGGGACAATATAGACTTGTTACAAGAGCTCCTCGCAAGTGGTGAAGCGGTCGACGCTCGTGATGGTTCCAACCGCAGTGCGCTGCACGCTGCTGCGTTGGCTGAACGCAGCTGCTGCCTCGCTGCGCTGTGCGCTGCGGGCTCTGATATTAATGCTTGTTCTAATGCTGCTACTGGTGGGAAGGTGAGCTGCCATCTTTATGCAACCTCACTCTTAGTTTATACTAAACCTCTTAAGGGGTCCTTATACTCATCATTTTGAACAACTTTTACTATGGCACAGAGCCTTAAATCGCGTTGGAAAAATCAGCAAATCAAATTGACAAAAAATATAGGGAACAGCTGATTTATTTTTTCGGCATTTCAGGGTTGGTCCCATAGCTCATAGTGAAAGTTTTTCATAATGATGAGTTCAATGACCTCTTACAAGGTGTAGTATAAACTAAGAATAAGGTTGTATACTAGGTGTATCAGAAACGTGTGGTCATATTTGAAGAGCTCATTCCGGGGATGCTACCCAAAAACTTTTACTATGGGGTCAACTCTGAAATCGCAAAAAAAATCAGCTGATCCCACACACATAGTGTCTCTGGCTGTTCACTTTATCAAGCGACATTGATGATTTTGTAGGGAACTGTTGTTATTTTTTTTGGATTTTAGAGTTGGTCTCATAGTAAAAGTTGTTCTATTTATTTAGATTTCTATGGTGGCGACCTACATCAGATCAGTTAGTCAGATGTGTTGAATGACATTGATTGCCTGTTATGAGACGTTTATGAGCTGCAACGACCATACAGCCCAATGGACGCCTAATGTTAAATATAATGCGTACAATAAATTCTGCCACTAGCTGAGGCGGGGTACTGCAATCCGATTGGCCCTACCAAGGCGGCTATTGGCTAACCACTAACGCGGCAGTTTTGACGGCTCATGTAAGTGGTCGAAACTGATTTAAAGATTTCAAGTGGCGAATAGTGGCGACCTACATTAGTGAAATTTCACAGATGTGTTGCAGACATCGGTCGCCATTTCTGCGGCGTCTATAGGGTGTCTGGTCGATGCCACATTTCAATGCTTTACCTTGAGTCGAGTCAGTGTTGAGTTACCGTATCTTTATCCCATTGATTCCTATTCATCTTCAACAGACAGCTCTCCACATAGCAGCGGAAAGAGGCCATGTGGAAAACGTTAAAACGCTGCTAACTGCGGGAGCTTCGCTGAGCATACTGGATGCGCACGGCAACACAGCGCTGGCGTTAGCGGAGCGAAACAGCTGGAGACATGCGGCACACGCCCTGAGAGAGGCCAGGGGTAAGTGGAAATATATCAGCCCACCATTGGACGTGGGTTTCTTAAGGGTTCTTTAAATAGATAGAGATAGATAGGGTAGATAGGCTGAAAAATTATCATATAAAAACACTAGCTAGTCGAGGAGAATTAATAGATTTGGTTTTCCTTCATAAGTTAATAAATAGAAAGAAAGAAAGAAAGAAAAATTATTTATTGCCACAACAAGACGACATGCGGTAGGTGCACATAAAAAATACTTAATTAGGTACATTTCTTGAATCATTTTATCAATGTATGATACCTACTTTGCATGTCGTAGCTGCGGCAAAGTGGTCAACACTCAGCATGATGCTGTGTTGTAACGTGAGTCACAACACAGCGCTGATTTTTAGTGTCAACCCCAAGTGATGATGAGCGGGTGCCAAGCCAGCAAAAGCAGCCAATGATTATTATACCCAAAAACAAATAAAGCAATAATTATTATATATGAGTGTGTGGGGGGTGTGTGTGTGCGTGTGAACTGTTACAAATACTTTATATTATATACACATACTTACATAACCATATTATTACATACATGATTATTATAAATGATAAAAAATTTAATAGAATCAACATTAATCAAGGGTTTGCTAATGAGACATACTGGACATAATAGATAAATTAAATCTCTAGTATCCCTGTGTAGTCTGTGGATAAATCGACTGTTTCGCCGCATCGCCGCATGTCAACGATCGACTCGTGTCGTGACGTGCCAGTGACCAACTTTTATTGTTTTGTCTCGCACAGAGAAAATAATCACTTGTCTCGCTCCTACAGTCTCGGTTGAGCTTACACAACACGTTTGGGTTATTTGTTAAATGGAATCATAGACTGCAGTGAACTCTTAAGCTCTATTAAAATAAAAATTCCCACCCGCCTCCCCAGAAAAAATGTTTATGATTTATTAGAAATTACATTTTCTAGAAGGAATCTCGGTCATTTTGCTGCTATGCCTAGACTTTGTAGACTATACAATGCGTTATAAAAAACCCGCGATATTGACATCTGTGCGTCTTGATCAAAGTACACGAAAAAATTAAAAGAATTTATTTAAATTATAATTAATTAACTGTTTTATATATATATAGAAAAATAATATACATAATGTAAAAAGTGTCTGACTCGATTGAAAGCGGGAAGATATATGTATTACCTACATATTGTTTTGTTTTTAGTTGAGTTAGATACTTTCACCTTAATTATAAGTTAGCTCAGTCATTAAATTTGTGCATGCTGTGGCCTCCTGTAAGTGAAGGAGTACACCAGATAGAATCCTGTATCTGTCACTTGTGATTTTTTGTGTACATCTTTTGTTGGAGGTCCTCAATCATCATCCTCCTGCCCTTATCCCAATTTATTTGGGGTCGGCGCAGCATGTTTTTTTCTTCCATACATCTCTATCAGCCGTCATCTCTGTGTTTACTTTCTTTCTATTCATATCATCTTTCACACAATCCATCCATATTTTCTTCGGTCTCCCTCTTTTCTTATAGCCATCAACATTCATACTTAAAACTTTCCTCGTAACATGCTCCTCATTCCTCCTCATCACATGTCCATACCATGATAGTCTGTTGCTACTTAACTTCTCTGTCACTGGCGCTACTTTCAGACTCCCTCTTACATATTCATTCCTTATCCTATCCATTCTCGTTACACCACACATTCCTCTTAACATTCTCATCTCAGCTGCATGCACTTGCCTTTCATTAATTCCTTTCGTAGCCCAACATTCCGATCCATACAGGACAGCAGTTGGAGGTCCTCAATAATATAAATAAATAAATAAAATGGCCAGATTAAGAGCGCTCTAAGCCGACGAGCGTGCATGGGAGGTTAACCATAATCCTGCCCTTCTCCCAATTTATTTGGGGTCGGCGCAGCATTCAGTAGTAGTAGATCCTTGTGACAGAGCTCGTCCGGGAAGTACTACCACCGTACTTACTTCTGCCGCCAAACAGTGCTGCTTGCATTGCTGTGTTCCGGTGCTCGTGGTGGGTGTCGGGGACATTACAATCACATGAGACTTTACATCTTTATGTCTCAGTTTGGCGAACCGACTTGCGGTACCATTTAGGCAACAGTCTAGGTGGTATTGCAGTTGTTAAGGACAAAGGTAACTGCTTAACATCAGGTGGGCCTTTAGCTCGTTTCGCCATCCATTCTACAAAAAAAACACGAAATATCACGCTATTTCCCTATACTGGTAGGCAGGAACTGCAGAACATGTGAAGATCCGTTTTTGGAACCATCTCGATAAGTCTTAAACAATGTATTATTGAAATAACTCTCTGGTGAACGCGATTTGCGATACCGTTTGGGCAACAGTCTAGGTGGTATTGCAGTTGTTGTGGGCAAATGTAACCGCTTAACATCAGGTGGGCCTTTAGAAGAAAGAAGAAAGAAAAATAGTTTATTGTCAACTAACTAACTTGAGAAAGAAAGAATAATTTATTTGCGTAGAATACTGGTGGTACGAGACTTCAGATGCCAGCACATTCAACTATATTCTATGACAAATCCTTCACAGTCCAAGCTGCTCGTTTATGGAATGCGATACCTGTGCCTATAAGACGTGCTCAGTCGCTAGCTTCTTTTAAAAAAAATTGTAAAGGAACATTACCTCTCTGTATAAACTGTTATTTTATTGAGATGTTGCTACACTGGTATATACACGTATTTTATTTTGTTATTTATTAAAGAATATTATTTGTTGTTACATTTATATATATTGTATATATTTGGTATATATTTATGGATATATATTAGAATTTATTTTATATATTTATACATGTAATATTTTCTATGGTAGGTAGATATTTATTTATTTACTATATTAAATATTAGTAAACGTTATGAAAGTGCACCACATACTGCCCCCATCTATTTTTCATGTCTTCCTTGTCCATCCAAAGGTTGTCTGGAAGATATCGCTATTAGCGATAAGACCGCCAATGTACCCTTATTTTACATGTTAGTCCTAAGTTTAATAATGTTATTGGTGTACAATAAAGAATATTCTATCTATCTATTGTCCCAGTTAATGGCGCGCAACATTTAAATAACAGTGCAACAGAGACACAAACGGGTAATTAACAGGTGGGTATACAAAAAATTGAAAACCAAAAAAACACATCAAATATAATAAAGAAAGTATGGTCGACATCAAAAACAAAGATATTTCATCATCATCATCATTTCAGCCGAAAGACGTCCACTACTGGACATAGGCCTCCCCCAATTAAGGGGGGGATATGCCATAATCGCCACGCTTGGCAGGCGGGTTGGCGATCGCAGTTGGTTGGTTAAATACTCAGAGAACGCTGCTGCCCATCCTCTGGTGAATCCCTTAGTCGCCTTTTACGACACCCATGAGAAGAGATAAGGATGGTGCTATTCTTTAAGTCCGGACCACCGGCACCACACGGACAAAAATATTTATTCGCAAGGATATGGTACAGAAGATGTTAAATATACATGTTTTTACACATTAGGTGTCCGACTAATCCACCTTTAGTAGGCAGGCGAATTGTTGTGCACATATTTTTAGTGCTTTATTAGAGTAATCATATGGAAAAAAATAATTAAAAAAATACTCCAGCTCTATACATTACAAAAGCTTATGTAATTAAGAAAAGCATTATTTCATAAACCTTTTTAACAAAAAATTGAACCGACGAAAACAGAAACTGAAAGGCGAAAAATAACTAATTATGAGTCGGCGCCAAACGAGCGTGCGTGCAAGTTGCAAGTGGCCGAGCGGAGAACGCATTTTTGGAAAGTAATTGTTTATCGTTGAAAATTTCACGTTGTATTTGATGTGACGTTGTTTTTATTATTTATTTAAAGTAATTTAATGATCTTCGTTGATTGGTTGTTTGGCGCCGACTCATAATTAGTTATTTTTCGCTTTTCAGTTTCTGTTTTCGTCGGTTCAATTTTTTGTTAAAAAGGTTTATTTTTCATTTTTTTGTGGTTAAAATCTAACTCCAGGTCTCCATTATGTCGTAGTGTCTAGAACTATATTAATGTGTGTCAAGTTTCAACAGAATCAGTTAACAGGTAAGAATTCAGTGGGTGAACAAACACTCATCCCCTGTTTTACTACCCTTAGGGGTGGATTTTGATTTTGAAATTTAAATGGGACCAACTTCGAGATATACCCTATCTATTAAAAAAAGAATCATCAAAATCGGACCACTCTGTAAAAAGTTATGCGGGGTCATAAATAAAAATAAAAAAAAAACCTCCTTTTTTTCGTCGGTTGATAAGGAAAGTACAGTTAGCTCGTTTCGCCATCCTATACTAATAAAAAAACCATGCCAACTTTCATTAAAATCCATACAGTAGTTTTTGCGTGAAAGAGTAACAAACATCCACACATCCATAATATTGTTACGACGGAGGGTTAAGCAGAGTGGACTGAAATACTTCAACCTCGATTTTCCTGGACTTAGAGACGTTTTCAGCAGGCTGAAATGCATTTTCAGTCCGTATCAGAGGAGGCTCTATCACATACCAAAGAATCGAAATTTTGAGTAAATTGCCGTTGTTTTCAGGCGCCTGAAACATGTTTTCAGGCCGTTTCAGGAGCCAACAAATCCGATGCCGACATTTCCTGAAAACCCATTTTCAGGCGTTTTCAGGACCCCTTATGGCCATTTGACACCCACATGTAAAATTGTTGATGAGTGAGCAAGATAGAGCTAAATATCAGACAAGGATAGACGAAGAACCTTCTGGAAGAGAGTGAGCAGGATAGAGCTAATATAAGACAAGGATAGACGAGATTCGACAAGCTTCGAGAACATTCCATTCTAGAAGTGAGTGAGTGAGATAGAGGATAGATGAGGTTCGACGAGGTTCGAGAACTTTCTATTTCGAGAATGTGCAAGTGAGAAAGAGTTATCTTATGACAAGGATAGATGACGTTCGAGGACTTTCCAGTACCACGACTCGCGGCCTATATAAACGGCGCAGCTGAGCGCCAGTGGAGTTCAGTTGGAGTTCAGTTTGGATCAAGCGATACAAGCGATAACATCGAAGCGATATTCGGAGCGATTTAACTAGTAACTTTGTGTGTTAATAAGCGATTCAGTGTAATTGTTCAGTAATAAAGTGTTCTCTACGCATTTAATCGGCTTTCTATCTATATACGAACCCCCAGCTCGTAACAATATGTATATCGTCACAAACTGTCACGTTTATAATATTAGTAGTAGGATATAATATTAGTAGGAAGGATATATATTTTTGTCTAAATTGTAACATTGTATAAAAACTGTAGCAATTGATTCGCCTAGTGATTCTAGACAAACTACTTTCAGTACTAGCGATAATTCTAGTAGCAATAAGTAGGATAATTAAGCATTATTTCACAATATTGCATTTGTTTGTAATAAAGACACAAATTCAATAACATAATAATTTATTTACTCCGTTTACAAAGGCTGCAGAATTCAAATGTCGTATTACACAACAATATAACAGGTTATAGCAGACAAACTAGTTTTTTTTTTGTCTATTAAAATGTTTTTAGATTGAAGCTCTAGATATGAGGAATTAAAACAAATAAATTATCTTATTTCTACATAATATTAGCTCTTTTATTAACTCTTGTTACGGCGCTCAATACAACATGTTATTGAAATATCTGAAAAACTCTTAAGGGGTCATTGTACTCATCAGTTTGAATAACTTTTACTATGGGACCAAACCTGAAATCGCGAAAAAAAACAGGTGTTTCCAACATTTTGTCAAATTATGTGTACACAAATGTATACGAAGCGAGTGTGGATGGAAGAGTTGGAAGGGGACGACCTCGGCGAACGTATCGCAATTAAATCGCGGACGTTCTCAAAAAATGCCAGGTTAAGAGTACTCTAAACCGGCGAGCATGCATGACGAGTTTATTGGACGTAGATGAAGCGAAAGAGGTGTGTCAGGATCGTAGCAGGTGGAAATGGGAAACAGGCGTGGTAATATATATGTATGTAGGTATGTAAATGTCCTGACAAGAACCCTTACTGGGCACTGCAAGCTAAACAAACACCTTCACAGGATGGGCCTCAGTGATACCACAGTTTGCAGGTTTTGTCGCGAAAAGGATGAGACGCCCATCCATATCCTATGCGAATGTGATGCAGTGCACATCAGAAGCCAGCATCTTGGAGGCCACGTCATTTCAACGCAGGAGATCAAATCCTCCTCCCCCAAGGTCATAGTCGACTTCATGATTGACTTGCAGCTTGGGGAAGTGCTGTAATGCTGCAAGAGGCGTCACAATAGATCTTATCAGGTCGCAGTGGCTTAGGGGCGTTCAAGACCCCTACCTCTTTCCTCAAAATAATGTATGTAATTGTAGGGAACAGCTGTTGTTTTTCTCGATTTACTCTCCGACAACCGACGCTATAAATAAATAAACTGTGAGGCGTTGAAGCTCATAGCGTGTTAGTATTATACATCACAACAGGGATGTTATGGATATGAAATTTCGGATCTGGATACGGATACGGATATAGGAATAATATTATACCGGCTTCAGATACGGTTACGGATGTGGAATTATTTCGGATTATCCGTTAGTTTCGGTTATGGATATTGGATTTTTAAGGAATCCTAAAAGTTAAAGAAAAAAGCAATAGAAATACCAAACAATGCAAGGGATGCGCGTGGCTAGTGTGTCGGCTCAGCCTGGCAAAAACTAAAATACGTCATAACATGTCTCATTTAGACTCCTCTCCTGTCAAAATTGTTCGAAACTTTTATACCGGATTCGGTTACGGTTACGGATAGATTTTTATTTCGGATATCCGATAGTTTCGGTTACGGTTACGGAGCTCCATAACATCCCTGCATCACAATCATAGGCAGCTTTGTCCAGCTCCATGTAGTAAGTAGTACATAAGGGTAGTAAAAAAGTAGTACGTAAGGTGGCTAAGTAGCAAGCGTGTCGGTTGTACGATCTGCAAGGTTAAGCTGCACTAACCGCGGTCAGTCTGTGGATGGGTGACCGTTTCGTTACACATCGAGACCCCGACCCGACCTATTCGGCAGGTTTTTTTTTTCATGTATGTACATCATGAAAAAAAAAATCCTGCCGAAACACATGTTTGTTTTTTTATTTGGTAGAGGAAGCCCGCGCGGTGGTCCCATATAAATTTTATTGACTTAGGTTGAGCAGTTTTTTAACCAGCTTCAATAAATCAGTTTATTTTAACTTCGCCACTTCGCCTACCTAGATGATCTAGTAATAGTTTAGTTTTTCTGAGAATTCTTGGCCGATTTGCGTGTTTTTTATAATGATAGTGATTGGACGTTTGGAAGAACATGAGCGAGACCTTTGCCCAGCAGTGGGACAGCATAGGTACATAAAAAATATATTCTCAAATTGGTTCTATAAACATTTATGAATCAACCCTCGCAATTATCAACTAAAAACTTTTTAACAAAAAAATAAAACCGACTTCAAAAACCTTACTAATAAAAAGTTAAAAAGATCCTTGTATGTATTTCAAAATCTAAACATAAACCAACATTTTGAAGGCGGCGCGTGATTTTCATGTACGTTCGCATAAACTGTTTTTTTTTACTATAAATATTGAAGTCTAGTCTATTCGTTTCTTTTATCAACGGATACGCCTCGTTTCCTTTGCATTTCCGACTTCCGACATCGCAACATGGCCTTAGACAAATCTATGAATATGATATGCTCTGTTATGTTTGAGTACTAATTTAGTCTTTACATTAAAATTAGTAGTAGTAGAGCTCCTTGTGACAGAGCTCGTCCGGGAAGTACTACCACCGTACCTACTTCTGCCGCCAAACAGTGCTGCTTGCATTGCTGTGTTCCGGTGCTCGTGGCGGGTGTCGGGGACATTACAATCACATGAGACTTTCCATCTTCATGTCTCAGTTTGGCGAACCGACTTGCGGTACCATTTAGGCAACAGTCTAGGTGGTATTGCAGTTGTTAAGGACAAAGGTAACTGCTTAACATCAGGTGGGCCTTTAGCTCGTTTCGCCATCCTATTCTACAAAAAAAACCACGAAATATCACGCTATTTCCCTATGCTGGTAGGCAAGAACTGCAGATCCGTTCCATCTCGATAAGTCTTAAACAATGTATTATTGAAATAACTCAAAACCTGAAACTAGTTTGTTTAGAATCCAGAGCAGAATGGTTTACACTTCTTTTTAGGGTTCCGTACCCAAAGGGTGATAACGGGACCCTATTACTCTCGCTACGCTATCCGTCCGTCCTTTCGTCCGTCCGTCCATCCGTCTGTCTGTCTGTAACAGGGCTGTATCTTTATAACGGTAATAGATAACAAGTTGAAATGTGCACAGAATATGTGATAATATGTTGCCTATCCCAATAAATACTAAAAATAAAAAAAAGTTTAAAACTTAAGGGGGTCCCCATACAAGAAACCTCGAAAACAATGCATTTTTTTCAACGTTTTTTCCTGCTCTATCTTCAAAACGGGAATACATACCAGCGTCAAACTTGGTCAGATTATAGTGCATATTATGTAGTATAGCAACAAATACTAAAAATAAGACAAATATAGACATATGTGTTGGTACCTGCGTAAGAAAGATATGCAAAAAATCATATTTCGCGCCTGTGCGTTGATATCTTTTGATAAACTCTCGTAAATTAAATCAGTTTCTATGGGGTATCAGGTCGATGGGTGGTACGGAACTCTTACAGCGCGAGTCCGACTCGCACTTGGACGGTTTTTTAATATACATATAATTTTTACAAAAATTAAAAAAAAAATTACGACGCGAAGCAGGGCGCGAGACTGCCAGCGCCGATAATTTTTACAAAAAAAAGTAGATAGGTATAATGTCGAGTCTAAAAGTTTCATATGACGCGAAGCAGAGCGCGAGACCGCCAGTGCCGATAATTTTATCAACTCAGCCTATCGCAGTCCACTGTTGGACATAGGCCTCTCCCAAATTTCGCCACAACACTCACTCTTCTGCCTTCCGCATCCAGTCCTCCCTAGCTATTTTCAGGTCAGGTCAGGTCGTCGGTCCACCTGGTTGGGGGGCGTCCTACTTACGTTTGTCGATTCGCGGTCTCCACTCAAGGACTCGTCTGTTCTAGCGGCCATCGTCTTTCATCAGACATGGCCAGCCCACTGCCACTTCAGCTTACTGATCCTACAAGCTATGTCGTTCACTCCGGTTCTTCTCTGGATAATCTCGTTACAGATTTCGTTCAAAGAAACTCTATGCATAGCTCGCTCCATAGCTCGCTGAGCGACTTTGAATTTGTGGTCTAGTAGCCCAACTGTATAACTGTCAATTGAGCTAATTACACGCGGCAACAGTAAAATTAATTACTGTTAATTATTGTAGCAGCTTAAATTGTCGTTTACAGAGGTACAGAGACAGATAACTGTCAGTAATATAATGAAAGCGTCAATAAAAAGCTCAACAAGCATACAACGAAAGCGTCTACACATATGTACCACACATGTGTAAATATATGCTTATTATATACCACACACACATGTATGAGTCTGTGTAAAAAACTTTAGATATATATTTATTCAGTTGACACGCGGACAGCGTGGAGAGCGCGTGTTTCCACGTAATGTTATCAATATTATATGTAGATCGCGATGTTAAATTAGACGTTGAGATAAAACAATTGTTTATATTAGTAAACTTGTTGATAGTGTCTGTCTTTGTGTAAAAGAGACTTAATTGGGGTGTGAACTAGTGAGAAAGCCAAAGATAATGTTTTGTTGGAATTTGTGTATTTAGGCAGTGTCTTAAAAACGGAAATAGGTACCTGTGTTTTCAAAAATATACAGTCCGATATAAGTGATTTTTTTATTCATATTTATCGGCCATCCGTCTCTTTCTGAGATGAGGCTCGTGCCAAGTAATGAGCTGGTTAATGTATTATGGTGTAAAAGTGATTAAGTGTTACATTGAAATTTAAAGAGACGATCATACAAGAACGGTTTGTGTTCTAATCATAAAACATACATGCTAAAATTTGAATCGCTTATTTCCCGAAAAGGGGTCATTGTACTCATCATTATGAACAACTTTTATTTACTATGGGACCAAACCAGAAATCGCGAAAAAATAATCAGTTGGTCCCCTACATTCGTGTTCACTTAAATCGATAAAATGTAGGGATCAACGATTATTTTTTCGCGATTTCTGATTTGGTCCCATAGTAAAAGTTGTTCATAATGATGAGTACAATGACCCCTTCTCGGGAAATAAGCGATTCAAATTTCAGCATGTAGGTATATCGCCTTTAAGAGTTACCTTGAGAGATAAAAAAGTCATGTCATTAAAAAAAACCTACACACTGTTAAGGGGTCATTGTACTCGTCAGTATGAATAACTTTTAAAATCACGAAAAAAAAAACAGCGGTCCCCTACATTATTGTTCACAAAATGTAGGGATCAACTGATTTTTGTTTTCTGATTTCAGGGTTGGTCCCATAGTAAAAGTTGTAGTACAATGACCCCTTAAGAGGTTTTCAGTTATTTCAATAACAAGTTGTATTTGTAGGGCTCATTCGGGGAATGCTATCGAACACTGTGTTACGGGGTCAACCCAGAAATCGAGGAAATTAAATCAGCTGTTCCATACATCCTGTATAGGAATAGGTTTTTTTTTTTTTTTCTTTATGATTTATAGATCTGCTCTTGACCACAATCTAGACAGCTTTGTCAGGATGTGGTCGACGATGGAGCGAGCAAACCTATTAGGTGCCGATTCACTCCAGCTTTAAAGGCGTTAGGGTTATAAGTGCCCGGAAATACAGATGCCGGCAGTGAATTCCACAACTTGGCTGTGCTCATTATGAAAGAGTTCTCAAGTTCAGTGTTTTTTTTCCGCAATTTCAGGATTGGTCCTATAGTAATAGGGTTGCCATCTCTAAAATTTGGCAACCAGGACAAGACGCGTGAAAACCTTGGATTTTAGAGCCCAGAACCCGGACATGTCAACGGGTTTTTTAAACATAGTCAGTGTAATAAAAAACGATTTAGCCGTTCGTCTTCGTCGGTTGATCGCGGCGTGCGGGCACAGTGCGTGTATCGCGGGCGGCCCAAGACTTTAAATTTTTAAACCCGGGCTGCAAATGAAGCCCCGCCCGGGAGCTCCCCGGATGCCCTCTAAACTAGGACAAATCCGGGGAAACCCGGACGGATGGCAACCCTATATAGTAAAAGTTGTGCTATGCTATTCCTTGAATGAGCTCGTCAAATACAACTTGTTATTGAAATAGTAAATGAAAATCTTTTAAGGGGTCATTGTACTACAACTTTTAGTTTGAGACATACAACTGATATCGCGAAAAAAACTGCTGATCCCTTCATTTTGTAGATTCATGAGAACAAAAATGTATGGGACACCTGTTTTTTTTTTCGTGATTTCAGGGTTGTTCCCATAGTAAAAGTTATTCGTACTAATGAGTACAATGACCCCTTAAGAGGTTTTCAGTTATTTCAATAACACGTTGTATAACCACGCATGTCTTATACTTATACACGTGTATAATATGTATACAATTCTGACTCCAATATATGTATACGTATAGCCCAATTTCGAAACTTGCATATTCTTGTGAAATGTTTTAGATGCAACTTTCATTAATTGGCGTACTGAGCCAGGAGTCGCAGGTTCGAATCCTGCTCGTGAGCGATTTTTTATTTCCACAATTTATATCCTTAGATTTCGCTTCGCATGCGTAAAATGCGTAAAAATAATAAATAAATAAATATTTTTAGGACATTTTTACACAGCACCATCTAGTCCCAAACTAAGCAGAGCTTGTGCTATGGGTACTAGACAATGGATATAATACTTACTTATTTTTTTTTTTTTTTGTAAATACGTATTTATAATACATAAGAAACACCCAGACCAACACAAACACTTATGTTCATCACACAAATATTTATGTCCTGTGGGAATCGAACCCACGACCTCGTGATCAGAAGTCCGACCCTAGAACCACTAGACCACAAAAGTCGTAAAAAAAAAAAAACTAATAACTATTATCAGTGCGGGTTCCGTCCAAATCGTAGTACCACTGATCAGATCTTTCTTCTAAAACAACTGATGGAGAAAAAGTGGGAATACGCACAGAATATTCACATACTATTTGTGGATTTCACTAAAGCCTATGACAGTATTGATAGAGGCGTCCTATATACCATTCTCAGAAATTTTAGCATCCCAAAAAAACTGGTAGATATGATAGAAGTGGCCACCAAAGAAAGCAGGATGAAGGTCCGTGTAGAGAACGAGCCGACAGACGACTTTGTGGTTGTTACGGGATTGAAACAAGGAGATGCTCTGTCGCCTATGCTTTTCAATTTAGTCCTCGAACACGTTATCAGAAAAGTGTTAGCATTAGATATTGGGTTGCAACTGAATGGAAAGTATAAGGTGATAGGGTATGCTGATGATCTAGCCCTGATGGGAAAAACTAGTCAAGAGGTTCATAAGTCCGCGGGAACCCTTGGGTCAGAAGCTCAAAAGGTAGGTCTAAGTATAAGCCGCGATAACACAGAGTATCTCCACATGAAACGCTACAAAAATACCCGCGTTAAGCGCAACGACCTACATGTCGGAGATACAATCTACAAAGGCGCTGCTAAGTTCAAATACTTAGGTTGTACCATCACGGACACGAATACCCGGGAAGAAGAGGTTGAAATCCGCATCCATAACACCCTGAGATGTAGTGCCGCCCTACATAAGGTGCTGGTGTCCAAGCTTCTTAGTAGAAACACTAAAATTAGAATTTCCAAAACGGTCATAAGACCTATACTGATGTACGGATGTGAAGCTTGGACACTGACACAAAAAGAGGAGAGTAAGCTCTTGGTAACAGAGAGGAGGGTCTTACGTAAGTTCTTGGGCCCTGTGCAGAGACCGGATGGTACCTGGCGGATCAGGAAGAACGCTGAGATACAAGAGCTCGTGGCTGAACCAAATGTGATAGGAGAGGCAAAAGCTCACAGACTCCGTTGGCTTGGTCACGTGGAGAGAATGGGAGAAGATCGAGATGCGAAGAGAGCCTATCTGGGCCGACCAAAAGGGCGACGCCCGGTTGGTCGCCCTAGATATCGCTGGAGCGATGCGGTGGAAGGCGATCTTCTGGAGATCAGAGCCAGTGATTGGCGAAATACTGCCAAAGATCGCGGCAAGTGGCGTTCTCTCGTTTCGGAGGCCAAGACACATTTTGGGTCGCTGTGCCAGCGGAGTAAGTAAGTAATAAATAAAATAACTAGCTAACATTTTCCTCAATTATTTCGGCTATCAATCCGATTCGATACCAATTCGAAATAGATAGACTTACGTATTATTTGCAGAGCGACACACAAAAAGACAGAACAAACCACAGTTCTACTGTTAAACTGTGGAACAAACAGAATTCATAGGGCTTCCCTATAACTAATTAAACTATCCCCACTGCGAATTCATCAAGGACAGTTTACGTAATACACAAAAAGAGCAATGAACCATGATATCCAATAAAAACCGGCAAAGTGTGAGTCGGACTCACGCAGTAAGTGTTCCGTACCACCCATCGACCTGATACCCCATAGAAACTGATTCAATTTACGAGAGTTAATCAAAAGACATCAACGACGTACGCCAATTGTGAATTTTTGCATCTCTTTCTTACGTAGGTACCACCACATATGTCTATGTTTGCCCTGTTTTTAGTATTTGTTGCTAGACTTCATAGTATACACTATAATCAGACCAAGTTTGACGCCGGCTTGTATTACCGTTTTAAAGATAGAGCAGGAATAAAAGCGTTGAAAAAATTCATGTTTTTCAAGGTTTCTTGTATAAACTAAAAAAATATTAAAATCAAAGGGGGGACCCCCTTTGATTTTAATATTTTTTTAGTTTTTAGTATTTGTCGTGATATACATCATAGTAACACATATTCTGTGAAAATTTCAACTAGTTATCTCATACCGTTACAAAGATACAGCCCTGTGACAGAGGACGGACGGACAGAGTAGCGAGAGTAATAGGGTTCCGTTTGGCACCCTTCGGGTACGGAACCCTAAAAAGGTTCAAATTCAAAAATTCAAATGTTTTGTATTTGAAATAAACCTAATTACAGGCACTTGAAATGTCAGGCTCTAGTTGCACGGTTCCAAATTGTGGGTCCTATGGAGAAGAACCGGCAAGAAACTCCATGGATATGCTCTTTTTACCCAACTGCGCCAGAAGGAGGGTTATGTTTTTCGTGAGTCGTGACTCGTAAGGAACCGATGTTTTTTGCACGCAGGTAACAGAGGCAGTCGCTCGCCGAATCCATTGTTTGTTAATTTATTGCACATACGTGGGACACTCAGAAAGTTTTGCGAAACTAAAAAAAATTGTTCTATACGTACATATATTTTTATCAAATCTTTTCAAAGTACTTTCCACCAGCCTCTATACAAAGATTCATGCGCCTAAACCAGTTTTCAAAACACTTTTTCCAGTCCGCCGCAGACACCTCGTTTACAGCCTGCTCGAACGCAGCCAGCGCATCTTCCGGCGACGAAAATTGTATCCCTTTGAGCAGATTTTTTATTTTTGGGAATAAGAAGAAGTCACACGGTGCTAGATCAGGGCTGTAAGGAGGGTGACCCAGGAGTTTGACTGGCGTGCTGTCCAGGAAGTCCCTCGTTTTGAGTGCGGTGTGCGCAGGTGCTTTGTCGTGGTGGAGCAGTAGCCCGCGGAGCCCTGTGTTTGGTCGCTTGTTGCTTATAACAGAGAAAACTTCTGGCAAACATTTGGTAGTATACCATTCGGCATTAATGCTTCTTTGATCCCGTAAGGGAATTGATACCAAGTGGCCAGTCAAATTAAAAAAGCTAGCGATCAAAATCTTACCCCCGCTTCTAGATCGCTTCACTTTGGTAGGCGTTGGCTCATTTTGAAACACCCAAACAGTCGACTGGCGCTTGGTTTCTGGGTCGTATTGATAAATCCAGGACTCATCACCTGTAACGATGTCGTAAACACGCCGAGACGAGCCTGCTTCAAATTTGTTAAGCATATCACGGCACCATTCCACCCGGGCCTGCTTCTGAGCATCGGTGAGGTTGTGCGGCACCCAGCGTGATACTATCCTCCTCACGCGAAGATGGCTGTGTAGAATCTCGTGAACGCTTCCCGATCCAATCTTCAATATGTGTTGAATCTCCTGATATGTAATTCGCCTATTGTCTTGGATTAAATTTTTCACTGCTAGCACGTTTTATTCGGTAACAGCCGTCAAAGGGCGACCGCTTCTTTCGTCATCCCCCAAAGTTGGTCGACCGCGCTTGAATTCGTTATACCAACGATACACGGTTGCCTTGGAAGGGCCTTCATCCATGAATGCCATTTGAAGTCTATCGTACGATTCATCCGGTTTCAGGCGACACTTGAAATCGTATAAAATCATAGCTCTAAAATGTTCCCGGCGCAGATCCATATTTCAGTGAGACACAATACTTTGAATTAACTCGCAAAAAATGTGGAGGGAAATTTTGAAATTGGAACTTACTTATTTTTACTTATAAATAATCATATTTTCGAAAAACATTATAACTGGCCAGTCTCCCATATATAAAAACTTTTTTTCGCAATACTTTCTGAGGGGCCTGGTATTTATGTATTTAGTTTTTTAATAAGTTGTCTGCAGAATAACGGCATTCCGGACAAATCCCCGTGGTTTTTGGTTTGCTTTTGTCATAATAACGTATGTTTAAAAAAAAAAAAGGAAAAAAAAAAAAAAAAAAATTATGTATGTATGTATATTTCTTTGGCACGCTCTATAGCCTAAACGGCTTGATGGATTTTAGCTTGAGAGGTGTCGTTAGATTCGTCTTAACCGTGAGAGTGACACTGGGTATATTAAAATGACAAAAATCAAAATGGCCGCTTTTTGGCGCCATATTAAATGGCTTCAAAAAATTTTTTTCCTTCTAAACCTATCGAGTGTGGTATCAAAATAAAGGGTTTAATAAAGGCTTTACAAAAATATATACAACTTACATGTTTAAATGTAATTTGGAATGAGAAATGCTAAAAAACAACAAAATATTTAACGTTAAAAATGAATCAGCGCGATAAAACATGACAAAACTAAAAAGTTTAAAATAAAAAAGTTAATTAACAAAACCAAAAAACCCGACTGCGTGTAAAAATAACTGAAAAGATGTAAACAAGACTTGTGTAGGTAAGTCCATGTGAAAGTATCAAATCAACAGGCAGGCGGAGGCTACTTAGGCTATGAACTATGAACTACTTTGACCAAAAACATACGTAGCCTGCGTGTTGATTTGATACTTTCACATGGACTTACCTACACAAGTCTTGTTTACACCTTTTCAGTTATTTTTACACGCAGTCGGGTTTTTTGGTTTTGTTAATTAACTTTTTTATTAAAATAGGTTATTGTTTATTACATCAAATTCATTCAAGTAATATGAGTATAATGTAGGTTAATGTCAGAAATAAACAAGAGTTTATAATTATAATATTCAAGTTTACTTCCATGTTGACTGCCTCGTTGGTCTTGTGGTTGCAAGCGCGACTGCTGAGCGTGGGGTCCTGGGTTCGATTCCCGGGTCGGGCAAAGTGTTATTGGGTTTTTTCATTAGGAAATTCTTAGTAGCAGCCTGGAGTCTGGATTTGTGCCCGGTTAGTGGCAATAGGCTCGCCCCCTTTTACATGGGACTATAACATAACTGGCGAAATGTGGGTGTACTATTACACCTCTGCCTACCCCTTCGGGGAAATACAGGCGTGATGTTATGTTACTTCCATGTCCAAGGTGTTGATCTGTAACTGTGCCATATTTCTAGAGCAAATGATAAATAATGTGCTTAGTCATCTAAAAAATACTTAACAAATTCTACGATTATTTAATACCCACATAAGAAACATAACGAGGGAGGGTTTGAGAAAAAATCCTGAACGACTCTGAAAATAAGTCATCGGCGGCATTGTCAAAGGGTGGAAATACCTGCTAATTGTTTTGGTGGTGTCGCACGCATCGTTTTTGTGTCGCACGCGACACACGGAGGGAATTTGTTTACAAATAGGTATTTAAATTAAATATAACAAAAATGGTACTGATTTTTTTATTGATTCGTGTTCAGTATCAGTGGTATAGTCACCTCCTTAAATACGGAAAGGATCCACATGTTGTAGAGGGCTTTTTTTTTTTCTTTTTATAGTATAGGATGGCAAAACGAGCTAAAGGCCCACCTGATGTTAAGCGGTTACCTTTGCCCATGACAACTTCAATACCATCTAGGCTGTTGCCTAAATGGTACCGCAAGTCGGTTCGCCAAACTGAGACATGAAGATGGAAAGTCTCATGTGATTGTAATTTCACCGGCACCCGTACCCTTCAGACCGAAACACAGCAATGCAAGCATCACTATTTGGCGGAGAAGTAGGCACGGTGGTAGTACTTCCCCGGACGAGCTCTTTCACAAAGGAGCTCTACTACTACTTCCCCGGACGAGCTCTTTCACAAAGGAGCTCTACTACTACTTCCCCGGACGAGCTCTTTCACAAAGGAGCTCTACTACTACTTCCCCGGACGAGCTCTTTCACAAAGGAGCTCTACTACTACTTCCCCGGACGAGCTCTTTCACAAAGGAGCTCTACTACTACTTCCCCGGACGAGCTCTTTCACAAAGGAGCTCTACTACTACTTCCCCGGACGAGCTCTTTCACAAAGGAGCTCTACTACTACTAATACAGAATTACAGATATCCTCCTAAGGCTAGACCAGTTGTCAGACTTTTAGGCTTCTGACAGTTCTGACTACCAACAACGACAGCCATAGATATTCATATCGCAAACGGGACCGACAGCTTAACGTTTTCTACTAGACACGGAGGGGTCTCGATCGAAACGGTCATGCACCCATCCAAGGACTGACCGCGGCTAGTGCAGCTTAACCTCGATCCCCTCTCAGTCTCAGTTTTAATAGGATACGTAATATTAGTCATTGGACTAGTCAAACAGCATTTTTCTTATAACCGAAATAAAACATGTCATAAAAAAGTAAATATGATGAAATTCTTCAGGTAAAGACCTAATATGTAGGATTGTAGGTACCTAAGTAGTCCAATGCGGCATTCTCAAGGTTGAAGGTTTTATTACTGCGCACAAAAACCGCAATGGATCACGTTTGACATAAAAACTCCGTAGCGTTTTGATCTGTATTGCTTTTAGTGGTATTATACTGGGTAAATATTACATAGAGGCATAGACATATATACAACATGTTGCTCTGCATTCGTGCCATATTTAAGGAGGTGACTATACCACTGATACTGAACACGAATCAGTAAAAAAATCAATACCAAAAAAAAATTTTTTTGTTATATACCTATTTGTAAACAAACAAATTACCCACGTGTGTCACGTGCGACACAAAAACGATGCGAGCGACACCACCAAAACAATTAGCAGGTATTTCCACCCTTTGACAATGCCGCCGATGACTTATTTTCCGAGTCGTTCGGGATTTATTCTCGAACCCTCGCTATGTTTCTAAGTGAAAATTTAGGTATTAAATAATAGTAGAATTTTTCAAGTATTTTTAGGTGACTAAGCACATTATTTATCATCAGATCTAGAAATATGGCACGATTACAGATCAACACCTTGTATTATATTTCTATGCATAGAGGCATCATAGAGGTACAGTCTAACAAAGCAATTAGTATACAGGGTCGCTAGATATAGATGAAGATTTCTCAGGAAATTATTGTAGGATGGTTTTATTAGGGTTTTGTATAAATACAGTTTAACTTTGTCCGTTATCAAAATGATACTTCACTCGAAAACATCCATAATCTTCTGAGAAAACTTCATTTATATCCCTCCACCCTGTATACTAATTGCTTTGTTAGACTGTACCATGTTTGATGTATCAAAGTAGGTAGGTACAGTCGACCGACCCCTTACGAAATAAAGATTCCGTCAATGTCAAACTGTAACCACTAACGTGCGGTCGACTGTACTATTTTGCAACCAGAAGAATTTTACTTCTCCATAACTGTAGTCTTTAATTCATAAGCCTAAACCTTAAGGTGGGCACTGACGATGTAACCATTCGGACGTCGTTTTAATGACTACTTCCAAAAAAGCTTGATTTGTTCTAAAAATAACATACGTTTTCAACATTCAGTAAGTAAGTAAGTAAACTTTACTGTATTATATATTGTATTATATACTTAAATGTCATGCTGATGGTGGCGTTAGTGTCGGGTCGTTAAGTTCCCTTCAATATGGTTGAGTTAAGCGATGGCTGATGCTCGCGTCATGCTCGTGAAGGGGTGCCATCTGTCGGGAGAGGTCAGCTCCTACATACTATGACAACTCTTTTTACGTTTATTTCTAAAGGCAATATTCTCACTTTTGATGTAATAAACAATAACCTATTTTAAAAAGAGTATATCCATGGAGTTTCTTGCCGGTTCTTCTCCATAGGACCCAAAATTTCGAACCGTGCAACTAGAGCCTGACGATTCAAAAGTGCTTGTAATTAGGTTTATTTGTAATAAAAAAAATTGAATTTTGATATTTTTTTGAATTTTTTTCACGGACATATTTTGGAATGCGGACACGCCATTCGGACTTTTGGATGCATCGTCAGTGGCACCCTTTATTAGCTCTTATACCAAGGAAGCTAATGTTGTCATTTATTAACCATAATTCAAAAATATCCAAACCATAACTTTCATTGCCCTGGCAAATGAACCTGGTAGCTGACCCCGAGCCTTTTTTCCCCTTTGGAAATAACCGTACCACATACTAAGAACCAAAAACCTAAGAAATTATTACGTTGTATAAGCCCTTCTCGGTTTTCTGCCATAGACCATAGAGAAGGGCTTATACAACGTAATAATTTATTAGGTTTTTTTTTCTTATACAACGTGTTATTGGAATCTAGTCTTTAGGGTTCCGTACCCGACGGGTGCCAAACGGGACCCTATTACTCTCGCTACGCTGTCCGTCCGTCCGTCCGTCTGTCTGTCTGTCACAGGGCTGTATCTTTTGAACGGTAATAGGTAACCGGTTGAAATTTTCTCTGAATATGTGTTGCTATGAGGTGTATCACGACAAATATTAAAAACAAAAAAAAAGCCTAAAACCAATGGGGTCCCCATACAAGAAACCTCAAAAAACATGCATTTTTTTCAACGTTTTTGTTCCTGCCCTATCTTTAAAACGGTAATATACGTGGGACACTCAGAAAGTTTTGCGAAACTAAAAAAAATTGTTCTATACGTACATATATTTTTATCAAATCTTTTCAAAGTACTTTCCACCAGCCTCTATACAAAGATTCATGCGCCTAAACCAGTTTTCAAAACACTTTTTCCAGTCCGCCGCAGACACCTCGTTTACAGCCTGCTCGAACGCAGCCAGCGCATCTTCCGGCGACGAAAATTGTATCCCTTTGAGCTGATTTTTTATTTTTGGGAATAAAAAGAAGTCACACGGTGCTAGATCAGGGCTGTAAGGAGGGTGACCCAGGAGTTTGACTGGCGTGCTGTCCAGGAAGTCCCTCGTTTTGAGTGCGGTGTGCGCAGGTGCATTGTCGTGGTGGAGCAGTAGCCCGCGGAGCCCTGTGTTTGGTCGCTTGTTGCTTATAACAGAGAAAACTTCTGGCAAACATTTGGTAGTATACCATTCGGCATTAATGCTTCTTTGATCCCGTAAGGGAATTGATACCAAGTGGCCAGTCAAATTAAAAAAGCTAGCGATCAAAATCTTACCCCGCTTCTAGATCGCTTCACTTTGGTAGGCGTTGGCTCATTTTGAAACACCCAAACAGTCGACTGGCGCTTGGTTTCTGGGTCGTATTGATAAATCCAGGACTCATCACCTGTAACGATGTCGTAAACACGCCGAGACGAGCCTGCTTCAAATTTGTTAAGCATATCACGGCACCATTCCACCCGGGCCTGCTTCTGAGCATCGGTGAGGTTGTGCGGCACCCAGCGTGATACTATCCTCCTCACGTGAAGATGGCTGTGTAGAATCTCGTGAACGCTTCCCGATCCAATCTTCAATATGTGTTGAATCTCCTGATATGTAATTCGCCTATTGTCTTGGATTAAATTTTTCACTGCTAGCACGTTTTCTTCGGTAACAGCCGTCAAAGGGCGACCGCTTCTTTCGTCATCCCCCAAAGTTGGTCGACCGCGCTTGAATTCGTTATACCAACGATACACGGTTGCCTTGGAAGGGCCTTCATCCATGAATGCCATTTGAAGTCTATCGTACGATTCATCCGGTTTCAGGCGACACTTGAAATCGTATAAAATCATAGCTCTAAAATGTTCCCGGCGCAGATCCATATTTCAGTGAGACACAATACTTTGAATTAACTCGCAAAAAATGTGGAGGGAAATTTTGAAATTGGAACTTACTTATTTTTACTTATAAATAATCATATTTTCGAAAAACATTATAACTGGCCAGTCTCCCATATATAAAAACTTTTTTTCGCAATACTTTCTGAGGGGCCTGGTATACCAGCGTCAAACTTGGTCAAATTATAGTGCATGTTATGTAACATAACCAGCCCACTACTGTCCCACTGCTGGGCACGGACCTTTTCTCAGTATGAGAAGGCTAAGGCCTTAGTCCACCACGCTGGCCTAGTGCGGGTTGGCGGACTACACACACCATTGAGAACTGTATGGAGCACTCTCTGGTGTGCAGTGTCTTATTTTTAGTATTTGTTGCTAAACCATGTTATGTAGTTTAGCAACAAATACTAAAAATAAGACAAACATAGACATATGTGGTGGTACCTGCGTAAGAAAGACATGCAAAAATTCATATTTCGCGCACTGTACGTTGATGTCTTTTGATACTTAAACTCTCGTAAATTAAATCAGTTTTTATGGGGTATCAGGTCGTTGAGAGGTACGGAACCCTTACTGCGCGAGTCCGACTCGCACTTGGCCGGTTTTTATTATAATAAATTGATATGGAAAGTACTTATTAATTTTCATTTATTATTGTAGAAGATATTTGTAATTTTTGGTATCATGGTTACTCTAATCGATTCATAGCGCTAGATTCATTCTCGAACGTGCGACGCTCTCGACGCTACTATGTCGGGAGGTGAATAACCTCTTAAAATTAAGTTAAGTTTTAATAGTTTTAGGGAACAAATGTTACCCAAAAGTTTCCATCACACTTTTTTACTGGGTCTCGCTCGCCTTTGCGCTCAGCGCCGCGTCGTCGTATGAAACTTTTAGACTCGGCATGGTATGATAAATTTTTTTTTGTAAAAATTAATCTATGTATAAAAGTAGTGTAATGGATTCTACTCTCGATTATGAACAAACTAGTTTCAGGTTTTGAGTTAACCTGAAACCTGCTGTCTTGTATGGATCTGAATGTAAGGCTACGAAAGCAGGAATGAAAGGCCATTACATGCAGCTGAGATAGGGTTGTGTTCATATTGGGGTGCTAGCCAGAAAACCTCCACGTGTGCCTGACGGCTGCTTGTCCTTCTGGACACGTCTAGAGGGATCAGCAGTTGTTGGGCCGGTGCATCCTAGGCACGGGCAATAAAATCCTGTAGAGGGATTAACCTTCGGGGGATTTTATTGCCCGTGGCAAATATTCTGGCACGGGAGGGGCCCGTTCTGGGCCAGTGGAGAGTTGCTCCACGTGTCCCTCTGATATCAGCAGAGGGCACAGTGGAGGAGCAGGGGCGGGCCCAGTGTGCACTAACCCTGCCACTGGGCAGGCAGCGGGGGGACTGTCTTTCCCTGTCCCCGTCGATCTCGTAACGCCAGGAGTGCCCGCTGAGTAGTGTTCTCGCGCCTCTTGGGACCGAGGGTCTTGGCTTCACCGCCCGGACCGCGAGGAAGAAAACCTCTATAAAAAATTACGGGAGGTATCGCCTGCGAGCAGCAGACTCGGGGTAGTCTGCTGCCCGACCAGCAGCTGGCGTAGCTAGCACAGCTGGCGTAGTTGGCGCAGCTGGTAAAGGCCCATGAGATGAGGTGGCGTGCAGTGTTCCGTGTGCGCCGCCTAGGAGGGTGCGGCCAACGTTAGGCCGCACGGGGAGAAGGGGCTCGCCTGCTTGTGGCGGGCCAGGACCTGTCGGGGGTGGTTGTGTGAATACTCACGGGTTCCCACGCCCCCGGCTAAGGTAGTTGAAGGAACACCGTGGTGGTTTTAGTCGGTAAGAGTCCGACACTGGCTCCGCCTACCCCGGGCGGAGTCGTCCATGAGGATTTCCCCACGGCAAAAAAAATAAAAAAATAAAGGGTTGTGTTCATATGAATCGACAAAATGTAGCGATTAGCTGTTTTTTCGCGATTTCAGGATTGGTCCCATAGTAAAAGTTGTTCATGTTGTTGAGTACAATGACCCCTTATGAGGTTTTCGGTTATTGCTTTATTGTACACCTAATCTTCATTAAAAGGGTACATTTTAAATATCTTATTTATATTTCGTTTCTTATCTCAAAGTTTGTTTCTGTTAATGCGTTATTAATTTATTTGGTACAGTAAAAATATAGTTATCTGTTTGTTGCATAATAATTTGTTATGTTTGAGTAATATTGTGTTGTGACTATGAGGAATCTTGTTTGTTTTGTCTGGTGTTTATCAAAACAAGTTTTAAGCCAGTACTTAAAAAGACGTGTGGCACTCGGAGACTGCTGCGGTAAAGCTATTGCATAGCATTTTTTATCAATACAAAGAGGAGGTGCCCTAACGCCGAAACTCTAAGCAGGCATGAGTTACCAGATTGCGGGGCACAGAGGGGGATTACGCATGCGCAGTAACGCCGATACAACCAATGCCACCTAGAGGCGATTTGCAGAACTAAAGAGACAAGCGTGATATTTCAAAAAGTCATTAAAAGTTCTGCTATTCATCGATAGATGGCAAAACTAAAAAGTATCACCGCTGTACCGGTCGGAGTGGGGGTGTTAGGTTATTTTCGTTACGGAATTTCTGGATTCGGTCTCCACGCTCAAGGCCCGCGATAGAAGCTATGCAATAGCTTAAAAAAATACTCAAAATTGAGCATTTTTTAGGACCCTAAAAACTAAAATATTTTCCCAGTTTTTTCTCTGAAGTGTTGTCTGAGGTTGTTAACTTCTAATATTGCTAATTTGACAGACCTAATACATATTCACATTTTGTGCTTCACTTTGTTATTTTACCCCAAGTATTTTGGTAGAATAGTTTATTTTTAAGTTTTAAAGCGTTATTATTTTGGCAATATCCTATAACACTTACTTACTTACATTTACTTACAACATTTACTTTTTGTTCAGCTTTTAATTTTTTCACTAAATAGAGGCATATCTGAACATTTGAGGTACAATACATACCCCATCGATCCATGGAATAACTTGCCGAATGTCCAATATCGAGGTGTTCTAAAAGACGTACGCTGGTGGTATGTAACTATACGTAGTAAAATTTGCGACGATATTGGTGTATGTATGACGCGTCTATTTACGTGGGACACTCAGAAAGTTTTGCGAAACTAAAAAAAATTGTTCTATACGTACATATATTTTTATCAAATCTTTTCAAAGTACTTTCCACCAGCCTCTATACAAAGATTCATGCGCCTAAACCAGTTTTCAAAACACTTTTTCCAGTCCGCCGCAGACACCTCGTTTACAGCCTGCTCGAACGCAGCCAGCGCATCTTCCGGCGACGAAAATTGTATCCCTTTGAGCTGATTTTTTATTTTTGGGAATAAAAAGAAGTCACACGGTGCTAGATCAGGGCTGTAAGGAGGGTGACCCAGGAGTTTGACTGGCGTGCTGTCCAGGAAGTCCCTCGTTTTGAGTGCGGTGTGCGCAGGTGCATTGTCGTGGTGGAGCAGTAGCCCGCGGAGCCCTGTGTTTGGTCGCTTGTTGCTTATAACAGAGAAAACTTCTGGCAAACATTTAGTAGTATACCATTCGGCATTAATGCTTCTTTGATCCCGTAAGGGAATTCATACCAAGTGGCCAGTCAAATTAAAAAAGCTAGCGATCAAAATCTTACCCCCGCTTCTAGATCGCTTCACTTTGGTAGGCGTTGGCTCATTTTGAAACACCCAAACAGTCGACTGGCGCTTGGTTTCTGGGTCGTATTGATAAATCCAGGACTCATCACCTGTAACGATGTCGTAAACACGCCGAGACGAGCCTGCTTCAAATTTGTTAAGCATATCACGGCACCATTCCACCCGGGCCTGCTTCTGAGCATCGGTGAGGTTGTGCGGCACCCAGCGTGATACTATCCTCCTCACGCGAAGATGGCTGTGTAGAATCTCGTGAACGCTTCCCGATCCAATCTTCAATATGTGTTGAATCTCCTGATATGTAATTCGCCTATTGTCTTGGATTAAATTTTTCACTGCTAGCACGTTTTCTTCGGTAACAGCCGTCAAAGGGCGACCGCTTCTTTCGTCATCCCCCAAAGTTGGTCGACCGCGCTTGAATTCGTTATACCAACGATACACGGTTGCCTTGGAAGGGCCTTCATCCATGAATGCCATTTGAAGTCTATCGTACGATTCATCCGGTTTCAGGCGACACTTGAAATCGTATAAAATCATAGCTCTAAAATGTTCCCGGCGCAGATCCATATTTCAGTGAGACACAATACTTTGAATTAACTCGCAAAAAATGTGGAGGGAAATTTTGAAATTGGAACTTACTTATTTTTACTTATAAATAATCATATTTTCGAAAAACATTATAACTGGCCAGTCTCCCATATATAAAAACTTTTTTTCGCAATACTTTCTGAGGGGCCTGGTATAATAGGTATGTGGTATGTGCAAAGTTTGAAGACAAAGGTCTTCAACCAGTGCGTTCTGCCTGTCATGACTTACGGTGCCGAGACGTGGACACTGACTATGGAGCGAGCTATGCTTGGAGTGTCTTTGAAGGATAAATCCATAACGAAATCAAAAAAATCGAAATCAATCAATCATCCGAGATTATCCGGAAAAGAACCGGAATGACCGACATAGCTTGTAGGATCACTAAGCTGAAGTGGCAGTGGGCACACCATGTCTGTCGAAAGACCTGCCGCTGGAGCAGACGAGTCCTTGAGTGGAGACCGCGAATCGGCAAACGCAGCATAGGGCGCCCCCCCGCCAGGTGGACCGTGAACGTGGCTGAGGGACTGGATGTGGAAGGCAGAGGACCGAGTGTTGTGGCGCAACTTGGGAGTGGCCTACGTCCAGCAGTGGACTGCGATAGGCTGAGTTGATTAATGTGGTATGTCATTGGACTCATTGGTTGAAACATCAGAATTTTTCGATCTATTAAATTCAAACTAAAATGTTTTTTTTGTTTTTCGCATGCGTAAAATGCGTTAAAATAATAAAATAATTAAAATGTTTTTATTTCAAATAAACCTAATTACAGGCACTTTTGAAACGTCAGGCTCTAGTTGTACATCGGCTAACTAAGCAAAGGATCTTACAATTGGCTTTATTAACTACAATTGGCCTATCTTCCTGTGCGTTACAGTAGCTAGTAACTACTCATTACTCTTAGTTGTCGCAGCCAATAATTACGTGTGGTTGAGATGTAGGCTGCGCTCCGCAGACGGGCAACTTTAGTTGAGGCAACTGTCAACTTTTTAATAGTTTTCGTTAACGGTTGCCAGTTGCAGCAATAAAAAGGCCTACGGTTCCCGCAATTTAAATAAACTTTTGTAACCCTTATGAACGGCTTTAAGCCTTTCAAAAGTGGTTACCCATATCACATGGGTTTTTGATTAACCGCTTAGAAAAATTCTATCGAATACCCTTTCAATGGGTAACCAGAATGGTCCCTGATTGCATGTTATCTGTTGCCGCAATTCGGAGATCCATCTGCGGAGCGCCTAACGCCCAAAATTAATATCCAATCTATCCACGATTTGCCTTACTAGAGATAAGAATTTGACATAAGCTCCATACAAAATACGTCAAATTTCTATCTCTAGTAGGGCAAATCGTGGTTAGATTGGATATTAATTTTGGCCGTTAGTTGCGTCACGACTGCAAATGGTTGTTCGTGTGAATAAAACTACGCGTTTTCATACATATGCCTTACGACTTTTTTGTCACTGTGACGCGTTTGTGGACCTTAGTATCGATATGAAGGTTACGAGTGTACCTATAGAAGATAGACAGATAGTTCTATAGATGTACCTGGTCACGGAATTGAAAACAAGGTGGAAGTGCACAACGGCTACCGCACGTGTGGCATAATTAAGCGCAGATGCGCAACACTCACTTCTTCATCATGTGCCATATCCTCATCGGATGTCAGAGACCACCGCACGGAATTCGTTTCTATCTTGTGCCAGTCTCCATAGACTGGCAGCGTCATTGATGTTGGTCCAGCTCTTGATGTTGTCAATCCAGGCTAATTTTCTTCTTCCCCTGCTCCTTTTGCCGTCTATCTTGCCCTCCAGTATTTTCCTCAAAATATTATACACTCACTTAATCGCGCTTAATTTCGCGCTGCGACACGACGTTGTCTCGAACGCTTACATGTAAGCGTACAATCTAGTAATTCACGAATTAGTAGATTGTACCTTACCTAATTTTGTTATTCCGTGTGGTGCCGGACGTAAAGAATTGCACCACCCTCTCTCTTCTCATGGGTGTCGTAAAAGGCGACTAAGGGATTCACCAGAGGGTGGGCAGCAGCGTTCTCTGAGTAACCAACCAACTGAGATGGCCAACCCGCCTGCAAAGCGTAGTGATTATGGCATACCCCCCCCCCTTTGGGGAAAGCCTTTGTCCAGCAGTGGACGTTTTTCGGCTGAAATGATGATGATGTGCAATTTTAACGTGTAAAAATGATAGCAGAACGTAAAACGATTCTCATAGACATGTATCATATCACCGTTATTTGTTGAATTTTGATATATTTCAATATTATTATCAGCTTGTAGTGTCCCACTGCAGGGCAAAGGCCTCCCTTCCCCTTTTACACTTGTCCCTGTCTACTGCCGTCTGGGGCCAATCCTTCAGATAGGAGTCAAGCTCGTCCCGCCATCTCCTTCTGGGCCTGCCCCGTTGTCGTTTGCTGCTGTCTGGAACCCCCTGTGTGGTTGTTTTCGCCCATAGCTCCTTCGGCATGCGGCAGATGTGACCAGCCCAGTTCCACTTAAGCTTGGCAGCTGTTTGGCCTACATCAGTAATTTGTGTTTTGGAACGCAGTATAGAGTTTCTTACACGATCAGTAAGTCTAACTCCTAGGATACTGCGTACCATTGCTCACTGACAAACTGCGGACTTTTGTCGCTTTGTTAGTGACCATGTTTGCGCTCCATAGGTGAGGGTGGGGAGGATACACATGTCCATGAGTTTTCGCTTTAGTGAGAGAAGGAGGGGTCCTTTCATCAGTTCTTTCATCGACCAATAGCTCTTCCACAAAATAAAATATTTCAATAAAATTGTTTTAACTTTAACAACTTTTAATAAGATTAAGTAAGAAAAAAAACATTATATAAAGGTTAGGCTCAATTTGAACTTTAAATCGAACCAATCACATAATTGGTCTTGTGTATTATAATTTATAATGTACCATTTCAATTGTAAATGTGTCATTTTGGCGACACTTTTTTCCGTACTAAGTTATCGTAAAGGCACTTCCATCGTTTTATTTATTCCGTGTAGTTAGGTTATACGGATGATATACCTAAAGTCATCTAAGTAAGTCTTGTCGCGTAACTTAATACCTAAGAAGCCTCACGTGCCTTAGATATAGGATAAACTGTTTATATTAGTTTCTGCTAATAATACGCGGATAGGATAATTCTTTGACCTGTCTCTACATACATATTCGGTAACCTGATATTGTTCTACTCATAGCTGACTCATCGTACGTTCGCGTATCTTATTATCTATTTTATGTAACCAAAGTAGTTAAGTGGATAAGTAGGTTCCTTAGTATCATTCTAAGACGGGCTCACTGGTTAAAGTCGGCAATTTTTTATTTAGTACAAAAATAAAAGGGGTACTGCTATTTGATACGGTGCCCCTGATGTGTTGCTCTTCGGTCTAATGGTGGTGATGTTCTGTTGTGTCTTGTTTTTGGTTGTGCTCAATGATATTTAAAAGTGCCGATATGTTACTGCGCTCGCAATCTGAAGACTCGAAAACGCCTTAGGACGTTTTTCTATTAAACCGCGTCAAGGCGCCAAGCGTGACCGGTGACAAACAACAAAACAAATAAAATGCCGTCGTGTGTGTACAGAAAGTGTTCCAATTATGACGCGAAAATATCTTGAAGTAACCGACTTACTTACTTTGTGATGGGTTTATAGGCAAAAACAAACAACTACATGAGATTACAAGGGATTTATTCGTAATACAATAACAGAGGCTGATTCTAAAAGCGAGGCTATGAGCAAAGAGAACTGTCAGTATCGTTTGACGTTTTAACTTAATATGACATAAGACTGACAGCTGACAGATTACACATAAGGTTGGGTTTACATTTCTAACACTGGCCCTTAAACCAATACAATCTGACATACTTAAAGTATAGCTATAAAGTACAACAAGTTTAGAATAAAGTTTACATCACACAAAAAAAAATTCCTTATAGGTACATTATTTGCTACAAGTAAACTCTAAATAAATTACAATCAACAAACTAAGTATTTTAACAAGTGTATAACATTTACCTTTTATGTTTTTATTAACAATAACTGAGAAACAAACTTTTCATGTTTTTCCTTGGACAAAGGTTTGGTTAACAAATCTGCTACCATATCATTAGTACACAAATAATTAATATCAATTGTACCATTACAAACATGTTCCCTTATAAAATGATGCCTTATATCTATGTGTTTAGTTCTAGAATGAAACATACAGTTCTTAGTTAGCTTCTGTGCAGACTGATTATCATTATAAATTGAAACTTTGAATGTTTTACCAAGAATTTCTTGCAAGAATTTGCGAAGAAATAATGCTTCCTTACATGTATCTGATAGTGACATGTATTCTGCCTCCGTACTTGATAAAGCTACGGTGCGTTGCTTCCTACTTTCCCAAGAAACTACCGATTTACCAACTTTAAACACAAACCCAGTGTAAGATCGCCTATCCGACTCATTTCTTCCCCAGTCGGCATCAGCAAACGCGACAATATTTAATCCACCCTTTTGAAAAATCAAACAAGAATTTATAGTACCTTTGAGATAACGAAGAACTCTTTTTGCCGTTTTCCAATGTGCATCTGTATAACAATCATTAAATTGGCTTAGATAGCTTACTGCATGCGCGATATCGGGACGTGATCCCACTGCAATATACATCAGTGATCCAATTAAGCCTCTGTAATCATAATTATTATTAACATCATCTTGTGACTTGGTAAGTATCACACCCAATTGCATGGGTGTAGGAGAGGGCTTACAATCTTCCATCTTGAACTTTTGTAAGACCTTTTCAATATAATTAGACTGATCGAGAGTGATAGCACCATTTTGTTTACAAATTTTCATTCCTAAGACATAATGAGCAGGCCCTAAATCTGTAATATCAAACTCACTTTTGAGTTTATCTTTGATTTCACTTTTATCATATGAATTTGATGTAGAAAACAAAATAATATCATCGACATAAAGAGCTATTATTATTAATGAATTATTTTTTAATTTAAAATAAACACAAGGCTCTGATGATGATCTTTTAAACATTAGTTTATCACACAAAACACTATTTATTTTTTCATACCAAGCTTTTGATGCTTGCTTCAAACCATAGATGGCTTTCTTAAGTTTATATATTTTTTTCTCAGTACCTTGTAAAACAAAAGCCTCAGGTTGCTCCATGTATACCGATTCTTGAAGATCCCCATTGAGAAAGGCAGTCTTCACATCAAGATGTTCGATATCCATATTGTATTCGGCAGCAATAGCTAATAGTGTACGTATACTAGAATACCTCACAACTGGAGAAAATGTCTCATTGTAGTCAATGCCACGCTGCTGTGTGTAACCTTTAGCCACCAATCTAGCCTTGTACTTTAAAAGTTCACCATTGGCACCATATTTCTTCTTGAAAACCCACTTCGATTTGACTGGTTTTATACCTTCGTGACGATCGGTGAGCTCCCAACATTTGTTAGCATTAAATGAATTATACTCATCTTGCATAGATTTTCTCCAGCTGTCAGCTTCTGGTCCAGCCAATGCTTCCTGCACTGTCTGCGGTTCATCTGCATTGCCGTCGACTCTACTGACGAAATGCGCTGACATCGACTTGCTGTCTTCAAAATCTGAATCTGAAGTATCTTCCTCCTCTGGAATATATGTTTCATCCGCAGTATTATTTGTGTTAAAGCTCTCCTCGCTCTCAGAATCATCCACTGTTATTGTACTGTATCTTTTATCCCCAGTACCTCCACTCATAATTGTGTCATCAGACTTAGAGTGTTCCTCAGTAGATGGTTCTGTTTGCATAGGAAATAAAGTATCATTGCACTGAATATCATCATGTGACACAATTTTTTTAATTTCATTAATAAATTTGTTTTCAATGAATGTAACATTTCGGGCTTTAATGCATACTGATGGACAGTCAGGGTCTATTAGTCTATAGCCTTTTGTTTGCTCACAATAGCCTACAAATATGTATCTTTTAGCCTTTGGATCCAGTTTCGTGCGAATATGTTTTTGAGCATAGGCAACACAACCAAATATTCGTAGGTGAGACACAGTTACCTTTTTATTGGTCCACTTCTCTTCTGGTGTGTGTCCTCTAACAGCAATGGTAGGGGAGCGATTCTTGAGGTTCTAGGCCTGCCTCTTGTAATATGCAGCGTGTCTTTTCCATGATGCTCCGGTTTGCACGCTCTGCTACCCCATTTTGCTGAGGACAGTATGGCACTGTGGTCTCATGCCTAACTCCACTGTCCTTCAGCAGTTTCTGTAACTTATAATTAATAAATTCACCACCATTGTCACTACGAATTACTTTTAAATTTTTCTTAGTTTGGTTTTCTACAAGAGCTTTCCATTCCTTAAATTTATCAAAAACCTCATCTTTTGTTCTCAGAAAATAGACAAAAGTTTTCCTTGTGTAATCATCTATAAAGGTAATGAAATATTTTGACCCACTTATGGAGGAACATGGCATAGGTCCACAAACATCAGTATGTACTAACTGTAAAATATCTTTTGCTCTGTTGAATGATTTCTTAGGAAAAGGTAATTTAGTTTGTTTTCCTTCAATACAAGCAATGCAATGCTGAAAATTTAGTTTATCATAAGAAATACCTGAAACCATACCTTGTTTCAGCAACTCCATGCTGCGATGATTAAGATGTCCTAATCGACGATGCCAAACTTCCTGCATTGTCACATCTCTCTTCTCCACAGCAGTCACTGCACACGCCTCTGCTGTCACTATAGGTACACTTGCTGCTAACTCACAGTGACTCTGATGAGTCATGTTCTCATTGGGTATTGCTTGGGAAGACGCCAACTCTGAAATACTAGAATTTTCTGCGATGCTGCATTTCATACTATATTTTGTATTTAGCTGATATACACCATTGACAAGGGTGGCTGTCGCAACCACTTTCTTGTGATCAAGTATTTTGCAATCAGCAGCACTAAACACAACATTGTATCCCTTCCCTACCAATGCACTAACAGACAACAAATTTGCACATAAATGTGGTACATAATAGACTTCACTTATAGTCTTTACAGTACTGTCTTTCATTGTCACCTTAACTGAACCGTGTCCAGCAGTGTACAGTTTTTCACCACTTGCTATCTTCACTTCTAATGGTCTATTGTGTATAAAGTCACTAAAAACACTTTTATCACGGCACATGTGTCCTGTCGCTCCACTGTCTATATACCATAAGTCTTCATTGACGTTGACTGACAGAGCGGTCAGTAGGGCCTTAGACGCATCAGATTTCACTTTTCCTGTCTTCTGATTCCCTTTGGTACAATCCTTGATGAAGTGTCCCGTCTTTTTACATCTGAAACATCTTGGTTGTTTACGTGCGATTAATGCCGAGGCACTTTCTACTATTTTGTCATCTCTGCGAAGATATTCTTGTAGTAATTTACCTTTGACAAGTTCACTAGACAGTTTTATATTAGTGTTTTCAATAGCCATGATGAATGGGTCATAGTCTGCAGTCAGACCACTCAGCATGATGACTGCGACAAAGTCATCCTCCAATTCTGACCCAATCTCGCTCAATTGTTGTACAATTTCTGTAATTTTATTTAGGTAAATTTCCATACTCTGACTCTCATTCAACTTTGTAGAAAATAAAGTTCTCAGAAGTCCTAGTCTACGACATAAGCCTTTGTCTTCATATGCTCTTTGCAAATTATTCCACGCTTCCCGCGCCGACTTGGCGCTTCTAATGTGTGGAATCGCCTCTGGTTGAACCGCCAACGCGATCTTAGCCAGTGCCTTGGACCTCTTCTTTTCGTCTCCGCCATCATCTTTCTCCACGCACTCCCATAAGTCTTCGTGTATTAAGATCATTCTCATCATGAATTTCCAAGAACTATAATTTACAATACCTCGTAATTTGTCAATGGCAATGAAGCTTGAAGAACCCGCACTTGTAGTCGCCATCGCCACGTTCTTGTATTTTGGTTAGAGAACGCCGCGTTGCTATCAATGCCCGTTTTTTTTTTTTTTGCAAAAATACGCATGTATTTTCATTTACGCGTAACCCTGGGCCCATAACCTGATGGGTTTATAGGCAAAAACAAACAACTACATGAGATTACAAGGGATTTATTCGTAATACAATAACAGAGGCTGATTCTAAAAGCGAGGCTATGAGCAAAGAGAACTGTCAGTATCGTTTGACGTTTTAACTTAATATGACATAAGACTGACAGCTGACAGATTACACATAAGGTTGGGTTTACATTTCTAACACTTTGTACTAGTATGTGTATTGTGCTGCTGCCGCTGCGTACGGAACATTTTTTTCGTTTGTTTTCTTAGGGTATGACATATCTATAATTTTACATATTATTGGTTGTCCTACTGCAAGTGCATGCAGCTGAGATGAGAATGTTAAGAGGAATGTGTGGTGTAACGAGAATGGATAGGATAAGGAATGAATATGTAAGAGGGAGTCTGAAAGTAGCGCCAGTGACAGAGAAGTTAAGTAGCAACAGACTATCATGGTATGGACATGTCATCATCATCATCATCATTTCAGCCGAAAGACGTCCACTGCTGGACATAGGCCTCCCCCAAGCATCGCCACAACGACCGGTCCTGTGCCTTCCGCATCCAGCGGATTCCCGCGACCTTCACCAGGTCGTCGGTCCACCTTGTGGGGGGCCTACCCACGCTGCGCCTTCCAGTACGCGGTCGCCACTCCAGAACTTTACTGCCCCATCGGCCATCCGTTCTGCGAGCAATGTGCCCCGCCCACTGCCACTTAAGTTTGGCAATTCTTCGGGCTATGTCGGTTACTTTCGTTCTCCTGCGAATCTCCTCATTTCTGATTCGATCACGCAGGGACACTCCGAGCATAGCCCTCTCCATTGCCCTTTGAGTGACTTTGAGTCTTCTTATGAGGCCCATTGTGAGCGACCACGTTTCAGTACCGTAAGTAATTACTGGCAACACACACTGGTCAAAGACTTTCGTCTTGAGACACTGCGGTATTTTGGACGAGAAGATATTGCGTAGCTTCCCGAACGCTGCCCAACCGAGTCGGATTCGACGATTGACCTCTTTCATGATTGATTGATTGTATGGACATGTGATGAGGAGGAATGAGGAGAATGTTACGAGGAAAGTTTTAAGTATGAATGTTGATGGCTATAAGAAAAGAGGGAGACCGAAGAAAATATGGATGGATTGTGTGAAAGATGATATGAATAGAAAGAAAGTGAACACGGAGATGACGGCTGATAGAGATGGAAGAAAAAAACATGCTGCGCCGACCCCAAATAAATTGGGATAAGGGCAGGAGGATGATGATTGGTTGTCCTACTGTTGTCCGTAGTCGATCCTATTGTTTATTTTGAGTAGCATGACTTTATTCTCGGGCATTTGTCGGACGGATGTGGCTTTGTATTTGCTGTTTGGTGTCGTATTCGCTCTTAAATTTTTTGTTATGATCCGCGCAATTGACACACTTGGGCTCGCCGTTTTTTTATTTGTACGGGCAACTGTCCTGCTTGTGACCTTCCTCCGCACAGTGGACATAGGGTTGTTCTTTGGTTTGGTTGTTCTCGATGTGCCCGAATTTCAGCAATTGCATATCATCATCATCATCATCAACTCAGCCTATCGCAATCCACTGCTAGACATAAGCCTCTCCCAAGTTCCGCCACAACACTCTGCCTTCCGCATCCAGTTCCCCTTCAGCCGCGTTCTTCAAGCAGGTTCAGGCATTGCATATGTAGTAGGAAATCGTAAAAATCGTATCTTTGCGAAAATCCTAGGATGATCGCAAAGAACCGGATAATTGGAATCTGTGAATTTTGACTGCCTCGTGGGTCTAGTGGTCGCAAGCGCGACTGCTGAGAGTGGGGTCCTGGGTTCGATTCCCGGGTCAGGCAAAGTGTTATTGGGTTTTTTCATTAGGAAATTCTCAGTAGCAGCCCGGAGTATGGATTTGTGCCCGGTTAATGGCAATAGGCTCGCCCCCTATTACATGGGACTATAACTTAACTGGCGAAATGTGGGTGTACTAAGCGAAATAAATAAATCAGCAAGAGCTGATTTATTATTGCACTTTTCTATGAAACAGCATTTTTTTTTTCACAAATTCAGGATTGTCGCCATATTAAAAGTTGTTCTATGGTGTGCTCTGAATGAGCGATCCAAATATGAGCACCCATTTCTGATACACGTAGTATAGGGCGGGACGTATGGCAATGGCAACTCTATTTAGCTATACAAGATGTTGGTCTGTAATCGTGCCATATTTCTAGAGCAAATAATAAAAAAAGTGAAAAAAAAAAAAAAAAACTTAGGAGGCTCGCGTTGGGCAGCTGGGTTAAGGGCTTGATACAGAAAGCGGTACTCCTGGATACGGCGCGTATCGTCAGGACGTTCCTCTCTCTGAGGCCCTGGGGGCCTAGTACGAGTTTGACACTTTATAATACTTTCATAGTTTTCGTCGATTTTCATTCATAAACTACTAGTTCCTCCTCGTATCCGCCAGGGGCGCTACTGATTAATGAATTAAAGTCGTCGAATTCGATGGAAGTATCGGTAAGTGTCAAACTCGTACTAGGCCTACTGACCACCGGTAGTTTGGACCCTGTTCCCGATGCCGGTGGGCTACTATTTTTTATATTTTTAAATGTTTTTATAGAAATATTTAAAAATGTAAATAATATGTATATAGATGAATAAAGGAATAATAGTATTAAATATATTATTCATATAAAATATTTAACTAATTTTACGGTTATTTAATAACGAAATTTTCACTTAGAAACATAGCGAGGGTTTGACAATAAATCCCGAACGACTTTGAAAATAAGTCACCGGCGGCATTGTCAAAGGGCAGAAAATTCTCCCCATTTTTTTGGTGGTTTAGCACGCATCGTTTTTGAATCACAAGCGAAATTCGGGAGTAATTTGTTTGTTTACAAATAGGTATTAAAAAAAAATTAAAAAAAATCGTGTTGATTTTTTTATTGTTTCGTGTTCACTTGTTCAGTATCAGTGGTAGGTATAGTCACCTCCTTAAATATGGCACGAATACAGATAAGATAAAGATAAATATTTATTTTCTCGCCACAATATTACATTTAAAATAACATTTCTTATATAAATACATATTTAGGTACACACGGCTACACATCAAGCTGTACATTTCCAGTATAAGTTGATCTCGCATTGTTTAGGTTTTCCGTACAACGCGAGATCAGCTTATACTGGAAATGTACAGCTTGATGTGTAGCCGAGTGTACATATTGTGGGAGACTGGTGCCTAAACTAGGCTCGAGGCCTGTATTTCAGGACACCAGGTCTCCACCATTCAAAATTTGGTACATTTTATTTCTATATAGTGTTAGTAAGATTAGTATAATGGTGTGTAGGTGTGTGTGTGTGTAGATCAACATGTTGTATAGTTATCTATTACAATAAGTTATTGTCAATAACGCCTGTGTTAGTCAAAGGTGTAGGCAGAAGCGTGCTACATCTACAGTATTATTTGAATTCATTTATTCCGATTTTGAGGTTACAATCCGATAATAATTTCAATATGTTGTCATCTATTTTTAGAGCGGCTATAACGAAATAATTATGTAAATATTATTTAAGAAATATTTGGCGTTTATGTAGCCTTGTTATAAACGTTAGCGGATTAAATATTCAAATTAATTCACAAAGTTTATCGACATTTTGCAAGAAACTGGTTCATTACTGTAATAGGTTGCTTATGATGCTGATGAGTAATTAGACTCAGAGCAATGATATTTAAAAGTATAGATGTGTCATACACTAACAAAACAAACGAAAAATAATTTAGTCTCCACTATCTGACACCTTATAGATGTTTTGTATAGGAATTACTCTCCGTTACAGGTCTACTAACGTTTTAAGCTGCATATCACTATTAACTAACGTCCTTCTAACGTTGTTGGTGCTCATTAACTCAACTGTACAGCCGAAATACCGCTCTAAGCGTCAGTTAACGCTATTAAAAAAAAAATTAAGCTATTGCATAGCTTCTATCGCGGGCCTTGAGCGTGGAGACCGAATCCAGAAATTCCGTAACGAAAATAACCTAACACCCCCCACTCCGACCGGTACTGCGGTGTTACTTTTTAGTTTTGCCATCTATCGATGAATAGCAAACTTTTAATGACTTTTTGAAATATCACGCTTGTCTCTTTAGTTCTGCAAATCGCCTCTAGGTGGCATTGGTTGTATCGGCGTTACTGCGCATGCGTAATCCCCCTCTTCGCCCCGCAATCTGGTGACTCATGCCTGCTTAGAGTTTCGGCGTTAGGGCACCTCCTCTTTGTATTTACATAAAAAATGCTATGCAATAGCTTTACCGCGGCAGTCTCCGAGTGCCACACGTCTTTTTTTTTAATCCTTTCAAAAATAGCCTTCAATGTACCAACGAAGACCGTAAGACATTATACTCCCATCTACGTACCTCTGGTATCCTCCAACTATAGTCAGAATGCGTTCCTGTGGCGAGCGAGCAATGACGTCAACAAACATTGTAAACAGTTAAAACTTGATATATTTGTGACAAGTATGCAATCGGCGAGACGAGCAATTAGTCTAGATTTCTCTCAATAATTTTAGTTATTTTAATATTCATTCATATACAGGGTTATTTGTAAAACACCGTTAACCTCTCAGGACTATGTTACTAACATCATAATAAACAACGTTTGTTCTATGACTTTTAAAAATTCATCATATTTTCGTTCATCAGATTTTCATACAAAAATAAAAATATTTAAATTGAACGCTCTAAATGTTACGAAGTTCATGCGAAGCAAAAGAAAGCGCGATAGTTAAATAGCGAGGGTCCGTGCAAAAGAGATTCATTTCTATGCTATTTCTTTATTTTTATGTTATTTCTTTTTTTTTTTTGATTATTTTTTTGTGTTATTTCGGGGTTAGGGCGGCGGGAGCGCTTGAACTTGACCTATTTACGGACGGTCCTCAGTCGGTCGGTCGCTTTGATGCGCTTGAGTCGCGGCAGACGTAGGTAGTGTTAGAATAGCTATGTTATTCAATTTGTTTTGAATTATTTTATGACTTAATTTAACGTTTTTGTGCTGTATTAATTTGTTTTATATTAATTTCTATTTACAATAATATCCGAGTCAAATTAATTATTTCCAAATTTTATAATGAATAATAATGATATTTATTTGTTTTTGATACCTACTTAATTTTTATAATACCTTTCCAACATTTTTATTTAAAAAGGAATATTCTTAAAAATGAATTAAGGAACGTGTATTGACTCGATTTTGCTGATCTATAAAAGATCTGTGGTTTTGATTAGTGGGGGCAGTCAGATTGTTGCAACGGTCAGTATTGATGTTACCTTTGTAGTATTTTCTGTGAATTGTAGAAATCCTTGATTTCCAATAGTTGTGAATTGAGTTTAAATCGTTATATATTAATGCCATGTGTTAAAGTGACTAACATGAAAAATACAGAGTTCTCTCGTGGTGGAAAGTGAATATGACTTTTATTTACCTTCTGTATAACTGTTTTGCCACCGATATGCAGACATTAGTTTATTGTAAAAAGTGTTATCTAACAGTAGGTACAGCAAAATACAGAGTTGAAATGTGTTAGATAGGACAACAAAATCTTGAAGGTTTGTTTTTGGTATTAAATGTATTATGTTTTGTAAAAAGTCATAGAACAAAAGTTGTTGTTTATGATGTTAGTAACATAGTCCTTAGAGGTTAACGATGTTTTACAAATCACCCTGTATATATTATATCCACGCACATTACTGTACTCAGTCACTATTCGTGAAGACCTATTATTGGCAGACTGTATCATATTTAACATTATACTAATGTAACTGCTGTTCATCTAACTCCATTTTACAGGCTCCTAAAGCCTTAACCTGTAAAACGTAGGCCTCTTTCCAGGTTATAAGAGGGTTAGAGCGTGATCTTAACTCTCTTGTACAGTAATGCGTAACGCTTTAAGCTTTAAGTAACGACGATATACAGGCCTTGTATAGCCTAATTTTAATGCTATGTGTTGTAGAGGTGTGTAACTCAGCTCAGAACCGGTTCAAATATGCAGATCAATAAGCTTGAGCTGTTGAGCTGCAGCCACTGCAGCTCAATGACAAAATACGCAGCTCATGGCTCTAAGAATAGTATCTATCTGTGCGACAACTTTTGTTGCACGGAAGATAAAAGATGTCTATAAAGATAAAAACCTGTTTGAACCGGTGAGCGGGAGCGGCGACAGATCCGCGGTGAGTCGCAGAGTCAGCGAGCGAGCGCAGCTGAAACAGATCGAACGGTCTTTAAGCTCAGCGACTCGCATCACAGATCATAACTCGAAGTAGGCAGATACACAAATTGAGCTGATCTGTGAGCCGGTTCACAGCTCCGGCTCACTGATCTGAACCGTGAGCTGAGCTGCAGCTCACGCATTTTTGTTGAGTTACCCATGTCTATGTGTTAGGCAATTCACGAAACTAAAGAAATGCAGTTGCAATTAAGTTTCGATCAAAACAATGCTTTTCGTATTCTCTTATCTACGGCGATCGCTGTCAGAAACGAACTGCAGCGTCACTGCAACTTGATCGACGCATCATGAAATTACGTGAATTAGGGCCTAGGGCATAGAACAGGTAATATACGAGTATACAACGTATATCAGAAATGCGTGGTCATATTTGAAGAGCTTATGCAGAGGATGCTATCGAACAACTTTTACTATGGGACCAACCAAGGTAGGTAGGTAGGTGCTTCAATTTATTTTATATCTTGCATGCTTTAATTTGTATGTAAACGCATGTTTGACAAATAAATGATCTTTATCTTTAACCCTGAAATCGCGAAAAAAAATCAGCTGATTCTTACATTTTGTCGAGCGATATCGATGATTTAGTAGGGATCAACTGTTATTTTTTTCGCGATTTCAGGGTTGGTCCCATAGTAAAAGTTGTTCTATGCTATGTACTGGATGAGCTCTTAAAATATTACCACGCATATCTGATACACGTTGTAGAAATGAATCTCTTTTGCACGGA
Organism: Asteroscopus sphinx; assembly: GCA_949699075.1. Lineage (NCBI taxonomy): Eukaryota > Metazoa > Arthropoda > Insecta > Lepidoptera > Noctuidae > Asteroscopus > Asteroscopus sphinx. The sequence goes on along the minus strand of OX453030.1, from coordinate 3,160,647 downwards.
CCCCAAATGCCGCCTTATAAATACCTATTTCTCTCTTCAGCTCTTAAAGTCCCTTTGTCGTCCGAGCGTGCTGCCAGGGCTGTTCGCTGCTAAATATTAAAAGCGTTATGTGTTGGTTTAGTTAGAAAAAATATTTTAGACTGTTCTTTACTATGAAATTATTATTTTATCCTAGTTTAACGTAATAAGAAATTTATATTTACTTACATTATTTAATTTTATATTTAAGTAGATACTTTACATATTTAGATAATTTGCACTAATTGAAATAAGTTCAGTATCTATAAATGACCCACGGAGAGAGAGAGAAAGAGAAAAACAGTAGTTATCATTTATACTTTTGACTTACGAATAAGAAAAAATATTTATGAATAGGAGAATAAATGGTAATTGTAAAAATATCACTTACTTTTTCTAAGTTTTGGGCAAACTAAAGAAACTGAAGTCTGGTGTTGTTTTTGAGTTACTTTTATAACCAACTACATCGCAATATTTTGGCACCATGACCGCATCAGTCTGACGGCACGCGCGTGCAAGCGTGAGGCGACGCAAGCCCTGACCAAATGTACTCTGTGGCCCTGACTGTTCGATCCCTTTAAAGGTACGCTGGGCGGTAGGCTATTCTCGTGGATTTGAACGCGTCTGGGGCGCGAGTTTCGCTTCTAGTCTTCTCTTTTCTTATTATAGATTCTAAACATGACTTCATTCTTAAGGTAACCTTACTAGCAAAGATATTAATATTTTCTGACAGACTCATAAATACTTATCGCTAAAAAGTGCAAGTGAGTGAGTGATATCAAAAATACTGTCTGCTAGAAACATAGTTTAAAAGTTCTCTTAAATGCTGGCTCGATTCCGTCGCGCCGCGCAGAAGGTTGCGCGCGCGCGGCGTGAGGCTATTGACGAGGACACAGACGCAGCTTTCGATGTGTCGCATTACTTTAGCGAGGACGTTGCTGATCCTTGGAGGCAGCACGGTAAGTTACTCCAAAAATATTTCCGTTACATTTCGCCATGCTTGTTCTGCATACTTGTTTATTTATTTATTTATTTATATTTATATATGCTTTATTGTACACCATAAAAAACATTACATTGAATATGCATTTAAACTATTGTACAAATGGCGGCCTTATCGCGATCAGCGATTTCTTCCAGGCAACCTTAGGATGGACAAGAATGAACTGGACAGAAAATGGGGTTGTCAGATGTGCAATTTCGATACATAATTTAATAATAAAATAAAATACTATACTACTACTATAAAATAACAACAAAAATATATTCTATAAATCCTAATACATAATACTATATATACATACGTGGGACACTCAGAAAGTTTTGCGAAACTAAAAAAAATTGTTCTATACGTACATATATTTTTATCAAATCTTTTCAAAGTACTTTCCACCAGCCTCTATACAAAGATTCATGCGCCTAAACCAGTTTTCAAAACACTTTTTCCAGTCCGCCGCAGACACCTCGTTTACAGCCTGCTCGAACGCAGCCAGCGCATCTTCCGGCGACGAAAATTGTATCCCTTTGAGCTGATTTTTTATTTTTGGGAATAAAAAGAAGTCACACGGTGCTAGATCAGGGCTGTAAGGAGGGTGACCCAGGAGTTTGACTGGCGTGCTGTCCAGGAAGTCCCTCGTTTTGAGTGCGGTGTGCGCAGGTGCATTGTCGTGGTGGAGCAGTAGCCCGCGGAGCCCTGTGTTTGGTCGCTTGTTGCTTATAACAGAGAAAACTTCTGGCTAACATTTGGTAGTATACCATTCGGCATTAATGCTTCTTTGATCCCGTAAGGGAATTGATACCAAGTGGCCAGTCAAATTAAAAAAGCTAGCGATCAAAATCTTACCCCCGCTTCTAGATCGCTTCACTTTGGTAGGCGTTGGCTCATTTTGAAACACCCAAACAGTCGACTGGCGCTTGGTTTCTGGGTCGTATTGATAAATCCAGGACTCATCACCTGTAACGATGTCGTAAACACGCCGAGACGAGCCTGCTTCAAATTTGTTAAGCATATCACGGCACCATTCCACCCGGGCCTGCTTCTGAGCATCGGTGAGGTTGTGCGGCACCCACCGTGATACTATCCTCCTCACGCGAAGATGGCTGTGTAGAATCTCGTGAACGCTTCCCGATCCAATCTTCAATATGTGTTGAATCTCCTGATATGTAATTCGCCTATTGTCTTGGATTAAATTTTTCACTGCTAGCACGTTTTCTTCGGTAACAGCCGTCAAAGGGCGACCGCTTCTTTCGTCATCCCCCAAAGTTGGTCGACCGCGCTTGAATTCGTTATACCAACGATACACGGTTGCCTTGGAAGGGCCTTCATCCATGAATGCCATTTGAAGTCTATCGTACGATTCATCCGGTTTCAGGCGACACTTGAAATCGTATAAAATCATAGCTCTAAAATGTTCCCGGCGCAGATCCATATTTCAGTGAGACACAATACTTTGAATTAACTCGCAAAAAATGTGGAGGGAAATTTTGAAATTGGAACTCACTTATTTTTACTTATAAATAATCATATTTTCGAAAAACATTATAACTGGCCAGTCTCCCATATATAAAAACTTTTTTTCGCAATACTTTCTGAGGGGCCTGGTATACACATATAAATAATAAGCAACGGTAAAGTAATTAAAAACGACCACATACAGGAGAAGAAACATGTTCATAGCGACAAATAATGCTCCTTCACAAGCCTCTTAAACACTGGCAGCGATTGCGCTCTGTGCTCTTGCGATTGTTCTGTGTAACGAAACGGTCACCCATCCACAGACTGACCGCGGCTAGTGCAGCTTAACCTTGCAAATCGTACAATCCACACAGTCGGTACTTAGCCACGAGCCCCTTCGTTACCGCCGTTTCGTTACACTTCGAGACCCCTTCGTGCCTCGGAGAGCACGTAAAGCCGTCGGTCCTGCGCCTGATCTCTCTCCGGTCGTGTCGGATTACTGTCCCATCGGATTATGAGAGTGAGGGAATAGAGAGTGCACCTGTGTTTGCGCACACACTTGTGCACTATAATATGTCCCGCGCAGATGGCTAGTCTCCTTCGAGATTGGCCGCTGTGACCGAAATTCGGCCGGGAGGACATTATTATTACTTGTTCTGTGATTTTGCTTAAAACTAGAAGGCTGTCTACTAAGAAAAATAAACTAAACAACATGGGAGCATTCTGCAGATGAACTAGGTAAAATAATCTGTATCTCGAACATAGACGAATAAAAAAGGCGGACGGAATCTCGCTAAACAATAAGTGAAGCACCTGTTACTATTGTATTGACGGCAATTGGCTCGCCCCTATTCCATAGGGCAATTATGTCGAGTATAATGTGATAATAAATTTTTGAGTTATAGTGAGAAAACTGCAAAATACTTAAGACGTCCTAGTTCAAAGGTCATTGACTTTAGAGGAGAAATATATTATCAAATAATGCTCCTTTAGTTACTTCCTATTTAAAAAAATCACAAAAGTAACTTTGTGTTATATTGATATGACATACTTCTTAAATTTAGCTTCTTAAATTCAGCGCTAGGTGGCGCAGTTTGCAAAAACTAAAATAGCAATGATTAATATTCGATTTGATTCGTTTGTAATTAGGAACCCTATAATACTGAGCATGGCCCGACATGCTCTTAGCCGGTTTTTAGGGTTCCGAAGTCCTACAAGGAACCCTTATAGTTTCGTCATGTCCGTCCGTCTGTCCGTCTGTCCGTCTGTCCGTCTGTCCGTCTGTCCTAATCCTTTACAGCTTAATAACTTCTACAGTTATAAACATAAGTAAATGAAATTTTGTTATAAAATAGTCTGCATATAGATCTCAATTTTAAAAGAATAAAAAAATAGTTTTTACGTTCTTTAGGGGTGGCGCCCATACATGTGAAATGGGGAAAAAATAATTTTTTTCGCTTCTCCCCATCGTGTGGGGTATCATTGAATAGGTCTACTAAAATGAAGGTAATGTTTCATACACCACTTTTTTATCAGGTGTACCATCTGCGAAATATAGCCCGCCAAAGTGACTTGCAATGTGTCCCCCCCCCCCTGCCATTTCTAAACTATGCAACGTAGAAACTTATAATCTTCCACATTGATAGACCTTTGTGAAAACTCTCTTTTAAAATTATTTCGAGTATAATGTGATTATAATTTTTTGAGTTATAGACAGAAAACCGAAAAATACTTAAAACGTCCTAGTTCAAAGGTCATTGACCTTAGAGAAAAATTATCATGGCAAATAATGCTCCTTTAGCTACTTTCTATTTGAAAAAATCACAAAAAGTAACTTTGACATCAATCAGACTTCTTAAATTTGGCTTCTTGAATTTATCGCTAGATGGCGCTACTAACAACACGCTCTGAGTCGCGAATGCTGCCGATTATTGCAAAAACTAAAATAGCCATGATTAATATTCGATTTGATTCGTTTGTACACCTACTTAAGGAACCCTATAATACTGAGCATGGCCCGACATGCTCTTGGCCGGTTTTTTATGATATATGATGTTGAAGCGAACTAAAGGCCCAAAAACATCTGAAATACCATTTAAGCTGTTTCCTAAATGGAACTGCAAATCACGTCCGTCAAACTTAGACATAAAAATGTAAAGTCTCATGTGATTGTAATGTCCCCGACACCCACCACCAGCACCGGAACACAGCAATGCTAGCAGCTCTGTTTGACGGCAGAAGTAGGTACGGTGGTAGTACTTCCCCGGACGAGCTCTCACAAGGAGTTCTACTACAACTTTTTTGTCCCACTGCAGGCCAAAGGCCTCCCCGTCTTCCACTTTCCTTGATCTATAGTATTTGTGGTCAATCGTTCAAGTAGAAGTCCAGCTCATACCGCCATTTCGTTCTGGGCCTATTCGTTTTCGACTACTAAACCATCAAAATAAAAAATGATTTTTCCTTCTTTCCAGATGCCTTAGAACGCGAGCGTCTGTCTCAGCATGCAGCGCTTCGTGAGCTGGTCTCTCGCGGCGACAGCGTCAAGCTTAAGGAACGGTTGAGCGCGCTCGGCAGCAGCGCCGGTCTCATAACTAATCTGACGCCTGGTGGGGCTAACACTTTACTATACGTGTAAGTCCGTCATCCTAGCCTTCTCCTATGTTTGGTCGGCTTGCTGTCTAAACGGCGGTGCTATTCTCAAACGTTGGAAAAGTTTCCGTTTCTGAATCCAAATTTGACCAGTAAACGGAACAAAATCACCACTTCCTGCGACCACGAACGCTGCAAAGCATTCGAAACGTCAGGAAAACCAATTTTAATAATAAATACGCGACGTAATCCAGTTAAACTTGTTTTATTATGAAACAAAATGATTTGAGAACCGAACAGATTCGGAAACGCTATTCATAGTTCTTTCATTTTACATCGAGTGCTTTCCGACAACAAATGGCTCTCGGAAGAGTTTCCGTAAATGTAAAGGTGCGTTTCCGAATCCGTTCGCTTTTCAAATCGTTTTGTTTTTTAAGCCGACCAAGCAAGGTATAAAAAAACTTTTTAACAAAAAATAAAACCGACTTCAAAAACCTTAACTAAAAAGTAAAAAATAATCATTGTATGTATTTTAAAATCTTAACATAAACCAATATTTTGAAGGCAGCGCGCGATTGACCCTTTGCGTCATGTAAATATAATGTACAGTCGAGCGCATATCTATAGTAAAAAACAGTTTATGTGAACGTACATGAAATATACGCGCCGCTTTCAAAATGTTGGTTTATGTTAAGATTTTAAAATACATACAATGATTATTTTTTACTTTTTAGTTAAGGTTTCTGAAGTCGGTTTTATTTTTTGTTAAAAAGTTTTTATTTCATACTTTTTAGTTTTTTTAACCTTTGCTATCCCACTGCTGGGCAAAGGTCATGTTCTTCCAAACATCCAATCACTATCGTGAAAAAAAACACGCATATCCGCCAAGAATTCTCAGAAAAACGAACCAATGAGCAGATCATCTAGATAGGCGAAGCTAAAATAAACTGATTTATTGAAGCTGGTTAAAAATCTGCTCAACCTAAGTCAATAAAATTTGAATGGGACCACCGCGCGGGCTTCCTCTACCAAATAAAAAAATAACCACGTAAATCGGCCCAAAAATCTCGGAGTAACCGGTGAAGATACATGAAAAAAAAAAAAAAAAAACTCGCCGAATACATAACCTCCTCCTTTTTTTGTAGTCGGTTAAAATGAAATGTACAGTCTGGCATCCTCATGTAATATATTGATTTACGGACTTAACAAACTACAGGATAATAATTGAGCTTACTGTACATCCTGGCTAAAGTCCATCACCTATCTAACACTACCCATCTCGTCTCCAGGGCATCAGAAGCTGGCCTCACCTCAGCAGTAGCCTCACTTCTGGAAGCGGGAGCAGATGGGCGCGCGCATCCAGTCACAAAGTACTGTCCGTTGTACATCGCTTGCTATCACGGGCATGTGGATATTGCGAAGCTACTGCTTGCTTCATTTCCTGAGGCTGTGCAGGTGAGATAATCAGTACTCTGCCATGTCTGGACATTGGCTTTGCCACTATAATGCTTATAGTCACCGACTAGCCTCACTCCCGGAGCTGATGGGCGCGCGGATCCAGTCACAAAGTACTGTCCGTTGTACATAGCTTGCTACCACGGACGTGTGGATATTGCGAAGCTACTGCTAGCTACATTCCTGAGGCTGTGCAGGTGAGATAATCAGTACTCTGCCATTTCTGGACATTGGCTTTGCCAAAGTAATGCTTATAGTCACCAACTGGCATCCCTGGCTTTGTTGGGCAAAAATACTGCATAACATCGCAATACACGATTTTCTTAATTTTGGCTTCTAAATAAACGTTATGTTGCCGGCTGTTGACTCGGTTCCTACAACGAGACATATTTTTATTTATATTATTGAGGACCTCCAATTTATGCAGATATATGAGCTCAATTTGAAATATTTGTGCATTTCATTTAAACGTCTAAAGTCATGTTCAATATGCATGTCATGCCGAGGCCAATATTCGTCGAAGGGTCGGCACTCGAAGTTGTAACGGAATAAGTCTACCTAGGGCAGGCAATTCAGCTTGGTAGACACAACTTCGAGAAAGAAGCCAACAGAAGGATCCGTCTGGGCTGGGCAGCATTTGGCAAACTTCGCCGAGTCTTCTCGTCGCCTATACCGCAAAGTTTGAAGACAAAGGTCTTCAACCAGTGCGTCCTGCCAGTCATGACTTACGGTGCCGAGACGTGGACACTGACAGTTGGGCTTGTCCACAAATTCAAAGTCGCTCAGCGAGCTATGGAGCGAGCTATGCTTGGAGTTTCTTTGAAGGATAAAATCCGTAACGAGATTATCCGGAGAAGAACCGGAGTGACCGACATAGCTTGTAGGATCAGCAAGCTGAAGTGGCAGTGGGCTGGCCATGTCTGTCGAAGGACCGATGGCCGTTGGAGCAGACGAGTCCTTGAGTGGAGACCGCGAATCGGCAAACGCAGCGTAGGGCGCCCCCCTGCCAGGTGGACCGACGACCTAAAGAACGTGGCTGGGGGGGACTGGATGCGGAAGGCAGAGGACCGAGCGTTGTGGCGCAACTTGGGAGAGGCCTATGTCCAGCAGTGGACTGCGATAGGCTGAATTGATTGATTGATTGATTTTGACGACCTCTGTGGTCTAGTGGTTTGAGTGTCGGACTGCTGATAATGAGGTCGTGGGTTCGATTCCCACAGGACACAAATATTTGTGTGATGAACATAAGTGTTTGTGTTGGTCTGGGAGTGTTGCTTATGTATTATAAGTATGTATTTACAAAAAAAAAGTATATACGTATTATATCCATTGTCTAGTACCCATACCACAAGCTCTGCTTAGTTTGGGACTAGATGGTGCTGTGTAAAAATGTCCCAAAGATATTTATTTATTTATTTATTTAAACGTGGGAAAATCTCTCTAATCTCAGGGATGCAAATACGTATCTGTTACAGATACGCTAATTTGCACAAAACATTTTTATCCTAAGTACCTATCCTGGGAATTTTTTTATTGTATTTTTACTTGTATGTCCTGTGTCGTGTTTTTGTACTAAATAAACGTTTTATTTATCTATCGATCTCAAATTACAGGCACTTATGAATGTCAAAGCTAGTTGAACTGTCACTATGCAAACTCGGCCATTATGGTTTTTTTTTTCCAGCAAGAGACGGTGGAGAAATGGTTGCCTATCCACGCTGCTTGCATAGGCGGTCACGCGGCGCTGGTGACGTTGCTGCTGGAATACCCGTACCCTGAGAGCGTGCTTTCTACCTATACGTAAGTTACAAGTACATCAAAAATTAAAAAAAAATACAGTTTTTGTTCTACATCCGTTATTCAACGAGTAAAAAAATAATGGCAAGACCTCAGATACCCCATTTAGAATATTATTAATACTATCTGGTAAATTAATAATTACCAATAATTTATTTTTGTCCCACTTGTTCGGAAATTGGTTCATTATTTAAAAAAAAAGAATACATCAATCAGCTCTTTTCCGTACGCAACGAAATAACGGACCGGTAATATCCAACACGACAATAATAGAAATTGCGTGACAGTTTTTTTTTTAAATTATGCTACCGAGGTTTTTAATTACACACATAAATTAGGTGTTTTTAGGTACAAAATATTTATCATTATAAAGGCAGAATGCGCATTTTTTTTTTAACTTTTTAAATATAACGAGAACCGTGCCCGGACGAATTGGCGCGAATGAAAATTAGATACTGTTGAATTAATTTGTGTATTGTTTCCTCGAAAATGAGAGAAAAGCCTAGTACAGAGAGTAGCCTCTACAATTCTCAGCCGAAATAGGAATTACCGGCGTCGTTTAGTTAAAAACACAGACCAGTAAACTACAAGACTCCGCATAAACAAAGTTTTGTATTCGACCGCAGTCGTAAAACGTTGGTGGGGTCAGGGGGGCGGACGGCGCGTTATGATTGGCCGGCTCAAAAGTTCGGTGGTATGATTCCTTATGATTGGTGCCGCTTGCTGACTGAGTGACGTTCCGATTGGCGGAGGGACGTATGATATGCAGTGGTAGAGCATATGCGTTGTGACCGGGGGTGTCCAGCTAACCGGCGTCTAGAGGCTTACTGGTCTATGGTTAAAAAGGACTCGGCTGTCACGCAATTACATGGTTTTTCGGCATCAGTAAGTGCCAGAGTTGGTTGCTGGATAACTCCAGGACGCCATTCAGAGGTGACCTGACACACGGAAACCCATTTCCCTGGTCTTTGTAAACCTTAAGGACCTACTCGGGATTCGCTGGTATAGTTATTAATCCTTAGTACCAAAAATAAATAAATAAGTAAGTTGGTAAAATGTATTATGTTCTAGAAAACATAGCAATCGATCCTCCTAATGAGTCTGAACAAACTAGTTCAGGACTTGCGTTTATTCTGTTACGCGTTGTTTATCTTAAATAACTGTGCAAAATATCATGTTATCAATGTAGTGTTGGCCGTTTTGCACAGTTTGGGAACGCTGTCTGTGCAACGTGCCACGTTAGCCATTTTGCACAGTTTGGGAACGCTGTCTGTGCAACGTTAGCCATTTTGCACAGTTTAGGAACGCTGTCGGTGCAATGTGGCACGTTCATAGAACAGGTAATAATACGAGTATAGAAGTAAATCTCTTTGGCACGGACCCCAAATGCCCCCTTAATAATACCTACTTCCCTCTTCAGCTCCTAAATTTATATTTACTTGCTTACATTATTTAATTTTATATTTAGGTAGATTCCTAATTTACATATTAGATAATTTGTGCTAAATGAAATGAGTTCAGAGCCTATAAATGATCCACGGACATAGAGAAAGAGAAAAAACAGTACTTTTGACATATTTATGAACAGAACAATAAATGATAATTGTGAAAATATCACTTACTTTTCCAAATTTTTGGGCAAACTAAAGACACTAAAGTCTGGCGTTACACCAAAATACATCGCAATATTTTGGCGCCATTACCACATCTGACGGCACGCGCGTGCAAGCGTGAGGTGAGTGACTGTTCGATCCCTTTAAAGGTACGCTATTATCGTGGATTTGAACGCGTCTGGGGTGCGAGTTTCGCTTTTGCTGTTCTCTTTTCTTATGGCACGTCAGCCATTTTGCACAGTTTAGAAACGCAGTCTGTGCAACGTGGCATGTTAGCCATTTTGCACAGTTTAGAAACGCTGTCTGTGCAACTTGCAAATGCCTATACTTTGAGGTGTTATGTTTTTTCTTCTTTATTCACTGGGCAATAAGAAATAATTTATGATTCTGTTGTGCACAGTGACGCTACCGGTCAATGGCAGTACTCAGCGGCGTTTGACGTGAACGCGCGTGACGTCAGCGGTCAGACCGCGCTGTACGTGGCGTGCACGCTCGGGAACGTGTCTGTGGTGGATGCTCTACTCGCACATACTGTTGTGACGCATCCGGCGCCGAAGCCGCATCAGGTGTGTTAGATTATATAGTTGCCGGCACGAGTCGTGAGCACAGATTCCACTGCGTAAGTGGTCGAATCTCTGTTCACAATATAACAGACCAAAAACTGGCACTTGCATTGGCTTAATTATATGATAATGCATAATTGAATATACGTAGAAAACAGAATACTAGAATACAGTGACGACAGAGACTATCACGCAGGTACAATTTGTGCTCACGTCTCGTGCCGGGAACTATATAACATTTGTGTGATCGAATCAGAAATGAGGAGATTCGCAGGAGAACGAAAGTAACCGACTTAGCCCGAAGAATTGCTAAACTTAAGTGCCAGTGGGCGGGGCACATTGCTCGCAGAACGGATGGCCGATGGGGCAGTGAAGTTCTGGAGTCGTGACCGCGTACTGGAAGACTCAGCGTGGTAGGCCCCTCACAAGGTGGACCGACGACCTGGTGAAGGTCGCGAGAATCTGCTGGATATGAAAAGCGCAGGACCGGTCGTTGTGGCGATGCTTGGGGGAAGCCTATGTTCAGCAGTGGACGTCTTTCGGCTGAAATGATGACGATGATGATAACATTTGTGTTATTGTGTTACATGGTTTTTATTTACAGTGCAATGGTAAGGAGAATAGAATAAATAACACAACTTTAAATTGTGCCCTATTGTAGGAGATAGTGACACAACTAACATTTAGAGGGCACAGTTGATTAATACTGAGAATCCGGTAGTTGCCTAAAGTCAAAAATTACCAAAAATGTTATATTCATTAAAAGACTGTACAGAAAGGACAACATTGAAGAAAGAATAAACAAAATCCATAAAAAAATGGGAGAGATACACGCTTTTTAAGTTCTTGGAAGGGACATTTTCTGTCCTTGTCGTGCGAAACAGACATTGTTCAGAGAGATGTCAAGTTACCATGAAGGTTTTTAACAATGACGTCATTCTTCAATAGTGCTGTCTCTGTCTAGTGAATAAATTTAAATCGCTTATAACTTGGACATTTTATTAAATATTTTAAACTATTAACTTGAAAAAGTTTCGAGATTTCTCATCATTATCATTACAGCCGAAAGACGTCCACTGCTGGACATAGGCCTCTCCAAGCAGTTTGGGGTATATGCCATAATCGCCACGCTTGGCAGGCGGGTTGGCGATCGCAGTTGGTTAGTTGAATACTCAGAGAACGCTGCTGCCCATCCTCTGATGAATCCCTTAGTCGCCTTTTACGACACCCATGAGAAGGTATAGGGTGGTGCAATTCTTTACGTCCAGCACCACACGGTACGAGTACGGTCGAGATTTCTAATAAAAACTAATTTAATTAATAGTCACCTTCCCTATTATCTAAAAAAATAAGCACAATATTATTTTAACATCATAGTCTATGTATATTGTTTTTCTTTTTTGAGAATTTGTAAAAAAAAAAATTGGTCTCTATGGCGATTGGTTAGCAGCTTGCCAGCCAGTTGCTCAGACGACAGGTTCCTAGTTAACCAATTTCTTGATTAGGTAATATTTATAATATCGTGATGCTTACAAATTTTTTGATTTCATGTGGGGATCAGAATTTGATTATCACTTGCTTTAACGGTGAAGGAAAACATCGTGAGGAAACCTGCACACCTGAGAGTGCTCCATACAGTTCTCGATGGTGTGTGTAGTCCGACAACCCGCACTAGGCCAGCGTCGTGGAGTAAGGCCTTAAACCTACTCATTCTGAGAATAGGTCCGTGCCCAGAAGTGAGACAGTAACGGGCTGATTATGATGATATGATGTTTACACCAGGAGTCAGAAGACACCAGCGTGGCTGCTCAGGCGTTGAGTCCTCAACGCGGCAGCATATCCCTTGGCATTCATGCCATAGTCAGCAAACTTACTGGATCCTCGGGGAATCATGTGAGTAGAATTTCTTTGTAAACAGGTTTTATTTGAGACTTACAGACAGCCGCACTTCAGTGGTAACAGTTTGATCTAGACAGCGTCTTTATTTGGTAAGCAGTAAGGGTGGTTTTCGTAATTCAACTGTAGAAAAAAAAAAAACTATAATATTACCACTGACGTGAGGTCGTATCGTATTCAATGGAACATAAATTACAGTCCACAAATAAATAAATTAATAGTAAATGATGATAATACAAAAAGAAAAAATCACTCACGAGCAGGATTCGAACCTGCGACTCCTGCCTGACTCAGTACGCCAGTGTAAGTCCCTTAAGAGGCTGACAACACCTAAAAAATCAGACCTCCGCGGTCACTGTCGTTTCGTACAGATATGAAAGAGAGGCAACGAGCGGAGAGACGTCGGGTGCGCCGCTCAAATTGAATGAAAATTACAATTATTATTTTTTATAAAAATCTAAAAGCTTATTCGAAAAACAGAAACAACTATGTTTTAGATTATTTATAATATTTGGTAAATAAAAGAGATTGTTTGCTTTAAAGCATGTTTTAACAGGTTAGTTTACAATTCGTTGCTATCGAGAAAACTTCAAGAAAACGTGTTTTGGGCGCAATAGAGTTTTAGAAAATACGATCAAGATTAACATTTTTTTTTTCACTGCCACAAACTGAATAGATACAGCTGAAAATGTTTTTAAAAGAAGCCTATTTGGGGTATTTGGCTGTTGTCAGCGTCTTAATAAGATGTCGCTGACGTCACCCAAAGACGTAGTAAGTGGAAGTTAAATTTGATTCCACGAGTCCACGAGCAGTGTTCATGGTAGCTTAGTGGCTAAAGCCCTGGCGTATTAAGCCAGGAGTCGCTGGTTCGAATCCTGCTCATGAGTGATTTTTTCTTTCCACAATTTATATTTTTGGTAATACACGTGTTTCGTAGATTTGAATCGTTTTATTTGTTCCCTTAAAACTCAAAATATGTTTTCAAGAATTATCTGGCGATAAAGCAAGATACCAGTTGCCCAAATTGCCAAACATTTATCACCAAGTGAATATCCTTTAGACTTTTTTTTAATACAAATTGTGTAAAGCACCTATGATGATTAGTTTGTTAGCTTCCCATACGGCGAAGCGGTGAAGCGACAGACTTCAAGGAATGGAGTCGTGGATGCGATTCCCGCATCAGAAGAAACTGTATGATTAAAGATATTTCTTGTGTGTTTCTGGTTTAGTGTGGCTATGAGTTAGAGCTGTGCTTGATCTTTTGCGATGCGGTATTAAAAATTGGCTTGTGGTACATTTTGATTAATAAAAACAAAATTTTATAACCAATGTTGATGTAATATGGTCTTGGCTTAGAAAAATCATAATTGTGCACTGTGGCATATGCTAGACACCTGGCTGTGTCGTGTTTTTCTTTCCTACAGTGGGATTTCTTGTTATTTAACAAAATTTTCGACATTCCATAAGCCACATGTTGATCTAATTATAGTTTTGGCTTTGAAAAATCATAATTGTGCACTGTGGTACCAGGCCCCTCAGAAAGTATTGCGAAAAAAAGTTTTTATATATGGGAAACTGGCCAGTTATAATGTTTTTCGAAAATATGATTATTTATAAGTAAAAATAAGTAAGTTCCAATTTCAAAATTTCCCTCCACATTTTTTGCGAGTTAATTCAAAGTATTGTGTCTCACTGAAATATGGATCTGCGCCGGGAACATTTTAGAGCTATGATTTTATACGATTTCAAGTGTCGCCTGAAACCGGATGAATCGTACGATAGACTTCAAATGGCATTCATGGATGAAGGCCCTTCCAAGGCAACCGTGTATCGTTGGTATAACGAATTCAAGCGCGGTCGACCAACTTTGGGGGATGACGAAAGAAGCGGTCGCCCTTTGACGGCTGTTACCGAAGAAAACGTGCTAGCAGTGAAAAATTTAATCCAAGACAATAGGCGAATTACATATCAGGAGATTCAACACATATTGAAGATTGGATCGGGAAGCGTTCACGAGATTCTACACAGCCATCTTCGCGTGAGGAGGATAGTATCACGCTGGGTGCCGCACAACCTCACCGATGCTCAGAAGCAGGCCCGGGTGGAATGGTGCCGTGATATGCTTAACAAATTTGAAGCAGGCTCGTCTCGGCGTGTTTACGACATCGTTACAGGTGATGAGTCCTGGATTTATCAATACGACCTAGAAACCAAGCGCCAGTCGACTGTTTGGGTGTTTCAAAATGAGCCAACGCCTACCAAAGTGAAGCGATCTAGAAGCGGGGGTAAGATTTTGATCGCTAGCTTTTTTAATTTGACTGGCCACTTGGTATCAATTCCCTTACGGGATCAAAGAAGCATTAATGCCGAATGGTATACTACCAAATGTTTGCCAGAAGTTTTCTCTGTTATAAGCAACAAGCGACCAAACACAGGGCTCCGCGGGCTACTGCTCCACCACGACAATGCACCTGCGCACACCGCACTCAAAACGAGGGACTTCCTGGACAGCACGCCAGTCAAACTCCTGGGTCATCCTCCTTACAGCCCTGATCTAGCACCGTGTGACTTCTTTTTATTCCCAAAAATAAAAAATCAGCTCAAAGGGATACAATTTTCGTCGCCGGAAGATGCGCTGGCTGCGTTCGAGCAGGCTGTAAACGAGGTGTCTGCGGCGGACTGGAAAAAGTGTTTTGAAAACTGGTTTAGGCGCATGAATCTTTGTATAGAGGCTGGTGGAAAGTACTTTGAAAAGATTTGATAAAAATATATGTACGTATAGAACAATTTTTTTTAGTTTCGCAAAACTTTCTGAGTGTCCCACGTATATGCAAGACACCTGAATGTGTCGTGATTTTCTTTACCATAATGCGATTTCTTGCCATTTCATTAAATTCTTGACTTTCCATAAGCCAGATATTGATGTAATGTGGTTTTGGCTTAGAAAAATCATAATTGTGCACTGTGGAATATGCTAGACACCTGGCTGTGTCGTGTTTTTCTTTACTATAGTGGGATTTCTTGCCATTCAACTAAATTCTTGACTTTCCATAAGCCAGATGTTGATGTAATATGGGTTTGGCTTAAAAAAACATAATTGTGCACTATGGCATACGCCAGACATCTGGATGTTTCTTGCTTTTCTTAACCATAGTGGGATTTCGTGTTATTTAACAAAATTCTTGACATTCCATAAGCCAGATGTTGATGTAATATATTTTTGGCTTAGAAAAATCATAATTGTGCACTGTGGCATATGCTAGACACCTGGATGTGTTGTGCCTTTCTTTACCATAATGAGATTTCTTGCCATTTCTTGGATAAGTTGCATTTGTTACTAACACATTATATACCAATTTGTTGTCTGATGATTTTTTTTTTAATATTTTTTTTTTTTTCATTAAATTCTTGTCTTTCCATAAGTCAGATGTTGATGTAATATTATTTCGGCTTAGAAAAATCATAATAATACTGTGCACTGTGGCAATTTTTTTTTTGTTTTTTTTTTTTTTTTAATTTGGTTCACAAATTGGGTGTGACAGATAAAACAAGTTTAGGATTACAAATACAATTAAAATACATAACAGACATACATATTAATATGCTGGACATCTGGATGTGCCGTGCTTTTTAATGGGATTTCTTATTAATCTTTTTACAAAATTCTTTACCATAAGTGGTTGGAAACCACAGAACCTATTTCTGCCGCTCGGGTGGGCTTTAATTCGTTTCGTCACCCTACGCGATAAAAAAATGGACCTGCCAATGATTTCAGGATCGCTGGTCATCAGAGCGTCGCATCAGCCCAGTGGTAGTAGAAGCCGGTAAGGGAGGAGACGCATGCGTATCCTGTGCAGCCAGGGGTGGACATGTGAGGTTGCTGAAGAGATTGTTAGCTGCAGGAGCTGATGCTAACGCTTCTGCGTTACCACCGTCGGATCTGGTAAGTGTGTTGAGAATAGACAATTATTGCAAATGGTATTGGTTGTTGGAACAAGTAATAAAAAATTATAGTTTAAAAACACTAGTTAACACGCTTCTACCCTATTTACACGTGAATGTACATCGTATATAGATATATCAATATTATTCTGTTTACACTCTCCATGTACAGGTCTATATACATTTTATACAGGCACCTATGTCAATAT
Source organism: Asteroscopus sphinx (assembly GCA_949699075.1). NCBI lineage: Eukaryota > Metazoa > Arthropoda > Insecta > Lepidoptera > Noctuidae > Asteroscopus > Asteroscopus sphinx. The sequence continues at coordinate 3,144,110 of OX453030.1, read as the reverse complement.
TTACACCATTCAATATATAATAGGTTTGTTATAACCTTGAAATCTGATCGTGTCCAAAGTCCATTACGTGGCCTTTCTCACAAGTGCAAACACGACTATGATACGATATTCCATCATGGAATGCCAGTGCCTATCTTCCGGCTTCATCGTCAGACCTTGAAACCTAATCGTGGTCAAAGTTCATTACAAGACTTTTCTAAGAAATCCAAAACAGCTATGATACGATTTTCCATCATGAAGTTCCAGTTCATATCTTCCGGCTCCATCATCAGATCAGTTCGACAGTACCATATTATTGTATTGTCATCAGAACTACATACAGCTGCCAATTTTCATTACGCTACGACCCTTGGAAGATGGTTAAATTAGTTACCTTAGATTCCATTACATAGTTAGTTACATACAGGTCGACCTAATAAAAGCGTGTTAAAAAAGGCTTTGTTTCTAGTTATGCTTCACGTAGTAAATATTAGACGAATTTAATGAAGTTGTAATTTTTGATAATATGAACATATTATTTCATACCTTATAGAAACAAATAAATAGTGTAAATATATAAAAAAATATTTTTAGTATGCCGTTGGAAATATCTATTTGGACGATAAAATGACACTTAAATCTTATAGCATTGTGCGTTATCTTAAAGATTGTGCGACGAATACGCTTGACTAAAGATTTTCTGAGATACAGTCTCTCCATAATAAATTACATACATACATATTATCACACCTGTTTCCCATTGGGGTAGGCAGAGACTATGGATTCCCACTTGCTACAATCCTGACACATCTCTTTCGCTTTAGCTACGTTCATTAACCTCGTCATGCATGCTCGTCGGTTTAGAGAACTCTTAACCTGGCATTTCTTGAGAATGTCCGCGATTTGATCGCGATACGTTTGCCGAGGTCGTCTCCTTCCAACTCTTCCATCCACACTCGCTTCGTATACTTGTTTCGTCAATCTCCTCTCATCCATCGTCCTCTCTATATGTCCAAACCACCTTAACATACCTTTCTCAATCTTTGTCACTACATCTTCTTTCACTCCACAACACTCCCTTATCACGTTATTCCTTACTTGATCTCTCAAAGTTACACCACACATACTTCTCAAAGCTCTCATTTCTACTGCATTTATTCTGCCTTCATGTTTCTTCTGTCATACCCAACTTTCACTACCATACATAAGTGTAGGCACTAACACTCCCCCATGAACAGCCAGCCGTGCCTTTTCCGACACTTTGCGGCTGTTCATGAAGGTGTGTAGTGCCCCATTCAACATTATAATAAATTGAAATACCAAATACTTCAAATTGACCATGGTATAATAACATGTTTCACTAGGTATTCTCTTCCCGCGATGACAGCGCGATGCCTCCAAGCTACGTCACGATCAGTGTTGCCATTGATTGACATCTTCAATATAGTTAAGGAGATTTTTGTTCATAATGAATATAAAATAAATTCCTAACTAGCCTAACTATTTGTTATCTCGCGTTATTAATCTAATTAGTTATTAAAAGAAACTGTATAAAATTACTTGTTCAAAAGTGATTTTTGCTTCCAAGCAAGTGGATGAAAAAATGCATTTTGCTCGGGTAATTTATTTACACAAAGTGGCAGCACATCAAACTGACAAGTGTCACGATAACAGCCCGCTATTGGCTCCACAGCCGATGACGTAGCACGGAGGCAATCACGTGACCTAGCTGCCACGGGAAGAGAGTACCTGGTCTATTGTGACAATAGATATAGGACATAATAAGTATTATATATATGACATGACACAGTATTATTTTGTATAATTTAATTTAGTATTAAAATTTATAATAAATCATTGAAAAGTTTGCATGCCGTAAGATATAATTTATTAGGATTTATTATTGTGTTACCCTCCACTTTTAATTTCATGAACACAAAATAAATATGATTTGATTTGATAATTTGAAGTCCAGGATTATGTTTTTGAATTTCATGACATGACTTAATATTGTCACAAATTGCTCTGTATAATTAAACTAGCTTTTACCCGCGGCTCCGCTCGCGTTAAGTTCTGCTAACCCACGTCAGTCCAGTCCAGTCCAGTCCAGTCCACTGTCCCACTGTCCCACTGTCCCGCTGTCCCACTGTCCCGCTGTCCCACTGTCCCGCTGTCCCACTGTACCACTGTCCCACTGCCCCACTGTCCCACTGACCCACTGCCCCACTGCACCACTGCCCCTCTTCCCCACTGTCACACTGTCCCACTCTCCCACTGCCCCACTGCCACACGGCCCGACTGCCCCAACTGTCCCAATGCCCCATTTCCCCACTGTCCCACTGCCCCAACTGCCCCACTGTCCAACTGCCCAACTGTCCCACTGTCCCTCTGCACTACTGCCCCACTGTCCCACTGTCCCACTGCCCCACTGTCCCACTGCCCCATTGACCCACTGCTCCATTGCCCCACGGCCCCACTCCCCCACTGCCCCACTGACCCACTGTCCCACTGCCCCACCGTTCCACTGCCCCACTGCCCCTCTGCCCCAACTGCCCCACTGTCCCACTGCCCCACTGTCCCACTGCCCCAACTGCCCCACTGCCACACTGTCCCAACTGCCCCACTGCCACACTGTCCCACTGCCTGTTTATTTCTTTCTTTCTTTCTCAAAACCCATACCAGTTTTTAAGTCAGATCATCAGCTTTCAAACAAAAAAAAAACATCAAAATCGGTCCAGTAGTTTTAGCGTGATGCTGGAACAAACAAACACACAAACAGACAACTGACATTTAACAATTTTATAACAGTAGTAGAAGATTTAATTGCCTGTTAAATGGGTGAAAAGTTTGCATGCCCTAAGGTAGAATGTACTGGGAGTTATTATGTGTTTTCCAACTTATGTATCTACCTACATTAAACGCAAATAAAGACGATTTGATTTGAAACATCTTATTATCCATGGTATAAACAGCTTGAGCTAGATCTTCGCCTGTTAACTCAGATGGGCGGTGTGGACAGCTCCCGCGACCGTCGTCGCTCCCGCAGCGCGTCGGCCGCACTGAGCGGCGCCCGCGCACCGCCCGCGCCCTCGCCCGCACGAGCCGCTTATAATGCTGATAGTAAGTTACTACATTCGTTTGTACCAATATAGAGGGAGACAAAACAATGGTATCATTTTGCTATTAATCATCTTCATCATCTCAGCCGAAAGACGGCCACTGCTGAACATAGGCCTGAATTAAGCCCCCCCTTAATTGGGGGAGGCCCCAATAATATATATAATAATATATTGGATAATAAAAGAGTAACCATGGAATTTTTTGCCCGCACGGTATTTTTAAATTTAAAGGCTGAACGCGCATTTTTTTGTCAAAATTTTGGAAATTGAAAAAGAACCGCGCGTGGACGAATTGGCGCGAATGAAAATTAGATACTGTTAAATTAATTTGTGTATTATTTCACTGTGTATTATTTGATGAGAATTTCGATACCACGAGCAGTGTTCACGGTAGCTTAATGGCGAATTTCGATACCACGAGCAGTGTTCACGGTAGCTTAGTGGCGAATTTCGATACCACGAGCAGTGTTCACGGTAGCTTAGTGGCGAATTTCGATACCACGAGCAGTGTTCACGGTAGCTTAGTGGCGAATTTCGATACCACGAGCAGTGTTCACGGTAGCTTAGTGGCGAATTTCGATACCACGAGCAGTGTTCACGGTAGCTTAGTGGCGAATTTCGATACCACGAGCAGTGTTCACGGTAGCTTAGTGGCGAATTTCGATACCACGAGCAGTGTTCACGGTAGCTTAGTGGCGAATTTCGATACCACGAGCAGTGTTCACGGTAGCTTAGTGGCGAATTTCGATACCACGAGCAGTGTTCACGGTAGCTTAGTGGTGAATTTCGTTACCACGAGCAGTGTTCACGGTAGCTTAGTGGTGAATTTCGTTACCACGAGCAGTGTTCACGGTAGCTTAGTGGCTAAAGCACTGGCGTACTGAGCCAGGAGTCGCAGGTTCGAATCCTGCTCGTGAGCGATTTTTTCTTTCCACAATTTAAATCGTTATTTTGTTCTATTTCAGGAGAAAGTCCATGGACAGCCCTCGCTATCGCAGCTCGTGCCAAAAACGTGCAAATAGTAGAGATACTGCTACAGCACGGAGCTACGGACCCTCACTGTAGAGCTATCAGGGAGTGCGCCAGGCATGGACTCACGGAATTACTGGCCAAGCTACTCGCAACCAAGGTAGGTTAGCTAGTTACACGGAGAAGCATAATATGTGCAGAAATTGTGCACCAAATTGTATTGCACAGACCGTATGCATGCATTTTTAGGGTTCCGTAGTCCTACAAGGAACCCTTATAGTTTCGTCATGTCCGTCCGTCTGTCCTAATCCTTTACAGATTAATAATTTCTACAGTTATAAAGATAAATAAATTAAATTTTGTTAAAAAATGGTTTAGATATAGATCTCAATTTTAAAACAATAAAAAATCTTGATAACGTACTTTAGGGGTGGCGCCCATGCATGTAAAATGGGGATGAATTTTTTTTTTTCACAAAAAGAAGGTAATGTTTCATACGTAACTTTTTTATCAGGTATACCATCTGCGAAATACAGTTCGCCAAAGTGGCTTGCAATGTGTCCCCCCCTGCCATTTCTAAGCTATGCAACGTAGAATCTTATAGTCTTCCACATTGATAGACCTTTATAAAAACTCTCTTTTATAATTATTTCGAGTATAATGTGATCATAAATTTTTGAGTTATAGTGAGAAAACTGAAAAATACTTAAGACGTCCTAGTTCATAGGTCATTGACCTTAGAAAAAATGATCTCAGCAAATAATGCTCCTTTAGTTACTTTCTATTCAAAAAAATCACAAAAAGTAACTTGGTGTTATATTGATATAAAACACACTGCTTAAATTAGGTTCTTAAATTTAGCGCTAGGTGGCGCTGTTTGCAAAAACTAAAATAGCAATGATTAATATTCGATTTGATTCGTTTGTAATTAGACCTACTTAAGGAACCCTATAATACTGAGCATGGCCCGACATGCTGTTGGCCGTTTTTTTTTTCTAATTTCCAATGTCTGTACTGTTTTTGTACATCTTGTTTCGGCTGTCGCTGAAAACCAGCACTGTGTCTTTGATCCGTGCATGAGGAACAGCACTATGCTGAGCGGTGGCTGTTTTGCGCGGATGTGACGCATATCTTACCACACATCTTGGCTCTGTACCTGTATTTGTTGTGTTCTTGAATTTTTTGGTAATTTTGTGCGTCACTTTTGACAAATAAATACTTTTTCTTTCTTTAAAAAAAAAAACTACTGTACTAGGGGAAAAATAAAATTATTATTCTCTATTGCTCTAGTATTAGTTCATGTTTACACAGATTGGTATGCCACGAATGCCAAGATGCACAGAAATTTGCACATGCTAAAGTAATTCAATACTAATACTCATACATTTTAATAATTAATATACCAGATGACTTTTTCGTGTTCCGTGTGATCCCGGACGTAAAGAATAGCACCACCCTATATCTTCTCACGGGTGTCATAAAAGGCGACTAAGAGATTCACCAAAAGATGGGCAGCACCGTTCTCTGAGTATTTAAACAACAAACTGCGATCGCCAACCCGCCTGCCAAGCGTGGCGATTATGAAAATCCTCCCCTTTGGGGGAGGCCTTTATCCAGCAGTGGACGTTTTTCGGCTGAAATTATGAAAAAAAAAAGTTGATTCTATTACGGGAACTGATCTGACCTGCTTTTTTCAGACGGTAAAAAAGTCATCCGGAATTTAATTAATAAATTTAAAAAAAACAATTACAACAACAATAAACAACAACAACAATTTTAATAATTAATTTAATAAATGAAACGTTACATTAAAGACAAACTGTGACATTGATAAGTCATAAAAATGCCACTCTGCACAGTTTGCTAATCCAATATGTTATTATTATTAGAAAAGAGAGGGCTACATCCGTCACTTTGTCACTATCTCTTCGAGCATAGTTTTTCTTTGCCAGGAAACACACAGGACATTATTCACTTATTATAAAATTTCCCCCAGTCCTATCCAGACCCAGACTATAAGTTAAACAAGTCGACGATGTCAGAGGCTATGTTCAACGATCGGGACGGCGACTCAGCGCTTACTTACAGCGCTTTATGTCCAACCACAGCTGTCATGGTTAATTGGAGAGAGCTGAGGGCACAACTAGCTACTATTCGGTGAGTTTTTTTATGAGATATAGATCTGCTCTTGACCGCAATCTAGACAGCTTTGTCAAAATGTAGTCGATGATGGAGCGAGCAAACCTATTAGATGTCGATTCACTCCAGCTTTAAAGGCGTTAGGGTTGTAAGTACCCGGAAATACAGATGCCGGCAGTGAATTCCACAACTTAGCTGTGCGCATTATGAAAGAGTTCTCAAAGCGCTTGGTCCTGATAGTAGGGACTTCTACAAAATGTGGATGATATCCTGCAGTGCGTCGTGTATTGCGATGAAAGAAAAGAGATGGCGGAATAAGCTCATAGAGCTCTTGCGCACACTCTCCAAAGTACAGCCTGTAGAACACCGACAAACAAGCAATATAGGCTAAGCTTTGTAGCTTAGATTTTACTAGCAGTTCATCACCAATTAGCCTCTCAGCTCTGCGTTGAATCAAGTCAAGAGCGGCAAGCTGGTATTTGGTGGAGCCATCCCATAAGTGACTGCAATACTCCATACAGGATCGGACTTGAGCTTTATATAAAGTGAAAAGCTGTCCAGGAAGTATGTATCGCTTCACATTGACTGCAAGGATACTTAAAATACTAATTCCAAATGTCAAAAGCACGTCTGTCCAACATAAGGATCTCAGAGGCTTTGTTCAACGATCGGGACGGCGACTCAGCGCTTACTTACAGCGCTTTATGTCCAACCACAGCTGTCATGCTTAAATTGGAGAGTGTTGAGTACTATACGGTGAGTGTTTTGACTGCAAGTATACCTAAAATAATAATTCCATATGCCAAAAGCACGTCTGTTGAACAGAAGGATGTCAGAGGCTTTGTTCAACGATCGGGACGGCAACTCAGCGCTCACTTACACCGCTTTATGTCCGACTACAGCAGTCATGGTTAAATTGAAGAGAGTTGAGTACTACACGGTGAGTGTTTTGACTGCAAGTATACCTAAAATAATAATTCCATATGCCAAAAGCACGTCTGTCGAACAGAAGGATGTCAGAGGCTTTGTTCAACCATCAGGACGGTGACTCGGCGCTTAAAGCGCTTTATGTCCGACTACAGCTGTCGTGGTTAATTGAAGAGAGCTGAGGGCACAATTAGAGGTGTCAGATGAGAGTTTTGACTGCAAGAATACCTAAAATAATAATTCCAAATTTTCTTCAATTATATTTTTCAACAGTCTAATCTAATAGCTGGGTATAAATTCAAATTCGAAAATTTAAATTCGATACCACGAGCATTGTTCACGGTAGCTTAGTGGCTAAAGCACTGGCGTATTGAGCCAGGAGTCGCAGGTTCGAATCCTGCTCGTGGGCGATTTTTTCTTTCCACAGTTTAAATAGTTAATTTCGCTTCGCATACGTAAATGCGTTAAAAATAATAAAATTATATCTGGAGTCAGATTATTTGACGTTTAAGGACTTCAAGATTCTTGATCTTTGTTTGTATCCAATAATCCTTATTGTCAATATCTACAGGATGTCCTGGCTTCGCCAAGCAGCTCTTCGAGTGAACTCTAAATTAAGCGGTAATAGCGGAGCCCTACACGCTTTGACGAGGCTCGACGTGTCCAATAACGAACTGAGGTTGTTACCGCCTGAAGTGTTCACCATGCTGAGTCTAAGGTAAATAGGGATTAAGCATTTGGACAAACACATTTATAAGCCATCTACTGTTTTATGAGCCATCTACTGCTGAACAAACTCATTTATAGGCCGTCTCCTGTTAGACAAACTCATTTATAGGCTATATACTGCTGTTCAAACATATTTATAGGCCATCTAATGTTGGACAAACACATTTATGAGCCATCTACTGCTGAACAAACTCAATTATAGGCCGTCTACTGTTAGACAAACTCATTTATAGGCTATATACTGCTGTTCAAGCATATTTATAGGCCATTTATAGATCAGCTACAGCTGGATAAAACGCGCTGAAATGCTGCTGACTGCCTCGTTGGTCTAGTGGTTGCAAGCGCGACTGCTGAGCGTGGGGTCCTGAGTTCGATTCCCGGGTTGGGCAAAGTGTTATTGAGTTTTTTCATTAGGAAATTCTCAGTAGCAACCCGGAGTCTGGATTTGTGCCCGGTCAATGGCAATAGGCTCGCCCCTTATTACATGGGACTATAACATTTACTGGCGAAATGTGGGTGTACTATTACACCTCTGCCTACCCCTTCGGAGAAATACAGGCGTGATGTTATGTTATGTTATGTGTTACAGCTGGATAAATACATTGAATAACCATCTGGTGCTAAACAAACTCATTAAAATGCCATCTCCTGTTGGACAAACTCATTTAGAGTCCATCTTGTGCTAGACAAACACATTTATAGGCCATCTAATGTTGGACAAACACATTTATGAGCCATCTACTGTTTTATGAGCCATCTACTGCTGAACAAACTCATTTATAGGCCGTCTCCTGTTAGACAAACTCATTTATAGGCTATATACTGCTGTTCAAACATATTTATAGGCCATCTAATGTTGGACAAACACATTTATGAGCCATCTACTGCTGAACAAACTCAATTATAGGCCGTCTACTGTTAGACAAACTCATTTATAGGCTATATACTGCTGTTCAAGCATATTTATAGGCCATCTTCTGCTCTGATCTGCATCTGAAGCTGGACAAATTCATTTATATGCCATCTACTGATGGAAAAACACATTTATAGGCCATTTTCTGATGTACAAACACATTTAAAGAACCGCTGACTTCGGTTCTTAAATACTTTCTAAAACGTATATTACCCATCTCCAGGTACCTAAACGCAGCTCAGAACAAGTTGGAGCGCCTCCCGTCTAATGCTGACGCTTTCGAAGAGGAGCTGGACAGCAAGAGACGCAAGAAGAAGGTCAAGACTAAACCTGAGCTGTATACGGCGCCTGTGCTGCAAGAGTTGTATTTGCAGGTAAGTTTGCTTAGAGAGTTTGAGGCATAGGATGGCGAAACGAGCTAAAGGGCAACCTGGTGTTAAGCGGTTACATTTGGCCATAACAACTGCAATACTACCTAGGCAACCATGCCATTTCCTTCAACAAAAGTTGACAAACAATTAGTAAACCGGCCCTTTATCATTAAATGGATTTCTATACTTTTTCTTACAGGACAATCGCCTTGAAGAGCTGCCCCCCACTCTGTTCCGTCTGCCAGCTCTGTCGACCCTGGACGTGTCCAACAACAAGCTGCGAGCTTTACCGGCCGCCGTCTGGCGGGCGCCTGCCTTGCGGGACCTGAATGTGGCTCTGAATCATCTGAGGGACCTGCCTACTGGATGCGAGGTGAGGAGAAAACAATCCGGTTTTTTTTTTACTATAAAGTATACACGTGTGGTGATAATTTATTTGTATTACAATCTAGCCTTGAGGCTGATGAGTAATTTAATTCTATCCTAAATTGCTATCTAAACTATAAGAATGTGTCCAATAACTTTTCTTAGGTTCTATTAAGACGCTGACAACAGCCAAATACCCCAAATAGGCATCTTTGAAAAACATTTTTAGCTGTATCTGTTTAGTTTGTGGCAGTGAAAAAAATATAATGTTAATCTTGATCGTATTTTCTGAAACTGTATTGTGCCCAAAACACGTTTTCTTGAAGTTTTCTCGATAGAAAAGAATTGTAAACTAACCTCTTAAAACATGCTTTAAAGCAAACAATCTCTATTATTTACTAAATATTATAAATAAGATTAAGAAAACGTTTGAGAAAGACAATAATCTAAACATTTGTTGTTTCTGTTTTTCAAATGAGCTTTTAGTTTTTTATTAAAAAAAATATTGTTAATTTTCATTCAAGTTGAGCGGCGTATTCGACGTCCCTCGGCTCTTTGCCTCTCTTTCAGTTCTGTACGAAACGACAGTGACCGCAGAGGTCTGATTTTTTAGGTGTTGTCAGCCTCTTAAGGACAAGACACTTTGTTTGTGTGTTCTTTATAAGCAGCACTTATCACTACATTTTATCTGTCAATATTCACTAATCACTACACTATGGTTTTGTCCGCTTTAGTCTTCGAACTGTTTCCGTGTTATCGAGGAGCCGGATTGCCTCGACATTCACGTGCTGGTGAAGTCTAAGTTCATGAGCTTCTGCGTATTTTTTTATAATTGTGTCTACAACGTCCACATTGAGATCCCGATGAAGATCGATGTTTCTGATGTACCAGGGTGCATTAACCATATCTCTGAGTACTTTATTTTGGAAACGCTGGATGATTTCTCTATTGCTTTTTCTCCATAGCTGGATACCATACGTCCATACTGGCATAAGAACTTGCTTGTATAGCAGTAGTTTATAATGTATAGACATGGGTGAGTTTCTGCCTATTAGCCTACATTTTTTTTATATTATTCAAAAGGAGGTACAGAAAGGATCTTGATCGAATATGCGCAATATCTTCTCGTCCAAAATACCGCAGTGTCTCAAGACGAAAGTCTTTGACCAGTTTGTGTTGCCAGTAATTACTTACGGCACTGAAACGTGGTCGCTCACAATGGGCCTGATAAGAAGGCTCAAAGTCACTCAAACGGTAATGGAGAGGGCTATGCTCGGAGTGTCCCTGCGTGATCGAATCAGAAATGAGAAGATTCGCAGGAGAACGAAGGTAACCGACATAGCCCGAATAATTGCCAAACTTAAGTGGCAGTGGGCGGGGCACATTGCTCGCAGAACGGATGGCCGATGGGGCAGTAAAGTTGTGGAGTGGCAACCGCGTACGGAAGGCGCAGCGTGGGTAGGCCCCCCACAAGGTGGACCGACGACCTGGTGAAGGTCGCGGGAATCCGCTGGATGCGGTAAGCGCAGGACCGGTCGTTGTGGCGATGCTTGGGGGACGCCTATGTCCAGCAGTTGACCTCTTTCGGCTGAAATGATGATGGTGATTATATTTAACAACACACACTGGTCAAAGACTTTCGTCTTGAGACACTGCGGTATTTTGGACGAGAAGATATTGCGTAGCTTCCCGAACGCTGCCCAACCGAGTCGGATTCGACGATTGACCTCTTTCTCGAAGTTGGACTTACCTAGCTGGACAGTTTGTCCTAGGTATAAGAAAGAAAGAAAGAAAAATATTGTATTCTTGCGCTCCATTTGACGCACACACTACAAAACTTATACATAATACTTAATAATAAATACATAATTTCATGACAAATTAGTATAGTTACAGTTAAATTTTAACTGACTACACTGGACATAAAAAATACATGATCTGTGGTTATAACGGTAATGATCGGTTTTTTGTTCTACATTATAGTCTGTGATTTACAGTTAGTCAAATCAAAACAAAAACAATAACAAATTTTTTTAATTATTATAAATACTACTGTGATCTTTGTGCGTCGTATGTGCGCAAAAATGTAGGTCATTGCTCAGCTTAATGCTGTGGCTTAGGACGGACCTAATGCCAGCAGCGCTGATTTTCAGCAAAAACCTTTTATATATTAATTTTATTATTATACATAATCATCAACAACATTGCTTTGTATTGTAAGTAATTATTAGCATAAATCAGCCTCCCAGAAACCGAGAGTAACCCTGCTCTCCTGAGTTTCTGACAGACCACATTATAATTTGAGTTATTCTTTGATCAGGGTCAGTCAGAATGTAACAGCCCTCAGCAGTTGGCATCGCCATCGGAGACTTCGCCCCAGCTCAGCGCTTCGCCCTCCATTGGAAGTGCGCAGTTTGCTCTGGCTACACAATCTGTAAGTATACATTATTTTATGCATGTTAAATAAAGAATATACACTCTGCTTTTTCTTACTTGTCTTATTAAGTAAACAATAATGACATGTCTTTTTAATGCAATTCCTCAATAATAATTATTAATAGACATTATGCTAACAATTTCACACACTAAATATTTTTTTTACCTAATTGCCTAATTTAAAAAATATTTTATCAGTAGTTATTTGAATAAAGAGACATGCCAAGATTGTTTACTAAATAAGACAAGAGAGAAAAAACAGACTTTAGAGAGTACAGTACGATCACTTTTATATATAAACTTTTTGTTTACTATTGATCGTCATCATCATCGTCATTTCAGGCGAAAAACGTCCACTTCTGGACATAGGCCTCCCCCAAAAGGGGGGGATGCCATAATCACCACGCTTGGCAGGCGGGTTGGCGATCGCAGTTTGTTGAATAAATACTCGGAGAACGCTGCTGCCCATCCTCTGGTGAATCCCTTGAGAAGAGATAGGGTGGTGCAATTCTTTATGTCCGGCGCCACCCGGAACTTTTACTATTGATACTTTATTTGTATCACTTGAGTCTTGTCTAGCCTTGCTTGCTTGTCTAGTGCATTTGAATTCAAATTTGTTTCTATGAATATGAAATCAAGTGCAAAAAACGACGTGTGGCACTCGGAGACTGCCGCGGTAAAGCTATTGCATAGCATTTTTTATGTAAATACAAAGAGGAGGTGCCCTAACGCCGAAACTCTAAGCAGGCATGAGTCACCAGATTGCGGGGCGAAGAGGGGGATTACGCATGCGCAGTGACGCCGATACAACCAATGCCACCTAGAGGCGATTTGCAGAACTAAAGAGACAAGCGTGATATTTCAAAAAGTCATTAAAAGTTCTGCTATTCATCGATAGATGGCAAAACTAAAAAGTATCACCGCTGTGCCGGTCGGAGTGGGGGGTGTTAGGTTATTTTCGTTACGGAATTTCTGGATTCGGTCTCCACGCTCAAGGCCCGCGATAGAAGCTATGCAATAGCTTAAAAATACCTTTCATTTGAGGTACATTTCATATGTGTTGGTTTGGTAGGTTAGGTTTTTATCAGCCCAACCTCCGTACAGAGGTGCCCATTTTCCTTTTAACAATTTATCTATTTTATTAGAAGTCATCCTCTCGGAGTCCTTCGATAGAGCGCAGTGAATCAGAGACGGCGGATGAGGATGACGATGACGTGGTACCCGTACTTACAAACCGCGCGGGGAATGCTGTGTGAGTACTTATATTTATCAGTATAATAAGCAATGCCATTAATTGAGGCTCCTTTGGAATTCACCAGATAATTGGGAGTTTGAAACAAGCCCTTAGTTAAAGAATGGAATCAAGCGTTCCTTTGCAGAATTCCAGGATATACAAAAACCGGCCAAGAGCATGTCGGGCCATGCTCAGTATTATAGGGTTCCTTAAGTAGGTGTTACAAACAAATCAAATCGAATATTAATCACGGCTATTTTAGTTTTTGCAATAGACGGCAGCATTGGCGACTCAGAGAGTGATGTCAGTAGCCGCTAGATGGCGCTATACAGTGCCAAATGTAATACACGGCACTTGACGGCAGCATTGGCGACCCAGAGAGTGTTGTACGACGCCGCTAGATGGCGCCAAATTTAAGAAGTGTGTCGTCAACATAACACAAAGTTACTTTTTGTGATTTTTTCAAATAGAAAGTAGCTAAAGGAGCATTATTTGCTATGATCATTTTTCTCTAAGGTCCATGACCTTTGAACTAGGACGTTTTAAGTATTTTTCAGTTTTCTGTCTATAACTCAAAAAATTATAATCACATTATACTCGAAATAATTTTAAAAGAGAGTTTTCACAAAGGTCTATCAATGTGGAAGATTATAAGTTTCTACGTTGCATAGTTTAGAAATGGCAGGGGTGGGGGGGACACATTGCAAGCCACTTTGGCGGGCTATATTTCGCAGAAGGTACACCTGATAAAAAAGTGATGTATGAAACATTACCTTCATTTTAGTAGACCTATTCAATGATACCCCACACGAGGGGGTGCAGCGAAAAAATTTTTTTTTCCCCCATTTCACATGTATGGGCGCCACCCCTAAAGAACGTAAAAACTATTTTTTTATTCTTTTAAAATTGAGATCTATATGCAGACTATTTTTTAACAAAATTTCATTTACTTATGTTTATAACTGTAGAAGTTATTAAGCTGTAAAGGATTAGGACAGACGGACGGACATGACGAAACTATAAGGGTTCCTTGTAGGACTTCGGAACCCTAAAAAAACCGACTTCAAAAAGAATAAAATAATTTGTGTGAAACAGTTTAGGAAGTAGGTGCCTTTGGTGAGGTTTGATTTAAGAAAAAATTGGCACCGACTTCCTAAACTGTTTCACACAAATGATTTTTTTCCCACTTGCTCGGAAATTGGTTCATTATTCAAAAAAAAGAATACATCAATCGGCTCTTTTCTGTACGCAACGAAATCACAAGCCGGTAATATCCAACACGACAATAATAGGAATTGCTGGACACTTTTTATTTTTTAAATTATGCTACCGAGGTTTTTAAGTACACACTTACATAAATTAGGTGTTTTTAGGTACAAAATATTTATCATTATACAGGCTGAATGTGCATTTTTTTTTTAAAACTTTGAAAATAGAACAAGAACCGCGCGCGAGCGGATTGGCGTGAATGAAAATGAGATACTGTTGAATTAATTTGTGTTGTGTTTCCTCCTGCCTCGTTTCGTTAAAAAGGACTCGGCTTGCGCCTCGTCCTTTCAAAATCACTCGGCCGTAAATTGCTTAATTTTAGGCCTCGACAGTAATGTACTATTATTCTTTTTCAAGTCTGTTTTTACTTTTTTTCAAAGTTTATTTTATTTTTCTATTTTTAGTGTTATTAACAATAGAAAGACAAGCGATTGCTGCAATACTCGATGATTTGCCTTACGTAAGATAACCCAGGTTATGTTCAGTTACAACTTAGGCCCGAAGCTCCATACAAGTTGTTCCCTGTCCTTTATCAGCCTTCTAGAAACTGGAGTACACAACGTGGATATGACAATACGACAATAAATGAAAACACGGTTATTACTAGTCTATAGAAGCATTTTAAACATATAAATAAGTTGTTTATCGAAAAAAAAAAACATGTCCCAAACAGCACGCAACACTGTAAAAGATAATGATATTGTGAGTGATTACTGCGTGCATCGAAACGATTTTAATTAATAATATTGTACGGTAGATTAAAATTATTTTTTAGAAATATCTGTAAAGACGATTGTCATCTTAGTCTACCTGCGACCACGAAATGCTGCAAAGCTTTCGAAACGTCAGGAAACTCAATTTAAATAATATACGCGATTTAATCCGGTTAAACTTTGTTTTATTATAATGTGTAGTGATCGCGAAAACCTAAGAAGTTATTATTTTTATCGAAAATTTAAAAAAAGAGTTTAAAACCATATGGACTCGTACAGGTCTTTGACCTAACGATCTTGGCCTAGAAAAATGGTTCTACATTCAAAATTAATGAAATTAAAGTAATTTCCTGTGGCCAAGCTATTAACTGGATTTGATTATTTTTTTGTACACGATCAGAGGACGTGATACTCTGTACGTGGTTTTATTTAATGTCGTATTGTCATATCCACCCTGTATGTCGTAATTTGTCAGCAGCTGGTCGGAAGCCCGTCGCGCCCACACGTGGCGGGGCGTCGTGGAGGGCTCCCCGGGGGGCAGCGCGCGCGGGGGCTCCGCCCTCTCGGCCCTCAACCTGGCGCACAACCAGTTCAGCTGCGTGCCCTGCGCACTGGCCTGCAGCGCGCCCAACCTGACCAGGCTCAATATGGCGTACAATTCACTCAGGTAATTCATAGTAACAGATCGGTTCAGCTCCCCGACTCAAAACCACACGATAAACAGCTGTGGACCAGTTCGGTTTGTTATCTCGTCTCGTCTGATGATTCACGCCACGAGAGAAAAAGAGATAACAAACCGAATCTGGATTATATAACTACAGAAAATCTACTAAGCTAATAAGAAAAAACATATACTGACATGCCTAATATACTTACAAACATGCACAACACACACAAACACACCACACACACACACCCCCACACCCACCCACACACACACACACACACACACACACACACAAACACCCACACACACACACCCCCACACACACACTATTTCTGCCTATATAAGCTTCACTTTACAACCTGATTCGAAAAGTATTCCTATTTGTAACCGACTTCAAAAAGAAGGAGGGTATTGTTAACTTATAGTTACTTATCGTGGGGTGAGGACCTGGTGATCTGACACAGGGCTACACCTATCTCAGACACCAGCTCCTCACATAATCTATGTTTAAAAAAAATGCAATATTTATGTGTACAATAGTTGTATTATGTGAGGAGAAATAAATTATTTTATTATTATTAATCGGTTGACGACTGGCTTTTGTGTGGTATTGAATAGGGGAGCTGATATCCGATTTACTGGAGATTCCCGTCAGTGCCACACTCCAACAAGCGGCTGATAAAAAAAAATGGAAGCAGACATTTGATAAACAAACGGAGTCACGATCCTCAGCATTAAGGCAGCGACCAAGAAGAAGAGAATAGTGTATTTGACTATTACTCAGAATGATAAATGTTTCAATGTAATTTTGAAGAAATAATAAAAATAACATGATTTGTTATTAAAAATATAAAATAAATGATAAAATTTAAGAAATACACGCTTTGGTTTTTTAGGGAGCATTGTCTGTCCTTGTCGTGCGTAATGGACATTGTACTGATATAGATACACCACATCTTAGCGATGGCGTTAATGCGTTATGACGTCGGACAGTAGTATTGTTGTCTCTGTCTAGTGAACAATCTTGAAACGCTCGTAACTTGGGCATAATTAAAAATATTTCATTCGTTTTTTAATTGTTGCTCATCTTTTTTGGAATAGATAAAAAAAATGTCAAATACCATATTCCTTGCTATCTGAGTTTCCTCTGAGATCATCATCATCATCATTACAGCCGAAAGACGTCAACTACTGGACATAGGCCTCCCCCAATTAAGGGGGGGGATATGCCATAATCGCCACGCTTGGCAGGCGGGTTGGCGATCGCAGTTGGTTGGTTAAATACTCAGAGAACGCTGCTGCCCATCCTCTGGTGAATCCCTTAGTCGCCTTTTACGACACCCATGAGAAGAGATAAGGGATCCTCTGAGATACTTCCATCGAATTCCACGACTTTCATTCATAAATAAGTAGCGCCCCTGGCTGCTAGCTGATGATGATGATGATGATGATGAAGCTAAAAGTATCGTGTATGTTTTGGTCCTAAATATCGGCAACCGTGGTACCCAGACAGTAAAGGGATTTATTTGGATTCGACATAATATCGATGTAAATTTATTTTCTTACAGATCCATGTCTTACGTGACTTCATACCCCACAAGTCTTCGACAGCTGGATCTCAGCCACAACGAAATCACATGTTGGCCTAGTTTACCACAGGTCAGTCGTGTTGTAGATATTATGATTAGAAGCATTCTTTTTTACCCGACTGCGCCAGAAGGAGGGTTATGTTTTTCGAGTGTATGTATGTATGTATATTTCTTTGGCACGCTCTGTAGCCTAAACGGCTTGATGGATTTGAGATTGAGAGGTGTCGTTAGATTCGTCTTAATTCTGAGAGTGACACTGGGTATATCAAAATTTAAAAAATTAAAATGGCCGCTTTTTGGCGCCATTTTAACTCTTCAAAAAAATTTTTTTTCCTTCAAAAACTATCGAGTGGGGTATCAAAATAAAAGGATTTATAAATGCTTTACAAAAATATATACAACTTATATGTTTAAATGTAATTTGGAATGAAAAATGCTAAAAATAAAACATGACAAAACTAAAAAAAAAAAAAAAAAATTAATTAACAAAAACAAAAAACCCGACTGCGTGTAAAAATAACAGAAAAGATATAAACAAGACTTATCAACACGCAGGCGGAGGCTACCTATGAACTATTATGTAATTCATGACCAAAAACAAACGTAGCCTCCGACTGCGTGTTGATAAGTCTTGTTTATATCTTTTCTGTTATTTTTACACCCAGTCGGGTTTTTTGTTTTTGTTAATTAATTTTATGAGATATAGATCTGCTCTTGACCGCAATCTAGACAGCTTTGTCAAGATGTGGTCGACGATGGAGCGAGCAAACCTGTTAGGTGTCGATAGCTTTAAAGACGTTAGGGTTGGAGGATTTCTATCAAATGTGTATGTTTTTTTTTCATGTACTTAACGGGCTTGCGTTTGACCGCCACCTCACCTGATGTTAAGCGATGGTGCGGTCGACGATAGTTCCCACTTGCCCAGCAAATGTGAGAGGATGGCAGCGAAATATTTCGAGCCATCCTCTCAAGTGGCCACACCGGGCATCGTACCGGAACACGACTAGGTCGCTTGGCGGCCCGTGTTTGCCCGGTGGGTGGTCGCAAGCCGTCGGCCGTGGCCTACCACCAGTATGTCACCTTATTTGCACCACCCAGGGATCACGTGTAGGGATTCGGATAAGGAGTACTTTCGGACCTACTACGGACGTGGGTGACTCGATCCCCAAAATATAAAATATCTTATATCAGTTCCTGTGCCCATATGAGATGTTTTTTTATGCAAAATGTCGTCAGCCTGGCTCCTGAAATAAAATAGATTGCAGTTTTATTTAACCAATTATACTTTACAGATGTGTGTGTGGACTTTTTCAATGATTTAATTATGTCCAGTCGAGGACTACAACGGCAGGCAATAGACTTCTCACGCCAGCATTAGTTATGTTGGCCAAAAACCTCCACAATTTCAAACAGAATTTCGAAGGCGGAGTTAGAAAATGTTCTCTCCTGCAGGTGGAAAGTTTCGGATCTACCGAAGGAGATCCCTTAGCCTGCTACTGTCCCAACTCCTCAGTGAACAACAACGTACGCTCTCGGCCAAGATCTGGAGGTTCCGTTAGGTCCCAGCTCCTAAGTGCTGCGTGTCCTGCCAGAAGACATTTAAGATTGGAAGGATTGAGGACGCTGGTAAGTACGAAGCTCGGCATCTTACATGAATCCTCGCCCCAAATTTTGACTGAACCAGTCTCTCTATCAAAGATTTCTTTCTCAGATCCTAGCCAACAATCTGTTGACGCGCATCCAACTGACTACTGACGATGACGGCTACGCGTCCGCCGCACAAGAGGACAACACGATTGATGATGACGATGAATGGGTAAAACCGCTTTGATTATAACTAGTCAACTCAAATAATATATAAATATTCCTATACCAAAGTCAGTAATTTTTTTCATTTCGAATAAGCATTTAACATGCACTTTCAAAACTTTAATTATGAATCTAGTTGCACGGTTCCATACAGTTGGTCCAAGTTGGTTGGCAAGAAACACCATGGATATACTCTTCAAATAATCAATGGTACAATAAATTTGTTACATGATTTGGAAAGAATTGTGGGAGAACAATGTAGGTTAATGACTGAGAAAAATTCACGGAAGTAAACTAATTAATGATAAAGATATAAATTGTGGAAAGAAAAAAAAAAAAAAAAAAAAAAAATCGCTCACGAGCAGGATTCGAACCTGCGACTCCTGGCTCAGTACGCCAGTGCTTTAGCCACTAAGCTACCGTGAACACTGCTCGTGGTATCGAAATTATCCTCCACTATACGTCTTTGGGTGACGTCAGCGATATCTTATTAAGAAACATTGTTCCTTAACCGACTCGACTAACTTTACAGTTAAATCAAAGTCGTATAGATATGCCTACCCTTACTAATTATTTTATTATTTTAACGCATTTTACGCATGCGAAGCGAATTCTAAAGATATAAATTGTGGAAAGAAAAAATCGCTCACGATTAGGATTCGAACCTGCGACTCCTGGCTCAGTACGCCAGTGCTTTAGCCACTAAGCTACCGTGAACACTGCTCGTGGTATCGAAATTATAAGATATCGCTGACGTCACCCAAAGACGTATAGTGGAGGATAATTTCGATACCACGAGCAGTTATCACGGTAGCTTAGTGGCTAAAGCACTGGCGTACTGAGCCAGGAGTCGCAGGTTCGAATCCTGCTCGTGAGCGATTTTTTCTTTCCACAATTTATATCTTTAGAATTCGCTTCGCATGCGTAAAATGCGTTAAAATAATAAAATAATTAATTAATGATACATATATATATTATAACGCCTGTTTCCCATTCGGGTAGACTATGGATAACCACCTGCTACGATCCTGACACACCTCTTTCTCTTCATCTACGTCCATTAACCAGGTCATGCATGCTTCCCTGCCTCGCTGTTTGCTTGACTGCCTCGTTGGTCTAGTGGTCGCAAGCGCCACTGCTGAGCATGGGGTCCTGGGTTCGATTCCCGGGTCGGGCAAAGTGTTATTGGGTTTTTTCATTAGGAAATTCTCAGTAGTAGCCCGGAGTCTGGATTTGTGCCCGGTTAATGGCAATAGGCTCGCCCCCTATTAAATGCGACTTATAACATAACTGGCGAAATCTGGGTGTACTATACACCTCTGCCTGCCCCTTCGGGGAAATACAGGCGTGATGTTATGTTATGTTATGCATGCTTGTCGGTTTAGAGTACTCGAACGTCCTCGATTTGATTGCGATACGTTCACCGAGGTCGTCCCTTTGACGACGTCTGTGGTCTAGTGGTTCGAGTGTCGGACTGCTGTTAACGAGGTCGTGGGTTCGATTCCCACAGGACACAAATATTTGTGTGATGAACATAAGTGTTTGTGTTGGTCTGGGTGTTGCTTATGTATTATAAGTATGTATTTACAAAAAAAAAAAAAGTATACAAGTATTATATCCATTGTCTGGTACCCATAGCACAAGCTCTGCTTAGTTTGGGACTAGATGGTGCTGTGTAAAAATGTCCCAAAGATTAATGATTAAAGATTACTAACTCTTCCATCCACACTCGCTTCGTATACCTCGTTTCTTCAAACTCCTCTCTTCCATCCTCTCTATATGTCCAAACCATCTTAGCATACCTTTATCAATCCTTGTCACTACATCTTCTTTCACTCCACAACGCTCCCTTATCACGTTATTCCTTACTTTATCCCTTAATGATTAATAATGATTTTAAGTTTAGGCTTTACCACAATAGGAGGGACCCCAATGCACACCAGCTGATCCTTTTTCTCATACAATACTACATTCAAATATCGGCCCGGCCGACAGTTTGGTCTGTAGCCTGTGGCCCCTGCGGGAGACTAAAGGCTATCCACTAGTGAACTTATTTTAATATCTCTTTCACAGAACACAGGCTCCCCCCTCAAGGGTCGTCTCTTGTTCCCGCTACTGTCAATGTTGGATGTATCCTGCAATCTGTTGCGCGGTATTCCACCTGCGATACACGAGCTGACCAACCTCTCTGTGCTCAATATTAGTGGGAACAAAGGTTAGTTGCGACTTTTAACTAATTTGTGCCTTTAAAACTTTCTAGCCTTTTAACAATTCGACATGGGAGCCTTCAAGAAACGAGCATACGTCTTTTTAAAAGGTCGGCAACGCATTGGCGACTCCCCTGGTGTTGCGGATGTCCATGGGCGGCGGAGATTGCTTACTATCAGGTGACCCGCTTGCTCGTTTGCCCCCCTATGTTATAAAAAAAAAACGGCCAAGAGCATGTCGGGCCATGTTCCTTAAGTAGGTCTAATTTAATTGCTATTTTAATTTTTGCAAACAGCGCCGCCTAGCGCTAAATCTAAGAAGCTAAATTTAAGAACTGTGTCATATCAATATAACACAAAGTTTCTTTTTGTGATTTTTTAAAATAGAAAGTAACTAAAGGAGCATTATTTGCTAAGATAATTTTTCTCTAAGGTCAATGACCTAGACTATAAGTTTCTACGTTACATAGTTTAGAAATGGCAGGGGGGGGACACACATTGCAAGCCACTTTGGCGAACTGTATTTCGCAGATGGTATACCTGATAAAAAAGTTATGCATGAAACATTACCTTCATTTTAGTAGACCTATTCAATGATACCGCACACGAGGGGTGCAGCGAAAAAAACATTTTCATCCCCATTTCACATGTATGGGCGCCATCCCTAAAATACGTTATCAAGATTTTTTTATTCTTATAAAATTGAGATCTATATCTAAACCATTTTTTAACAAAATTTCATTTACTTATGTTTATAACTGTAGAAGTTATTAAGCTGTAAAGGATTAGGACAGACGGACTGACATGACGAAACTATAAGGGTTCCTTGCAGGACTACGGAACCCTAAAAACGACATTTCAACTTTTTGACTTATGAATTTGTTATTTTTTTCTTTTTCATAGTTCTCTCAACTCTTCAACTTTTTGTCCGACATTTATACAAGTTTTTGACTTTTACTTCGACTACTCTTTCACTTACAAGATTCTTGGCTACCCGGCTTGGTACCTCTGGCTCCCCCCCCTCAAGAGTTGCATTTTTCCGCTGCTGTCAATGTAGGATGTATCCTGCAATCTGTTGCGCGGTATTCCACCTGCGATACACGAGCTAACCAACCTTTCTGTGCTCAATATTAGTGGGAACAAAGGTTAGTTGCGATTTTTAACTAATTTGTGCCTTTAAAACTTTCTCGTCTTTTAACAATTCGACATGAGAGCCTTCAAGAAACGAGCATACGTCTTTTTAAAAGGTCGGCAACGCATTGGTGACTCCCCTGGTGTTGCGGATGTCCATGGGCGGCGGAGATTGCTTACCATCAGGTGACCCGCTTGCTCGTTTGCCCCCCTATGTTATAAAAAAAACGACATTTCAACTTTTTTGACTTACGAATTTGTTTTTTTTTTTAGGTTTTTGTGACTTTTTGTCGTTTGCAACTTTTTCATAGTTCTCTCAACTCTTCAACTTTTTGTCCGACATTTATATAACTTTTTGACTTTTACTTCGACTACTCTATCACTTACAAGATTCTTGGCTACTCGGCTTGGTACCTCTGGCTCCCCCCCCTCAAGAGTTGCATTTTTCCGCTGCTGTCAATGTAGGATGTATCCTGCAATCTGTTGCGCGGTATTCCACCTGCGATACACGAGCTAACCAACCTTTCTGTGCTCAATATTTGTCTGGGAACAAGGTTTGGACTTTATTAGTTTGACCAATTTTCTCAACTTTGATAACCTACTTTTAGGAATGTGTCGTTCCGTGTGGTGCCGGACGTGAAGCATTGCACCACCCTAGATCTTCTCATGGGTGTCGTAAAAGGCGACTAAGGGATTCACCAGAGAATGGGCAGCAGCGTTCTCTGAGTATTTAACCAACTAACTGCGATCGCCAACTCGCCTGCCAAGCGTGGCGATTATGGCATATCCCCCCATTGGGGGAGGCCTATGTTCAACAGTGGACGTCTTTCGGCTGAAATAATGATGATGAGGAATGTGTCTTTTCAACTGTTAAAAATTTTTCTAGTTAAACACGATTTTTTCGGCTCTTGTTTCAACTAAACGTGTAAATTTGCCTTTCTGAGTTTTATCTATTGCGTTTTATGACTTTCTTGACTTTTAGACTATCCCGACTTTGGTGACTATTATGATTTTCTTGACTAAACACCAAAATGTTACCCTCCGCAGATATAACAGAGCTCCCTCCCCAAATGGGCCTCCTCTCCCGCCTCTGGAACCTCAATACCGTCGGCTGTTCTCTCCAGGAGCCTTTGCGATCAATGCTGCAGTGCGGCCGATATAAGAGCATGGACATAGTGGGCTACCTCAAGTCCGTGCTGCAGGAGGCTCGGCCTTATACCAGGATGAAGCTCATGTTTGTTGGGTTGCAGGTATGAAACTGTCATAATCCCATGCTACTAATGTTCCAGGTTGTGAAGATATTTAGTGATTTTTTACTCATCTCAATAAATGGCTAAACAGATTTGGATTATACTTGCCCATCGACCATACAGCCCAATAGACGTCTTGACCTGTATCGTGTCATATTTAAGGAGGTGACTATACCACTAATACTGAATCAATAAAAAAAATTGTTTTCGTTTAAATACCTTTTTGTAAACAAACAAATTTCCCCGTATATCGCGTGCGACACAAAAACGACGCGTGCAAAACCATCAAAACAATTAGCAGGTATTTCCACCCTTTGACAATGCCGCCGATGACTTATTTTCAGAGTCGTTCGGGATTTATTCTCGAACCCTCGCTATGTTTCTAAGTGAAAATTTGGGTATTAAAAAAATCGTAGAGTTTTTTAAGTATTTTTAGATGACTAAGCACATTATTTATCATTAGCTCTAGAAATATGGCACGGTTACAGATCAACATTTTGTATAGTGTATACAATAAATTTTATCAACTAGCTTAGGCCCCGCCTCCGACTGCAATCCGATTGGCCCTACCATGGCGGCTATTGGCTAATCACTAACGCGCAAGTTTTGACGGCTCACATAAGTGGTCGAAACTGATTTGAAGTTTTCAACTGGCGACCTACATAATACCTATTATACTGATATGTTGATACACATTGGTTGCCTGTTATGAGGCGTTTATTGGGTGTAAGGTCGATACACTTGCCACACAAAAATTATGAATCCCAGCAAAGGACATAACATACTTTTAAAGCTGGGACTCCACTTGCACAGCCTCGAGACGAGCTGCCTCGTCCTAAGCATGCCGCAGGCTGCTGCAAATTCATGCATCTCCACTTGAACACCCTACACGATAAACAAAGGAGCCGGCCGCAGTTTGAGCCAGTTTCTCACTTGCCATGGCCCCGGATGGAGACTTCGTTTCATTTTGCCGCGTATCGAGCACATTACAACTATCTCCATTGCCCGCGTGTCTCACACTGAGGCACCTTTGAACACGGACATGTTACCGACACTGAATGGCTCGCCATTTTTATTTTTTTCGAATGGACTCTCGCAGATCGATACCCAAAAATAGGTACCCTAACTGCTTAAGAGGGCGGGTGGCGGAGAATCCCGTTAGGGACTCCATCCGCCGAAAAATGTCCCAGAATGGCTCGCCACGCAGCCGCCTCGTTTTATTCAAGTCACGGCAGGCCTCGACCAGCTGCAGTGTCTCCATAAGTAAAAAAAAAACCACAAAGTCAATCTTCCTTCTTCTTCTTAAGTTAGTCTTCCTAATGAAGTTATTTTTTATGTGCGCCTACCGCATGTCGTCTTGTTGTGGCAAAAAAACATTTTAATTTCTTTTATTTCTTTCTAAAGCGACCGACCGACCGAATCGACCCGTGTCGAGGCAGTCTCACGACTCGCGGCAGCCTCTAGTGCAGTCCCAGCTTTATCAATGTACAACGCGAGCGAAGCAACATATCTATTCATAAAACAATCATTATATATACGGGGTTTATTCATTTCTGTTTTACAAAAAAAAAACGAGAAGTTTTAACCGCCTAAATCATTTTGGAAATCATCCTATGTTGATCCGAACCGGCTTTGTATTCTTCACGATAATATCATAGGTTGATTTTTCCATTTTTCTCTTGCGCAGGGTATTGGCAAGACCAGTTTGTTAGAGTGCCTGAGACAAGAGTCAGCTATACAGCATCGCAGGAAACCTACCGAGGTAAGTCTTTGCTATTGTGTAAATATAATCAATTTAAAGACTGCCTTGTTGGTCTAGTGGTTGCAAGCGCGACTGCTGAGCGTGAGGTCCTGGGTTAAATTCCCGGGTCGGGCAAAGTGTTATTGGGTTTTTTCATTAGGAAATTCTCAGTAGCAGCCCGGAGTCTTGATTTGTGCCCGGTTAATGGCAATAGGCTCGCCCCCTATTACATGGGACTCACAACTGGCGAAATGTGGGTGTACTATACACCTCTGCCTACCCCTTCGGGGAAATACAGGCGTGATGTTATGTTATGTTATAACCAATTTAGGAGTTTCTTTTATTCTGATAAAATGAGTGCTAAATAAAATTCGATTATAATGGTCGCCATGCATTTGGGTATTTCACATTTACTGCAAATTAAAAAAAAAATACAATCTTGAACAAATACACGAAAGAACACGATTTGGGAAGAAATAAATAAAATCGATGAAAATCGGTGCTATGCGCTTTCGAAATTTGTGGAGGGGACGGGTGTGGGGGTCATTTTCTGTCCTAGTCGTACAAAATGAACAATTAACTGTGTGTTGTTACAATGGCGTTAATGTGTTATGACGTCAAGGGCCACTAGTGCTGATCTTGTCACAATTTTGAAACGCTACAACTAGGACATTATTTAAAATTGTGCGGGGTGCAAGGTTTTAATATGAAAGCACTGGATTATTGGAGAAATGGTTTATTTAGTGTTCTGACAAGTGGAATGTTCTTAATAATTAGAATGTTTAAATGTTATGGAAATGTATGTATGTTGTGGAATGCACCCGGTCTGTTCGATGCCTAGTGAAGTTATAAAGTTAAAATATTAAAGTTATTCCTTAGATACCTACGATTGTTGTAAAGAGCCGCGTTCGCAAGTGTTCGTTACTTGGACCGAACAAAAATATTTCATTAGTTTTCACTGTTGCTAACCATTTGTAATGAAAAAATACTAATATTCTATTGTTACATGTCGAATCCGACTCGGTTGGGCAGCGTTCGGGAAGCTACGCAATATCTTCTCGTCCAAAATACCGCAGTGTCTCAAGACGAAAGTCTTTGACCAGTGTGTGTTGCCAGTAATTCCTTACGGTACTGAAACATGGTCGCTCACAATGGGCCTCATAAGAAGGCTCAAAGTCACTCAAAGGGCAATGGAGAGGGCTATGCTCGGAGTGTCCCTGCGTGATCGAATCAGAAATGAGGAGATTCGCAGGAGAACGAAAGTAACCGACATAGCCCGAAGAATTAGTTCTGGAGTGGCGACCGCGTACTGGAAGGCGCAGCGTGGGTAGGCCCCCCACAAGGTGGACCGACGACCTGGTGAAGGTCGCGGGAATCTGCTGGTTGCGGAAGGCACAGGACCGGTCGTTGTGGCGATGCTTGGGGGAGGCCTATGTCCAGCAGTGGACGTCTTTCGGCTGAAATGATGATGATGATGATGATTGTTACATGAGCGAAAAAACATTACTTTTAAGAAAAACCCTAGACCTAAGAAGCGGCCGGCAAAATGCTCAGTTTGCAAAGGCTTAAAACTCTATTCGCATCCCTAGCACTGGGCAAAACGTATGGGCAACAAGTCGTCCCGTCGCGGCAACGTCTCCACGGTGGGCGTGGACATCGGCACCTGGGTTTATGAGAAGAATCGATCCACTCGGGGACCCATCACATTCCGGACCTGGGACTTTGGCGGGCAGCAGGAGTAAGTTAACGTAGACTGCTTGACTTAAAATTATAACAAAAACAGTTACTCTATGCTTGGATTTCTCTTTCAAATCGAATCGTCTTTATATGCGTTCAATGTAGGTAGATACATAAGTTGAAAACACATAATAAGTCCCAACACATTCAAACTTTTCAACTATTTAACAGGCAATTAAATTTAATTCTACTATTACCATTCTTCGGAAACACTCTACTCTAAAACTTGAGACGTGTACCGTGAGGACGCTTCGAGCATATAGAGTACGCGAAACCTGCAACTGCGGAACAGCTCTCGCTCAAAGCCATTTACACATTATTGGGTGTCACTTGTATAATAAGATCAATGAATCTTGTAAAATGTATCCTCTCTGTAGACATGAATGCAAAATAAAAGCTAACAAGTGGCTCAACTCAACAACAAGTGGCTCGTGCGATCTATGGCAGTCGTTACGGGTAGTCAGAAGCCTGAAAGTCTGACAACTGGTCTAACCTCCGAATGCCAGTATTACCCAGTAACTGGGTTGCGGGGGTCTGATGGCAGTCGCTCCGTGTAAAATACTGATGTTCAGCCGCAACTGGCTAGACTGCAAGCCGACCCCAATATAATTGGGAAAAGGCTCGGAGGATGAAGTGGCTCAACTCAGCCTATCGCAGTCCACTGCTGGACATAGGCCTCTCCCAAGTTGCACCACAACACTCGGTCCTCTGCCTTCCGCATCCAGTCCCCCCCAGCCACGTTTTTCAAGTGGCTACTGTCACTAAATTATGACGAAACAGAAAATCTATTAAAAATATATATTTTCTAAAATAATGTACTATCACAATCACACTATCATATCTTCTCACACCCATACACACACACACTTTGGGCTTTACCACTATTATTATTAGCTGAATTACTATTTATTATTTAATCTATGCTATACCTATAACTTAGTTTCACTTACCTCATTTACTCAACTGCACTTACTTGTAACCAACCAACAGGGAGTTACATTGATTGCATGAGGAGGTATGCAATCAATGTAACTCCCTGTGGATTTAATTAATGAGAGCGCTGGTACCCATAACACAAATCTTACATTGGGTACCAGAGTTCAAACAAACACTCCATATCGAGAAATTGTATAACTACTATTTGTAAGTGTTTACTGTGCACCATTTATGTGAAATAAAAATTCATTTTATTTATTTTTTAACTAAATTAAATCATACAGAGCATTTCATCGTAGGTTTGTTTGTTTGATCTTATTCGGAAAACGTAAGTTCCGATAAAAATCAAATATATATAAAGGACATAGCTAAAAATAGCCCTGAGTCTGTACAAAGATAAAAAATGTACGAGAATTACATTCGTATTTTTTCATTACTTACTATTCATTGAAATTAATGCGGACAGTACAGTATTTTTATTTTATTTTAATGAGTTAACACAATAATAACGTGAGCGGCTATGGTACTACATTTGACTTCATATTTTTTACCAATCCCTTGTAAGTAGTCTATGGTCTTATAATCTATTACTCTGGCACCACTGTTAAAGAAAGCCAATGATAGCCAACCTCTTGTTACTGCCTTCACCATGTATAGGAATAGAACAGTAAAACTGTTTAGTTGCTAGGCAACCACTTGTTTGACATTAGATGTTTAAGCAAAAAAATAACCTCAAAATTGAAAATATTTTAGTAAATTAAACATGTGTGGAGTACTGTCCGTTTATTAAAATGGATTGCAACACATTGTCCTCATCGAATTGTGTATGGTGAGCATCATGTTTTATTAATAACTTCCATAGGGCTTTCGGCAGGCCCAGACGGAGATGGCGGGATGAACTGGACAACTTTCAAAAGGACTGGTTCTTTTTAGCCACAGACAGAGAGAGGTAGAAGGAGAGTAGGGAGCCCTTTGCCCTGCAGTGGGACTGTACAGGCTCTTAATAATAATAGGGCTTTAATAAAACTTTAGCAATGTCTTTTGACATATTTTGTATCGAGCTTATGTCAAATTTCTATCTCCAGTAGCTAGTAGGGAAAATCGTGGATAGATTGGATATTAATTTTGGCCGTTAGTCGCTAAGCTACCGTGAACCCTGCTCGCGGTAACCAATTTTTCTTTCCACAATTTATATTTTAACACATTTTACATCGGAAACTGCGCGGTAACTCTATCTCTTACTTATGTATATTATCATTTCTTTTGACAGGTATTATGCAACTCATCAATACTTCTTGTCACGAAGGTCACTGTATCTAGTCGTATGGCGAGTCACTGATGGCAGGAAAGGACTGGCTGGAGCTCTCAACTGGCTTAGGTGACTATTAAAAATCTATAATATTAACTTATTTCAAAGTTAGTTTGTCTCATACACGATATTCAGCTAAGCTAAGCTTACCGTTGAGAAATAGTGGCTTTGAAAGTGTTGTAGTAAGCATAGTACTAAGTTTTCTTTTTTAACCGACGAAAACAAAAGGAGTAGGTTCTCAATTCGACGCGTATATATATATATTATTTTTTTAGGATGACCACGTATAACTTTTTACAGAGTAGTTTTTAGTGAACAATCAACGAAGATCATTAAATTACTTTAAAGAAATAATAAAAACAAAGTAACATCAAATACAACGTGAAATTTTCAACTACAAAACAATAACTTTCCAAAAATGCGTTCTTCGCTCGACCACTTACAGCTCGCACGCACTTTGCTTGTTTGTTTGGCGCCGACTCATAATTAGTTATTTACGTTAGTTTATTTAGGAGAATAGTTATTAAGACTAAAAATCTTCATTTTATTTTTCGCTTTTCAGTTTCTGTTTTCGTCGGATCAATTTTTTTTTTAAAGTTTTATTTATAATATAGTACAGCAAAATGAGCTAAAGGCTCACCTGATGTTACGCGGTTACCTTTGCCCAAAACAACTGCAATATCATAGACCAGCCATTCTCCGTAGAGCCCTAGAGCTCGGCAAAGCTTCTGCGAGGGCTCCGTTTTTTTTATATTTTATTTTTATAACATAGGAGGGCAAACGAGAATGCGGGCCACCTGATGGTAAGCAATCTCCGCCACCCATGGACATCCGCAACACCAGGGGAGTCGCCGATGCGTCGCCTACCTTTTAAAAAGACGTATGCTCTTTGCTTGAACGCTCCCATGTCGAATTGGTTCGGGAAAACTGCTGACGGAAGTTGGTTCCACAGTTTTACTGTACGAGGCAAAAAGTGGCGTGTGAAACGTACTGTAGTTGACCACCAACCATCAAGATCGTGAGGATGGAATTTAGATTTATAGCGGGTGGTACGATGGTGGAAGTCAGCGGCTGGTATAAGGTCGAACAATTCCTCAGAGCACTCCCCATTGTACATGCGATATAGGACACATAGAGATGCACGTCTCTTCGCAAAGCTAGAGGGTCCGATGTATTAATATCAACTTAAGTCCTCAAGAGAACCACATCATGTCTTGTCACATAATAACCAAAAATGGAATGATGGAAACAAAGTGGAATCAGTACTTATAGTCAAAATCAATCAAAATAGTTTATTTGCAAATACAGGTTTTTGTGGTTACAATTATTGTGATTGAAGCCTCCTTTTAAGCAAGAATTGCCTGTATTAGGAGACTCCCCTCTTCTATAACAAGACGTACATACAATAATCTATTATTTAAAACAAAACTTATATACCTAACCAATGCTGGAATATAATACTAGTATGTTTATCTAGGTGCTAATATTAAAAACAACTATTTGCTTACAAATAAGGCGTGTGTGGGGGTGTGTATGTGAGTGTACATGTAGGGGGAGTGTGTGTGTGAGGGAGTATCAATGTATGTGTTGTAGAAGTGTCTCAGTATCACAGTAAGTAAGTGTTTTTATCCATTCAATTATCAATTTTTTGCAGTCATAATAGTTTTTTGAATAAATATCAGTGTCTTCATAGTGTTGTGTAAAGTACCTATTTTTGTATGGGAATGAACATAAAACTACGTTAATTGCTTATTTTAGGGCTCTGTAAACTATGATGTCGTGTCAAAAGGGTTCCGTCGCCAAAAAAGTTAGAGAACCATTGCCATAAACTATTGCCTAAATGGTACCGCAAGTCGGTTCGCCAGACTGAGACATGAAGATGTAAAGTCTCATGTGATTGTAATGTCCCCGGCACCCGCCACGAGCATCTGAACACAGCAATGCAGGTATCACTGTAAGTTTAGTATGCGGGTAGGAACCAGATAAGAAAACTGACAAGAACCCTTACTGGGCACTGCAAGCTGAATAAACTCCTTCACAGGATCGGCCTCAGTGATACCACAGTTTGCAGGTTTTGTCGCGAAAATGATGAGACGCCCATCCATATCCAATGCGAGTGTGACGCAGTGCACCACATGAGAAGCCAGCATCTTGGTGGCCACGTCATCTCAACGCAGGAGATCAAATCCTCCTCCCTCAAAGTCATAGTCGACTTCATGATTGACTTGCAGCTTGGGGAAGTGCTGTAATGCTGCAAGAGGTGTCACAATAGATCTTATCAGGTCGCAGTGGCTTAGGGGCGTTCAAGACCCCTACCTCTTTCCTCAAAATAATAATGCGTGTGTTATAGATTTAAACTGAATACATACATGTTCTCTAAAAAGATTGAATGCTTTGTTTGCAGGTCCATACAAGCTCGCGCCCCTGGCTCTCCCGTCATCATGGTCGCTACGCATTACGATCAAGTGGCTAGCGTAAGTATGGGATTACTCATTGGTTTCCCAATATATTTCCTTGGCATAGAAAACAAGGTCAATATCACTTGATAACAATATCTGGTGTTGTTGGAGCAGACGTGTAATTAGCCGAACTCCAGTAGCGGGGATGAGAACTTATACGACCAACACGAGGATGCGTGTCAGTCTAATTTCAGCTATTCTATCTAGCCTATGTGAAAGAATTTGAGGGGTCATCCAACAACAAAGCCAACTGGCAAATTTGTAATTCGCTTACCGGATTGCTTCTGGCTGCAGTTTGAGATCTATCAGCAGGTTCCGTTGATTCCTTCTTCGGGTGGCCACCTACTGGTGGCACACTATCTGGTGGCACTGGCCATCTTCAGTCACTATGCACTGACGTATCTAGGCTAGATTTGTAGTTGTGTATGCGGGAATGTTGCGCTCCAGAGTGGGGATGGTTCACAATAGTTGAAAACCAAGTATTTCGACGCAGCAGTATTTTGCGTACGCGGCGGCATGCGATCAATTAGCGACTATAGAAAATACCTGCGAGCAGTGTTGGTAAAACGTCACCCTCAAGTTGACCCATAGACTAGCTAGATGGCGCTGGTGGGACGTTCGCTACACCAGGTGTCTTGAGCTAATCTATCTAGAGTTTTTCCAACAATATTGTCAAATAGGCTCGCATATTTTAGTATTATTAAAATAAAATAAATAAATAAATATTTTTGCGATTTTTTTTTTTTTTTTTTTAATTATTACGTTTATTAACCTCGTCATGCATGCTCGTCGGTTTAGAGTACTCTTAACCTGGCCTTTTTGAAGAACTTCCATGATTTGGTTGCCGTACGTACGCTGAGTTCATTCCCTCTAACTCTTCTATCCACTCTCACTTCATATACTTGTTTTGTCAATCTCCTCATTCCATGCACCTCCACACATTCCAATCTTCCATCCTCTCTATATATCCAAACCACAGAAATAAATAGATAGAATGGTTGTAATCACAATTTTACTTGCGATTCATGCGTGGTAACTTTACAGGTTTTGTTTCTGCAGTTTGAAACAGCGCAATAAGGCATTTCTGGGGGTTTTTGTTACAGTATTTACAGAAACAAGTCATGAGGTGTACTGAGAAAGGCTTTGAAATGCCCTGCACTATGGTGCAGAGTGTTGGCACGCGCGCCCCGCCCTGTTTTCCATTCTATCTATCTATTTCTGTGGTTCAAACCATCTTAAAATACCTTACTCAATCTTTGTCACTACATCTTCTTTCTTTCACTCCACAACACTCTATTATCACTCAATTCCTCACTTTAACTCTCAGCGTTATCCCACACATACTTCTTATGGCTGACGAACGTAGACGAAGCAAAAGAGATGTCTCTGCCTACCCCAATGCGGAACTGTTGTAATATGTATATCTTAGCATGGTATAATAAGATGTTTCACCAGGTATTCTCTTCCCGTAATGACAGAGCGATGCCTCCAAGCTACGTCACGACCAGTGCTGCCATTGATTGATATCTTCAATATACTTAAGGAGATTTTTGGTCATAATGAATATAAAATAAATTCCTAACTAGCCTAACTATTTGTTATCTCGTGTTATTCATCTAATTAGTTAATAAAGGAAACTATATTAAATTACTAGTTAAAAAGTGATTCTTTATAGAAGAAAATAAATGAAAAAAGTGCATTTTGCTCGGGTAATTTATTTACTCAAAGTGGCAGCACATCAAACTGACAAGTGTCACGCTAACAGTCCGCTATTGGCTCCACGGCCGATGACGTAGTACGGAGGCAATCACGTGACCTAGCTGTCACGGGAAGAGACTACCTGGTGTTATTATACCATGTATCTTAGCATCGCCTGGCTAATTTATTGTCTTCTTTTAGTGCAATCTACCTGAGAGCGAGAGTCCAGAATTTCTGCAGAGACTGATCCGCTCTTCAATCATGGGAGCTCCTGATGCAGACAAGCTTGGTCTACCACGAGTATTGGATTCTGTTGAGGTAAGCAGTCTGTTGCAGTCCACTTTTGGAATTAAGCGTCTTCCAAATTAGTAGTAGCCTTTTGGAGTTGTTGCTTGCCATGCTAAAGCGTATGGTGACTGCAAAATTCGCCTTTGGAAGAATAAGAAATATCTCGATACCTTAATTTGCAAACCATCGTCGACCACATCCTGACAAAGCTGTCTAGATTTCAGTCAAGAGCACATCTATATCTCAGTAAAAAAAAATTACGTGAAGTTTTACGGGCAGATTGTTAATGTACCTACTTAAATAAATAAATACTTTTGGGACATTTTTACACAGCACCATCTAGTCCCAAACTAAGCAGAGCTTGTGCTATGGGTACTAGACAATGGATATAATACTTATATACTTTTTTTTTTGTAAATACATACTTATAATACATAAGAAACACCCAACACTTATTCAATTTGAAAACCTGCCCGTAAAACTTCAATTTGAAATTTTGTTGCGATTCGTTATTTCCACTTGTCAGTTGCTATTCGTTTTTCCACTTGTCCGGTGCGATTCGTTTTTCCACTTGTCCGTTGAAGTTTCACTTCTACCATGTGTCCCAGCACACATTTAGTTTTTTTTTTCGCAGGTTTACTGCAAATTATGTTTTGATTAGGTTAGGTACATTTTAATGAATGCATTTTTTATTTAAACATATTTTATTTTATCAAACAAAAAAACACCGTCATCATCATCTCATCAATGCCATCATCACCTCCACCACCATCATCATCATCACCACCATCATAATCATCATCACCGTATAATCGTCATCATCATCATCATCATCAGCCTGCCTGACCTCCTTGTGTTCTGTCCCTCCGCCGCTGCCGTCTCTCGCCAAGCGATATATTGTCTACCCCCTCCATGCGGCCGTAACGCTTTTTCGTGACTAAAAATTCCTAATACCCCTCGTCTATATAGAAGTTTCACTTCAAAAACCAGCCAACTCCACTTTGTACTTTCAAATTACGTTTTTGTTCGGACTTTTATATTACTGTGCAATGATTTTTGTATATCGCTGTACTATAAATAAAAAAATATACAGATTTGCAGATCAGATACCTTAATTCGCAAACCAGCTAACTCCATATTAGTAAATTTGACATGAGACATTAAAAACTCATATGTTTATTCATCGTGCAGCGATGTATACAAAAATCTTTACACGTCAGTAGTTTTAGACAGCTACAACTCAGATAATGACAAGACCAATCGATATCATGCTTAGTTTTGGGCAAACATCATCAGATAGTGATAGTGGGTTATCACTCTTCTACGTTTGTATGGAAAAATAACCGGTTTGCGCAGCGCAGTAAATAATAATAAATAATAAATTTATTTCTCTCTTCACAAAGTTGGCTTAAAATAAATACATTTATCTACACTCGTATCGTAAAATTCGAATTATGAACTCGAAAGTAATGTCATAATGACATACTTTACGCACATGCACCTGTAATGAATTTAAAAAGTTTCATTACGATACAGTTTGCTGAACAAAACAATGCAGTAATTTAATTTTTTTTCCATAACCGCACACTTCAGCTCAACTAAGGAGTTTTTAATGCCACTTCGACCCAACCAAGGAGTTTTCAAACCTTTTTTTTAGCAGTCGTACAGTTTGGCACCAATGAGTACACAAAATTCAGGGTGGCGCCACTAGTCATACATTGAAAAATTTTATCGTTTAAAATCGTGTTTTTGGCAGAAGTTTGGATTGTCATATTGCTTTTAATTATATTTAAGTGTTTACAGGCACATTTTTTGTATGATAAAACAGAGATTGACGGAATACTGACAAGGATAGGAAAATTAGTTCCGATTATAATATTTTGGCTAGACTATATTTTATTATCTGTGTAGGCGCGCGGCCGCGCACGGATTTGGTCATCTTTACTTGTAAGTTTATTGTAATTGTTTACGTTATTATTATGGTTTTGTACGTCTAAAGTTTTATTCTGGGCATAAATATCTGACTGCAGTAGTGATACTGAACTGAGGAGAATATGACCCCGCCTGAATTTCTGGATGCAGCAACGTAAATGACGAACAATCTTTTACCAGAAAAATCAACAAAAACTACGACAATGTTACCAAGATTTTGACTTTGGTAATTTATTTAAAATTGTATGAGTTTAGATAAAATAGTGTAGGAAACTGACATAACTAGGTATTAAAACACTCGTGTGATACTATTAAAAACCTCGCCTACGGCTCGGTTTTTAAACTCACACTCGTGTTTTAATAACCCCTGTTATGCAACAGTTTTATAAACTACTATTACGTGACATATAGGTGCGTAGAAGCCCCTTTGCGAGAGACTGGAGTCCGTACTAGGGAAACCCTGTGTTACGGATCACCAGGCCCTCGCCCTGGTATTAAATATGTTGTACGTTATGCTGTCACATTATTGGCTATAAGAAAAAAAGTACTTAAGCATAACATGACATACAATAGAAGAGAAAGTATACTATTATATAAACATGCAGTTGAACTAACAGATGTGAGTAAACACTTTTGATTTTCATATTGTATGATCTATTCATCAGTTAATGACTTGTTTATCAATCACTCAATCAATCAATCATTTATTTGCTTGAATACGGGTGTACATGGGGTGATACTTAGGTTAAAACAAAGTTCTTTTACCATATCCTACCTTAACAGGTGTGCAAATTCACATTCAATTAAACTAAACGAAATATTAAATTAGGCATACAGTTATCTATTACAAATATTAAAATTAGAAATACCATTATTACGAAATTTATTAATTATTATATAATTTTATTGTGACGTAACTAATTAATTTAATTACATTTATCATTTAAATAATCCTTAATTGAGTAATAAGCTTTATTAATCAAATAAATCTTTAATTTATTTTTAAAGGAATTAAAATTTGTTGCTTCTTTTACATTCTTAGGCAGTTTATTATAAATTCTAGGGCCCATACAAAATATACTCTTGTCAAACATAGCTGTTCTATGGCTTATTGCACAAAGTGAACTTGCGTGTCTGGAACTTTTTAACGTTTCATATTTATTTATATTATTTCTAATGTGTAATGATAGTTCATAAATATATAGTGATGGGAATGTCAATATTTTTAAATTTATAAAATGTGGTTTGCATGTATCTGTAGGTTTTAATGCACAGATCGCCCGGATACATTTCTTTATTATTTATCCAGGTGTCCTGCAGTACTCGGCACAACATCAGGCTGTTGGCAGATATAATATATTCCGTCGCGTTCAGCGTCAAGCCACCAGGTAAGGACTTATCAGCTTCACATATGGCCTAATCAGATAGGTTGGACGAGCAGACTTACCCCCAAATACTCAAACGCAACTTAATTGTTAAGTCCATATTACAGAAGGTTCCTCAAGTACAGTTTGATCTTCAATCACCGGATCACTAATTAAGGATAGAATCGTTACTTGAGTATCGGTTTTATTCCAATCTCGGACGGATAAAAAAGGCGGACCGAATCTCGCTAAACAATAAGTGAAGCATCCATAGCTCGCTTAAAAGTACTTGCCGGCACGCACACATTCACATCCATAGTATGCCAAAAAGCCGCGATTACGCAAACAATCTAGTGTGACGGTAGTCATTGTTATAGTGTCACAAATAAAATAAAAGTATAAATCTGGTGTGTTAAAATGCTTTCGAAATTATAGTGGGTTTAGGAAAAAATTAAGTGCTTCAGTCTTTGTTTAGCGAGATTCGGTCCGCCTTTTTTATTCGTCCGAGATTCCAATACGGTAATTATAAACTTCAATTTCATAACATAACACACGAATATAATCTGAAATTGGAAATAAATCTCTACTCAAGCGTGGTCTCGACCACACTTGAGTGATGACAGATAAAATCTGTCTGCTCGAATACCGAAACGGGTAACGGGTAACAGTGCAGAATAAACCTAAACTCAGCTGAACTGTGATCAATAAATCTATGCTTGAGGAATGTTCTAAAATTAAATCTCAACTCAAACTAGTTTTAACCAATAAATGCCTTGGTAGGGCCAATCAGATTGCAGCACCCCGCTTCCTCGTAACTCGGCTAGTTGACAGTATTTATTGTACGCATTATATTCAACAATAGGCGTCTATCGGGCTGTATAGTCCATAATCAGGAATTTATTTATCTTGCCCACAAAGATGTGAACTCTTTTTTAGGGTTCCGTACCCGAAGGGTGCCAAACGGGACCCTATTACTCTCGCTACGCTGTCCGTCCGTCCGTCTGTCTGTCACAGGGCTGTATCTTTTTAACGGTAATAGGTAAACGGGTGAAATTTTCTCAGAATATGTGTTGCTATGAGGAGTATCACGACAAATACTAAAAACAAAAAAAAAACAAAAATCAAAGGGGATCCCCATACAAGAAACCTCAAAAAACATACATTTTTTCAACGTTTTTGTTCCTGCTCTATCTTCAAAACGGTAATACATACCAGCGTCAAACTTGGTCAGATTATAGTGCATATTATGTAGTTTAGCAACAAATACTAAAATTAGGACAAACATAGACATATGTGGTGGTACCTACGTAAGAAAGAGATGCAAAAATTCACATTTCGTGTACGATCGTTGATGTCTTTTGATTAACTCTTGTAAATTAAATCAGTTTCTGTGGGTTATCAGGTCGATAGGTGGTACGGAACCCTTACTGCGTGAGTCCGACTCACACTTGGCCGGTTTTATTTAGTATTTGAAATTATTTTGTTAAAGTGTGTCGTATATATGTGTGTTATGTATAAGTAGTGTGTGCGTCAAATGGAGCGCAAGAATAAAATCTTTTTCTTTCTTTCTTTTTCTTTCTATATTTTCGCAGGCAGCAAAGAACCCCTACTAGAACAGCGAATCCCAGCAACGTATCTTGCTTTGGAAGAATGTGTGACTGCGATAGCAGTTGATCTGCGAGAGCCAGTGCTTAGACACGAGGAGTATAGGAAACTGGTGAGTAGACCAGTACATTAGATGGTTGGATTGGAAGCAGGGATGTTATGGATATGAAATTTCGGATCTGGATTCTGCTTGTATATTACTTATGCCACTCAAAATATAGAAAAATAAAATGAACTTTAAAAAAGTAAAAACCGACTTCAAAAAGAATCAAATAACTTGTGTGAAACAGTTTAGGAAGTGCCTTTAATTTGGGTTGATTTAAAAAGAAACTGGCACAGACTTCCTAAACTCATCATCATCCTCCTGCCCTTATCCCAATTTATTTGGGGTCGGCGCAGCATGTTTTTTTCTTCCATACATCTCTATCAGCCGTCATCTCCGTGTTCACTTTCTTTCTATTCATATCATCTTTCACACAATCCATCCATATTTTCTTCGGTCTCCCTCTTTTCTTATAGCCATCAACATTCATACTTAAAACTTTCCTCGTAACATGCTCCCCATTCCTCCTCATCACATGTCCATACCATGATAGTCTGTTGCTACTTAACTTCTCTGTCACTGGCGCTACTTTCAGACTCCCTCTTACATATTCATTCCTTATCCTATCCATTCTCGTTACACCACACATTCCTCTTAACGTTCTCATCTCAGCTGCATGCACTTGCCTTTCATTAATTCCTTTCGTAGCCCAACATTCCGATCCATACAGGACAGCAGGTCTTATCATGGTCTTATAGATTTTCCCCTTCAGTTTAAGAGGAATTCGGGAGACACATGTAGTTCCCGTGACCAGCCGCCATTTCGACCGACTTCCTAAACTGTTTCACACAAATTATTTTATTCTCTTTGAAGTCGGTTTTTACTTTTTTAACCGACGAAAAAAAGGAGGAGGTTCTCAATTCGACGTGTATATTTTTTTTTTTTTTTTTTTTTTTTTTTTTTTTTTTTTTATGTATGACCACGCATAACTTTTTACAGAGTGGTCCGATTTTGATGATTCTTCTTTTAATGGATAGGGTATATCTCGAAGTTGGTCCCATTTAAATTTCAAAATCAAAATCCACCCCTAAGGGTAGGAAAACAAGGGTTGAGTGTTTCTTCACCTACTGAATTCTTACCTGTCGTCGTCGTGTAATCGATTTTGTTGAAACTTGGCACACATAAATGTAGTTCTAGACACTACAACTAGACACTACAACATAATAGAGACATGGAGTTAGATTTTAGCCACAAAAAAATTAAAAATAAAACTTTTTAACAAAAAATTGAACCGACGAAAACAGAAACTGAAAAGCGAAAAATAAAATTTTGCTTTTAGTCTTTTCCTAACTAAACTAATGTAAATAACTAATTATGAGTCGGCGCCAAAGAAACAATCAACGAATATCATTGAATTACTTTAAATAAATAATAAAAACAACATAACATCAAATACAACGTGAAATTTTCAATGTTAAACAATAACTTTCCAAAAATGCGTTCGCCGCTCGACCACTTGCAACATGCACGCACTTTGTTGGTTTGTTTGCCGTGTGGCGCCGACTCATAATTAGTTATTTACATTAGTTTAGTTAGGAAAAGACTAAAAGCAAAATTTTATTTTTCGCTTTTCAGTTTCTGTTTTCGTCGGTTCAATTTTTTGTTAAAAAGTTTTATTAAAGTTCATTTTATTCTTCTATATTTTGAGTAACTCTGACTAAACATGTTTTTTTTTCGTTTACTCCCCGGTAGCCAAGCGTGCAACCACCTTATTGAAACTTGGCTTTTCTACGTGACATAGGACTTTTGATTGTAGGTTTTCTTGATACTTGAAGGAATTGGTTTTCTTGGTACGGAATAAAGTCTGTGTCTATGTCTTTGCAGGTAACGCAATACATGCAACAGAAGAACCAT
The DNA here is from genome assembly GCA_949699075.1 of Asteroscopus sphinx. NCBI lineage: Eukaryota > Metazoa > Arthropoda > Insecta > Lepidoptera > Noctuidae > Asteroscopus > Asteroscopus sphinx. The sequence goes on along the minus strand of OX453030.1, from coordinate 3,103,267 downwards.
CGAATGTTCAGAGACGCGGCCGAGTTGCACCAAGCCACCATGTTTTTACATGAGAACGGTAAGGTACACAATTTTTCTTTGTATGTATCATCATCATCAACATCATTTCAGCCGAAAGACGTCCACTGCTGGACATAGGCCTCCCCCAAGCATCGCCACAACGACCGGTCCTGTGCCTTCCGCATCCAGCGGATTCCCGCGACCTTCACCAGGTCGTCGGTCCACCTTGTAGGGGGCCTACCCACGCTGCGCCTTCCAGTACGCGGTCGCCACTCCAGAACTTTACTGCTCCATCGGCCATCCGTTCTGATAGCAATGTGCCCCGCCCACTGCCACTTAAGTTTGGCAATTCTTCGGGCTATGTCGGTTACTTTCGTTCTCCTGCGAATCTCCTCATTTCTGATTCGATCACGCAGGGACACTCCGAGCAAAGCGTATTCTTTGTTATACATTTGTATGTATAACGAAGAATTATTCGCATATTTCTTATTGGCTTCTCTTAAGTAAAAATAAATATTCCTAGATACCACTCCAGGAGTCAAGAGATTATAAGCTTAGTGCTTGGTGTCTATTTCTTTCCCAAAGTATTAAGCTCTAGCTGACGTTTTTCATTAACTAGCAACTGACTTATGGCCAAAATGTATATCGTATCAATCTACGATTTGCCCTACTAGAGACAGAAATTTGACATAAGTTGTATGAAGCTTATCTATATCTTTATTTTACCTATGTACCACAATATAAAATAAATTGAATTTGAAGCTTAAGTCAAATTTTTATCTCTAGTATGACAAATCGATTAATTTTGAACATTAATTGATTTTAATGTTTGATACTCAAACCAAAAAAATAACATAAACGGGGCGCGTAGAACTAGCGAATGAAGCTAGAAAACGGATAACAAAATGGCAAATGGCCCAGTGTTGGCGAGCCACGATCGGGAGCATCAAACTTATTCTTTGAGTTTGAGGATTACACGTACGCTCTAGATTGCGACTTGCGAACACTGGGCGGAATAGTAGGTACTTCTTTGCCGTTTTGTAATCCTTTTTCTGGCATCATTCGCTAGTTCTACGCGCTCTGTCTACCTTATTCTTTTGGTCTGAGGTTCGATAGGTCAGTTCTGACAGTAAAAAATCAAGTTTTATATCGTTTCTGTGGCACGTTTAAATCTCTTAAAAAAAAAAAATATACATACATACATACATATTATCACGCCTGTTTCCCATTGGGGTAGGCAGAGACTATGGATTTCCACCTGCTACGATCCTGACACACCTCTTTCGCTTCATCTACGTCCATTAACCTCGTCATGCATGCTCGTCGGTTTAGAGATCTCTTAACCTGGCATTTTTTGAGAACATCCGCGATTTGATCGCGATACGTTCGCCGAGGTCGTCCCCTTCCAACTCTTCCATCCACACTCGCTTCGTATACTTGTTTCGTCAATCTCCTCTCGTCCATCCTCTCTATATGTCCAAACCATCTTAACATACCTTTCTCAATCTTTGTCACTACATCTTCTTTCACTCCACAACGCTCCCTTATCATGTTATTCCTTACTTTATCTCTCAAAGTTACACCACACATACTTCTCAAAGCTCTCATTTCTACTGCATTTATTCTGCTTTCATGTTTCTTCTGCCATACCCAACTTTCACTACCATACATAAGTGTAGGCACTAACACTCCCCCATGAACAGCCAGCCGTGCCTTTTCCGACACTTTGCGGCTGTTCATGAAGGTGTGTAGTGCCCCATTCACCTGATTACCAGCACTCACTCTCCTTTCAATGTCCTTCACATGCTTGCCATCTCTCGTAAACATGGAACCCAGGTATACAAAATCTTTCACTTGTTCCACCTTTTCGTCACCTATCAAAATATTGCACTCTGTCATAACTTCTTCCTTTTCAAAAACCAAAATTTTTGTCTTACTAACATTAACTTTCATTCCTTTACTCTTCAAAGCACCATCCATAATTGTTACCATCTTCTGTAACTCCCCCTCCGACGATGCAAGGATAACTTGATCATCGGCATAGAGGAGACATTTGACAAGTAACCCATTCATTTCTAAACCATTTTCACTCTCTTTCAAATCTTTCAAACAACTGTCCATGAATAGATTGAACAGCCACGGCGAGGCTACACATCCCTGTCTCACACCCTTATCGATGCTGAACCAGTCAGAGTAGGCGCCGTTAATCCTGACACAAGCGCTAGAATCCGCATAGAGAGATTTCAACGCTTGAATCAGGTTGCTATTCACCCCATAGATAGACAAAGCAGACCATAGTTCATTCCTCATCACTCTGTCGTAGGCCTTTTCCAAATCCACGAAAGCGCAATAGACTTTTTGACCTTTGGCCAAACATTTTTCAGCTATGCATCGCAAGGAAAAGACCTGATCCGTACACCCCATGCCCTTTCTAAATCCCGCTTGCACATCCCATATTTTTTCATCAGTTACTTTCATCACTCTTTCAATCAAAACTTTTGCATACAATTTGCCGACAACACTTAAAATATATATTCTATTAATATATCAACATCTCTCTATCGCTCTAAGGTTTGCTGTAAGAAAACTCTTTTTGAGTTAAGCTCGCCGATGTACATAAGCTTTCCTATTGTAATATTAATGTGTATTTGTGTGTACAATAAAGTATAATATAATATGTATATATAAAAATATTTCTTTCTTAACATAACATAACATCACGCCTGTATTTCCCCGAAGCGGTAGGCAGAGGTGTATAGTACACCCACATTTCGCCAGTATTGTTATAGTCCCATGTAATAGGGGGCGAGCCTATTGCCATTGACCGGGCACAAATCCAGACTCCGGGCTGCTACTGAGAATTTTCTAATGAAAAATCCCAATAACACTTTGCCCGACCTGGGAATCGAACCCAGGATCCCACGCTCAGCAGTCGCGCTTGCAACCACTAGACTAAGTAATTACCATTTATTATTGTTTTTATGATACAGGTGTACTCCTGCACTACGACGACGCGACCCTCAAAGAGCTATACTTCCTGCGTCCTCAGTGGCTGTGCGATGTACTAGCCCACGTGGTGACAGTTAGAGAGATCAATCCCTTCGCTAATAATGGTAAGTTATTTTGGGTCTTATATAAGGTTAAAATAAGGTTAGGTTAAGACGCTGACAACAGCCAAATACCCCAAATAGGCTTCTTTTAAAAACATTTTTAGCTGTATCTATTCAGTTTGTGGCAGTGAAAAAAATATATGTTAATCTTGATCGTATTTTCTGAAACTGTATTGTGCCCAAAACACGTTTTCTTGAAGTTTTCTCGATAAAAAAGAATTGTAAACTAACCTCTTAAAACATGCTTTAAAGCAAACAATCTCTATTATTTACTAAATATTATAAATAAAATTAAGAAAACATTTGAGAAAGACAATAATCTAAACATTTGTTGTTTCTGTTTTTCAAATAAGCTTTTAGTTATTTATTAAAAATTTTTTTTTTAATTTTCATTCAAGTTGAGCGGCGTACCCGACGTCCCTCGGCTCGTTGCCTCTCTTTCAGTTCTGTACGAAACGACAGTGACCGCAGAGGTCTGATTTTTTAGGTGTTGTCAGCCTCTTAATGGACGTAGATGAAGCGAAAGAGGTGTGTCAGGATCGTAGCAGGTGGAAATCCATAGTCTCTGCCTACCCCAATGGGAAACAGGCGTGATAATATGTATGTATGTATGTATATAGTAAGTAATGGTTTCCGCAGGATATAAAACGTGTTACTGAATTAACTGAAAACCTCTTAAGGGGTCATTATACTCATCAGTATGAACAACTTTTACTATAGGACCAACCCTGAAATCGACAAAATTTAGGGTACATCTGTTTTTTTTTAGAGATATTAGGGTTTTCCCATTATAAAAGATGTTCATACTGATGAGTACAATGACCCCTTAAGAGGTTTTCAGTTATTTCAATAATACGTTGTATATTTATTATACGTCGGAATTGAATGACAACCATCTTAGAATTCGACACGATTCGATTTGTTTCGATTGGAATTTTCCGACAATAATCCATGCAAAATAAAAATATTAGATTGGCAAATAGGCCGATAGTACTTCCCCGGACGAGCTCTGTTACAAGAAGGTCTATTACAATAAGCCCTCTATATTCTTTACAATACCTTTTTTTTTGTTTTCGGATGGAAATCCTCATGGATACCCTCCGTCTGGGGACGTTGGAGGGGCATGTTAGACTCTTACCGACTAAAACCATGCTCTTCACAAAATAGAGGAGCTCCGGGAACTCCATTGGACCGCGCCGGTGCCTCTCCCCTGAAAACAATATTGTTTCCCCCACAGTAGAACGCGACCACCACGTACTGCTGTCCTCCCCAGGGTCACGTAATAGACGCCTCGAGTCCCCCCACTCTTAGCGTCCACGATCCCGAAGGTCCCCTGCTAGATGTGGCGGCAGGGGAATTTTTTACAATACCTACGCTGTTTTGAATATTTTTAGTTGGGTAATATTTATAATAAAACAAAGTTTAACCGGATTAAATCGCGTATATTATTTAAATTGGTTTCCCTGACGTTTCGAAAGCTTTGCAGCATTTCGTGGTCGCAGGTAGACTAAGATGACAAGCAGAACAGACAGAACAGACGCTCCACAAAGTCTGCAGTGTGTGAACATGCCCTAGACAAACCCAACCATTTTCTTCGATTTGATAAACCACAAGTTCTGGCGAAGGAAAGTATATGTACCTAGAATGCTCCGTGAGGCTATTGAAATTAAAAAAAATCCTAATTTTAATAGAGAAGATGGTTGGCAGCTACCACCTGTTTGGAACCCAGTCCTAAAAATAATCAAGTCCCAAACAGCACGCAACACTGTAAAAGATAATGATATTGTGAGTGATTACTGCGTGCATCGAAACGATTTTAATTAATAAAATTGTACGGTAGATTAAAATATTTTTTTAGAAATATTTGTAAAGACGCTTGTCATCTTAGTCTACCTGCGACCACGAAATGCTGCAAAGCTTTCGAAACGTCAGGGAAACCAATTTAAATAATATACGCGATTTAATCCGGTTAGACTTTGTTTTAAAGAAGATGTAGTGACAAAGATTGAGAAAGGTATGTTAAGATGGTTTGGACATATAGAGAGGATGGACGAGAGGAGATTGACGAAACAAGTATACGAAGCGAGTGTGGATGGAAGAGTTGGAAGGGGACGACCTCGGCGAACGTATCGCGATCAAATCGCGGATGTTCTCAAAAAATGCCAGGTTAAGAGTTCTCTAAACCGACGAGCATGCATGACGAGGTTAATGGACGTAGATGAAGCGAAAGAGGTGTGTCAGGATCGTAGCAGGTGGAAATCCATAGTCTCTGCCTACCCCAATGGGAAACAGGCGTGATAATATGTATGTATGTATGTATGTGTAGTGATCGCGAAAACCTAAAAAGATACTATGGGTAATATTTCCTGTTATATCCTCCAGGTATAATGAAGATTGACGACTTAGCGCACGTATTCAAAGCATCTCCTATGCTGGCGCGAGGAGACGAAGCAAGTTCACTTGGCGTCTCATTGCTCAATAAGTTTGAGCTGGCTTTGTGTTGGGACTCCAGGCTACTGCTCGTGCCGCCGCTACTGCCGATTAGCGAGCCTGCAACACACCAGGTAACCCATCATTTTCCAAACCTTGACCTGTGTTGCTTAACTTTCTCAACAAAATCAGTGTTTTTAAGCTATTGCATAGCTTCTATCGCGGGCCTTGAGCGTGGAGACCGAATCCAGAAATTCCGTAACGTAAATAACCTAACACCCCACACTCCGACCGGCACAGCGGTGATACTTTTTAGTTTTGTCATCTATCGATGAATAGCAGAACTTTTAATGACTTTTTGAAATATCACGCTTGTCTCTTTAGTTCTGCAAATCGCCTCTAGGTGGCATTGGTTGTATCGGCGTTACTGCGCATGCGTAATCACATGCCTGCTTAGAGTTTCGGCGTTAGGGCACCTCCTCTTTGTATTTACATAAAAAATGCTATGCAATAGCTTTACCGCGGCAGTCTCCGAGTGCCACACGTCTTTTTTATCTTTTAGCAACTTCATCCAAGTAGCTTATAGAGCTGTAGATAGCCCATTCAATTCTCAACCCCAAATACTCAAAAGCAACTCAATTTTAAGTGGCACTTAAGTCTCATGCTGTCACTGTCACTATACGGCGCGGTCTCAGAGATATTATCACAGAAATATAGTAGAATGGTTGTAATCACAATTTCACTTGCGATTCATGCGTGGCAACTTTCCGAACAAACTACGCCTTACATATTGACGTCATTCATTTTTAATTTTACGACACCCATGAGAAGAGGATTCACCAGAGGATGGGCAGCAGCGTTCTCCGAGTATTTAAGGCTAGGCTCCCAAAATGAGGTGACTTTTTGAAAACATATGCTGAGTCGAACACATGCTTGAAGAATGTAAAATTTAGATACATATTTTTTTGAACCTTTGTCCATCGTTTGACTAGACATTTACATAATTAGTTGATTTTTGTTCGATACTTTTATTTTTTGAAAATCATGCGTTTTTAGAGATTTTTCGAATATTTATCCTTTATTATTTAACTTAGCTATATAAAATATACGCAAATAGGAAGATAATAAAGTTTATTAAATACTAGCTAGAGGAAATTTGTATAGATTGTTTAGTATTCTTGTAATAAAAAGAAAACTGTTTTGAGATTTACGACATTTACTTCCGTGGTCAAACACGCGAGAATGATTTTCTCGAAAATGAGTTCTATTGCAACTCGCATAATATTGACGAGAGCGGCCCGCAGTTGCGGTGTGTAAGGGGAGTGCGAGGGTGGGAATTACGTTTTGGGAGCGTCCTCTTAACCAACCAACTGCGATCGCCAACCCGCCTGCCAAGCGTGGCGATTATGGCATATCCCCCCCTTAATTGGGGGAGGCCTATGTCCAGTAGTGGACGTCTTTCGGCTGAAATGATTTTTAATTTTAATCAAATGTACTGTGTTTCTGCAGAAACAGCACAATAAGGCATTTTTGCTGGTTTTTGTTACAGTATTTCCAGAAACAAGTCATAAGGCGTACTGAGAAAGGCTTTGAAATGCCCTGCACTATGGTGCAGAGTGTTGGCACGCGCGCCCCGCCCAGTTTTCCGTTCTATCTATTTCTGTGGATATTATTTAGTAATTAGGAGCTATTTTGTAGTTTAAGGCCCAGTCTTTCAATTACGACTTTACTGGACAGTTAGCCATTCAATGAGTAAAGGACATTGCTAAAGATCCTTAGTGACTCCGCCTTAAGGCGTTACAAATTAAAGTTGATTCTCACCTTATACAACTCAATGAAGCCAATAACAATGGACAGTATTAAATAAAATTTTAGATTTTTTAAATATTTACACAACAAAGGTACAGTCAGCGGCAAAAAAATGAATACACTGCGAAATTAATACGTTAATTTAAGAAATAGAAACTATATGGCGTCGGCGGACGCTCGAAAGAAGCGAAGTCTCTACGCGTTTTCAAGCGTGGATAGAACACGCGTGTGAGTTAACGGTGACGTTTTTTATCGGTTTACTCCCTGGTGGCCGAGCGCACAACGACGCTATTGAAGCTTCGCTTCAAAAGTAGTGAAATCTGATACATAAACTACCTGGTTTGTGAATAGTGAATACCAGGCCCCTCAGAAAGTATTGCGAAAAAAAGTTTTTATATATGGGAGACTGGCCAGTTATAATGTTTTTCGAAAATATGATTATTTATAAGTAAAAATAAGTAAGTTCCAATTTCAAAATTTCCCTCCACATTTTTTGCGAGTTAATTCAAAGTATTGTGTCTCACTGAAATATGGATCTGCGCCGGGAACATTTTAGAGCTATGATTTTATACGATTTCAAGTGTCGCCTGAAACCGGATGAATCGTACGATAGACTTCAAATGGCATTCATGGATGAAGGCCCTTCCAAGGCAACCGTGTATCGTTGGTATAACGAATTCAAGCGCGGTCGACCAACTTTGGGGGATGACGAAAGAAGCGGTCGCCCTTTGACGGCTGTTACCGAAGAAAACGTGCTAGCAGTGAAAAATTTAATCCAAGACAATAGGCGAATTACATATCAGGAGATTCAACACATATTGAAGATTGGATCGGGAAGCGTTCACGAGATTCTACACAGCCATCTTCGCGTGAGGAGGATAGTATCACGCTGGGTGCCGCACAACCTCACCGATGCTCAGAAGCAGGCCCGGGTGGAATGGTGCCGTGATATGCTTAACAAATTTGAAGCAGGCTCGTCTCGGCGTGTTTACGACATCGTTACAGGTGATGAGTCCTGGATTTATCAATACGACCCAGAAACCAAGCGCCAGTCGACTGTTTGGGTGTTTCAAAATGAGCCAACGCCTACCAAAGTGAAGCGATCTAGAAGCGGGGGTAAGATTTTGATCGCTAGCTTTTTTAATTTGACTGGCCACTTGGTATCAATTCCCTTACGGGATCAAAGAAGCATTAATGCCGAATGGTATACTACCAAATGTTTGCCAGAAGTTTTCTCTGTTATAAGCAACAAGCGACCAAACACAGGGCTCCGCGGGCTACTGCTCCACCACGACAATGCACCTGCGCACACCGCACTCAAAACGAGGGACTTCCTGGACAGCACGCCAGTCAAACTCCTGGGTCACCCTCCTTACAGCCCTGATCTAGCACCGTGTGACTTCTTTTTATTCCCAAAAATAAAAAATCAGCTCAAAGGGATACAATTTTCGTCGCCGGAAGATGCGCTGGCTGCGTTCGAGCAGGCTGTAAACGAGGTGTCTGCGGCGGACTGGAAAAAGTGTTTTGAAAACTGGTTTAGGCGCATGAATCTTTGTATAGAGGCTGGTGGAAAGTACTTTGAAAAGATTTGATAAAAATATATGTACGTATAGAACAATTTTTTTTAGTTTCGCAAAACTTTCTGAGTGTCCCACGTATATAATCAACAAATTTTTCAAAAAATCACGTTTTGGTTTCGTGGAGTGTATAAGTACATATTTTAGCAGCTGACTATACACTCGAGTTTCTGTCAGCTAGTTTGACATTGACGTTTCTTAACAGGAGAGTAATAGCCCTTACTGGCTCTGAAACAGCCAGGTAGATTTACTCTTCAGTTAGGTGTTTTACTCATCGGTTATCTCTTAACTGTCTCTTGAAATTTCAAATTTCTCTTAACTGTCGAGTAAATCTTACTTCACTGTTTAACCGTAGAGTAAGAAGCTTACTTGACGATTGAAAGACCGGCCCTAAGAAGAGCTAAATTGCAATTTGATCTACAAGGTTAAACAGAAATGGCAATGTATCTAATAGTTTACTAGTTTTCGGGTTACATTACTGACTACTAAAATTCCAATAATTTTTAAGAAAGATAGAAAGAAAAATGGCTTATTGACTACAGCCAAAGGCACACAATAACAATAATATACAATTTTATTATCTATAATACATTTCCTAAAAGAATAATTGTGTGTCTTACGGCTGCGTCAAATAGGGTCAGTTCAGCAAAAAATCTAGTCAACTAGTGTTGGGCGCTGGTATTCAAATGGAGGTTGTTTGGAGTGCTTGTTTAACGCATGCGAAGCGAAATCTAACAACAACATAACATAACATAACATCGCGCCTGTATTTCCCCGAAGGGGTAGGCAGAGGTGCATAGAACACCCACATTTCGCCAGTTATGTTATAGTCCCATGTAATAGGGGGTGAGCCTATTGCCATTGACCGGGCACAAATCCAGACTCCGGGCTGCTACTGAGAGTTTCCTAATGAAAAAACCCAATAACACTTTGCCCGACCCGGGAATCGAACCCAGGACCCCACGCTCTGCAGTCGCGCTTGCAACCACTAGACCAACGAGGCAATTTGAAATGCATCCGATAAAAAACCGACAAAAAATCCTACTAGGTCATTTTAGGTGCGGTCGACCGTACGTCAGTGGTAACAGTTTGACGTTGACAGCGCCTTTATTTCGTAAGCAGTAAGGGCGGTTTTCTGACTCGGGTGCTGCCACTGTCATGCGGTCAACTATACTTTTCTTATATTTTATGTCGACTGTCCTTGCTTAGGACTGCCTCGTTGGTCTAGTGGCTGCAAGCGCGACTGCTGAGCGTGGAGTCCTGTCCTGGAGTGGAGTCGGGCAAAGTGTTATTGGGTTTTTTCATTAGGAAATTCTCAGTGGCAGCCCGGAGTCTGGATTTGTGCCCGGTCAATGGCAATAGGCTCGCCCCCTATTACATGGGACTATAACATTACTGACGAAATGTGGGTGTACTATTACACCTCTGCCTACCTCTTCGGGGAAATACAGGCGTGATGTTATGTTATGTGTTAACCCTTATCTTTTATTTGCAGCTGCCAGTCCGCTCCAGGTCATGGTGCAGTTCAGCTCGCGGCACTCCTCGCCGCGCCTGGCCTGCTCAGCTCACTCCGTTACCTGATACTAGAGGAACCGAGTCGCCTACTTTGATCCGTAAGTGACTTTTCGTATTAAGTCTTAACAGATGGATTTAGATTCGTAAGTAACTTTTCATATTAAGCCTTAACCGATGGATTTTGATTTGTAAGTAACTTTTTGTATTAAGTCTTATCAGATGGATTTAGATTCGTAACTTGTCGTATTAAGTCTTAACAGATGGATTTTACCATATTAATATAGCAAATGAAAATAGTACATTACTGTCGAGGCCTTATATTTTTTTTGAATAATGAACCAATTTCCGAGCAAGTGGGAGAAAAAAATATTATTTAATTTTATAGGAAGTGTCTAGTCAGTCCACCAGTGGCCGATTAATAAGAAGGAAACACATCTATTACTGAAATCTACGACGCCAAAAAAGTAGTTTAAAACGCAGATTTCTTGCGTTTCTTGTGATACGGCTCTTGAGAGCCCTATTATTCATCTTAGAGGTTGACGTTTAAAACATAAACAAACATAACATAACATAACATCACGCCTGTATTTCCCCGAAGGGGTAGGCAGAGGTGTATAGTACACCCACATTTCGCCAGTTTTTTGTTGGTTGACGTTTAGAGATTTACAATATGCTTTTTCCTTACTTAAATATGCTAGATGGACGAACGGTATTTATAACGTTCTATTTTACTTAAAATGCATCGCATCTAAAGTATAATTACACGTTTTAATAGTCATTATTAAACTTACTTGCCCAGCTTTGCTAGCCCACCTTACCCCCTTTTCGAGCCCATATCCAGCTTTTAAACTACAGATTTGTTGCAACAGTGGCTTAATTTTGGTATATTTATTTTATTTTACTAGCTAAGTTAGTTTAGTTTAATTAGTTAAGTTTCCGATATTTAAGTGCACCGGTAACTACCCTTTGTCTCTTCCATGACATTCCAGTCCATTAAATGGTTGTCTGGAAGAGATCGCCGTGGAGCGATAAGACCGCCAGTTGTACACTAGCGCATAAGTATTTATTTAAGAAATTAATGTAATCTTGTTGTGCAATAAAGAGGATTTGTATTGTATTGTATATCCCTTTTTCACAGAGGAATCCTGTCACAAACTCGTTGTATCTGGTCGGGGTGGCCGTCCTCTAAGGCGGTTGCTAATTCTATCATATGTGCCGTGTGGATTCTGGCCCAGACTCTGTGCGAGATTGTTGGCTGATCAACAACTTGCCGATGCTCCGTATTCGCTGTATAAGTTGCCACCAGAGGTGAGTTAACTCTTAACTTAATTATACAAGTTCATAAGTAGCTCAGCGGGCTGTGGCAAGGTCGGACGGTTGGTTGGAGTCTTTCTGAAGAATCGAATCCGGAACGAGGAGATCCGAGAGAAAACCTAAGTTGTCGACATAGCCCACAGAATCAGCAAGCCTAAGTGGCAGTGGGCTGGCCATATTAGCCGAAGAACTGATAACAGTTGGGGTATGTCATTATTGTCAACGTCGTGATATTTCAGAAGCCTATGTCCAGCAATGACAATGCAATGTCTAATATAGACTGTTTTTTTTTTATAGTATGGGATGGCGAAACGAGCTAAAAGCCCACCTGATGCTAAGCGGTTACCTTTGCCCATAACAACTGCAATACCACCTAGGCTGTTGCCTAAATGGTACCGCAAGTCGGTTCACCAAACTGAGACATGAAGATGGAAAGTCTCATGTGATTGTAATTTCACGGGCACCCGTACACTTTAGACCGAAACACAGCAATGCAAGCATCACTGTTTGGCAGCAGAAGTAGGTACGGTGGTAGTACTTCCCCGGACGAGCTCTTTCACAAAGGAGCTTACTACTAATAAAACAGATGACGGTGATAGTGAAGTCCATAGAACTTAGTGTTTTACTCCAATAATTCGATTATTTTTATGATTTTTGACAGTTTAAGAAATCTCCAGAATTAAACAAATATAGTTATCGAATGTTCATGGACTCGAAGTTCTAGTCCAGTCACATCAAAGTGGAACATTGTTTATATTATAATTTGTAAACAAGAGGACGCTGCTGCATCTTGCTTTATTAATATCAAAATCCGTCCGCCAAATGCTACATATGTACGTTGCAGTTTTAGTAGTAGAGCTCCTTTGTGAAAGAGCTCGTCTGGGCAAGTACTACCACTGTATACCTACTTCTACGGCCAAACAGTAATGCTTGTCTCAGTTTGGGAACCGATTCGCAGTAACATTTAGGCAACAACCTACAACGTGGGTGATAGGGCGAGTGGAGTTGGGCAGGACATCTGGCTCGGCGTAGGGATGAAGATGGAGTAAAGCTTTGGCTGAGTGGTGGCCAAGATCAGGTCGGAGAAACCCGGGCCGTCCGAAAGTGCGTTGGGTTGATGATACCACATCAGGAAACACCTGGATGAGGGACGTAAAAGATCGAAGAGGCTGGCAAAAACAAAAGGAGGCCTATACCCAGCAGTGGGTGATACCGGGCTAATTTGATGATGATGATGAACAGCCTATTGCAGTTGATATGGGCAAAGGTAACCGCTTAACATCAGGTAAGCCTTCAGCACGTTTCTCCATCCTAAAATATATTTAAAAAGTCATATCGACCATATTCCATCTATTTTAAAAAACTAACCCAACTCCGTTTTATAAATAATAAATAAAAATAAAAATTGTTTATTCTCGCCACTAAAGATTACAATGTTATGATACACATTTCATTACAATTAATTTTGTGGTGGTTAAATTTGGAAACACAAGATTTTGACCCTATCCCCTGAACTAGGCGTAAACCTGTATCTCAGGAGATAGTGTTCAGCCATCGTTAGTCTAAAAATAAGTCTTAAAATACATGTGTGTCACTCCTATTTAATTTTTTTTCTCATAAATTTTTCACTATAAGATGTATACTGATTTGTAAAGGTTTTTGACAATAGTGGTGATACTTAGTGTACGGAATAACATTATAACTTTAACTTTATAACATTGAATTCCACTGTAATTTCATAGATGGAGCTGGATGAGACGATATCCAAAGCCCTAGAATTATCCTGGGGCTGGAAACTATGGAGAAGCGGCGCGCGAGTGTCTACCGGAGCCCTAACTATGCTAGCGTTAAGAGAGCTGCCTCCGAGACGGGATGCGTTGCTGCCGGGGCCGACCGATGATGACCACGTGGAGGACCAGTATCATAATATCAGGTGAGAAGAGAGAACGTCAAAGGCTAGTATTCCAAAAATACACTCACGAATGATTCTAGATTTAAGAAGAAAAATCCGCTTTCCAGTCAATATCGAACTCTTTATGCGTATTGAACGATTTATTTATTTATGGTATACCAACAGCCAGTGGCGGCTGCTGGGTCAGAGAAACGGTGGTGCTGTATTGTTTTATTTACAGTATAAAATTATAAAATACAATAATGATATAATAAATATGATTTAAAATACAATAAACATCTTTAATAGCAGTTTACGTACAAATCGACTCTCTAAAAACGTACTAAGAAAACAAAAGAAATCCACACAACCATAGCTTTTTATTATTTAATTCACTTTTAAGTTAAGAAAAGTTGTTTTGAAAAGTTATATTAATGCTTAATTTTAATAAATAGTACTACTGTAGTAGCCAACATTGAAGTCAATGCTAATTTTTACACCATTAAAAAGTCACAGTAACGTAAAAACACTAAATACTAACAAAACAAGGAGAAATTTAAACGAGCGCGGGAACTATGACAAGGAGAGGGCAACGCCCCTACCGCCCTTCGGCCGGCTCGCATTGGCTCGCATCGAGTGCATTTCGTCAACGATCGGTCAATCTCGGCAATATTCGGCCCGTGCGGCGCACGAATCTAGGCTAGTTACTTCATAATAAATGTACTAATTATCTTCCGTCTCACGCGCCAGGGGATGTAGCTCGTATTTCATAGAAGTTGTATGAGCGCTCTGCGTGCGCTCCGCGAAGCGCACGGAGTTTTTTTGTTCGAGCGAAAATAAGTCTTAACTTCATCAGTTTAGAGATTAAATTGATTTGTCATTACTTCATAACTATTCGTAAGTAAATAACAACATAACATAATTTATTTATTTGTACTTAAAACACAATACAGAGCACGAGGAACAACAGCAGGGTGTACAATCAAGTCTTAAGATTTAATGTAATTTTTCCGGCCCCTAAACTAGGTACGCAGACCTGTATCTTAGGAGTCGGGAGTTTCTACGGCTTCAGTTTTATAAGTATGAAGTAGAAGTAGTTCAGTTTTATAAGTATAAGTATGAAGTAAGTATGAAGTAGATGCGTAATATTGATGTTTTAGATATTTTGTGATTATTTTTAAAGGTATTATGAATTTATGAACTGGTAGTGCAGCGCACGAGTGCACTTAAGGTACAGCCACCACTGCCAACAGCAATACATAATTATGTAGTATACAGAAAACACAATACAATAATAACTTTTCTTATATGTATGCCCATTGCCCATAATAGGTGCACACAGCACTCGTAGATTAGACAGCAAGTAAAAAAGTAATGTTGTGTTACTACATCATTCTATTCTTGACATCTCTATTCCAGATAGATTAAATATGACTGGGACAACTACAGATTTAAAAAATCTAATATTATCAACCGTATGCATTATATTATATTTCTGATAATGGAGTCGACGTGTTCGTGATTAAACCTGCCGGCATCTGTATTTCCGGGCACTTACAAACCTAACGCCTTTAAAGCTGGAGTGAATCGGCACCTAATACGTTTGCTCGCTCCATCGTCGACCTCATCTTGACAAAACTGTCTAGATTGCGGTCAAGAGCAGATCTATATCTCATTAAAAAAAAAACAATACTGAAGAAACAAATAAATAGTTACATTCATTTATCTAATGATACAAAATTGGTACACAAGGTGGGCTTAACGCCACAAGGCATTCTCCAACTTTGGAGTAAAGAGAAACGCATCGAAAGAACTACAAATATAAAAGACTAGACTTTGCTCGCTCTGATCTCCAGAAGATCGCCTTTCACCGCATCGTTCCAGCCATGGTATAAAAAGATGTTTCACCAGGTATTCTCTTCCCGCAATGACAGCGCGATGCCTCCAAGCTACGTCACGATCAGTGCTGCCATTGATTGATATCTTCAATATACTTAAGGAGATTTTTGTCCATAATGAATATACAATAAATTCCTAACTAGCCTAACTATTTGTTATCTCGTGTTATTCATCTAATTAGTTAATAAAGGAAACAATATTAAATTACTAGTTAAAAAGTGATTCTTTATAGAAGAAAGTAAATGAAAAAATGCATTTTGCTCGGGTAATTTATTTTCACAAAGTGGCAGCACATCAAACTGACAAGTGTCACGCTAACAGCCCGCTATTGGCTCCACGGCCGATGACGTAGTACGGAGGCAATCACGTGACCTAGCTGTCACGGGAAGAGACTACCTGGTGTTATTATACCATGGTTCCAGCTATATCTAGGGCGACCGACCGGGCGTCGCCCTTTTGTTTGACCCAGATAAGCTCTCTTCTTCCCCCATTCTCTCCACGTGACCAAGCCAACGGAGTCTGTGAGCTTTTGCCTCTCCTATCACATTTGGTTGAGCCACGAGCTCTTCTATCTCGGCGTTCATTGAGCCAATGATTGGCTAAATACTGCCAAAGATCGCGGCAGTGGCGTTCTCTCGTTTCGGAGGCCAAGATACATTTTGGGTTGCTGCGCCAGCGGAGAAAGTAAGTAAGACTTTGCTCGCGGCTTCGCCTGCATACTGAAATAAAATATAGCCTGTGTTACTTCTGTGTAGAAGTGTGTCAGGATCGTAGCAGGTGGAAATCCATAGTCTCTGCCTACCTCAATGGGAAACAGGCGTGATAATATGTATGTATGTATGTTACTTCTGGATAAAGTAGCTTTCTAATGGTAAAATAATGAATTAAATCGGTTCAGTAGTTTCAGAGTTTCAGGATTACAAACAAACAAATCTTTCCTCTTTATAATATCAGTATAGATATTTGTGATAATTATATTCAGGTTCCGCGTCCGTCAAGACGGTGTATGGTGTGAGCTGGACGTTCAATCCTCGGCCTGCGTGGAGATCCTGCTGCCCGCACAAGTGTGCGTGGTCAGGCGGGATGACGGACTGCCCATTTCTGGGTATCAGGTAAATATTACAGCTTGTAGAAGTACATTACTGCTATAAATATTATTATTATTATGAGCCTGTGCTGTCCCACTCCTGGGCAAAGGCCTCCCTCCATTTCTTCCACTTTTAGACCGTGCCTCTTCCTTCCAGTTTTTAAGGAATGCATCCATTTCGTTTCGTTTCGTTTCATTTCCTATGTTCAGTAGTGGACGTCTTTCGGCTGATATGATGATGATGATCCATTTCGTGTTCGAAACACTGTACTGCGCTCTAAAACACAAATAGGAGACGTGGCTCAAAAGGCTGCCAAGCTAAAATGGGACTGGGCAGCACATGTCTGACGCATGGGCCCAAATTGCTCAGATCTGGTGTCCTGAGGCAGTTACACGAGGTCGCGGCAGGCCGCGAAGGAGATGGCGGGACGAAATGGGTGCTATGAACATAATTGCCGAAAATTTTGAATTGATCGGGACGAGCTGAGTGTGAAAAATGATCTGAACAAAAGGGCCGATTTAATTAAAACTCGACATAAACTAGAGTAACTATTACAAAGATAATTTGAACCCTCTTGGATAACTCCGATTCATCGACCGTATACCCCATGGTCGCCTCATAATACGCAATCCCAATGGTTTCGCCAATGTTGGTAGGCAAAAACTAGAAATCGCCACGACCTAAGATCCTAATCCATTTCGAGACGACGTCTGTGGTCTAGTGGTTCGAGTGTCGTACTGCTGATCACGAGGTTGTGGGTTCGATTCCCACAGGACACAAATATTTATGTGATGATTAACATAAGTGTTTGTGCTGGTCTGGGTGTTTCTTATGTATTATAAGTATGTAAGTAAAAAAAAAGTTTATAAGTATTATATCCATTGTCTAGTACCCATAGCACAAGCTCTGCTTAGTTTGGGACTAGATGGTGCTGTGTAAAAATGTCCCAGAAATATTTATAAAGCATTTGTGTAGTCTACGACATGGCAATTTGCTACGACATGGTAACTTTTGTTGATAAAAAAATCGATTTAAATATCCATATTTTGTAATTTTTTTATATTTTGCTTTCGTTTGCGATATAACCTTTGGTATTTTGTCCTCTAGAGCATCAGCCTTGAGCCCAACCCTGAAATCCTGGCAAAAGTCCTAGCGATCGTATCAGACCACGTTGACTTACTTCTAGAAGACTGGTACCCTTCACTTGGTAAGTTTATATTTATTAACCGACTTCAAAAAAGAGGTTATGTATTCGGCGGGTTTTTTTTTTTTTTTTTTTAAATTAACCTTTAAAATAGATTTGTGGAATAAACCAGAAGGCCAGTTCTCGTACTTAAAAACGTTTAAAATCTCAGTCTCCTGACCACAGAAATAGAGTAGAATGGTTGTAATCACAATTTTACTTGTGATTCATGCGTGGCAACTTTCCGAACTACGTCTTACATATTGACGTTATTAATTTTTAGGGTTCCGTACCCAAAGGGTGCAAACGGGACCCTATTACTCTCGCTACGCTGTCCGTCCGTCCGTCCGTCCGTCTGTCTGTCACAGGGCTGTATCTTTGTAACGTCACAGAAAATGTGTTGCTATGAGGTGTATCACGACAAATACTAAAAACAAAAAAAAGCCTAAAACCAAAGGGGGTCCCCATACAAGAAACCTCGAAAAACATGCATTTTTTTCAACGTGTTTGTTCCTGTAGGTCTACTCGCGTTTTACGAACGACAAACGAAGTACGAACTTTCGTTCCGACTGATACTTACATAATAAAGATAGGCACATAAAAAAGGCACAATTAAGATAGACTACGGTTCATAGTCGTATACAATTTACCGGAGATGAGAAAAACAAACGTCAAAACACGATCATCGTATGCGATAAGGGAACGATGGTTGACCGGAGTAGCAAATTGTGCGATGAATCGTACGATTTATCGAATATCGTCGAACGGGAGTAGACCCCCTGTTCTATCTTCAAAATGGTAATACATACCAGCGTCAAACTTGGTCTGATTATAGTGCATACTATCTAGTTTAGCAACAAATACTAAAAATAGGACAAACACAGACATATGTGGTGGTACCTATGTAAGAAAGAGATACAAAAATTCACATTTTGCGTACGTTCATTGATGTCTTTTAATAAACTCTCGTAAATTAAATCAGTTTCTATGGGGTATCAGGTCGATGGGTGGTACGGAACCCTTACTGCGTGATTCCGACTCACACTTGGCCGGTTTTTAAAAATTAACTTTTATTAAATGTACTTTACAGCTTTTCTTTCCGCAAATAGAAACAGCACAATAAGGCATTTTTGCAGGTTTTTGTTACAGTATTTACAGAAACAAGTCATAAGGCGTACTGAAAAAGGCTTTGAAATGCACTGCACTACAGTGCAGAGTGTTGTTACGCGCGCCCTGCCTACTTGACCATTCTATCTATTTATGTGCTCCTGACAGTAGATGTTCCTGTTTGCCGTTTATTTCTGACACGTTTTTAAACTGCGCTTGCGGCGGTCAGTCAGAGTCAACCTCGGTAACCATTTTTTACACTTCGAGGCTCTTTGTAAAATAGTACACATTTTATATAGCCCACCGATGTACCTGCGCAGATTACACAATTTAAATACGCGGGAAATTGGTTAACCAATCAGAAAACACCATCGCTGTGCGCTAAAAGTCTCAGCCGCTGCCGCTAGTGTACGAAACTTTGTTTTATCATACTGTGTAGTGATCGCGAAAACCCAAGAAATTATTATTACGAATATCTAATTGATTATTAAGATTATTACTTTGTGAAAAGCCTTGCAATCTACAACTGTCTTGCAGGCACCCGTTTCGTCCACACTTCTGAAGGCCGGTGCCTCATCACGCGGGTAGTTCCATGCCCCGAGTGTCTCCGCCACAGCATCCCACAGCACCACCCACATCCTGAGCATGAGCATCAACTGGCACAGGTGAGTCTAGCCTTAGTCCAAGCTTCAGACCATGGTATAATAACACCAGGTAGTCTCTTCCCGTGACAGCTAGGTCACGTGATTGCCTCCGTACTACGTCATCGGCCGTGGAGCCAATAGCGGGCTGTTAGCGTGACACTTGTCAGTTTGATGTTCTGCCACTTTGTGAAAATAAATTACCCGAGCAAAATGCATTTTTTCATTTACTTTCTTCTATAAAGAATCACTTTTTAACTAGTAATTTAATATAGTTTCCTTTATTAACTAATTAGATGAATAACACGAGATAACAAATAGTTAGGCTAGTTAGGATTTTTTTTTTTTTTTTTTTTTTTTTGTAATGATCCACTAAACTGGATAAAACACTTTTTTGTTAACAATATAGTAGTGGTTTCAAGGACATGACCAAGTGCTTATCCTTCTAGAAGTGGATACAACATGCAAGAGATAGATACACTCAAGAGATTACCCGAAATTAAATTACAATTATATGTTCAAGTTAAACCTCAGCGGTGACAGCTTTCTTTATAAAAATGACCGATGCGTTGAAAATATCAAATTTATTTTGGTTGCTGTTGTACAACGAGCACATACGGTACATGGGTGAATGTTGGCCGTAGTTGGTGCGAAAAAAAGGAAGATGAAACGTTTGTTTTTGTTTGTTTTCGTTTTTTTGTTTTTGTTTTTTTTATATTCATTATGAACAAAAATCTCCTTAAGTATATTGAAGATATCAATCAATGGCAGCACTGATCGTGACGTAGCTTGGAGGCATCGCGCTGTCATTACGGGAAGAGAATACCTGGTGAAACATCTTATTATACCATGCTTCAGAAGATATTTACCTTTGCCCATAACAACTGCAATACCACCTAGACTGTTGGCTTAAAGGTATCGCAAATCATGTTCGCCAAACTGAGAAATGAAAATGGCAAATCTCAAGTAACCGTGTTGTGTATATCTTAGATTTTAATGAGTACGAAGGCGAAGGTTTGATTGAAAGCTGACCCCAACATACATGAGAAAGAGGTCGAAGAAAGTAGGTATTGCGGAAAAGAACAACTTAATCAATCAAATACATTTATTTGCATAACACAGGTCAAAAAGGTGATACAATTATTATAAAATGTTCTTCGTGTATTACCATTAATGGTGTGCAAATGTTTTCAATATAACGATATACCTACATTATTTAGTGAAATGTGGATCGACATTAACATTGTTTTACAATTAATTAATTAAAAATACAGACGTAAACATCCACAGAAAAAAATAAGAAATTGAACACAATTGTCAAAGCATCGACATCTAAATCACACAATACAATAAACAAACAATAAAAATTGTCTAATAAAAACTGTTAAATGTCAAATCCATGGTATAATAAGATGTTTCACCAGGTATTCTCTTCCCGCGATGACAGCGCGATGCCTCCAAGCTACGTCACGATCAGTGCTGCCATTGATTGATATCTTCAATATACTTAAGGAGATTTTTGTTCATAATGAATATAAAATAAATTCCTAACTAGCCTAACTACTTGTTATCTCGTGTTATTCATCTAATTAGTTAATAAAGGAAACAATATTAAATTACTAGTTAAAAAGTAATTCTTTATAGAAGAAAGTAAATGAAAAAATGCATTTTGCTCGGGTAATTTATTTTCACAAAGTGGCAGCACATCAAACTGACAAGTGTCACGCTAACAGCCCGCTATTGGCTCCACGGCCGATGACGTAGTACGGAGGCAATCCCGTGACCTAGCTGTCACGGGAAGAGAGTACCTGGTGTTATTATACCATGGTCAAATCGAGATCCAAATTACATAATGTCAAATTAAATAGTCATGATTCATGAAAATAAAATGAAATTTGGAATATAACATAGCCACATACCTCAAAGCACCCTATTACCGAATGCCTACAAGATAGGATTTGATTACAAGGAATATTGACAATATTACAATAATCTTTTGTCTTTAAAAGTATCGTATTGTTCGCAGGCATTCAGGAGACTAGAACTGGGTCCCGCTGAGCCTCGTCGACTTCGTTTATCTGAAGAGTCCAGAGCTTCCGATGGAGACAGTGGAGTAGGTGCTGAGTCTAATGGTAAGTTCTTGCAAGAAAACATACAATAGTATAAATTATACATCTAAATTGTTCAGATTTTTGAACAATTTGACGACGTCTGTGGTCTAGTGGTTCGAGGGTCGGACTGCTGATCACGAGGTGGTGGGTTCGATTCTCACAGGACACAAATATTTGTGTGATGAACATAACTGTTTGTGTTGGTCTGGGTGTTTCTTATGTATTATAAGTAGGGCATGCATTCCGAAATTCCGGAATCTCGAAACTCCGGAATCTCGGACAGATTTTTACGATTTTTCAGTTCCGGAATTTAGAAGCTCAATATCGTAATTCCGATATTCATAATTTACTTAACAAAATTACTTTTCGGCTATGTGTTTATAGCACATATCCATTAAGTGGCATGCAGTTTCATATATTTTCAGTTTCGAAATTAGCCTATGTAAATTTGTCTCATAAGTTTCAAAATTGTATGCAATATTTAAATCAAAAACCGGCCAAGAGCATGTCGGGCCATGCTCAGTATTATAGGGTTCCTTAAGTAGGTGTATTTACAAACGAATCAAATCGAATATTAATCATGGCTATTTTAGTTTTTGCAATAATCGGCAGCATTCGCGACTCAGAGCGTGTTGTTAGTAGCGCATGTCAGTCATTTCAAAGTTACTTTTTGTGATTTTTTCAAATAGAAAGTAGCTAAAGGAGCATTATATGCTATGATAATTTTTCTCTAAGGTCAATGACCTTTGAACAAGGACGTTTTAAATATTTTTCAGTTTTCTCTCCATAACTCGAAAAATTATAATCACATTATACTCGAAATAATTTTAAAAGAGAGTTTTCACAAAGGTCTATCAATGTGGAAGATTATAAGTTTCTACATTGCATAGTTTAGAAATGGCAGGGGGGGGACACATTGCAAGCCACTTTGGCGGGCTATATTTCGCAGATGGTACACCTGATAAAAAAGTGGTGTATCAAACATTACCTTCATAATAACTTCTTAGGTTTTCGCGATCACTACACATTATAATAAAACAAAGTTTAACCGGATTAAATCGCGTATATTATTTAAATTGGTTTCCCTGACGTTTCGAAAGCTTTGCAGCATTTCGTGGTCGCAGGTAGACTAAGATGACAAGCGTCGTTACAAATATTTCTAAAAAAAATTATTTTAATCTACCGTACAATATTATTAATTTATTATTAATTAAAATCGTTTCGATGCACGCAGTAATCACTCTTAATATCATTATCTTTTACAGTGTTGCGTGCTGTTTGGGACTTGATTATTTTTAGGACTGGGTTCCAAACAGGTGGAAGCTGCCAACCATCTTCTCTATTAAAATTAGGATGTTTTTTAATTTCAATAGCCTCACGGAGCATTCTAGGTACATATCGGTTTTCCTTCGCCAGAACTTGTGGTTTATCAAATCGAAGAAAATGGTTGGGTTTGTCTAGGGCATGTTCACACACTGCAGACTTTGTGGAGCGTCTGTTCTTGACGTCAGGTATATGTTCTTACAAAGTCTGCAGTGTGTGAACATGCCCTAGACAAACCCAACCATTTTCTTCGATTTGATAAACCACAAGTTCTGGCGAAGGAAAACCGATATGTACCTAGAATGCTCCGTGAGGCTATTGAAATTAAAAAAACATCCTAATTTTAATAGAGAAGATGGTTGGCAGTTTCCACCTGTTTGGAACCCAGTCCTAAAAATAATCAAGTCCCAAACAGCACGCAACACTGTAAAAGATAATGATATTGTGAGTGATTACTGCGTGCATCGAAACGATTTTAATTAATAATAAATTAATAATATTGTACGGTAGATTAAAATAATTTTTTAGAAATATTTGTAACGACGCTTGTCATCTAAGTCTACCTGCGACCACGAAATGCTGCAAAGCTTTCGAAACGTCAGGGAAACCAATTTAAATAATATACGCGATTTAATCCGGTTAAACTTTGTTTTTTTATAACATTACCTTCATTTTAGTAGACCTATTCAATGATATCCCACACGAGGGGGTGCAGCGAAAAAAAAATTTTTTTCCCCATTTCACATGTATGGACGCCACCCCTAAAATACGGAAATACTATTTTTTTATTCTTTTAAAATTGAGATCTATATGTAGACTATTTTTTAACAAAATTTCATTTACTTATGTTTATAACTGTAGAAGTTATTAAGCTGTAAAGGATTAGGACAGACGGACAGACGGACGGACATGTCGAAACTATAAGGGTTCCTTGTAGGACTTCGGAACCCTAAAAAGCTTATCGAAATCTTCTGCTAGAGATAGACATCTCGCTAGTTGCTTGACAAGACTGAATCTTCCTCCTTCCGCATCCAGTACAAATCAGCTACTTTCTTCAGGTTGTTTGTTCATTTACCTAGATGGTTACGCTGTATTTTTCACGGCCTCCTCTAAAGGATTCATCTACTCGAACGGCCATCGGCATCGGTTCTTCAACAGCCATGAGTCCATGACCCAGCCCACTACCACTGCAGCTATTTTCCGGATAATCTTATTGCGGATCTTTTTATTTAAAGAATATCCAAGCATAGTTTGCTGAGTGACTTGTCGAAGAGTCCAACTGACAGTGTCCACTGCTCGGCATCGTAGGACACGACAGACAGGACGTACTGGTTGAAGACTTATTTTCAAACTTTGCGGTAGAGGCGACGAGAAGATTCGACGAAGGTTGCTAAATGCAGTCGGCTCCTTTCTCGATGTTGTGTCCACCAAGCTGAATAATCTGATCTTAGTGCCCCCTGACATATTCCTGCACATTTTTGAGCGCTTTCTCTTCGACAAGAACTGACCTCAGCACAAGACCTTCTTGTCTAGATTCATCCCAAGACCAACAAGCCAAGAGGCTCCATTTATGCTATACAGCATTTTGGTTAGTTGTTCTAGAGACTGCCGTTGCAACGATCTCATCGGCAAGCGGAGTTGTGAAATGTTCTCGCCGTTTACGTTAATACCCTTTTCAGTCTAGTCTAGTGTTTTGTAGATCGCCTGCAAAGCTTCAGTGTAGTTTCGGTGATATTACATACCCCTGCCTTACAAGAATCAGCTACTACTGCTCTTCAATGTAGCATCGTTTAAGAACATTCAGAATTGCCCGAAGCTCTTCTTTCAAAAATGCCATATAAAGCGGCTAATTCAATTTTAGCTTTAGTTCTATAAAAATTAGCGTCTTTTGTACACTCTGCGGTAGAGAATGGTTGTAGTTTACAGTGGTGTAACTTTTTCGATGAGACTATTTGTGACGAGCTTCGAGAACAGCTTGTATACATGACCCAGGAGTGAAATGCATCTGTTTTCCTACAGCAAGGTTATTTTACCTTTCTTGAAGAACAGAACCACCGAACTACGTTCCATGCCTTCTGTGTAGTGCTTTGTTGAATGGCGGAATAAAACAAACTAGCTCTATCAAAACCAGAGCCACGCTTGCACCCCCAAAAGGAGTTCAGTGCTAATACCATAAAGGTATTATACTGACGTAATAGAGGCACTGTCACCTCATTATCATGTCACCGAAAGCAAAATGAGTATATGTGCGAAATTGACACGTGTAGGAGTGATTTTTAGTGATGTGACATGGACGTTTCCGCATTATCGATATAGTTCAACCGGCCTTACTTTTAAGGAGTGGTGGTATTTTAAAACTGCTAAGCTATTAAGTAACTATTGTTTTAAAATTACAGATATTTGAAACATAATTTTATTTGTTTTAAAAGATTGAGTTACGCAATTAAGGGCTATATTATAATTACATTATTAATGTCACGAAGGTAAGGAATACATAAGTAAAAAATAAAAAAATCAATTAATCATCATTTCAGCCGTAAGACGTCCACTGCTGGACACAGACCTTTTTTTTTCCGTGGGGAAATCCTCATGGACGCACTCCGCCCGGGGTAGGCGAAGCCAGTGTTGGACTCTTACCGACCAAAACCACCAACTTCAACTACCTTAGCCGGGGGCGTGGGAACCCGTGAGTATTCACACAACCACCCCCGACAGGTCCCGGCCCGCCACAAGCAGGCGAGCCCCTTCTCACCGTGCGGCCTAACGTTGGCCGCACCCTTCTCAGTGGCGCACACGGAACACTGCACGCCACCTCACCTCATGGGCCTTTACCAGCTGCGCCAACTACGCCGGCTGTGCCAACTACGCCGGCTGTGCCAGCTACGCCAGCTGCTGGTCGGGCAGCAGACTACCCCGAGTCTGCTGCTCACAGGCCCTACCTCCCGTAATTTTTTATAGAGGTTTTCTTCCTCGCGGTCCGGGCGGTGAAGCCAAGACCCTCGGTCCCCAGAGGCGCGAGAACACTACTCAGCAGGCACTCCTGGGATTACGAGACCGACGGGGGCAGGGAAGGACAGTCCCCCCGCTGCCTGCCTAGTGGCAGGGTGAGTGCTCATCGGGCCCGCCACTGCTCCTCCGCAGTGCCCTCTGCTTTCTCAGAGGGACACAAGGAGCAACTTCCCATTGGCCCACATCGGGCCCCTCCCGTGCCAGAATATTCGCCACAGGAAATAAGGTCCCCCGGTCCAAAGGAGACTTATTGCCCGTGCCCAGGGTGCACCGGCCCAACAACTGCCGTTCCCTCTAGACGTGTCCAGAAGGACAAGCAGCTGTCAGACACACGTGGAGGTTTCCTGGCCAGCACCCCGCTGGACACAGGCCTCCCCCAAGCATATATTGGCCATATATGCCATAATCACCACGCTTGGCAGGCGGGTTGGCGATCGCAGTTGGTTGGTTGCACTCCACTTCACTCCACCTCCACTTCCACTCCACTTTCATTCATCCATCTATCCATCCATCCATCCATACTTACAAACTTTCACATTTATAATATTAGTAGGAAGTAGGATAGGATAGGATTTTTGGAACTAAAAATTTTGACTTTCTGTCTCCATAATAATTTGTCATCTTCGGTTGAACTAGTTTTTTATCTCTAACTCTTCTTGTATTATATTTATTTTTAACTTTTACTTTATACTCGTCACTTCGTAGACTTACCACTTTGAATATTTACCATTATTAAAGTAAAGATCTTTATAAGAAACAAACACCGACCCGAACAAATTCCGTAGGTATGGATCGTTGGTGATTTCACTAAAAGATACAGTTATCCTTAAAATATCTACTGCAAACCCTGTAGTTTTTTCGAGGCTTTCAGTTTTTTTTATTTTTTTTTATTGTATAGGATGGCGAAACGATCTAAAAGCCCACCATATGTTAAGCGGTTACCTTTGCCAATAACAACTGCAATACCATCTAGGCTGTTACCTAAATGGTACCGCAAGTCGGTTCGCCAAACTGTGACATGAAAATGGAAAGTCTCATGTGATTGTAATTACACCGGCACCACACAGCAATGCAAGCATCACTATTTGGCGGAGAATAGTAGATACGGTGCTTATTCGTTTTAACATTTGTGCCCATCCATTTTTCTTTAATAACAGCATTTACAGGAAATCAGAAAGAAGCCAACAGAAGGATCCGTCTGGGCTGGGCAGCATTTGGCAAACTTCGCCGAGTCTTCTCGTCGCCTATACCGCAAAGTTTGAAGACAAAAGTCTTCAACCAGTGCGTCCTGCCTGTCATGACTTACGGTGCCGAGACGTGGACACTGACAGTTGGGCTAGTCCACAAGTTTAAAGTCGCTCAGCGAGCTATGGAGCGAGCTATGCTTGGAGTTTCTTTGAAGGATAAAATCCGAAACGAGATTATCCGGAGAAGAACGGGAGTGACCGACATAGCTTGTAGAATCAGTAAGCTGAAGTGGCAGTGGGCTGGCCATGTCTGTCGAAGGACCGATGGCCATTGGAGCAGACGAGTCCTTGAGTGGAGACCGCGAATCGGCAAACGCAGCGTAGGGCGCCCCCCTGCCAGGTGGACCGACGACCTAAAGAACGTGGCTGGGGGGGACTGGATGCGGAAGGCAGAGGACCGAGCGTTGTGGCGCAACTTGGGAGAGGCCTATGTCCAGCAGTGGACTGCGATAGGCTGAGTTGATTGACAGGAAATCTGGAAGTTATGAAGTTAGCCGGTCAATATTTTACAGCATTTTTAGCCCGGCCGCACATTGTCATAAAATAGCACCGTATTTACATTTTAATATGTCAAAAGCAGACATACGATCCGGAAAATTCTGTCAGTCTGCGGGGCTGGTACTAAAATTAACTGTATAAATGTAAAATAAGCATTATGAAAGTAGTATTGTCCTGCAGATACTTACCTGTGAAACGTCTCTTTGCCATAGACGTACAACATACTATTATAACATCGTAAAAGTACAACCATGGTATAGGTTCCGGCGCGTCAGATTTTTTCAGTGATCAATGAATGAATCATTATGATTTCCTTCCAATGTGCGGCCGGACTAAATCAACCTTTCAATACTTTCAACCGACTTCAAAAAAAGGAGGAGGTTCTCAATTGGATTGTATTTTTTTTAAAGCAGTAACGGACACTAACTTGTGACATGTATGGTGCTAGGTAGTACAAAAAATATATAATTGAAACTATCGACATATCGATATATTTTGAGCAATCCATATGCGAAACGGTTTCATTTTCACGTACACAATATTTTTTTATCTAACACATAATTATTTAAAATAACATATTATGTAGAAAATAGGGTATTTACTGCATGTTATTAATGTATTACTAAATAATTTTAAGAATAACTTCTATGAAAATAAGCATTATGAAAGTAGTATTGTCCTGCAGATACTTACCTGTGAAACATCTCTTTCTTTAGGTTAATAATGTAAATTACACAGCAGTATAACACAGAATACTACACGAATACGATTATTGATATTAATTGGATAAAATACAGAACGATTGTGAAATAAATCATAAAATAATACGAGATTATATTTTGATGGGACGCTATGGGAGATTACAATTGTCAAAATCGGTTCTACTGACATTTTATTATGTCTCTTTCTAGCATATAGGTTTTTTCGTAAAGATCGGTATCTCAGTCGCACACTGTAGTGGTCTATTACGTCAGTATAGAAATGTCTTTGGCTAATACCGTCATCACAGTTTCAATATCGCTCGCGTTTAAACATTTCTAGCTCGTAACAATTATTTTCTCTTATTCCAGCATCTTCTCGTCTCGGCTCCGTAGAGGGCGTAGTGAACAGTGAACCACAGAACTGGTGCATAGCCACCGCGTGGACGGTGGAGCAGTGCATCCTCGCAGCCTGCAGCAACAGTCGGCTGCATTGTCCCTCACACAACGACACCGACGTGCAACTGCGACTGGTCGCTCCAGATACTGTAAGTAGCAAGCCCAGCGCTGGACTTACCTGCAGCAACAATCGCCTAACGAGAGCCTCATGAGATGGTGGTCGAGGCTCTTTACCAGGCCATTGGCCGTAACATTTGTTAGTCATATTGAACTATGTTTACGGGACTTGTCGCGCACAATTAAATCAAAATATAGCGAATATTTTGACTAACCTTGACGTTTCGGTCAAGTTGCATTGGCCGTGGTCACGAGCAGACTGAAGTATGTGGGTGTCATCGTCTTGAGCGGCGGGTGTTTTCTCGAACTACTCGCGGTTGGTTTTTTGTAACGTCGCTGTCCGTAACAAGATATGCTGAATCACGACACACAATGCTGACAGTTTCGGCGGACATACATGTAGACATACCACGACGCGAACACTTCTCGATTACCGGATTCCACGAGGAGGACAACCTATATCCAACTTCCCGATTGAAATTTTTATATTTCTTTATCTCAATCGCTTCTCGTACAATTCTGGGATAGTAACGACGATTAGTGTAGAGCAGCGGTTCTCAAACTTTTTTGGTCACGGAACCCTTTTGACAAGCAAAATACTTGACGGAACCCTACAATAAAACAATAGTTTTTAAAAGTGTATTCTTTATTATATAAGCATAATAAAAGTACAATGTAACAGTTACTAATTATTACTTACTTTAACCACATGCCAAGTACAATAATAGAAGATATTAAAAATGAAAAAATCTTAACTAATGGGAGGTATGAAACTGTTTTTTATTTTTCATCAATTGGTTGATATCAGGTTTGATAGAAGACATTTGAAGTCTCATATCAGGTTCGGCGTCCAGTCTATTGCGATATTTTGTTTTCGTGGCTGCATAGGTTGAGAATCCTGTTTCGCACAAATATGTTGTTGGGAACGGGAGAAGAATATTCAGAGCCATTCTGCCAAGCATTGGATATTCATCACGGATTCTGCACCAAAAATCGTTGAGAGGCGTCGTTTTGAACAGTGACTCCATACTTGTGTCTGATGACATTTCTAAAAGAGATTCATATATCTCGTTTGACATACTTTCGGGCTTTTGCAAGTTGGGTAAAAAAGGATTATGAATCCATGAATTCAGCTTCATTTTTGTATTATGTTCTTCGGGAAAATACTTTACAAAAGATGCGCGCATCGAAGTGAGATATTGGACCAATTCTTCAAACACATCATCTTGAAACATTTCCGAGTCGTTATCGCTAACAAACTCACTGAGTGACGTAAAGCTTTCTATTTCTCTCTTACCAACGCAAATAATCCAAAAATCTAATTTTCTTTTGAAGGCAGTTATTTTGTTATAGGCCTGGAACACTGTTGTCTGTTTACCTTGCAATGATAAATTCAATTCGTTCAGTTTTTGAAAGATATCCGCCATAAAAGACAATCGGAACAACCAAGTTTTATCATACAAACGGTCTTTCAAATTAAAAGAAACTGTATCTGCTGAAAGAAACATTTGTAACTCGGCTCTAAGTTCAAATAGCCTTGTTAAAGTTTTACCCCGAGACAGCCATCGCACTTCTGTATGGAGCAGCAGTGTTTTATGTTTGCTGCCATAATCTTCACACAATAATGAGAACAATCGGGATTGTAGTGGTCGTGATTTGATAAAATTAATTATTTTTACCGCTTCATCCATAACTAATTTTAGATTTGACGGCATTTGCTTCAACGCAAGTGCTTGTCTATGCAGAATACAATGGCTGGAACTACAATTAGGCGCTTTACTTTTTATTCGTGATACTGCTCCTGCTGTTTTACCTGTCATCGCCTTGGCCCCATCTGTACAAATGTCAATGCAATCGTTCCAACTAAGATTATTTTCTTTAAAAAATATGTTTATTTTATTAAAAATTTCTTCCCCGGTAGTGTTTGTGGGCAGCGGTGAACACATAAGCATGTCTTCTTCAAAAGAACGTTCATATGGATATCTCACGATAACCAGCAAGATAGCCAGACCAGTGACATCAGTTGACTCATCCATTTGCAAGGCGAATCGTGTTTTTTGTAGACGTGCAACTAGTTCTTGTTTGACGTAGCTTGCCAGATCATGGATTCGCCGTGAAACAGTATCGTTTGATAGCGGTACAGTAGAAAGATGCTTTGCAGATTTTTCATCGAGCATACATTTTGTTATGTCTAACACACATGGCTTTATTAAATTCTCAGCGATAGTGTGCGCTTCACCTGCTTGTGCAATGCGATAGCTAACTAAATATGATGCCTCCGTGGCCTTTTCATTGATAGTTTGTGTTACATGCATCATATTTTTTTGACTTTCCAATAACTGTTCTTTTTTACGAACAAAAAATTCTTTATTCTTGTCTTTAGACTCGGGGTGTACAGTTTCTAAATGTCTGCGTAATTTGGCAGGTGCCATGGAACTATTAGGAAGCAGTTTACTACATAACATGCAGAGAGGTGAGCCGTTGGAATCAACAAATCCGAAACTGATATATGATTCATCATACTTCCTTTTTTTCGTCTTTGAAACCGTGGAGCTTGACGTCGTGGCATCATCGTCTGGATCGGTAATTGCTGTATTCTCCGCGCGTACTGCTTTTGAACATTCAGCGTCATTAGAAGATGTCGTTGCAACACGTTTAACACCTTTAAGCCAACGTTCCATTCTTCTTTATTAATAATGTTACACGTCAGGATGGTAGGGTCAAAATAATGCACAATCGTTACTGCGTTTATGAG
Source organism: Asteroscopus sphinx (assembly GCA_949699075.1). Classification (NCBI taxonomy): domain Eukaryota; kingdom Metazoa; phylum Arthropoda; class Insecta; order Lepidoptera; family Noctuidae; genus Asteroscopus; species Asteroscopus sphinx. Next base: position 3,071,546 of record OX453030.1, on the reverse strand, counting down.
ACAAAGTTTAGTCCAAAGAAGAAATGTACAAAACTGATACAATCAGAATACAGCGGGCAGTAGAACTTACAAGAAGGCAGCAGGCTAGCCAGCTTGTAAGTAGGTAGGTACGAACTTATCGCTCCGAACGCTAATCGTCAACTGACTGACGAGGCGCGACTTTTTTTATATAATAGCGCTTTTATACTTAGTCCTAGACTCGAACTCGAACATTCTCAAAAATACTCGAGTCGGCGCCTTTGATAAACAAAAAGCGGAAATAAAAATATAAATACAAAAAAATGCGTTGTAAACAATCTCGACTTTATGCTTTTGAAGATAGAGCCGAAAGTCGCTTGTTCACAACTATAGCGTCTAATTCAGAGGCGGCTTTTATCAAAGGGACTGCGCGCTCACAAGTATACGCGCGGCGGGCGGATTCAAAACGTTCGACCAGTGACCAGAGAAAGGTGTTTTGTTTTTTTTTTCTAAATTCTTGCGGAACCCCTACAGGGGTATCGCGGAACCCTAGGGTTCCGCGGAACACACTTAGAGTACCGCTGGTGTAGAGGATTTTCGGGTCGTGTAGTCAAAATGTTCGTTATATTTTGATTTAATTGTGCGCGACAAGTCCCGTAAACATAGTTCAAAATGAGTGAAATTCGCAAAAGTTTAATAACTTCTACTTGTTAGTCAGTTATTTGTTTATCTTTTCCATCAAATAATGTAATATATTATCCCATTTTCCCCATACACCCCCACATACTCACAACACGTACTAACACCACTCCACACACATACACTTTCACACACAAAACTAAATACTTAACTAACTAATTTTACCTATATTTAAATTTTTTGTCTTATATTCTACTCTCGAGTCACTAGTCCAATTAAGAAGGCTATATGTTTAAGGCTGTCAGTGTACAAGTACATAGCAAAATAAAAATGTAATCTTTATTTAAAAGATGGAGACCTGGTGTCCTGAAGTACAGGCCTAGAGATTAGTTTAGGCACCAGTCTCCCACAGTATCTTTAACTTTTATGACTTACTCTTATACCATGTAAAACTGATGTAATAATATTGTGGCGAGAAATAAATCATTCATTCATTCATTCAACAACTATAGGCACAATAATTGCCGAGTCCACCGTACTACAAGTATGTGCCCGACCCAGTTCTTGACAATGGCCATGCCACATTGTCCCACATGACGGGAACCTCGTAAAGGCTGAAAAAGACAAGCAAATTAGATATCTTGATCTAGCACACGAGGTTGTCAACATGTGGGACACAGATATCAACAATCATTGCGCGGCGTTCAGATCGTTCTATCACCACTATATCAGGCTTATTGTGAGCAATAGTCCTGTCAGTGATGATAGATCTGTCCCAGTACAATGTGGCATAGCCACTGTCAAGAACTGGGTCGGGCACATACTTGTAGTACGGTACTCCTGATTCCACGAGATTGTATTTCAGAGCAAGTTGCTGGTGAATAATTCTGGCTACTAGGTTGTGCCTATTCAGCATTATTACAGCTGCAGGCCGAAAGGGGGGCGGGTAACAGACCCAGAAAAAAAATGGGGGCGTTGTGTAAAGGCTTTGGGGGCATTTTTGGGGTAATTTCATCTAGCTAGGAGGACTCTTAGACACCGACTGAACTCTCGACTTTCGAGTAGAAAAAATAAGTTTGGGAACCACTGGTAGTCAATAAACTATTTTTCTTTATTTTCTTTCTCCCACTGCAGGGCATAGGCCTCCCTACTTCCGTTTCTCCCTGTCTGTTGCTAGAAGAGTCCAGTCTTTTTGGAAGGAGTCCAGCTCATCCCGCCAACTCCGTCTGGGCCTGCCGTGTTGACATCTGCCATGTCACTTGGCATAGATAAGCTGTTAAACATACAAGGAACTTCTATATCCTACCTATTTCCTTGACAGCTTCTCCTCGACGTGGAGGAATCAAAGCGCGCCCGCTGGGAGCACATATCGCGCGGCGCAGTGGCGGGGCGGGGGGCCTTCGGCACCGTGCTGGCCGCCACGTGGAGGCCCCCGCCCGGGGCCCCGGGGCCCCCGGAGCCTATCCACGTGGCGTTGAAGGCGCTGCAGCCTGTGCCGCCGCCGGCGAGTAGCGATGCGGCTGCGCATCATGCTTATAAGGTAATTTTAACTAGCTCACTTAACTCTCAAGTTTGGCTGCTCGTTTATTTAGAAAAGTCCCGGTTTTTTTTAATGCCCTTAAATTGTGGATATGCTGCCTATTCTTTACCTGGATCGACGCGATGCGTTTTCGAGATTTAAGCTTAAGGGGCATGTAGCAGCCAAGTGGCGCCCCCATCAGTGAATTAATTATTACTCGCTGAATAAAAAACCGGCCAAGAGCATGTCGGGCCATGCTCAGTATTATAGGGTTCCTAATTACAAACGAATCAAATCGAATATTAATCATTGCTATTTTAGTTTTTGCAAACAGCGCCACCTAGCGCTGAATTTAAAAAGCTAAATTTTAAAAGTATATCAAATCAATATAATACAAAGTTACTTTTTGTGATTTTTTTTAATAGGTAGTAACTAAAGGAGCATTATTTGCTATGATAATTTTTCTCTAAGGTCAATGACCTATGAACTAGGACGTCTTAAGTATTTTGCAGTTTTCTCACTATAACTCAAAAATTTATAATCACATTATACTCGAAATAATTTTAAAAGAGAGTTTTTATAAAGGTCTGTCAATGTGGAAGATTATACGTTTCTACGTTGCATAGCTTAGAAATGGCAGGGGGGGGGACACATTGCAAGCCACTTTGGAGGTCTGTATTTCGCAGATGGTATACCTGATAAAAAAGTTATGTATGAAACATTACCTTCATTTTAGTAGACCTATTGAATGATACCCCACACGAGGGGGGGCAGCGGAAAAAAATTAAAAAAAATTTCATCCCCATTTCACATGTATGGGCGCCACCCCTAAAATACGTTATCAAGATTTTTTTAGTCTCATAATATTGAGATCTATATCTAAACCATTTACTTATGTTTATAACTGTAGAAGTTATTAAGCTGTAAAGGATTAGGACAGAGGGACAGACGGACGGACATGACGGAACTACAAGGGTTCCTTGTAGGACTACGGAACCCTAAAAACTAATTTTCGATAAATGTATTAATGATTGAGTCTTCTTCTTCTTCGTGTCGATGGTATAGTATTTATGCAATCTCTTGGGTCAGATTTGGCAAGCCCAAAACTTTGCCACTTCAATCATTATTTTACTGTTGAGGATTTCACTTAGCTGCTACATGCGCCTTAATATTTTTTTATGGTATAGGATGGCGAAACGAGCTAAAGGCCCACCTGATGTTAAGCGGTTACCTTTGCCCATAACAACTGCAATACCACCTAGACTGTTGCCTAAATGGTAGCGCAAGTCGGTTCACCAAACTAAGACATGAAGATATAAAGTCTCATGTGTCACTGTTTTGCGGCAGATATACAAAATTTAAACAACCTTAAACCTCTTAATGGGTCATTGTACTCATCAGTATGAACAACTTTTACTATAGGATCAAACCGGAAATCGCGAAATAAATAAGCTTTCCCCTACATTTGTGTTTACATAAACCGACAAAATGTAGGGAACAACAGATATTTTTTCGCGATTTCAGTGTTCTTCCCATAGTAAAAGTTGTTCATATTGATGAGTACAATGACCCCTTAAGGGGTTTTTATTGTAGGTACAACATACAACACAACACGGTACGGTGGTTACTTCCCCGGACGAGCTCTTTCACTTTCAAAAGCTCTAGCTACTTATAATCATCCTCCTGCCCTTATCCCAATTTATTTGGGGTCGGCGCAGCCCGGAGTATGGATTTGTGCCCGGTTAATGGCAATAGGCTCGCCCCCTATTACAAGGGACTATAACATAACTGGTGAAATGTGGGTGTACTATACACCTCTGCCTACCCCTTCGGGGAAATACAGGCGTGATGTTATGTTATGTTATGGCGCAGCATGCATTTTTCTTCCATACATCTCTATCAACCGTCATCTTCGTGTTCACTTTCTTTCTATTCATATCATCTTTCACACAATCCATCCATATTTTCTTCGGTCTCCCTCTTTTCTTATAGCCATCAACATTCATACTTAAAACTTTCCTCGTAACATGCTCCCCATTCCTCCTCATCACATGTTCATACCATGATAGTCTGTTGCTACTTAACTTCTCTGTCACTGGCGCTACTTTCAGACTCCCTCTTACATACTCACTCAGAGCTCTAGGTACTAATATGTAACAGATTTCAAAGCATCTTCTATCGATTAAAAGACCTCTTCATACTTTCATTATCATCATCATCATCATCATCATTTCAGCCGAAAGACGTCCGCTGCTGGACATAGGCCTCCCCAAAAGGGGGGGATATGCCATAATCGCCACGCTTGGCAGGCAGGTTGGCGATCGCAGTTGGTTGAATAAATACTCAGAGAATACTGCTGCCCATCCTCTGGTGAATCCCTTAGTCGCCTTTTACGACACCTATGAGAAGATATAGGGTGGTCCAATTCTTTATATCCGGCACCACACGGAATACCATACCATACCATACTTTCATATATTTTTATAACCCATTCTTTTGATCCACAGGCAGCTCTGTCCCGCTGGGAACGTGAACCAACATCGGCTGCCTGTCGAGCATACTGCGGCCTCAGACAAGAGCTGTCCATACTGAGCCAGCTCAAACACCAACACGTAGTGCCACTGTTGGCTGTGTGTGCTGCCCCGTTGGCGTTGTTACTGGCACTGGCGCCTGCGGTAAGTGTTATAGTGTTTTACGACCAAAATTAATATCCAATCTATCCAAGATTTACCCTACTGGAGATAGAAATTTGACATATTTTGTATGGAGCTTATGTCAAATTCCTATCTCTAGTAGGGCCAATCGTGGATAGATTGGATATTAATTTTGGCCGTTAGTAATTAATTCAGTGATTGGAATAGGTAGAGCTAATGTACCTAAGTTCAAAGAACAGAGACAAAAAGTGGAGACTTCCTTACGACTTCTTTTTTTTTTTCGGAAGTAACGATTCTATCCTTAAGTAGTGATCAGGTGATTGAAGATCAGACTGTACTTGAGGAACGGTCTGTAATACGGACCAAAGTTTTAGATTTGGTCCTACAGCTCTATTTTTTTAAACGTATCCTGTATAGTGTCCAGACTCGCGAACTACAGGTCCTGTGCCATATTTAATTACATTAATTTATACAGGGTGCGTTAGACGGTGTTCTTCGTAGCTACCGCGACTGTGGGTCTCGCTGCAGTGCTCGTCTGGCCCGAGCGTTAGCCTTGCAGGTCGCGAGAGCTCTGGAGTATTTACACGCTAGGAGGGTCGTGTATAGAGATCTTAAGGTAACTCCTCACTCTATATCTTTTTAACCTACTTCAAAAAAGCAAGAGGTTCTAATTTTTAGGGTTCCGTAGTCCTACAAGGAACCCTTATAGTTTCGTCATGCCCGTCCGTCTGGCCGTCTGTCCGTATGTCCTAATCCTTTACAGCTTAATAACTTCTACAGTTATAAACATCAGTAAATGAAATTTTGTTACAAAATAGTCTACATATAGATCTCAATTTTAAAAGAATAAAAAAATCGTTTTTACGTATTTTAGGGGTGGCGTCCATACATGTGAAATGGGGATGAAAATATTTTTTTCGCTGCACCCACTCGTGTGGGGTATCATTGAATAAATAGGTCTACTAAATAACTTCTTAGGTTTTCGCGATCACTACACATTATAATAAAACAAAGTTTAACCGGATTAAATAGCGTATATTATTTAAATTGGTTTCCCTGACGTTTCGAAAGCTTTGCAGCAAAAATGCTATAAGTTCTACTAAAATGAAGGGAATGTTTCATACATCACTTTTTTATCAGGTGTATCATCTGCGAAATATAGCCCGCCAAAGTGGCTTGCAATGTGCCCCCCCCTGCCATTTCTAATCTATGCAACGTAGAAACTTATAATCTTCCACATTGATAGACCTTTGTGAAAACTCTCTTTTAAAATTATTTCGAGTATAATGTGATTATAATTATTTTAGTTATAGAGAGAAAACTGAAAAATACTCAAAACGTCCTAGTTCAAAGGTCATTGACCTTAGAGAAAAATTATCATAGCAAATAATGCTCCTTTAGCTACTTTCTATTTGAAAAAATCACAAAAAGTAACTTTGACAAGACACACTTCTTAAATTTGGCTTCTTGAATTTATCGCTAGATGGCGCTACTAACAACACGCTCTGAGTCGTGAATGCTGCCGATTATTGCAAAAACTAAAATAGCAATGATTAATATTCGATTTGATTCGTTTGTAATTACACCTACTTAGGAACCCTATAATACTGAGCATGGCCCGACATGCTCTTGGCCGGTATTTTTTTTTTGTTTCCTCAGAACTTCGTATTTATAAACCGATTAGGATTTTTATTTTGAAAGGATATACTTTCAGATTGGTCCCATTTTTATCAAAATATAGTTCTGATAATGGTATCTATGTGGAAATGAGGGAACTCCTCAAATATTATAGGCAAACATGTAGCGATTTTGGTATTTACATCAACAAGTCAAGCATTTGCATTCAGAAAGTATCATTTGGTGAAGGTCTGATGAAGATTTTCGGAGATAAAGAAAGGAAATCCTCATTGACTGACAGCAAATCATCGGGGATTGCAGCAATCGCTTGTCTTTCTATTGTTAATGCCACTAAAAATGGAAAAGGAAAATAAACATAAAAAAAAGTAAAAACCGACTTCAAAAATAATAAAATTTGTGTAAAACAGTTTAGAAAGTCGGTGTCAATTTTTTCTCAAATCAAACCGAAGCTAAGGCACCTTCTTCCTAAACTGTTTCACACAAATTTTATTATTATAATAAAACAAGTTTAACCGGATTACATCGCGTATATTATTTAAATTGGTTTTCCTGACGTTTCGAAAGCTTTGCAGAGTTCGTGGTCGCAGGAAGACTAAGATGACAAGCATCTTTATAGATATTTCAAAAAAAAATATGCACGCAGTAATCACTCACAATATCATTATCTTTTACAGTGTTGCGTGCTGTTTGGGACTTGATTATTTTTAGGACTGGGTTCCAAACAGGTGGTAGCTGCCAACCATCTTCTCTATTAAAATTAGGATGTTTTTTAATTTCAATAGCCTCACGGAGCATTCTAGGTACATATCGGTTTTCCTTCGCCAGAACTTGTGGTTTATCAAATCAAAGAAAACGGTTGGGTTTGCCTAGGGCATGTTCACACACTGCAGACTTTGTGGAGCGTCTGTTCTTGATGTCAGCTATATGTTCTTTAATTCTAGTGGCTATACTACGCTTTGTTTACCCTATGTATATGTACCCACAATTACAATCAACCTTGTAGACCCCTGCATCTTGTAAGGGAATGTGACACTTCACCGGTCTGAGGAGTTGGCTGATCTTTCTTTATGGCTTGAAATAGGTTTTGATATTTCTTCTTTATTTACCAGTCTGAGAACGTGCTAGTATGGCGCATGCCGCGGCCAGGAGACGAACTGAGTGGAGCACCCCTCAACGTGCACGTCAAATTGGGAGATTACGGTAAGAAAATAAATACTTTCTTTAAAAAAAAATAAGGACTGATGTGGGGTGCATATCACCAAAGGACAACGCTAGAAATAGCCTCAAAGCAGTCTCTTACAATGAAAAAAATATATACGACAGTAAAATACGTATATTTTCTAATTTTCGTTTGTATTCATCGTATATATTCGTATGCGGACAATACACAATACAATTTTTGATTTTTTAATCAACACAATAATAACGTGAGCGGCTATGATACTCCATTTGACTTCATATTTTTTATCAATCCCTTGTGAGTACTCTATGGTTTTGTGATAAAATATTTTGGTAGCACTGTTTAAGATAGCTTAATCTCTTTTTGGCACCTTTACATCTACAGGAATAGAAGAGTAAAACTGTTTATTTGCTAGACAACCACTTGTTTGACATAAGTTTTGTTAACAAAACATAACCTCAAAATAGTTAATATTTTAATGAATTAAACATATTAATATTTAATAATTTTAATATTTATCAAAATAGATTGCAAGACATAGCCCTCACAAAATTTTATACACGCTGAAAATGTAGTCGTTTCGAAAACGAAGAGGCGTCATTAAAGATAAAAGATAAAGATAAAGTTTATTGGGCAACATTATTACAAGTATAACAAGGTACAAGAGTACGATAGTAGCTGCAGTAGTATGCACTGTGTCGCAGCTGCCATCGCCCACCTCCAGATTCTACAGGAATATAATGCAATAACTGTGCTTGAAAAACATGATCAAAAATAAAACCAGTGAAATAAATATTTAGATCAAATACAAATCGTTACTATTTAACATCATCTAAGTATTTGAGTGTGTATGTGTAATATATGGATGTGTGAGAGGTATGTTTGTACTCATCTTAACGAACAACTTTTACTATAGGGCCAATCATGAAATCGCAGAAAAGAAAAATGCTAATCCCTACATGTGTGTTCTCATAAATCGACAAAATGTTGGGATCATGGTATAATAACACCAGGTAGTCTCTTCCCGTGACAGCTAGGTCACGTGATTCCCTCCGTACTACGTCATCGGCCGTGGAGCCAATAGCGGGCTGTTAGCGTGACACTTGTCAGTTTGATGTGCTGCCACTTTGTGAAAATAAATTACCCGAGCAAAATTCATTTTTTCATTTACATTCTTCTATAAAGCATCACTTTTTAACTAGTAATTTAATATAGTTTCCTTTATTAACTAATTAGATGAATAACACGAGATAACAAATAGTTAGGCTAGTTAGGTATTTATTTTATATTCATTATGAACAAAAATCTCCTTAAGCATATTGAAGATATCAATCAATGGCAGCACTGATCGTGACATGGAGAACAGAAAGGAGCGGAGGTGTTGCAAGGCAAAATCTCTTTAGAAAGAAGCGTTGCTTGAATGCGGGTGACAGGGGGACGAGGTACAGCAATGGCTCCACCTCACTATGGAAAATCCGCCCATTATTAGTAAATCCATCTAGCGGGGAAATGAATTATCACAGCGTAACAGCACTAACAATTTTCTATTTTAGTTTGTCTACTCGCCACTGTGGCGTACAAAGCACATTATTTTATTCCAGAACATTCTATGTGCGTTAGTGTGGTGAGAACACATTAAAATTTATAATACTGTAGGCATCGACCATACATACCATTTTAAACCATATTTAAACAATTTATTTTGCCACACACATAAAATGTACATACCAGGCCCCTCAGAAAGTATTGCGAAAAAAAGTTTTTATATATGGGAGACTGGCCAGTTATAATGTTTTTCTAAAATATGATTATTTATAAGTAAAAATAAGTAAGTTCCAATTTCAAAATTTCCCTCCACATTTTTTGCGAGTTAATTCAAAGTATTGTGTCTCACTGAAATATGGATCTGCGCCGGGAACATTTTAGAGCTATGATTTTATACGATTTCAAGTGTCGCCTGAAACCGGATGAATCGTACGATAGACTTCAAATGGCATTCATGGATGAAGGCCCTTCCAAGGCAACCGTGTATCGTTGGTATAACGAATTCAAGCGCGGTCGACCAACTTTGGGGGATGACGAAAGAAGCGGTCGCCCTTTGACGGCTGTTACCGAAGAAAACGTGCTAGCAGTGAAAAATTTAATCCAAGACAATAGGCGAATTACATATCAGGAGATTCAACACATATTGAAGATTGGATCGGGAAGCGTTCACGAGATTCTACACAGCCATCTTCGCGTGAGGAGGATAGTATCACGCTGGGTGCCGCACAACCTCACCGATGCTCAGAAGCAGGCCCGGGTGGAATGGTGCCGTGATATGCTTAACAAATTTGAAGCAGGCTCGTCTCGGCGTGTTTACGACATCGTTACAGGTGATGAGTCCTGGATTTATCAATACGACCCAGAAACCAAGCGCCAGTCGACTGTTTGGGTGTTTCAAAATGAGCCAACGCCTACCAAAGTGAAGCGATCTAGAAGCGGGGGTAAGATTTTGATCGCTAGCTTTTTTAATTTGACTGGCCACTTGGTATCAATTCCCTTACGGGATCAAAGAAGCATTAATGCCGAATGGTATACTACCAAATGTTTGCCAGAAGTTTTCTCTGTTATAAGCAACAAGCGACCAAACACAGGGCTCCGCGGGCTACTGCTCCACCACGACAATGCACCTGCGCACACCGCACTCAAAACGAGGGACTTCCTGGACAGCACGCCAGTCAAACTCCTGGGTCACCCTCCTTACAGCCCTGATCTAGCACCGTGTGACTTCTTTTTATTCCCAAAAATAAAAAATCAGCTCAAAGGGATACAATTTTCGTCGCCGGAAGATGCGCTGGCTGCGTTCGAGCAGGCTGTAAACGAGGTGTCTGCGGCGGACTGGAAAAAGTGTTTTGAAAACTGGTTTAGGCGCATGAATCTTTGTATAGAAGCTGGTGGAAAGTACTTTGAAAAGATTTGATAAAAATATATGTACGTATAGAACAATTTTTTTTAGTTTCGCAAAACTTTCTGAGTGTCCCACGTATTACATGAAAAGGTAACAGGCCAAATTACAGAGAACACAACATGTGTACTACATAATATGTGTAGCATGCAATAACAACAAACAAATAACAATGTAGGAGATAGTATAATATTGTTTTAGCAATAATAATTGATTTTGTTTTTTTGTTGTGGTAACAAATAATTTTTCTTTCTTTTAATACTTTTTTTTCGTATATTTTGAATGTTATTGATGTTACAAATATTATTTTTCGAGCATGCGAATATTGGTCGTCGATATTCGTGGATGCGAATATGAATACGAATATACAGTTTTCAAATCTGGTGCCATTCATGTATGACTAAAAGTTGACAGCATATAGGAGCTACGCCACGCAAGTTATTTCGGGAATTGCTGAGCTAATCCACCGAACTAAGCTGATGGCTTATAACAATAGATCGAAAACAAGTTTAGTGAATTTTGAGGTTAGAGTGTAATTAGTGATTTGTTATGTGTAAATCAAGGTAAAGTAAAGACTTATAAAAGACATAATTGCACGCTTAACTTCCCCTCAAAATGTTGTTTTCTTTCTGATATTTGTATTTTACAGGTACCTATTTTGTATGTTGCATACACAATAAATTTATCTATATTATCTGTCCGCTACGTTTCACAAAAAAAATCACTTTGAGGCATGGTAGAGTAAATGTATTTAATTAATAGTCCTATTTTACAGCTGTAGAATTTCCGAATAGACCTAATGTAAATCACACATATATTAAGAATTTTATCGATATAGATTTTTTGTGGAATATCCCTTTGACCCTTTACTTCTCACACTACGAGATTTTCGTGTATGTTTAAAATGCTATTACGCGAATTTGAGAATGTGTGAGTGAATATTAATTCTGTGTGTAGTTTTACGTATGTGTGCGACTGTAATGGCAAAAATTATGTTTGCTTTATTGTGATTTTGTGCATCTGTGTGTAACCCTCACCTCCCCCTAAAAGTGGCAAACGAATATGTTCGAGATTTCTTAACTATGGCTACTCCCTTCAATAATTACTTTAAGATACACCCCGTAGACACCTCATAACAGGTGACCTATGTCTGTCAACACATCAGTCTAGTAGGACTGATGTAGGTCGCCACTATTCGACACTTGAAAACTTCAAATCAGTTTCGTCAAAACTTTCGCGTTAATGATCAGACAATAGCCGCCTTGGTAGGGCTAATAGGGTTACAGTACTTCACTTCCCCGTACTTCAGCTAGTAGTAGTAAACAGAATTTATTGTATGCATTGTATTCCACATTAGGCGTCTATTGGTCTGTATGGTTGATGAATGTAGGTAACTTAAGTAGTATTTTGTGCTCGTTTTTTTTTTAACATAGTGTGAGGTCTACAGTATGTAACAAAAACATCGATAGTCATATGTAAGGAGGACACAACTCATTCGGAAAAACTCTTCAATAAAAATAATCAAATTTATCAACAGTTTAAAAAACGAATTACGCTCGCCCCCTATTACATGGGATTATAACATAACTGGCGAAATGTGGGTGTACTACACACTTCTGCCTACCCCTTCGGGGAAATACAGGCGTGATGTTATGTTATGTTAAAAAAACGACAAACGGGAAAATAAAAATTTTAGAATAAGTTTAAATTTAACAAAAAATTAGTGAATAAGTGAATTAGTTAATCTTCAACATAAAATCTACGTTGTGTGCAATTTTCATAATATTTGACAATACCAGTTAAACAATCAACAATATTATTCATTCTTTCATCATCATACATTAAACATGCAATAATTAGTACATTAGATAAAAATAGATGTGGTCTTGCTGGTATGATGTACACATTTTTTATGATCAGTTATTACTAGGGATGTGACTTAGCTGTAAAAAAAAGATTAATTAATAATCGATTATTTTAAGTTTCATCAAAATCGATTAATCAAAAACCGATTTCTTTGAAAATATTAATCGAATTTTTTCGTTAAAATAAATAAAAACATCAAGAACAGATTAAATCAATTTTAAAACAGTAATTTTTACTTCAGAGCCAAAGCTGAAGCTATCGTTAATTTTCTTAATTTTTTTTTACCACATATTGCTTGGTAAGAAATTAAGAAGCAAGCTTCGGCAACCTATTTGGTTTGGTGATCTGTGCACGAAAAAAAGCGTCCGAACACATATTTACGATTTACGAAAAAACAAAATAAAATGAACGAACCAACGAATGCGGAACAAGAACTTAAATTATACTGAAGATTGGAACAAAATGAATGAACTCAAAAAACTCAAATTAATGACTCAGTGTCAATAAAACAATGACTTTTGACTTTACCTGGACGAAGACATAGTAGAAAAAAATCGAAAACACACGACGCTTCAAGTAAAAAAATCGATTTCTAAATAATCGATTTTTCTAGAAATAATAATTGCGCATAAAAATCGATTGAAAATTAAAAATTATCTATTTTTTAAATAATCGATTATTTTTTCACATCCCTAGTTATTACTTACTACTCCCCGACAGATGGCATTTCTTATTTTATATTCCTCTTATTTCATGTAACTATGTAATTTTATCTATGAAATAACTAACATTTTAGAAAGTAAAATGAACTAGAACAATTTATTTACTTTATTTTATGGTTTTTTTCATAATATGCTTTGATAATGTTAAAAACATGTTATCGGTGAGAAGTGGTTAGAATGCATCTTTTAGACGACAGATGTCTCTAGCAACAATTTGGCGATGAAACGAGAACATTTATGTTTTAAAATTGAAAATATAAATATATGGGACTTGCACATGAAATGTTATACCATCAATATGTTTTAGTATTGATTCTGAGAAATTTTTACATGCAACAACAGCGCATTTCATTGTTAAAACAACAAAAATATTCAAAATCTATTAAAATCGAACAGAACCGAACTCAGTGAAGATTGATTTGAAATTAAGCTTTGCGGCTCCGCCCACTGTGACGTCATGACCAAATTGAAGGCGCATGACCTAATTGCCTTGCAGCACCTCCGCTCCTTTCTTTTCTTCGTGGATCGTGACGTAGCTTTGAGGCATCGCGCTGTCATTGCGGGAAGAGAATACCTGGTGAAACATCTTATTATACCATGGTTGGGATCAGTTGTTTTTTTTTTTTTTTTGTTATAAAATCTTATGGCCATATTTCATAGCTGATATAACATTAGTACATGTCAATAGTATTCTTCTCTGTCACTAGGTATAAGTCGGCTAGCCCCACCGTCGGGAACTAAAGGCTTTGGCGGTACAGAAGGGTTCATGGCGCCGGAGATCATGAGGTACAACGGCGAGGAAGAATATAATGAGAAGGTAAGTTCTGAAGACAGATAAATTCAAATACAATTAATGTTTTTTATATCAAATAAACATAGTTACAGGCACTTTTGAAACGTCAGACTCTAGTTGCACGGTTCCAAATTGTGGGTCCTATGGAGAAGAACCTCCATGGATAAGAAGAACAGGCAAAAAACTCCATGGATATAATCTTTTTAATTGGGGTAATAATGACAGGGGGCCATCCATAAATTACGCCACACGTTAAGGGTGGGAGGGGGTCAACAAAGTGTAACAAAGGGGACGAGCTATAGGATTCGTGACAACACATTTACGAGGTGTTCAGAAAATAACGGGAATTTTAAAATTTCGCTGGTTTGGTGAGTCCAATTGTCAATTTTTTTATTTTATTATGTTGATATACATGCCCCTGAAGTACGATAAAAATTTCAGCTGTATTCATTGCTTACTTTGACTGTAGCAGCCGCTAATGTTAGACGTGTTCTTATGAGCTTGGCGATTTTCGTTTGTTAAAAGAAATTGATCAAAGAATTTGTATCAAATTTTGCGTAAAAACTGAAATAAAGTGTAACAAAGTGTGTGAAATGTGAATGAATCACAATCAGAGAAGTCAAAAATGTGTCAAAAAAATGTCAAAAGTGAAGCAATCCGAAAAAAACGCACGGATTTGTGGAAAAACAATTCATGGCTTTTGCACCACGATAATGCACCTGCTCACACTTCGTTGCTTTTTCGTGAATTCTTGGCCAAAAAAAATACTGTAACGATGCCCCAGCCTTAAACTGAAGGGGAAAATCTATAAGACCATGATAAGACCTGCTGTCCTGTATGGATCGGAATGTTGGGCTACGAAAGGAATTAATGAAAGACAAGTGCATGCAGCTGAGATGAGAATGTTAAGAGGAATGTGTGGTGTAACGAGAATGGATAGGATAAGGAATGAATATGTAAGAGGGAGTCTGAAAGTAGCGCCAGTGACAGAGAAGTTAAGTAGCAACAGACTATCATGGTATGGACATGTGATGAGGAGGAATGGGGAGCATGTTACGAGGAAAGTTTTAAGTATGAATGTTGATGGCTATAAGAAAAGAGGGAGACCGAAGAAAATATGGATGGATTGTGTGAAAGATGATATGAATAGAAAGAAAGTAAACACAGAGATGACGGCTGATAGAGATGTATGGAAGAAAAAAACATGCTGCGCCGACCCCATATAAATTGGGATAAGGGCAGGAGAATGATGATGATGCCCCAGCCTCCATATTCGCCAGACATGGCTCCGTGTGACTTTTTCCTATTTCCAAAAATAAAGAGAACCTTAAAGTGCCGTCGTTTTACAAGGATAGATGACATTAAAAGAAAAATCAATCGCTGAAAGAGCTAAAGGCTATCCCAAAAATCGAGTTTGAGAAGTGTTTCGACTATGAAACACTATATATAACACACTCAACACACAACACAACAACACAACAACCACAACAACAACAACACAAACAACAACAACACAACAACAACACTATATATATGACTATGTGTGAACTACCTACTACATATATTTGTAACACCTACTGTAACCATATTTAAAAGCAAATAAATATTTGAATTGAATTGAATTGGAAGAAGCGCTGGCATAAGTGCATAATATCGAATGGGGACTATTTTGAAGGCGACAACATTAATGTAGACGAATGATTTTTTTATTTTTTTTCAAAAAACTTAACTTCCCGTTATTTTTTGAACACACTCTCTATAAATCTAAAATATTAAAACTCTAAACATCAACTGTAACGAAAAACTTTAAAATATTACCAAACCTACCAATATCATTGTAAGGTTTAAATTTGTTTGTACTTTGGAAGTGCTGTTTTAATTTAATATTTTTTACTGTGACCAAAGAATATACCGTACAATTTTTATTAATTAAAAACGTTTCGATGCACGCAGTAATCACTCACAATGTCATTATCTTTTACAGTGTTGCGTGCTGTTTGGGACTTGATTATTTTTAGAACTGGGTTCCAAACCGGTGGTAGCTGCCAACCATCTTCTCTATTAAAATTAGGATGTTTTTGGGATATATTCGATTTGTAATATTTTGTTTTCAATTGATTTCTGATTATCTCGTGTTAACATCACCACATTTACCCCCCAGGTGGACTGCTTCTCCTACGGGATGCTGTTATACGAGATCGTGACAGTAAGACAGCCGTTTGAGGGTCACGAGGCCGTGAAGGAGGCTGTTCTGGAGGGGGCTCGGCCTTCGCTGTCACCTAGAGTGAGTATGGATCATGTATAAATCTTGTTAGGTTCGGTCATGGTGGGAAGCAATGTTGTGGTTCAATACCACAGAATATCTAATAGTACTATCGTACAGAACGGCCACTCACCACCCCCCACCAATTTAAGATTCCTCGCCGGCGCCCCGCACGCACCCGCAGTTTGACGGCAATCGGACTGCAAGATTGCAAGGATGTCAATCGCCAGTCGCTATACTGGGTGTCAGGGAAACGCTTCCGAAAACGAAGATAGACAGTTGATAGTGCTGGTGATTACTGATACGAAACCACGAAAAAATGCGATTTTTTTTTATTGATTTTTTTGCGTTTTTCATACATAACCTGCTTTGGGCAATTAAATAAAACTGATTTGCAAAAAAAAACCCATTTAATTACTTAATTTTTTAATGTTTGCAATCTAATTCTAATTAAATATCAGCCGGCGCTAGGGATGAACGACATCCGCTCGCATACGCAGTCCGTGTCGTAGCGAGCGTAGCTGCGTAGGTAGGTTAGGTATATTGTGCGGTATTGATCCCGAGTTTTGTACGCTTTACATTGCGGGATTGCAAAATACCAAATCACTAGAACAATGAGTATAAGGCTAATGGTTATTGGTATTCGATTGTGTTTAGGTAGTATAATAATAGCCTTTCAGTTTCGGGAGCGTTTCCCTGACACCCAGTATAAGCACGTCATCTCTGGGAACTACTGAGAAGCGCTTGGAACCCAGTCGGCATTACGAGCGGCGAGCATTCCTAACCTACACGCGTGTGTGCGTTCGTATACAGACGTAATCTTGTGTATGTAGGTGGTGCTAGCTAGCATTTTATTGTATTGAGAATTGAGTGGCTTAGGTGTGGCAATACAACCTAATCTTGATTCTAGAACTCTGCGAACTAAATTGAATTGTAGCAGAGCTTCTTGTGAAGGAGCTCGTCCGGAAGTACTACCACCGTACCTACTTCTCCGCCAAACAGTGCTGCTTGCATTGCTGTGTTCCGGTCTGAAGGGTGCCGGGGACATTACAATCACATGAGACTACATCTTCATGTCTCAGTTTGGAAAGCCGACTTGCGGTACCATTTAGGCAACAGCCTAGATGGCTATATTTTTCATTCAATTTCAATTTAATTTTTATTTATTTCGATATGTATGTTGTGATTTGTACAAGCTCAAAAATCAATAATTTGATCGTAAATTAATATTATCGAGCTTGTACAGCTTATAGAGCTAGGTTTATATTTTTTATCAGTATTATTCAGTAGATATATTGTTATTACTGTCGCGAATCATATTTTGATTGATATACAACGCGAAATAGAGCTACAATCTGAAAAAAACGCAAGAAATTTTGAATTTCGCGGGCTAGCCTGTAGCAGTAGCATTCAACTTAAAGAAAAAGCATTAAATTAATTTTAAAATAAAAATGAATGTAAAATAT
This sequence comes from Asteroscopus sphinx, assembly GCA_949699075.1. Classification (NCBI taxonomy): domain Eukaryota; kingdom Metazoa; phylum Arthropoda; class Insecta; order Lepidoptera; family Noctuidae; genus Asteroscopus; species Asteroscopus sphinx. The sequence continues at coordinate 3,053,901 of OX453030.1, read as the reverse complement.
AAGGTGAAAAGCAAGGTGGACCGATGACCTGTGGGGCTACTCTTGAAAATAATTCCAATCTCAATCCAATACCAATGTCAAAAAGTGACAAGTATATATGGGTATTCTTTATTAAAAATAGACACAATACACAATTTTAATTCAAATAAGGTTTAATTAATTCTAAAAGACAAAATTTTCAACCAATTTATTGTATATTTTGCATTTAAAAGTACGAAGTGACATTAGTCCAATGCCGATCGATCGGAATTATTTTCAAGAGTAAGGCAGCTGGTGAAGGTCGCGGGAATACTCTGGATGCAGGAAGCTCAGGACCGGTTGTTGTGGCGATGCTTGGGGGAGGCATATGTCCAGTAGTGGGCGTCTTTCGGCTGAAATGATGATGATGATGAATATAGCTTTTATTTGATTCCTTATATTTTACATTCATTCGTCATCATCCGTTCATCATTTCAGCCGAAAGACGGGCACTGCTGGACATAGGCCTCCCCCAAGCATCGCCACAACGACCGGTCCTGCGCTTCCCGCATCCAGCGGATTCCCGCGACCTTCACCAGTGGGATCTTGAAAATAATTCCAATCTCACTCCAATACCAATGTCAAAAAGTAACAAAAATAAATGGGTATTTTTGTTTTAAAATATACACAATACACAATTTAAATTCGAATAAGGTTTGTTTAATTCTAAAAACACTAAATTTTAAACCAATTTATTTCAAATTTTGTATTTAAAAGTACGAATTGCCATTAGTCCAGTACCAATCGATCGGAATTATTTTCAAGAGTAAGGCAGCAGGTCGTCGGTCCACCTTGCTTTCATCATCATCATCATCATCATTTCAGCCGAAAGACGTCCACTACTGGACATAGGCCTCCCCCAATTAAGGGGGGGATATGCCATAATCGCCACGCTTGGCAGGCGGGTTGGCGATCGCAGTTGGTTGGTTAAATACTCAGAGAACGCTGCTGCCCATCCTCTGGTGAATCCCTTAGTCGCCTTTTACGACACCTTGTTTTATTATTTGTTAAATAATAAAGCAATAATCCTAGCATTATTGACTCCCTCTGTGGTCTAGTGGTTCGAGTGTCGGACTGCTGATCACGAAGTCGTGGGTTCGATGCCCACATGACACAAATATTTGTGTGATGAACATGAGTGTTTGTGTTGGTCTAGTTGTTTCTTATGTATTAAAGTATGTATTTAAAAAAAATAAAGTACATAAGTATTATATCCATTGTCTAGACCCATAGCACAAGCTCTGCTTAGTTTGGGACTAGATGGTACATACATACATACATATTATCACGCCTGTTTCCCATTGGGGTAGGCAGAGACTATGGATTTCCACCTGCTACGATCCTGACACACCTCTTTCGCTTCATCTACGTCCATTAACCTCGTCATGCCTGCTCGTCGGTTTAGAGAACTCTTAACCTGGCATTTTTTGAGAACATCCGCGATTTGATCGCGATACGTTCGCCGAGGTCGTCCCCTTCCAACTCTTCCATCCACACTCGCTTCGTATACTTGTTTCGTCAATCTCCTCTCTTCCATCCTCTCTATATGTCCAAACCATCTTAACATACCTTTCTCAATCTTTGTCACTACATCTTCTTTCACTCCACAACGGTCCCTTATCATGTTATTCCTTACTTTATCTCTCAAAGTTACACCACACATACTTCTCAAAGCTCTCATTTCTACTGCATTTATTCTACTTTCATGTTTCTTCTGCCATACCCAACTTTCACTACCATACATAAGTGTAGGCACTAACACTCCCCCATGAACAGCCAGCCGTGCCTTTTCCGACACTTTGCGGCTGTTCATGAAGGTGTGTAGTGCCCCATTCACCTGATTACCAGCACTCACTCTCCTTTCAATGTCCTTCACATGCTTGCCATCTCTCGTAAACATGAAACCCAGGTATACAAACTCTTTCACTTGTTCCACCTTTTCGTCACCTATCAAAATATTGCACTCTGTCATAACTTCTTCCTTTTCAAAAACCATAACTTTTGTCTTATTGACATTAACTTTCATTCCTTTACTCTTCAAAGCACCATCCATAATTGTTACCATCATCTGTAACTCCCCCTCCGACGATGCAAGGATAACTTGATCATCGGAGACTAGATGGTGATATGTAAAATGTCCCAAATTTTTTTTTTAATTTTTTTTTTATTATTATAGGGGCTCGTAGCGATGCAACGACTGCGCTGATTGTACGATCTGCAAGGTTAAGCTGCACTTGCCGCGGTCAGTCTGTAGATGGGTGACCGTTTCGTTACACATCGAGACCCCTCCGTGCCTCGGAAAGCACGTTAAGCTGTCGGTCCCGGTTGTCATACGAATATCTATGGCAGTCGTTACGGGTAGTCAGAAGCCTGAAAGTCTGACAACTGATCTAACCTCCGAATGTCAGTATTACCCAGTAACTGTGTTGCGGGGGTCTGATGGCAGTCGCTCCGTGTAAAATACTGATGTTCAGCCGCATCTGGCTAGACTGGAAGCCGACCCCAATATAATTGGGAAAAAGGCTCGGAGGATGATGATTTTTTTTTATTATTATTTGAAATCCAATCCAGCCCTTCTTTCTCCTTAGGACCTAGAGTACCCGTGCTGCATGCTAGAGAGCATGCGTCGCTGCTGGGCGGGCTCCCCGGAGCTTCGCCCCTCGGCCGCGGCGCTGGTGAGCGTGGCGTCGGCGCCCGAGTACACGGCGCTGGCCGACGCGGCCGCCGCTAGGGCTGCGCAGGCCGCCGCCGCAGCACCCGTCCTTGGCGTCAATGGTAAGTACCACTGGCGAAGGCTGAATATTTGGGTCGTTCCTCGTGGTCCCACTACTTTGCCCCACTGGTGGGACCACGAGGAAATGTTGTACCTCATGGTCCCACTCAGCAGTGGGCCCATGAGGAATACTCTTTGCCGTTCCTTGTGGACCCACTGATGACATTACTTTTACTTTATTGAAACCAAAACAGGCTAAATAAAAATACACCTGAGTTAATGGTTAGTTAATTGCATTTTGTTAGAATAATAAGTAGGATTAATAAGTGTTTTAACGAGTTCAATCATCATCATCAGTGACAGCCACCACCTACCACCACCATACCCACCAGTGTCACCAGTGTACCCATTGCTGGGCTACAAATTAAGCAGTGAATGGACATTCCGGTAATAATACCTAATGCACCTGAGCGAAACTACGAACGACTAAGTACCCTATAGTTTATGTACTCCTAGTACTTTTCTTTGACGCATGGTAGTTTAGTAACAACATAGGTGTTATCATAAAGGGAAGCCGTAGGTACAGTTTTTTTTAGTATAGGATGGCGAAACGAGCTAAAGCCCCACCTGATGTTAAGTGGTTACCTTTGCCCATAACAACTGCAATACCACCTAGACTGTTGCCTAAATGGTACCGCAAGTCAGTTCGCCAAACTGAGACATGAAGATGGAAAGTCTCATGTGATTGTAATTTCCCCGGCACCCTTCAGACCGAAACACAGCAATGCAAGCATCACTGTTTGGCGGAGAAGTAGATACGGGGGTAGTACTTCCCCGGACGAGCTCTTTCACAAAGGAGCTCTACTACTACGTTTTATCTCACGAAAGCGGGTGAGCCATACTTATGTGTGTAAATGTACAGGCACATTGTCTTTTTAATAAAATAAAATAAAAAAGACGTGTGGCACTCGGAGACTGCCGCGGTAAAGCTATTGCATAGCATTTTTTATGTAAATACAAAGAGGAGGTGCCCTAACGCCGAAACTCTAAGCAGGCATGAGTCACCAGATTGCGGGGCGAAGAGGAGGATTACGCATGCGCAGTGACGCCGATACAACCAATGCCACCTAGAGGCGATTTGCAGAACTAAAGAGACAAGCGTGATATTTCAAAAAGTCATTAAAAGGTCTGCTATTCATCGATAGATGGCAAAAAAAAAGTATCACCGCTGTGCCGGTCGGAGTGGGGGTGTTAGGTTATTTTCGTTACGGAATTTCTGGATTCGGTCTCCACGCTCAAGGCCCGCGATAGAAGCTATGCAATAGCTTAAAAATTTAACAACTTTTAATTTAATTTTACTGACTGCCTCGTTGGTCTAGTGGTTGCAAGCGCGACTGCTGAGCGTGGGGTCCTGGGTTCGATTCCCGGTTCGGACCAAGTGTTATTAAGATTTTTCATTAGAAAATTCTCAGTAGCAGCCCGGAGTCTGGATTTGTGCCCGGTCAATGACAATAGGCTCGCCCCCTATTACATGGGACTATAACATAACTGGCGAAATGTGGGTGTACTATTACACCTCTGCCTACCCCTTCGGGGAAATACAGGCGTGATGTTATGTTATGTTTATGTTGTTGTTCTACATTGCTTACTTATTTCTCCTCTCGCAGGTCTGCTGGTAGAAATTTCTTTGAAATAAGCAGTACCTTTGTACTAAATACTTTTAATGCAGTCTCCTTTCATATGTTATTGTGTGTACATAAATTATAAATAAATAAATATTTTTGGGACATTTTAGATAGCAAACAACAACATTCAGCAACAGTCTAGGTGGTATTGCAGTTGTTATGAGCAAAGGTAACTGTTTAACATCAGGTGGACCTTTAGCTTGTTTCGGCATCGTATACTATAAAATAAAATCTCGACGACTCCTTTAGCTTGCTACCAGCCACGCCGATGATTTAACAAGGTTTCTTCCACAGAGGAAGGCGTCCCAGGCTGGGAACTGTGGTACGGGGGTGGTGAACCAGAGCGAGCTCACACCCTGCTGGCCACTTCCACCAGCTTCACGCATCATCACACCATCAGGGTGCCTCCAGGTAAGTCCTTCAAAACAAGCTTAGGTTATGCAATACAATACAAATACTCTTTATTGTACACAAAAGAAAATAGCAACATATATGACTTATATAGAACACATGTACAATGGGCGGTCTTATCGCTCAAGGCGATTTCTTCCAGACAACCTTAGGATGGACAATATGGGCAAGTAAAGAGAGGGGTAGTGCGGTAGTAGGGTTATATCTGTTTATATTTGCTAGAAAACAAAAAAAAAACATCTGGCTACGTAAATCAAATCGAATCGTCTGTATTAGCGTTCAATGTAGGTAGATACATAAGTTGAAAACACATAATAACTCCCAGTACATTCTAACTTACGGCATGCAAACTTTTCATCCATTTAACAGGCAATTAATAGTAGTTTATGAAACTGTTGCATAATAGGGGTTATTAAAACACGAGTGTGAGTTTAAAAACCGAGCCGTAGGCGAGGTTTTTAATAGTATCACACGAGTGTTTTAATACCTAATTATGTCAGTTTCATACACTATTTTATCTACACTCATACAATTTTAAATAAAATACCAAAGTCAAAATCTTGGTAACATTGTCGTTGTTTTTCTTGATTTTTCTGGTAAAAGATTGTTCGTCATTTACGTTGCTGCATCCAGAAATTCAGGCGGGGTCATATTCTCCTCAGTTCAGTATCACTGCTGTAGTCAGATATTTTTGCCCAGAATAAAACTTTCGACATACAAAACCATGATAATAACGTAAACAATAACAATAAATTTACAAGTAATGATGACCAAATCCAGTAGGCCGTGGCGCGCGGCCGCGCACGCGCGCTGGTGGTCTACACAGATAATAAAATATAGTCTGGCGAAAACATTATAATCGGAACTAATTTTCTATCCTTGCCAGGATTCCGTCAATCTCTGTTTTATCATACAAAAAATATGCCTGTAAACACTTAAATATAATTAAAACCAATATGACAATCAAAAGTTCTGCCAAAAACGCGATTTTAAACGATAGAAATTTTCAATGTATGACAAGTGGCGCCACCCTGAATTTTGTGTACTCATTGGTGCCAAACTGTACGACTGCTAAAAAAAAGGTTTGAAAACTCCTTGGTTAGGTCGAAGTGGCATTAAAATCTCCTTAGTTGGGCTGAAGTGTGCGGTTATGGAAAAAAAATTAAATTACCGCATTGTTTTGTTCAGCAAACTGTATCGTAATGAAACTTTTTAAATTCATTACAGGTGCATGTGCGTAAAGTATGTCATTATGACATTACTTTCGAGTTCATAATTCGAATTTTACGATACGAGTGTAGATAATAGTACATTATGATACAAGTGAGCTAAGTTGATTATACTCGAGGCTGGATTGCAGCCCGAGCCGAAGGCGAGGGGGTAATCGAGCCGAGAGTATAATAGTCAATGCTCACGCGTGTCATACGACGTTTTTCAACACACTTGCGAGGAAAAAAACATAAATTACACATTTTAGACAAATATTGAATTTGTGAAAAATGTTAAAAATAGCGCGCGGACCGCGCGGTGACATACAGCTATGCGCGCGCAGGTGGTCGAAGGAAACCGCCATACAGCCTAATATAAAAATATTATAAATAGATTTTTTTTATTTATAACAGTATTAATATTAATTTGTTGACAAAAATTAATAATTTGATGAAGTGAAATGTTTTTAAAGCATATTTTAATTAATACAGTTGATTTATTCCCAAAAATGTTTAATTTAGTTAAGGCATAAAAACTCTTTGCTGCGATTTAAAAATAAACTGTAAAGTAAAAAGCAATAATATAATGAAAAAAGCACGCGTGCGTTATAAGCCACATTATGAACCTAAAAGCGATGCAATAAGAGCCACTTTACGAGCAAGTGTGTTGAAAATTAAATTATACAGAGCAATATGTGACAATATTGTGTCACGTATTACAGTTAAAAAGATACCGCTCTGTGACAGAAAGACGAAGGGACGAGCAAACAGCGTTGGCATGGTAATTAGGTCCGGTGGCACCCTTTAGCTACGGAACTCTGAAAATGAAATATGGTGTATTCTAAACTTTTGATTTTCCCGTCAGACAAAGCTGAGCCGGTGATGGTGACGGCTATCTGTCGCCTGGGCAACAAGATGTGGCTCGGAGACTCTGCTGGCAGGATCTCTGTGTACTCGTAAGTACATCCAAATATCCAAGAAACCATCAGCTGTTCCCTACATTTGTTCACGTAAATCGGCAAAATGTAGGAAGCAGCTGTTTTTTTTTTAAGTTTTCAGCGTTAATCTATACATATAAAAGGCTTTGTCCTGAATGACTGACTGACGGATCAACGCACAGCCTAAACCGCTGATCGTAGACACCTGAAACTTGGAGGGTGTGTTCTTTGTATGACGAAGGCATCCGATAAGAAAGGATTTCCGGAAATTCTAACCCTAAGGGGGTTAAAAAGGGGGGCAAAGTTTGTATGAGACAACGTGATTCCTTCGTCCAATCTACTTCAAATTTTGCATAAACCTTTTTTAACAGACTTGATGGAAGACGTGCTTCGTATTTTATTGAAATTCATCCCCTAACGGGGTTAAAAAGGGGTAAAAAGTTATTTTGGCGGTGATGTGCTTCGAAGTTGATATCAATACTTCTTAGTGCTTTTGATTTAAATTATATTTTATTTTGACACATGTTTGAAAACTCAATCCGATTTTATTCAAAAAAGGTTGAACTCACTAAAAACATAAGGCGGGCTCCACACGTTGGCCCCAACGTTGGGACGAGTGTTGGCCCGTAATTATGCCTAGCGTCCACACGTTGGAGATAATGTTAGTTCAGTTCCGTCAGAGCCAATGTAAAGTCGTCTGAAATAGATGTTGCGCTGGGCACTTTAATATTATTGAGTGCTTGTCCCATAATAAAAGAAACACCCAGACCAAAACAAAACTTTTTTTTTTTTTTTTTTTGTCCATCTGGTAACCGGTCATCCGGACTTAAAGAATAGCACCACCCTTATCTCTTCTCATGGGTGTCGTAAAAGGCGACTAAGGGATTCACCAGAGGATGGGCAGCAGCGTTCTCTGAGTATTTAACCAACCAACTGCGATCGCCAACCCGCCTGCCAAGCGTGGCGATTATGGCATATCCCCCCCTTAATTGGGGGAGGCCTATGTCCAGTAGTGGACGTCTTTCGGCTGCAATGATGTATATTTAATTCATAATCATCATCATCATCATCAACTCATTACTGTCTCACTGCTGGGCACAGGCCTCTTCTCAGAATGAGAAGGGCTGGGCCATAACCTATCACGTTGGCCTACTGCGGGTTGTTGGACTACACACACCATCGAGAACTGTATGTAGCACTCTCAGGTGTGCAGGTTTCCTCACGATGTTTTCCTTCACCGTTAAAGCAAGTGATAATCAAATTCTGATTCGCACATGAAGTCAGTGGTGCGGCCCGGGTTCGAAGTCGCCCTCCTGCATGGAAGGCTAGCGCTCAACCGCTAAGCTATCATAGCTCTATCAGCTATATTTAATAGGGAAGGTGACATTTTTTTTTATTACTTTCTATTAGTAATCTCGAAACTTCTTCAAGAAAATAAGCAACAGTGAAAAAACCAATAAAATATTTAATAAAATTTCCAAGTTATAAGCGATTTAAATTTGTTCACTAGACAGAGACAGCACTATCAAAGTATGACGTCAATGTTCAAAACCTTCATAGAAAGGACATCTCTCTGTACAATGTCCGTTCAGCACGACAAGGACAGAAAACGCCCTCTCAAAAAACTGTAAAAACGTGTATCTCTTTCGTTTCCGTACCTTCTGTTAAATAACATATTTTAGTTGTTTTTTAGAGTATTCAACTACCGGATTCATCATCATCGTTTCATCCTTAAGACGTCCACAGCTGGACTGAAACGATACTACATATAGCCTCTGGACATAATCGCCACGCTTGGCAAGCGGGTTGGCGATCGCAGTTGGATGGTTAAATACTCAGAGAACGCTGCTCCATCAACTAGATCAGCCATACTCAACCTTTTTTTTATAGGGGCCACAATACGTTTCAGTCATGGTGTCGAGGGCCGCAAGCAAAAAATATTTTTAAACGTAATTCCAAGTTAACGATGTAGTTACTTTTTTAATGAAAAAAGAAGTTTTAACAAAGATGTTTATATGTTTTAATGCGATTTTTGATACTGTGAACACTTTTTCAAAACTATCAAGATATGGCTTGTCGCTACATGCTATCCTTATAACATTTATTTATTTATTTATTAAATTTATGCACACACAGAGAAATAATAATAAAGTACATATAAATCAATAGTACAAAGGCACTGCTTATTTCTATAAGAAATTTCTTCCAGCAGACCTGCGAGAGGAAAATTTGAAGCAAAGAGATGTAGACACAGTGTGTCAAGTAATACTAATAAATATACCTACATATATATATATATACTCATACATAACCTAATATATAACGTAAAATAAATATAGTATAAAAATAATAAACATAGTCTAGGTATACCAACACAATATCAAAATAGAAATCAGAATACATAACATTAACATCATCCAGATGAGAATCTGTAAGTTTGTTTCTGTAAACGTTCTTTGTGTGTTTCATTTTTTTTAAGACGATTCGCACACATACGTAGACCCAAAGAATGTTAGTATTGGTACTAGATTTGGGCACATCTTTGGACGCTTTTATATTTTTGGGGAACAAAAAATCGCTGATAGCTATCGGCTCACATTCCCGTTCTGAAACACCAATTCTCTGATGAGCGCAAAATTTAAAATAGCTTACAATAAATTTGTAACTTTAGATGGGCCAATAACAAAGGCCCGGCGGGCCGCAGGTTGAGTACAGCTGAACTGGATAGATAGATAGAATACACTTTTCTCCCACTTGCTCGGAAATTGGTTCATTATTCAAAAAAAAGAATACAACAATCGGCTCTTTTCCGTACGCAACGAAATAACAAGCCGGTAATATCCAACAGGACAATAATAGAAATTGCTGGACACTTTTTATTTTTTAAATTATGCTACCGAGGTTTTTAAGTACACACTTACATAAATTAGATGTTTTTAGGTACAAAATATTTATCATTATACAGGCTGAATGCGCATGTTTTATTTCAAAACTTTGAAAATAGAACAAGAACCGCGCGCGGACGAATTGGCGCGAATGAAAATGAGATACTGTTGAATTAATTTGTGTTGTGTTTCCTCGCAAATGAGAGAAAAGTACTATACAAGTCTCGGCCGAAATAGCAATTAACGGCCTCGTTTAGTTAAAAAGGACACGCCTTGTGCCTCGTCCTTTCAAAATCACTTGGGAAGTACTCGCTTCGCCTCGTACTTCCAATATTACTCGGCCGTAAATTGTTTCATTTCAGGCCAAATCAAATCAAATAAAATAAAATCGTCTCTATTAGCGTACAATGTAGGTAGATACATAAGTTGAAAACACATAATAACTCCCAGTACATTCTAACTTACGGCATGCAAACTTTTCACCCATTTAACGGCTTGTTATCCCAATTTGCGTCTTGCGAAATTCGGTCTAAAATAGTCAAATTGTGATAAAGAAACCCGAAAAAAATATATGTTACAGATACATGCTTATGTTAGCGAATTTAAAAGATAAAAACAAGATACATTGTATTTTTGTCGATTGAAAAAAAATCCGAAACAATGCCGATTATAAAAGCATTTTTCGTTTTAATGTTCTAAATACAGCACGAAATGCTATAAAAATTACATGCAATAAAAAGATAATGGTATTACAAAGTAACTTATACAGTCAATTTTTTGATATTAATAGTTATGTTTTAATTAAAATTTAAATAAGTGAAATGGCTCGCGCACAGCGCATTTAGTGACATTTTAGTGTCCATCCGGACGTCGTCAAGGGTGGACCTGCGTCGCCTTTTTACGATGCGCTCCCCCCGCTTTTGTTCGAAATGCAAAATAAATGAAACAATAAGCGCATCGAGAATAAATACGTCGCGCTGAATTGGCGGGGGCTGGGGTAGCGTTATTTAGCTCACAGGTCTGGGATAACCTCGCCTTAACAGACAATTAAATTAAATTATACAGAGCAATCTGTGACAATATTGTGTCATGTCATGAAATTCAAAAACATAATCCTGGACTTCAAATTAACAAATCAAATCATATTTAATAGGCCCCGACAGTAATGTACTATAATTGTACAGTCAACAAATCGGAATCATGACTTACTCAACTTAATATCCTACAGACTTTTAATACAATTAGGTTGAATTTTGCTTAAACAGCTATTTCCCTGGAAACAGACTTGTTATGAATTTTATTAGCAAGTGACAGTGACAGTTTACCAATAAAATATTCAAAATGTCCTAAGTGCAGCATAGAAGAAAACCTTACTGTTTTGACGATATCAAACGAATTATCAGCTGAGTGGGTCATAATTCCGATTTGTTGACTGTACACCATGAAAATAGTAGTAAACAGGAACATGACTTGAATAGGGTGTTTGACAGGTATTGCCAAAAATTATGAAAATTGTACACAACGTAGATTTTAGGTTGAAGATTAACTTTTACTAAGTTTTGTTAATTTAAATATATTCTAAATATTTTATTTTTCTGTTTGAAATTTTGATTTTTTAATCTGTTGATCACGTGATACAAAACGTCTAGAGACTTGGCCTCCATTTTGGGTGACGTCATAGTCCTGTATGACGTAGGCCGAGCTAAATGTTGCCATGATCGTAAAAATAAAATATACCAGTTTTTGAACGAGTAGGTATATTATTAATAATTATATTGATGTTAATTGTTAATTTATATTCATTTTTATTTTATTGAGCCAGGTTATGTACTTTATAACTTACTAACAATTAAACTAATCAGCATTTGTAGATAATTTTAACGTAATTTAAAAGCTTTTGTTTTGTATGTCCGTGATTCAAACACAAACTACAAAACGTTGTAGTCATGTCTCATGTGTCAAAAAAAAATCCGCGTTCCGATTTTTTACTTTTTGTCAAATTCGTACCTTTTTGGTAAGCGTGTCGTACTTTTATGGGAATTCCGGCAACACTGACCGGAACTAGAACAGTGACGTAGGTTGACGATAATGTCACGTGACTTAGCGTTTTAGTGCGTAATTAAAAATGAGAATTTAAAATCTTGATTATTTAATTTTACAAGCATATTTTAGTAATTATTTGTTAATGAATGCTTTAATTGGATGTTTCGCCATCGTTTTACGTACATTTTCAAAAATTGTCAAATAACCTATTACTGATATGTTCCACAGAGCGTCGAGCTGCGCGTTGCTGTGGTCTGTGCGAGTTCATGAGTCAGTGGGGGGCGCGCCCTCCGGGGTGGCGGCGCTGCAGCCGCTGCGGGGGCTGCAGCGAGTGGCCGTCGCTCTCAGCTGTGGCAGGTACGTCGCACCACGGGCATTCAGAGGGGGGCTCTGATTGTCTGGCTCCTACATACTATGGCAACTCTTTTTACGTTTATTTCTAAAGGCAATATTTTCACCCATAAACTCTTGACTGCCTTGTTGGTCTAGTGGTCGCAAGCGCGACTGCTGAGCATGGGGTCCTGGGTTCGATTCCCGGGTCGGGCAAAGTGTTATTGGGTTTTTTCATTAGGATATTCTTAGTAGCAGCCCGGAGTATGGATTTGTGCCCGGTTATTGGCTCGCCCCCTATTACATGGGACTATAACATAACTGGCGAAATGTGGGTGTACTTTACACCTCTGCCTACCCCTTCGGGGAAATACAGGCGTGATGTTATGTTATGTTATGTTATAAAGTTTTGTTTATTTTTGGCATTAACCTACATTATACTCACATTATTTGAATAAATTTGATGTAATAAACAATAACCTATTTTAAAAAGAGTTTATCCATGGAGTTTCTTGCCGGTTCTTCTCCATAGGACCCACAATTTGGAACCGTGCAACTAGAGCCTGACGTTTCAAAAGTGCCTGTAATTAGGTTTATTGGAAATAAAAAAACATTTGATTTTGATAAACCAAAGTTTAACCGGATTAAATCGCGTATTTTATTTAAATTGGTTTCCCTGACGTTTCGAAAGCTTTGCAGCATTTCGTGGTCGCAGGTAGACTAAGATGACAATCGTCTTTACAGCTATTTCTAAAAAAATATTTTAATCTACCGTACAATATTATTAATTAAAATCGTTTCGATGCACGCAGTAATCACTCACAATATCATTATCTTTAACGGTGTTGCGTGCTGTTTGGGACTTGATTATTTTTAGGACTGGGTTCCAAACAGGTGGTAGCTGCCAACCATCTTCTCTAATAAAATTAGGATATTTTTTAATTTCAATAGCCTCACGGAGCATTCTAGGTACATATCGGTTTTCCTTCGCCAGAACTTGTGGTTTATCAAATCGAAGAAAATGGTTGGGTTTGTCTAGGGCATGTTCACACACTGCAGACTTTGTGGAGCGTCTCAACACTGTACGTGTGTGTTTCAGTACGCCAGTGCTTAAGCCACTAAGCTACCGTGAACACTGCTCGTGGTATCGAATTTAACCTCCACTTTGGGTGACGTCGACGATATCTTATTAAGAAACAGTGTTTCATAACCGACTCGTCTTTCTTTTTTTTTTTTTTCCCTGATTATAAAGAACATGGTTCTTAATAATACATTACAATCTAGCCTACAAGACTAATAAGTAATTTTAATCTAACTTATATTTCTACGTTGTATATGTTTGTTAACTAAGAATAATGTCCATTGCATTTACTTAGAGTCTGATAATATTAATATAAAAACACTTTGTTCTTGTGGTATATATACAGTAGCACTATTTTGTTCACTATTGTTCACTACACTAACTCAAAAGGTTTAGTTCTTTTCAGTGTTCGTACTATGTCCGTGTTGTCGAGCAGCTGGATGGCTTCGACATTCACATGTTGATGAAGTCTACGTTTGTGGGCTTCAGCAATATTTTTTAATATGTTGGTAACGAATTCCATTTTAAGGTCACGATGGAGGTCGTCGCTTCTTATATACCAGGGAGCGTTGACAATTTCCCTGAGTAGTTTATTCTGGAATGTTTGAATAATTTTAATATTACTCCGGCAAGTACAGCCCCAAAGTTGGATTCCGTACGTCCAAATCGGCATGAGTATATGCTTGTATAATAATAATTTGTTAGGTATTGATAGGCAGGATTTCCTACCGAGTAACCAATACATATTTTTGTATTGCATAACAGACTAATCTAACTTTGCAGTTAATTCAATTATAGTTTTTGGATTGCAGGTTATTCCTGGTGACTTCCCGTCGTCCGGAAGCTGAAGGTAGCTTCGTGCTGACGGAGCTAGGAACAGCTACCGAGCTGTGCTGCCTGGCAGCCGTGCCGTCACCGCATGGGTGAGTTACGTAGTCATCATCATTTTTTTTTTTAATTCTTAACTGTCTTGCGTTTGACCGCCACCTCACCTGATGTTAAGCGATGGTGTGGTCGACGATGGTACACGCTTGCCCAGCAAAAACCTATTCACTCGAGCCTTGAAGACCACCAGATTATATTTCTCGGGAAACACTGACGCCGGCAAGGAATTCCACTCTTTGGCGGTACGCATGATAAAGCTATTAGCAAACCGGTTCGTGCGTAAGGGTGGAATATCTACCATATAACGGTGGCGCATCGCCGTGCGTCTGGTCGTCCGATGATGGAAAGGGCTTGGGGGGATTAAATCGTGCAATTCCAACGCACACTCGCCGAATTGCATTCGATAAAAAACCGATAGGCTAGCAACTCTGCGCCGATGCTCGAGACTTTGTAGTTTGGCATCGACCAGCGCATCGTTGCCAACGAGCCTCTTGGCGCGCCTCTCAATCGACTCGAGAGCCGCCAGTTGATATTTAGCCGAGCCATCACAGAGATGAGAGCAGTACTCCATACAGGACCGAACTTGTGCTTGGTACAAATTGATCAGCTGTTCAGGTGTGAAGTACCGTCTCACCTTAGAGAGGATGCCCAGCTTTTTGGCAGCAAGTTGAGCCTTGGACTATATGTATGAGCCGAAGTTTAGGGTGGATGTTAGTGACACGCCAAGAAGCTCAAGGTGGTCAGTTATCGGCACGGATGCATCACAGAAAGTTGGAGTAAGTTCAAATTGACTCCGTTTAGCAAATAAAAAAGTTAATTAACAAAACCAAAAAACCCGACTGCGTGTAAATATAACTGAAAAGATGTAAACAAGACTTGTGTAGGTATATCTGAAAGTATCAAATCAACACGCAGGCGGAGGCTACGTATGTTTTTGGTCATTAATTATATATGTAGTTCATAGGTAGCCTCCGCCTGCAAAAAAAAAAAGCAAAAAAAATATGTAATATTCTAAAAAAATCGCATTGTTTTTGTGGGGGTTCGTATCAGTAATCACCAGCACTATCAACTATATTCGTTTTCGGAAGCGTTTCCCTGACACCCTGAATAGTCACTCGTGTAAATATAGCATAATTCCCATTCCGCAGCTGGGAAGTGTGGGCCGGAGGGGATGGGCTGTACTCGTACTCAATCAACGCTAGCGGAGTGTGTGGGGCGGAGGTGATGGAAGCAGCACCCAGGGTCACGCTGCTGGCTGCCCCCGAAGACGAGCCCTTCGTGATAGTCTACTGCGATCCCGGTGAGTTATTTTAAAATAATAAAATAGACAACGTGATTATTTTGTTCTGTGTTCAACATATCTATTGCGATATCACATATTTATAATTTATATATCATTTAATTAGCAACATTTTAGAAATTGAGACGAACGTCATCAGTGAGATCTTTAACTAATTGAATTGACTCGAACGTCATCGGTGGCCGCAGCCCTGTTATTACACACATTTGTGCATGTTGTGGCCTCCTGTAAGTGAAGGAGTACACCAGATAGAATCCTGTATCCTATATCCTGCACTTGTGATTTTTTGTGTATATCTTTTGTTGGAGGTCCTCAATAATATAAATAAATAAATAAATTTGGCGTGTGTACAAACGCCATCTGTTTGTATGTAAGAGAAGCAGGCAATGGTTGGAGTGCCCAGGGCACACCTCGGCCACTCAATACAATATAAATGCTAGCACCACCTACATACACAAGATTACGTCGGTACAATGCTCGATGACCTCAGTAGAGGATAGAGTGGGTCTTAAAATGAATATGGACAAGACAAAGGTTATGTTGAATTCCCATATAGCACCCATTCCCGTAAACATCGGAGAATCTACACTCGAAGTTGTTGACGATTATGTATACCTAGGACAAACTCTCCAGCTAGGTAAGTCCAACTTCGAGAAAGAGGTCAATCGTCAAATCCGACTCGGTTGGGCAGCGTTCGGGAAGCTACGCAATATCTTCTCGTCCAAAATACCGCAGTGTCTCAAGACGAAAGTCTTTGACCAGTGTGTGTTGCCAGTAATTACTTACGGTACTGAAACGTGGTCGCTCACCATGGGCCTGATAAGAAGACTCAAAGTCACTCAAAGGGCAATGGAGAGGGCTATGCTCGGAGTGTCCCTGCGTGATCGAATCAGAAATGACGAGATTCGCAGAAGAACGAAAGTAACCGACATAGCCCGAAGAATTGCCAAACTTAAGTGGCAGTGGGCGGGGCACATTGCTCGCAGAACGGATGGCCGATGGGGCAGTAAAGTTCTGGAGTGGCGACCGCGTACTGGAAGGCGCAGCGTGGGTAGGCCCCCCACAAGGTGGACCGACGACCTGGTGAAGGTCGCGGGAATCCGCTGGATGCGGAAGGCACAGGACCGGTCGTTGTGGCGATGCTTGGGGGAGGCCGCTTGTAATGTCGACTGGGTTCCAAGCGCTTCTCAGTAGTTCACAGAGATGGCGTGCTTGTATAGCGATAGGCTATTGACATCCATTGCAATCTTGCAGTCCAATTGCCGGCAAACCGCGGGTGGGTGCGGGGTGCGGGTGAGGAATCTGAAACAGGCGGGGGGCGGTGAGTGGCCGTTCTGTACGATAGTGCTATTAGGTATTCTGTGTCCAGGGTGTGGCTTTGTCCTTTTACAAGACGAACAAAAATTTGCTTTCTTCATTTTGGTCGAAATCGCAAATATGTGACTCGATTTTAACTTAACACCACAGCTTAGTAGGTACACTTTTTTATACCAACTCTTTGTGAAAGAGCTCGTCCGGGGAAGTACTACCCCCGTACCTACTTCTCCGCCAAACAGTGCTGCTTGCATTGCTGTGTTCCGGTGCTCGTGGTGGGTGTCGGGGACATTACAATCACATGACACTTTACATCTTCATGCCTCAGTTTGGCGAACGCGTATTGCAATACACAATTGCATTTAGGCAACAGCCTAGGTGGTATTGCAGTTGTTATGGGCAAAGTAAAAATAAACATCTTCTGTCCAGGTGTCTGCGTGTATCAATGGTCAGTGCATACTAAGCAGCAGTCCGCTCGCCTGGACTGCAGCAAGCTGGTGCCCTGCTCCGAAAGTCTTCAGTCCATAGCGTTAGACGAGCACCTCACAGAGGACAAGTGTCGGGTAAGTCATTATAAAGTCTTCAAATATATCTATCTATACCTACTTTTGACGGCCTCTGTGATCTAGTGGTTCGAGTGTCGGACTGCTGATAACGAGGTCGTGGGTTCGATTCCCACAGGACACAAATACTTGTGTGATGAACATAAGTGTTTGTGTTGGGCTGCGTGTTGCTTATGTATTATAAGTATGTATTTACAAAAAAATATGTATTTAAGTATTATATCCATTGTCTAGTACCCATAGCACAAGCTCTGCTTAGTTTGGGACTAGATGGTGCTGTGTAAAAATGTCCCAAAGATATTTATTTATTTATAAATCTTATCTTGTTCCGTGTGGTGCCGGACGTAAAGAATTGCACCATCCTATATCTTCTCATGGGTGTTGTAAAAGGCGACTAAGGGATTCACCAGAGGATGGGCAGCAGCGTTCTCTGAGGATTTAACCAACCAACTGCGGTCGCCAACCCGCCTGCCAAGCGTGGTGATTATGGCATATCCCCCCAAACTGCTTGGCCACCCCCAAGCATGATATGCCATATCACCTGTGTCCACCAGTGGACGTCTTTCGGCTGAAATGATGATGATGATACTGATAAAGACAGATGTCCTGACTGACTGCTTCATCAACGCAGAGCCGAAACTGCTCAAGTTAGAAACATGAAATTTGGACAGTAGATTCTTTTTGTAACGTAAGCACCCACTAAGAACTAGGATTCATAATTAACGTTTTGAAAGTGCTTGTAAATGCGTATTCGAAATAAAAACTTCGTCACTAGCCACTTTACAACACATCACAATTTTGTTCAGTTTTTGTTTTTCGATAGTTAGTTGCGGGCTAGATATTTGTCGTTATGTCCTCATAACTGTATGTCTGTGGCCTGATTCACAAACTTTCGAAAAGTTTCCATTTCCGAAGTGAAGTTTAACCGGCAAATAAAACAAAACGACCACTTCCTGCGACCATGAACGCTGCAAAGTATTCGAAACGTCAGGAAAACCAATTTTCTTTTTTTTTTTGTCTACAACAGAAAAGTTGGGTGGAACTCCGTTTTCTAAGCAATTTCAAGTCGGGCCGAGACCCCAAACTGTTGACCCAAACCACAGACCAGTAAGCTTCAAGACGCCGCATAAACAAAGTTTTGCATAAGAAAACAGTCATAAATTGTAGGGGGGACCGGGGGCGGACGGCGCGTTATTATACGTCGTCTCAAAAGTTCGGTGCTAATCATAGCACCGAACGTTCATATTTTTTTTTATATACTTAACGGGCTTAGGGGCTCGTAGCTATGCAACGACTGCGCGGATTGTACGATCTGCAAGGTTAAGCTGCACTTGCCGCAGTCAGTCTGTGGATGGGTGACCGTTTCGGTACACATCGAGACCCCTCCGTGCCTCGGAGAGCACATTAAGCTGTCGGTCCCGGTTGTCATACAAATATCTATGGCAGTCGTTACGGGTAGTCAGAAGCCTGAAAGTCTGACAACTGGTCTAACCTCCAAATGTCAGTATTACCCAGTAACTGGGTTGCGGGGGTCTGATGGCAGTCGCTCCGTGTAAAATACTGATGTTCAGCCGCATCTGGCTAGACTGGAAGCCGACCCCAACATAATTGGGAAAAGGCGAGGAGGATGATGATGATGTAATCCGGTTAAATTTGTTTTATTAAGAAACAAAACGATTTGAGAACCGAACAGATTCGGAAACGCAACGCGAAATTTATGGAAACTCTTACCAGAGTCATTTGCTGTCGCGAAGCACTCGATGTAAAATTAAATAACTATGAATAGCATTTTCGAATCCGTTCGATTCTCAAATCGTTTTGTTTCGTAATAAAACAAGTTTGACCGGATTACATCGCGTATTATTATAAAAATTGGTTTTTCCTGACGTTTCGAACGCTTTGCAATGTTCGTGGTCGCAGGTAGTGGTCGTTCTGTTTCGTTTGCTGGTCAAATTTCACTTCGGAAACGGAAACTTTTCGAACGTTTGTGAATCAGGCCGCTGGTTTTCTTTCCACAGGTAACAGCTTTATGCGCTCTTCGTGGTGAACTATACATCGGAACAGCGTGGGGATGTATTATTGTAGCAGATTCTATATCTTTAAGACCGCTAGCAGTCTTCAGACCGTATGAGGAAGATGTAAGTATATCAGAAATATATGTAAACTAGCCTATGCCCGCGTATAATTAGGTTTATTTTCTTTCGGGAGCTGTTTGTCGCCTATACCAGGCCCCTCAGAAAGTATTGCGAAAAAAAGTTTTTATATATGGGAGACTGGCCAGTTATAATGTTTTTCGAAAATATGATTATTTATAAGTAAAAATAAGTAAGTTCCAATTTCAAAATTTCCCTCCACATTTTTTGCGAGTTAATTCAAAGTATTGTGTCTCACTGAAATATGGATCTGCGCCGGGAACATTTTAGAGCTATGATTTTATACGATTTCAAGTGTCGCCTGAAACCGGATGAATCGTACGATAGACTTCAAATGGCATTCATGGATGAAGGCCCTTCCAAGGCAACCGTGTATCGTTGGTATAACGAATTCAAGCGCGGTCGACCAACTTTGAGGGATGACGAAAGAAGCGGTCGCCCTTTGACGGCTGTTACCGAAGAAAACGTGCTAGCAGTGAAAAATTTAATCCAAGACAATAGGCGAATTACATATCAGGAGATTCAACACATATTGAAGATTGGATCGGGAAGCGTTCACGAGATTCTACACAGCCATCTTCGCGTGAGGAGGATAGTATCACGCTGGGTGCCGCACAACCTCACCGATGCTCAGAAGCAGGCCCGGGTGGAATGGTGCCGTGATATGCTTAACAAATTTGAAGCAGGCTCGTCTCGGCGTGTTTACGACATCGTTACAGGTGATGAGTCCTGGATTTATCAATACGACCCAGAAACCAAGCGCCAGTCGACTGTTTGGGTGTTTCAAAATGAGCCAACGCCTACCAAAGTGAAGCGATCTAGAAGCGGGGGTAAGATTTTGATCGCTAGCTTTTTTAATTTGACTGGCCACTTGGTATCAATTCCCTTACGGGATCAAAGAAGCATTAATGCCGAATGGTATACTACCAAATGTTTGCCAGAAGTTTTCTCTGTTATAAGCAACAAGCGACCAAACACAGGGCTCCGCGGGCTACTGCTCCACCACGACAATGCACCTGCGCACACCGCACTCAAAACGAGGGACTTCCTGGACAGCACGCCAGTCAAACTCCTGGGTCACCCTCCTTACAGCCCTGATCTAGCACCGTGTGACTTCTTTTTATTC
Source organism: Asteroscopus sphinx (assembly GCA_949699075.1). NCBI lineage: Eukaryota > Metazoa > Arthropoda > Insecta > Lepidoptera > Noctuidae > Asteroscopus > Asteroscopus sphinx. Next base: position 3,033,248 of record OX453030.1, on the reverse strand, counting down.
CCAAAAATAAAAAATCAGCTCAAAGGGATACAATTTTCGTCGCCGGAAGATGCGCTGGCTGCGTTCGAGCAGGCTGTAAACGAGGTGTCTGCGGCGGACTGGAAAAAGTGTTTTGAAAACTGGTTTAGGCGCATGAATCTTTGTATAGAGGCTGGTGGAAAGTACTTTGAAAAGATTTGATAAAAATATATGTACGTATAGAACAATTTTTTTTAGTTTCGCAAAACTTTCTGAGTGTCCCACGTATATTAATCCATTAATCAAATTGCCGAACTTAAGTGGCAGTGGGCGGGGCACATTGCTCGCAGGACGGATGGCCGATGGGGCAGTAAAGTTCTGGAGTGGCGACCGCGTACTGGAAGGCGCAGCGTGGGTAGGCCCCCCACAAGGTGGACCGACTACCTGGTGAAGGTCGCGGGCATCCGCTGGATGCGGAAGGCGCAGGACCGGTCGTTGTGGCAATGTTTGGCGGAGGCCTATGTCCAGCAGTGGACGTCTTTCGGCTGAAATGATGATGACGATGGCGAAAGCAGCGGACAGAAGCTAGTAGCCTATAGGTTAAGATCTATTTGTACGGTAAATTTCGTCCAAATCCGTTCAGCCGCTTCAGCCCGATTTATGGACAAATAGACAAACAGACAAACATCGATACTTCCGCATTTATAAATTATTGGCAGTATACAACCTTTTCCGATTAATCTGTTGATATTATGACTGTAACAAATTCCCCCTACCATCATTACAGGTCCGAGTGATCATCCCCCTGCCCCCCCATAGGGATGATGAACCCGGTATGATAGCTACCTTTGGCCATGGGTATAGACCGCTGTTGCAGAGATATGTACCTCATGTATGTAATATACTAATGCTTTCTTGTACTAACATCTTTTTAAAATAAAACGTTCCGGGGGCCGGATCAAATTCCGCGGCGGGCCGAATTCGGCCCACGGGTTGCGCGTAGCCGTTTTTTCGGTATTTTTTCAATCATCCGGCCTGTATAAAATTGGTTTCAGTATTTTGAGCTCTATCGATTGATATACATACAACTTGTTATTGAAATTACTTAAAAACCTCTTAAGGAGTCATTGTACTCATCAGTATGAACAACTTTTACTATGGGACAAACCATGAAATCTCGAAAAAAAAAACACCTGTTCCTTACATTTGTGTTCACATAAATCGACAAAATGTAGGGAACAGCCAATTTTTTATTCGTGATTTTAGGGTTGGTTGGTTCATACTGATGAGTACAATGACCGCATAAGAGGTTTTCAGTTATTTTAATAACTTGTTGTAGGTATACGAAATTATTCTATCTCGAAAAAAGTACCCTAAAATTAGATTACAATTGAAAAAGGAAAAGCCAGTACACGAAAAAAAAAACAATGAGTTTAATTTAAACGCTCTCCTGACAAGTGACGGTTAGTCCATTACGCAAAATTAATTGCGAATATGAATAACATCTAACTTTTATATTTTCAGTCGTCAAACTCAACAAATACCCACAACGGCTACTACTGTCTTTTATGGCGAACCCAAGACTGGCTTCCAGACTAAACTACTACAAGACCAGCGCTGGACAAACATCTATATGAAGCCCAGTTACTGGCACATATCATTGTAACCCATTCCCACTATATCGGGGTCGGCTTCCGGTCTATCCAGGTGCCAAGCACTGAGCCCATCGATCATACAGCCCAATAGACGGCTATTGTTGAATATAATCATCATCGTCATCATCATCATCATTTCAGCCGAAAAACGACCACTGCTAGACATAGGACTCCCCAAAGGGGGGGGATATGCCATAATCACCTCGCTTGGCAGGCGGATTGCCGATCGCAGTTAGTTGTTTAAATACTCGGAGAACGCTGCTGCCCATTCTCTGGTTAATCCCTTAGTCGCGTTTTACGACACCCATGAGAAGAGAGAGGGTTGAATATAATGCTTACAATAAATTCTGTCAACTAGCTGAGGTACGAGGAAGCTGGGTATTGCACAGGTCTGGATCTAGGGGGGGGGGGGGGGGGCAAAGACTTGGGGGATGTGCTAGTATTATTTGAATAGAGTATATCCATGGAGTTTCTTGCCGGCTCTTCTCCATAGCACCAACTTTTTGGAACCGTGTGTTTGGTATTTGGTGCTCAGCTCTCTACGTCGGCGTTGTCAGGTTGACGTGTTCACAGGAGAAGTTAGGGTTTGACGAAATGATTAATTTATTTAAAATTGTAATGGAAAACGTGTATTTTGGATGAGTACAGAGTTGCGAATAATCGAATTCTTAAAATAAAAAATGTCTAACGGAATGAATGAAGTTACGAATTTTTGAACGATGAATGTTTGAACGGAGCAGTCTCGGATTCATTCGCACGTTGTATCGAATACGTTTTTCTGCGTATAGATGGCGCCAACATGGGCCCGGCCTTGGAAGCAGCAGGTTCCAACACGTCAGCAGTTTTAACCAGGTGAGCAGGTTCCAACAGATCAGCAGGACAGCACGTTGTCATCAGAATCTGTCGACGATGCTGGGAGAGGGCAGATCTTAGAGAAGGCTCTTCGTGTAATGCCCGTTGAAGTGAGAAGATCAGCCACTCTCGAGATGCCATCGGTCCCGGGATGAATACGAATTATTCTGCCCAATTTCCATTTTAGTGGTGGCAGATTGTCCTCTTTAATTAGAGCGAGTGTGTTGAGCGCGATGTCATCTTGATGCGTCTTCCACTTCGTTCGTGTTTGCAGCTCTGATACATATTCCTTAGCCCATCGCTTCCATATGTTCTGTCTCATCTGCTCGATCACGTCGTAGCGCAGCAGGCGGTGACTGGGCGTGGCGGTCAGGTCTCTGCAGGCTGGAGCAGTCAGTGGCCGGCCGATGAGGAAATGAGCGGGGGTAAGGGGTTGAAGGTCGTTAGGATCTGTGGACAGAGCTGTGAGAGGTCGGGAGTTCAGGATGGCTTCAGTTTGTACCAATACCGTGCTGAACTCCTCGTAAGTAAGATTAGCACACCCTACCACGCGTCGCAGGTGGTGCTTGCACGATTTAACCCCTGCTTCCCATAAACCGCCAAAATGAGGAGCGTACGGCGGAATGAAGCTGAATTTAATATTATTATTTGTAGCGAAATCAAAAATATCTTGACTACTACTTTCAATGCATGAGATAATTTCTTTTTCAGCCCCTACGAAATTCTTTCCATTGTCGGATATGATCTCGGCTGGTTTACCTCTCCGAGATATGAAACGTTTTAATGCTAATATATAATCTTTCGTGGAAAGACTTGTGACTAGTTCTAAATGAATAGAACGTGTACATAAACAAATGAATAAACATATGTAACCTTTAGTCAGAGTAGCTCCCCTTCCTCTACGATTCAAAATCATCACTGGCCCGGCGTAGTCAACACCGCAGCGCATGAACGGGAATCCAGGTTCGAGGCGTTCAGCCGGTAGGTTCCCCATTAACGGCCGTAAAGTCTTCCCTTTAATGCGCGTGCAGGTGACACATTCATGTACGGTTTTCCGAGCCAGGTTTCGCCCTCCAAGAGGCCACCAAGATTCACGCACACACGCTAGCAGGAGCTGAGGTCCACCATGAAACAGTTGTTTATGTTCATGTCGGAATAACAACATTGTAAATCTATGTTTACTACACAATAGCACAGGATGTTTTTTATTTCTATCGAAATGTGGCGAATTAACTATTCTACCACCCACACGTATTAAATTAAATTCATCGAGAAAAACATTGAGACCCACTATTCTTTTAGATTTAATGACTGAACGCTTAATTAAGTTATTATATTCATCGTTAAATGATTGCTGTTGCGCGAGCCGTGCAAGCATTGTGACTGAGGCATCTAACTCTTCAATAGATAACGAACCGGTTTTGCGATGTTGTTTACTCGCTCGGGTGTTACCTATAAAACGTAATACGTAGGCTGCCGCTCGCCGCAACCGATTGAATGAAGAAAATCTATTAAAATCAATCACACTTATTTGGTTATTTGTACTACACACCATACTAACGTTTTTAGCCTTTAATTCGGGCAATTGACTGGGATCTGTCGTAATGTCGATCGAATAATCAAGCTTGCGTTCTAGTAAGAACGCTGGCCCGTGCCACCACATATTATTATTTTTAAGTTCGCTTAGCGCGAGACCTCGCGACACGATGTCAGCCGGGTTATTCTTGCCACTTATATGTAACCAAAGTGCATCACCCGTCAGTTCGTTTATTTGCGACACACGATTTTGAACGAAAGTTTTTAAACTATGAGGTGAAATTCTGATCCAGCCCATGACAATGGTGGAATCAGTCCAAAAGAATACCTTTGTGAACGTTAGTCTTAGAGATTTAATAATTTTCTGATATAACCGTGCGCCTAATAAAGCTCCGCATAGCTCGAGGCGCGGAATAGTGCAAACAGTTTTTACTGGTGCGACTTTACTTTTAGCACATAATAAATTGATTGTTATATATGAGTCATCGTTATATGTACGTACGTATGCGCAGGCACCGTATGCGTCCTGTGACGCGTCGGTAAAAATGTGTAACTCGCGATTTTGTGTACATTCACTCATGACGTAACGAGGCACACGTATACTGCCTAAACATGATAAAGTTTGAATGAATTGATCCCACATACATGCTATATCATTGGGAACCGGGTCGTCCCAATCGATTTTACTTAGCCATAATTTTTGAAGCATTATTTTTGCTATAATTATGGTCGGAGACAAAAGACCTAATGGGTCATAAATTTGTGAAATGATAGACATCATAATGCGTTTAGTGACCTTTGACCTATTGTCTAAGTTGGTGGTGAAATGAAGTTCATCGCTATCAACTTGCCATCCTAAACCAAGTGTTTTATTTTGGCAATGTTCTCCAATCGATAACTCTTTAGATGTTTTAATGTTTACGTCATGATTAAATGTCCACTTTCGTAAAGGGAAACAGGCCGATTTTAAAACTTCTGATGTTTTTTCGCATATGTTTGCCAAAACTAACGGATCGTCTTCACCAGTGATCAAATCGTCGACGAAGAAATCGTCGTTTATGACCCTAGCTATGACCTTATCTTCCGTTTCTTGTGCAAGTTGACGTAAACAACGCATGCTTAGGTATGGAGCCGACGCGGTTCCATACGTAACCGTGTTAAGTTGATAAATACCTAATTCATCAGATAGGTTTTCCCGCCATATAATGAGTTGCATGTTGCGCTGATCGTGGTGTACCAGTATTTGTCTGTACATTTTCTCCACGTCGGCGCAAGCCACATACTTATACTGACGAAATCGAAGTAAAATGGAGAATATATCGTTTTGAAGTGGCGGTCCTATCATCTGGATATCGTTGAGCGACTTGTTTGAAGTAGTTGTAGCACTAGCGTCAAACACTACTCTTAATTTTGTTGTTGAGCTTTGTTCTCGATGAATCCCATGATGTGGGAGAACATAGTAAGGCCATGTATATCCAGTGATTGGAGACATGTGCCCCAAATTAATGTATTCACGTATAAAATCGCTATACATCTTTTTGTACGTTGGTGACCGATCCAACTTGCGTTCTAACGATAAAAAACGCGATTTGGCCTGCTCGTATGAGTCACCAAGCGCATCAGCTGATTCCTTAAATGGGATTCGTACCGAAAACCTCCCGCTACTATCCCGTTTAGTGGTGTTGATAAAGGACTCTTCACATTTGCGTTCTTCCTCAGTGAAAATAGAATCCGATCCTACAACTTCTTCCAGTTCCCAGAATTTACGTAACTGTGTATCTACGTTAGACTGTTGACTAAAATTACACTGAGAATTCGTGTTTACGCGTGAGTTACCAGGAAAAATGGGACCTGAAATTAACCAGCCTACTTTCGACTTTTGTAGGTATGGTCCGTTGGATAATCGGATTCGATCTTCATCTAACAAATCCCAAAATACGTCCGCACCTATCAGCAAATCGATTTCTGACGGTAAGTAGAACGACGGATCTGCAAGACAAATTTCGTCAGGAATGCGCAGTGATTTATAATTAATACGATTCGAGGGTAGGCTTGACGTGATGCACGGCAAGACAAAACATCTAAGTTGTTTATTAAAGTTACTCGTTTTTGATCGCATACTAATGTCGCATAATTTATTCGATTGTGAGACCGACTGTCCCACGCCCGATATATGTATAGTGGACTGTATAACCGTCACGTTTAAATGATTACAAAGCTTTTCCGAGATGAAGCTATTTTGACTACCACTATCAATCAGCGCTCGGGCTGTATGATATTGGTTATTATTATCCATGACCTCGACTAGGGCAGTGGATAATAACACCTGTGGTAGCGGTAATAAAGACGCATTATTATCGATTAGTAATTTAGAATTCGCATGATCTGCGGAATTCAACGCACACGAAACGACCGAGACCGGTTTCTTATCAGCTGGCTGTGAATGATGCGCACTCGCCGCTGACGACCCCGCTACGGATTCGTCGACATAGCTATCGCTATGTATTAAACTATTATGCTTTTTCTGACATTGCTTGCACGGTCCGAAGGTGCATTCAGAAATTGCATGACCGCTACGTAAACAATTACGACACAAATTCTTTTCATCGCTTAATTTGATTCTGTCTGGAACTGACAAATTAAGGAATTTATAACATGCATATAGTGCATGATTGTCACTGCACATTACACATAGGCGTGCTGATTTGTCGGATTTACCGTTATTATTACGCGTGGACACGTAACTATGTGATTGATTTATTTGGGCGGTGTTCGTACGTTTTTTATTAACATCCACCGTATTGCTAGGTTTGTGATTTTGTTTAGGACAGGAATGACTGCTGTTAATACTGTCTAACATGTCCGCGCGATTACGTAAAAAACCTATCAAATCATCCAGTTTTATTTTGCCCCGTTGAGAATCAGAAGAAATCAAACCTTTATGATTCTCCCACTCGCGTTCCGTAGACGAGTCTAGTTTCGACACCACGATGTAAATTAATAAGGTGTCCCAAGTGTCCGTAGGCTCGTCGAGGGATTTGAGTGCTCGCAAATTACGCAATACGACATCGATTAATTTTCTGATTAACATCGGGGATTCTTTGCTTACAGATTGTGCAGTAAACAAAGATTTAACGTGATTGTGTATTAAAAGACGATTATTGTGATACCTACTCTCCAATAACTCCCATGCGTGCGTGTAATTAGCGGCTGTGAAGTCTAATGCACTAATCACTTGAAGTGCTGAACCACTAAGAGAAGACCTTAAATAGTGAAACTTCTGAATCGCGTCTAAATCACTTCGTTTGTGAATCATAGATAAATATGAATTCTTAAACTCGAGCCAGTGATCATATGAACCGTCGAATGAAGGAAGTTTAATTTGAGGTAATTTAATTGAAACTGAATTACTGTGGGTACGTGAACAATTTAATTCATTCTCAATTTTAATTTTATCAGTATCTGATAAACATTTTGCCACCGCCATTATAGTAAAATACTGATCTTCAAAAGATTCTCGATACTCGAGTTGAGTATTTACTTCCGTGTCGTCTAGTAATTCTTCAATTTTATTTTGAATTTTTGTGAAAGAATTAAGTATAGCCGACACCGACTCCATGCGTAAAGTTAATTCTGCTTGCTGTCTTTCGGATAAAGAAACATTTTCAAATTTACTAACGTATTTTTCAAATAATGTTAATCGTCCCTTGAGGGTACCCCTTTGTTTCTTAAGCTCACTTAATTTCATATTATTGCTTCCAGCTTCACTATATTCGTCGTCACTCATTTTTACGGTTTAAGCAGAAACAAAAGCTACTCACGGTTATCACCACCAGCGCAGGTACACGTAGGAAGGCACGAGTAACGAGTTTAAATGGAATTCTTACAACAATTGCACGGTATTAGCAACAATTTACAGAGGATGGGAGAAAAAAGGAACGACTGGCCTGACCGTTACTTGCTGATCCAGGATGCGTAGCTTCGGCTCGAAGTAGACCAATGTTTGGTATTTGGTGCTCAGCTCTCTACGTCGGCGTTGTCAGGTTGACGTGTTCACAGGAGAAGTTAGGGTTTGACGAAATGATTAATTTATTTAAAATTGTAATGGAAAACGTGTATTTTGGATGAGTACAGAGTTGCGAATAATCGAATTCTTAAAATAAAAAATGTCTAACGGAATGAATGAAGTTACGAATTTTTGAACGATGAATGTTTGAACGGAGCAGTCTCGGATTCATTCGCACGTTGTATCGAATACGTTTTTCTGCGTATAGATGGCGCCAACACCGTGCAACTAGATTAATATAAGTTCATGTAACTTTTAACTTAACTTTGGGCGGCCAGCATCCAGCTGGTCTCGCTGTTTGTACTACGCTGGACCCGGTTTCTGGACTGCAAAAGCAGTGCAAGTTATCAAAAAGTAAATCCAAAGCTCCAAAATACACGTACACTCGACCAAACGGAATCATGACCCACCATAAGCTTAATTTTCTACAAACATTCTAATACAATTAGGTCGAATTTCGCTTAAAGATTTCCCTGGCAACAAACTTGTTATCAATTTTACTGGGCAGTGACAGTTAGTTTACCAATGTATTTTAATTTGATTAATATTCTTCTGGAATTGAAAGAGTTAGTATAGGCTTTTGAAAATAAATAAATTGTTTACTTGGTAAACTATGCGGAACGACAGTTGATTCCAAATTCAAAACATAATTCTAACTTTATCAAAATCGTAACTTTTTATCCAATTATTAATCTATTGCATTTAATAACAAAGCTCTAAATTGCAGAGACCTCTGACCCGTATTAACACAATTTCCTTATATTCAAAATGTCCTAAGTGCAGCACGATGCTAATAAGAAGAAAAAAATTACTATTTAGACAATTTCATACGAATTATCGGCTGAGTGGGTCATGATTCTGATTTGTTGACTGTACGTTCATGTTATCGTAAAAATACGGAAAACCTAGTATTTTATTTGCTAAAAATTTAGCCTTTAAAGGGCGGTAAATCGGCCCTCTGTCCCCCCCCCCCTCGCCCCAGTTACAAATGTAGATCCGGGGCTGATACTGCAATCCGATTGGCCCTACCAAGGCGGCTATTGGCTATTTACTAACGCGGAAGTATTAACGGCTCACATAAGTGGTCGAAACTGACTTGAAGTTTTCTAGTGGCGAATAGTGGCGACCTACATCAGATCTATTAGTCAGATGTGTTCATAGACATCGATCGCCTGTTATGAGGCGTCTATGGGCTGCATGGTCGATGGTTAAACATTATAGAGACGTTACAACTATTTTCTTTGACATCAGTTCCGGAAAATTTCGATTAAACATAACGCCCTCCTGTTGGCTCGGGCAATGTGACACGCGGGCGTAGCATTGCCAGAGCCAATGGGAGCGTTCCTGAGCGCGTTACAGGAAAGTACCTTACATATTGATGATAGCGAATTTTACTCAAAGGCAACATTACAACATATTTAAAAAAATAAGTATAATTGCATTCAAAGATTTTTGTTACTGACTTGCCGGGAATCAAACCGCCCTGAAATAATACCACTAAACAATAGTGTTGATAATAGGGATCATATCACTCCGATAAGCACACCCATATTCTAAGACGTTTACTCCAAAATTCCTCGACTCCACTCAACCTCCCTCAATCTAATCTGTATGCATAGTTGCAAAAATTCTCCTCCACTCAGCGTCACTCAACATTTTTCTCACTCGTGGAAAGGAAACAACTGTTAAACTCAAGGTACGTCGAGACCTACCTTAAGAGACACTCAAGGAAAGATTTTCGCTTATAAGCAGTATTCCAATCTGATAATTTTTTTAAGGTTGTTTAAATGTATTTCTAAATTCCAATCTGATAATTTTTTTAAGGTTGTTTAAATGTATTTCTAATAATTTGTATGATACTCCATATAATAATTTCTCGACTCAGTTGAGTCAATGAAGTTTCATTCGAGGTTCCTCACGATGAGCTTTAAGAATACCAATTTCATGGATCCCTTGAGGTAATCCTCAAGGTAATCTCGACTGATTCAGAGTCGAGGAAACGTCTAAGAATATGGGTGTATTTGTGTCTTAGATTGAAGGAAGACCACGAAATCCAACATAGCTTAGGGACATTTCAATAAAATGGTATCAAAATAGTCAAATTTCACTCAAAAAACACCTTATTTTTGTGCGCTCGTGGCCTGATATTTATCTAAGCAATAAATAGACCAGTTTCGAATTTGGACACCCCGTAATTCGTCTCTATAGAGTTTAATGTTGGATGTGAGTATTTGACAAGAGTGACTGACATCTGAATCAAATAGGTATCCTAAGGCTAGACCGGTTGTCAGAGTTTCTAATTTCTGGGAAATGAATTAAAAAATCAGATTAAACTTCCAGATATAAATAGGTATATGTGTATAAATTAATACCTTGACGGGTTCGATTCCTCGGTCGGGCAAAGTGTTATTGGGATTCTTCATTAGGAAGTTCTCAGTAGCAGCCCGGAGTCTGGATTTGTGCCCGGTTAATGGCAATAGGCTCGCCCCCTATTACATGGGACTTGTAACATAACTGGCGCAATGTGGGTGTTCTATACACCTCTGCTGGCTTCGCACCCCCGCATCAAAGCTAGAGACTGCCCTGAATAGGTGCCCCTGTATTGAATCTCAAAATTTGTATTATTATTTCATACTTTACTCTGTATGAATGTCTAAGTAAAGGTATTGTAGAACTGATAGCATAAGGACTTACTTATTCTAAAACAATATGTAATGTTTCGAACTCTTAACCTCGACTGCCTCGTTGGTCTAGTGGTCGCAAGAGCGACTGCTGAGCGTGGAGTCCTGGGTTCGATTCCCGGGTCGGGCAAAGTGTTAGTGGGTTTTTTCATTAGGAAATTCTCAGTAGCAGCCCGGAGTATGGATTTGTGCCCGGTTAATGGCAATAGGCTCGCCCCCTATTACATGGGACTATAACATAACTGGCGAAATGTGGGTGTACACCTCTGCCTACCCCTTCGGGGAAATACAGGCGTGATGTTATGTTATGTTGTTATGTCGAACTTTTAAATGTCTTATTTGACATCACACAACGACTATACAGCCGCCTAATGTTGAATATAACGCGTACAATAAATTCTGCCACTAGCTCAGGCGGGGTACTGCAATCCGATTGGCCCTACCAAGGCGGCTATTGGCTAATCACTAACGCGGCAGTTTTGACGGCTCATGTCATGCGTCATGGTCGAAACTGATTTGAAGATTTCAAATGACGAATAGTGGCGACCTACATCCTGAAATTTCATAGATGTGTGACAGACATTGGTCGTCTGTTCTGAGGCGTCTATGGGCTGTATGGTCGTTGACATCACATGATCATCATTCATCATTTCAGCCGAAAAACGTCCACTACTGGACATGGGCCTCCCCCAAAAGGGGGGGATATGCCATAATCGCCACGTTTGGCAGGCGGGTTGGCGATCGCAGTTGGTTGGTTAAATACTCAGAGGACGCTGCTACCTATCCTCTGGTGAATCCCTTAGTCGCCTTTTACGACACCCATGAGAAGATATAGGGTGGTGTAATTCTTTGCGTCCGGCACCACACGGACGACACCACATGATAATGGTGGCGATTCTATTATTCACAAACTAAACTTATTTTAAACTATCGTTCTCTTTTACTAATAGTAGATACAACAAGAAAGGGATGGCAACAATTTTAATGCTGTCAAATTAGTCGGAATAAAATTTTTCATAAAAGTTTAGTTATGATCTCTGAACGTGCCAATTAAAAATACGAAGAAGATTTGACAGCACTACAATTATAGCCATCCCTTTCTTGTATCTACTATTAGTAAAAGACAGCAATAGTTTAAAATAGGTTTAATTTGTGAACAAGAGCTTCAACAACAGTGAGCTACTTAAAATACCCATAGTTTGATTTTTTAACGCCCTTTTTAAAGAACAATTTGTTTTGTGATTTTCATTTAGGTTGTGTATTGGTTTGTGTTATTTTTTATATTTAAAAGTATTGTTTTAACTCTCAATAATTACCTATATTTAATTTTGTGTAGAATAGCTGTGATGCCCGTTTTGTCATTAATATAGTATACTTACTGTGCGCGTAAAATAACTCTGCCGCTGTGAAAACAGCAACAGCTGGCTGCGCAGTCGTTAATTTTGCAACCAAATCAGTAGCGCGCATGCGCGGTAATGGCGGCAGGACTCTGATAGGTTGTTCATCTGGATGGCTAAATGGCGGGGTAGCGCATGTTATTGCTGTCCCAGTCGTTCCTTAATGTTCGATGCCTCCTTATGTCCTGCTCACACTTATCACGCTTCTGTATCTGCGCGGCGTTTAGCAAAGCCTGGTTTCAGAGCGGCACAGTTATATTACACGTATTGTACATACTGTCCTTTTTCGGTTTTCAGGCATTTTAGAAAGTAAAATACGTACTTATTTTGAAATGCACAGATTGTATAAAGTCTGTTTTTTCTCGTCTTATTTAGTAAACAATCTTGGCATGTTTCTTTATTCAAATAACTACTAATAAAAAACAAGGTAAAAGAAAATGATTCTTCTAAGATTTTTTTATCAGAGTCAGTTATTGCTAATCCACCTTTTAACATTTAATTTTGCCGCACATATTTGATTTTATCCTATATTTCCGCTCGATATATTATGATCTTGAATTACTTAGATCTCATTTTTTTATGTATTTTTTTATTATACAAGTAAGCCTCTATTATTATTGTACATGGGCATTGTCGACATTGCACAAGCCCTCTAAGCAAAGTCCGAAAACATGAATTATTAGCGGACTCTGCCCATTTTGTAATGGGCAATGTCAATACTACCTGAATGACAGTGGGCACTGTTGAATGATTACATTTATTTGCGTACTTTGCCCAACTTCGATTGGGGATTTGACGTTTCTAATTATTTGTGTGCAAAGTGTAACTCTGTTTTATAGGTACCAAAGTGTTTAATGGAAGAGCTATGTTCAAGACATTTTAATTTTATAAAGTTGCAAGTTAGCTAAAAATTAATTTATTCAACAGTGCCCATCGTCACTCGGGCATTATTGATAATGCCCATCATGAACCGGGCAGAGTCCACTTATTATTCATAGTTTCGGACTTTGCTCAGAGGGCTTGTGTAATGTCGACAATGGCCGGGCATTGCTGACTCTGCACCCTCTGCGGACTCTGCCCGTAACATATAGGTACACAAGTCAACTCCATTATTATTGTATACAAAATACATCCTTATTACAATTTAAAGTAGAATCCATAATTCCGTGAACTAGTTTGACGTAGTGACATAGTGCTTCAGTCACTCAAACAATACCGTGCTTGTGAGCGAGAGGCAAATACAAATGCCGCCATTTTTAATCCCAGTTTTTTTGGGTTTTTCATTTGGAAATTGTCAGATGCAGCCCGGAGTCTAGATTTGTGCCCGGTCAATGTCACGACGACCTCTGTGGTCTAGTGGTTCGAGTGTCGGACTGCTGATAACGAGGTCGTGGGTTCGATTCCCACAGGACACAAATATTTGTGTGATGAACATAAGTGTTTGTGTTGGTCTGGGTGTGTTGCTTATGTATTATAAGTATGTATTTACAAAAAAAAAAGTATATACGTATTATATCCATTGTCTAGTACCCATACCACAAGCTCTGCTTAGTTTGGGACTAGATGGTGCTGTGTAAAAATGTCCCAAAGATATTTATTTATATTTAATGGCAATAGGCTCGCCCCCTATTACATGGGACTTATAATATAGCTGGCGCAATGTGGGTATACAACTCTGCCTACCCTTATTCCTCGGGGAATACAGGCGTCATGTTATGTGTTATTATAATATAAATTTCACAACAATTTAATTCGCGGAAGTATGGAGGCAACTTTAATCATAGACATAGTAAAAAATATAGACGAAATGCTGCGAACAATCATAGTGAAACCAAAAAAAAAAATGCAACTTCGTGTACAACCAGCGCTCACGCACACACCATGCACCTGAAGGATATTTGTTTTCGCGATGCTTACTGGACAATGTCATGACATGTGTACTGAGATGGGTGAGCATGGTTTGAGGTGCAAGTGTGTGCGTGAGCGCTGATTGTACACGAAAGAGCATAGTTTTTTTGGCTTCACTAGATTGTTCGCAGCACTTTGTCTATATTTTTTACTATGTCTGTGACTTTAATTGGTTAGTTTTTACGCCATTTTCTCAATTTCGATGATCGAGATTATAAACAGAAATCGTTAAACAAATAATAAATAATGTTTTTTATACTGCATTATTAGTTTTCTTATTTAATGTATTGTTTAGAAAATAATATGTTTTTTGTTGTTCCCCGAAACCTATCAAAAATCACATATGGAACTTGGCAGGCGCAGCGACGAAATATGAATTATTAATCCCTCTTAATCGTAATCTTACAATAATGTAATGTTTCAAAACCAAAGATAAATAATAAAATTGTTTTTAAGTTGAAAGTATTTTTTGTTTTATTTTTCTTTAACCCAGCTCAGTGGCGCCCCCATCAGTAAATAAATAATTAATCGCGGAGTACCTACATCATTTATAAAAAATCTGGTTGCACAGAATTTAAGTAAAGGTACTGTATTATTTTATTATTTTTAACGCATTTACGCATGCGAAGCGAAATCTAAAGATTTAAATAAAAAAAAATATAAAAAAAATGTGGACAGAAAAAATCGCTCACGAGCAGGATTCGAACCTGCGACTGTGTTCACGGTAGCTTAGTGGCTAAAACACTGGCGTACTGAGCCAGGAATCGCAGGTTCGAATCAACCTGCGACTGTGTTCACGGTAGCTTAGTGGCTAAAACACTGGCGTACTGAGCCAGGAATCGCAGGTTCGAATCAACCTGCGACTGTGTTCACGGTAGCTTAGTGGCTAAAACACTGGCGTACTGGATCATTCTCGTTAGGTCCATAATGGATCTATGGAGATTTATTTTTCCCTTTAGATCCAATTTTTAAAAAATGGATCTATTGAGAACTTTCTCGTTAGATCCATTGTGTAAATCCATGAGATCCATAATAGATCTATTGGGAATTATTTTTCTCATTGGAACCAATTTTGAAGAAGTGCATCTATCCGGAGAAGTATCGGAGTGACCGACATAGCTTGTAGGATCAGTAAGCTGAAGTGGCAGTGGGCTGGCCATGTCTGTCGAAGGACCAATGGCCGTTGGAGCAGACGAGTCCTTGAGTGGAGACCGCGAATCGGCAAACGCAGCGTAGGGCGCCCCCCTGCCAGGTGGTTCGACGACCTAAAGAATAAAGGTGTTCACAACGGCTACATATCAAAGACGCGTTGTAACGACATGCTATATGTATAGCGCATAATATTTTTTATGCTATAATATAGCATACAGCACTCGTTAGAAATCTCAATCCGTCCGCTTTCGGGGTTCGGCGTGGTGCTCGAAACGCTACGAGTATGTGCGCGTTATTATATTAATTATCAGCAATGTGCGAGTGCGAGCACGAGCGCATAGGTGAACCACAGTCTGCGTTGTAGCTCCTGGACTTGCTATATAGCAGGCTGCGTTAGTTAATGTAATGTAAGCCGCCTGTTATTGAAATGATAATGTATATCAAGTCAGCAAAAGTTACGCCACCGAGTCTCGAATTGCAACGTGCGTTAGAAAATAGACCTTATTACAATGGATTTATATTCTATACTTGATCGTATGGCACAACCTAGCAACAAAAAAAACTACATCTCGACTCAATCTCGTAAACAAAACGACGAAAAAATTTGTGTATATAATAGGTTATGTTATCTGCTATCTAATATAACGAACACCTTTACTAAAGAACGTGGCTGAGGGGGACTGGATGCGGAAGGCAGAGGACCGAGCGTTGTGGCGCAACTTGGGAGAGGCCTATGTCCAGCAGTGGACTGCGATAGGCTGAGTTGATGGATCTACCAAGAACTTTCTTTCTCTGTGAGCCAGGAGTCGAAGGTTCGAATCCTGCTCGTGAGCGATTTTTCTTTCCACAATTTAAATCTTTAAAGGTACTGTAGTTTAAATAGAAACTATTAACTCTGTAAAAATATAGTTTGCTGTAGTTTTAGATAGAAAAAATGCGAAACCGGCCACTTTTGGCACTTTTTCCATCTATTGGTACGTAACTACAGCTAGTAATTATATTGTACTGATGGGGGCGCCACTTAGCTGTGGGGAGCCCCTTACGACCCTGCAGTTGGCGAATAAACTTTTTCGGTAAAATGTGCTCTTGAATACGGAAGGCCTATGTCCAGCCTATGTCTTTCGGCTGAAATGATGATGATGAATACGGAATACTAAAAACCGGCCAAGTGCTTGTTCCGTAAACCCATCGACCTGATACCCCGTAGAAACGTGACCGTCAGGATCGTGTTTTGCCCAGCGATCCTAACGGTCACGTAGAAACTAATTTATATTCATGATGGTACAGTTCGCATAATATAACCGTGCCGCTGGTAAATTAGAGACGTGGCTGCGCAGTAGTCAATTTTGCAACCCAATCAGTAGCGCGCTTGCGCGGTAATGGCGGCAGGACTCTGAAACTCTGATAGGTGGTTCATCTGAGTGGCAAGATGGCGGGGGACCGCATGTTCTCGCTGACTCGGTCGTTCGTCAATGTTCGATGGATCCTTATGTCCTGCTCACACTTGTTAAGTTACTGTACCTGCGCGGCCCTTCGCAAAGCCTGGTATCAGAGCGGCACAGGGGGCCTAGTACGAGTTTGACACTTTATAATACTTTCATAGTTGTCGTCGATTTTCATTCATAAACTACTAGTTCCTCCTGGTATCCGCCAGGGGCGCTACTGATTAATGAATGAAAGTCGTCGAATTCGATGGAAGTATCGGTAAGTGTCAAACTCGTACTAGGCCTACAGTTATATTACGCGTACAGTACCAAAGGCGCAGCACTGCGCGTTGATGTAAAGACATCAACCCCCCGCCATGCGCAATCAATGTGCACTGTGCGCTCTTGTCAAAATGTATTTGCATCTCTTTCTTACGCAGATACTACCGTGGACATGTGTCTGTTTGCCTTATTTTTATTATTTGTTGTTAAAATATTAGTATTCACTGTAATCACACCATGTTTAGTGCTTGTGTATATTACTGTTTTTAATATAGAGCAGGAACAATAAAGGTTAAAAAAATGCTTTGGGGATTTTGATTATTTGTCATGATAGAGGCCATAGTGTGAACGCCCAAGCAGTAACTGTTCTGTCACAGCCAGCACAGTTCCAGGGGCCTCACTTCCGACTGGTTCGAGCTCTAAATCAAATCGAGCTAATATCAATTCCTAGAGAAATGCAGTACGAATTGACGCTAGCTCGAATTCAAATTCGATTCATACAGAACTCGATCGGGACTCGGGAGTAAGGCCCCTGTAGGGCGTTCACATGGTCGGAGTACCGTTCTGCCTCGCTGTCCCAGGCGCGGATCCAGGATTCCACTCAGGGCGGGCAATTTTCATGGTGACTTCTATAAACCAGTCAATCTCGAGAAAACTTCTTGCATATAGGTACATGGATGCCCGGTTAAGCCAGTTACTTTTCAATAATCAAAAAATGTAATAATTTTTTCTCCAATATTCAGCTCACGGCTTCTTTGACGACCTACTTATTAATTACGGATTTGCCCTACAGTGGCATCCCGAAACGGAATCAAAAAGTGCGCGAGCCAGCGCGAGCATAGTTAGCCGCTAGTTTTATTGGGACGTTTTGAAAAATATTACTTTGTGTGTATGTTTTTGGCAGTTTCGGGCTTTCCTCATTCAAATAAATAGATGTAACAGTAACAGAATAGTTACAATATACACCAAACAAGTAGAGCATAGTTGAATAGGTACCAGGCGTGAGCGAAACGAACTAGATTTTTTTCACTGTGTATAAACCAAAGACATTTCTATACTGACGTAATAGACCACTGAAGTGTGCGACTGAGATACCGATCTTTACGAAAAAACCTATATGCTAGAAAGAGACATAATAAAATGTCAGTAGAACCAATTTTGAAAATTGTAATCTCCCATAGCGTCCCATCAAAATATAATCTCGTATTATTTTATGATTTATTTCACAATTACGTCAGTATAATACCTTTATGGTATAAACATACTGAGTAAGATAGATCTTTACAAATCGATTCATCGCTATAATTCAATAATTGAGAATGAAATCAAGAATAGTGCTTTAGTATTTATCTAATTTACAAAGTAATGAAATACTTATTACTGAATTTCGGTTATAAATCACATTATATTTAAAAAAATAAAAAGCAATACACAGGCATTCCCCAGATAAATGCTAATTTGTGTTCGCCCCGTTCTTATTTAGTTAAATTTTGGGAATGCTGTCCCATGCCCGTTCTTGCCACTTAATGCACTACTAATACTGGTAGTGATGTGATTATGACGAGTTCGGAAGTAGGTACTTAGGTCGAGGCCCGGGGGGGGGGCTATTGCCCCCTATGCCCCCCCCCTGGATCCGCGCCTGCGCTGTCCTGCCGTCGTGTGCAATAGACATAACGCTGATAATCAAGTTTGCAACCACTGAGGTAAAACGTACTTACTACGTACTAGAGAAGACACCTCGAATCGAATGTTTGTAACACGTTTTAGAGCTCATGCACTCTCACTCACTTAGCCACGTTCGCGCCGCACCAAAAAGTATATAACCACTACGCGCCGCACGTGCTCCGCGGCCAGCGAGTTACACGATATTTTTTGTACGTAATGTCTACTCTAGTAGGTACGTCGTAGTACATATTACCTCAGTGTTTTCAACAACGTAGTGGTTATATTTTCTTTGTTTGCAACTTTGCAATAAGCGCCTGTCGTCTTACCTCCGCAACCTACGTTCTGACCGTTGTTAGCAACGATAGTTGTTCGACTATCTTACTTAAAGAAACTGTAAATACACTCTTGAGTCCAATAAGGCGTCTCGAATACATTACTATATGGGTAAAGGTATCAATGGGCCTTTAGCTCGTTTCTCCATTACCTACCTTTGTATGATAAATAAATAAAAATTGTCTGTAGTACGGTCGACCGCACGTCAGTGGTAACAGTTTGACATTGACAGCGCCTTTATTTCGTAAGCAGAGGGCGGTTTGTTACCTCTGTCTTGCAGTCGACGTACCTAGTCTAGTCTCCATTGCACACGAATTACACGAACTGACCGTGGCAACCAGAACTTTACCTTGTAGAAATGTAGATCGATCGATCAATGCCAAAGACATTAAATATTTACTAGTATATTAAATCTCTTTGATCAATGCATAATTATTATGGTTATCCGGTTAATAAATAAAATACAATACACACTGTTTTGTTTCACAGCTTTAAGACTCAACTTTTTCCTTGTAACCGCAGTCGCTAAAGTAATATAGGTTGGTATATTACCAAAGCTACGGCTCATTACGTAATAAAATACTTTTGCACGTACGCGAAATACACGAAAAAAAATCCTTAGTAGGTACTTTTCAACCTTCCAAACTCAAACATTCCTTTCTGCCTGTACCAAGTTTTTCTTTACCGTAAAACGAGTGACTATATTTTCGCCATAACATTGTCCATTGTAGGTTTTACAAAGTGTTCTAAATATTATGGCTTTATAAAACACGCAATGGATGCAAAATATACTGATTTTGTCGTTTTGAAAGGCGATGAAGGCGCGGCAGGACCGGTTTCGCGCACTCTGTCTGGCGGGAAAAGTATTCATGGAATGCGGCGAACGCGCGCCCGTTCCGAAGCATAGTATGAAATTTTGACTCGCGCGATTTTTTTTTAAAGATCTGTAACCAAGGGCACTGGCGATTAAAAATCGTGGTGGAAAAAACATCTCCGTGCGCGAATAAAAACAGTGCGAATAAAAATCGCGCGATTAAAATTCGCTGTGCGGGCATGGCCTTAACAATGAACTTGAATGCCTTAACCTCAGATTACTTTACTTGACATTTGATCGATCAAAATCTACGATGAAAGATATTGTAAAAAAGTTGTAGAAGAGAATAAAGTTGGAAGTTAGAAAGAAGTTGACTTGATAAAAAATTAAGGTACTATTTAGGTAAGCCTACGGAATTACGATACAGTTTCAGTTTTAAGTATTTCTGTTCGCACTTAAAATGCTTTGTTTGGGGTATTAGTAAAAATAAATAAAAATAAATAAATATTTTTGGGACATTTTTACACATCACCATCTAGTCCCAAACTAAGCAGAGCTTGAGCTATGGGTACTAGACAATGGATATAATACTAATATACTTTTTTTTTGTAAATAAATACTTATAATACATAAGAAACAACCAGACCAACACAAACACTCACGTTCATCACACAAATATTTGTGTCCTGTGGGAATCGAATCCGTGATCAGCAGTTCGAACCTCGAACCACTAGACCACAGAGGTCTAAATAAGCGAGTAAGCAGTAACAGTGCAGCTTAGGCTTATAGTTAGAGACAAAGAGACGAGACTGAATAGGTATAAGCCTTAAAGCTATTTAAATTCTAAGATTTAAAACTGTATTAGAAAAACAAACATGGTACAAATAGTAACTACCTAATTCTTCATAAGGCTGTTGACCGCATCAAGTGTGTCTGAGTTCTGTGCACAGAACATTATACTCAAGAGGTTCTGTGTTCTTTGTAGTGGAACCAAAGAGTAGGTACCTATACTATAGTTATAGGAACTTACAGTAAAATCTCTAAGGACTTGACATTAGCTCGATTTGGTTCAGAACTCGAACCAGTCGGGAGTAAGGCGCCATCACAAACTGCGGTTTATCACGCTCGCGTTTGCGGTTTTTTAAACTGTCAAAACAATTTAGCCAATAAGCTTTCCCAATTCAATCGCAATTTTTTCCCCGTGGCTGAATTGAGAAACACAATTGGCAAAAAAATTTGACAGTTTAAAAAACTGCAATCTCAGTGCGTGCTAGGCCATATCGAATCAATCAGTAATGAGCTGTTGTAACGGGGTACGATTCGGAACGTTTGGCAATCAGTCGCGTCGCGTTCACTTCACTATCGAAAAGAAAACGGAACGTCGCGAGCGAGAGGCTTCGATGTGAACTGTCAAACTATAACTTTATTAAAACTTGAAATGCCGACATAATTTCGTTAAAACAAACTTTATTTACGTAGAAGACTAGTGAACGGTGCCTTAAACAATATTTTTAAAGTGTTATTTAGTTGTTTAAAGTGTTTTATGTGTTGTATTTTGTGTTTTAAAGTTATGTTGTGAGTGGCACAAAGTTTTGTGGATTTTTACATACTTTACACGGATTTCCCTGCAAGGAAAGACAAATTCGCCCTATATAAGGTAATTTCCTTCCACTTTTACCCATATGCTTTTAAAGTAAGTCAAAGTTTACCAGTTTTCGCTTAGTTTTAAGTTTTCCACTAGACGTGGAAAGTAGAACGCACACGCGGCATTTTTTTAACGCAAAAGTAAACAATGAGGTCTGCTTACAGAATTGAAACCTGTTTGTTATTTTTAAGCGGGAAATTGGTTGAATGATTACATTGGTGTATACCTACATGAAAAAGTTATTCCGAATTATGATTCAAGTTATTATACCGCCTACACACCCGTTTTATATACTTTGCCGGTTTTGAAGTGATGTTATTGACCAAGTATGTCATATAGGTACAGTTAACATAACGTCATTTCCAACTTACATGATATTTTGTGTAGGCAGTATTCCTTATTTTGTGTTTTTATATCAATTCCTGTAGTTATTTAGAACATAACTTATTTACCACCTTGTTTACTTCCAAGTTTATTTGTGAATGGATTCCTGCTTCATCTATGATCCTTAAGTCACAATAAAATTATATAATGATTAATAAATTTCATAATAATGTTATTTCTAATTTTAATATTTGTAATATTTATCTGTATGCCTAATTTAATATTTAGTTTACTTTAATTGAATGTGAATTATCACAAGTACATATTTGCACACCTGTTAAGGTAGGATATGGTAAAAGAACTTTTATTTTAAAACCTAAGTATCACCTCATGTACATCCGTATTCAAGCAAATAATTGATTTAAAAAACCTTGAAATTTTTAGATCCAATATTCTTGAAGCCTCAAACTCCAAATCCAAATAATTACACAATAAAAAAAAAACACATTTTTTACTGTTTTACCTCGATGGAATAAACTACTGTCTTATGCTAACTGTAAACATAATAGCCTGCAGACATGACTGACACATAGGTTCACATAAGTTTTATGCACTTTTCCAGCAGTTCAAATAGTTTCAGATCAGATTTGAACAAATAAAATCACCATAATGGCAATAGGCTCGCCCCCTATTACAGGGGACTATAACATAACTGGCGAAATGTGAGTGTACTATACACCTCTGCCTACCCCTTCGGGGAAATACAGGCGTGATGTTATGTTATGTTATGTAAAATCACCATCATTCAGAATTTTGAATGCAACTAAAAAAAACCTAGTTTGGGAGCCAGGGAACCTTTTTACTGTTTGTGAAATTTTCTTGTATGATGAAATAAATAATAAATAACTGCATTTCCATTAGCACCAATCCGCCCGCGCGCGGTTCTTATTACATTTTAAAAAATTTGAAAAAAATAAATGCTCAGTCATCCTTTGTAATGATAAAAATTTGTACCTAAAACACCTAATTTATGTAAGTGTGTACTTATAAACCTCAGTAGCATAATTTAAAAAATAAAAACTCCAGCTATTTCTATTATAATAGCTGCTGTGTTGGATATTACTGGCGTGTTATTTCGAAAGATTCAATCCAATCCAATTATTATTCTTATTACTACTGATGTGTAAACTGACTTACAAATAAATGAATATGAATGTGACTATTCTATTCTATTCAATGGTCAGAATTTGACCAAGGGAAAAGATTGCCAATTTTTTTATTGATAGCACTAAAGATCCAAAGGTTGTCTGGTAGATATCGCTTTTAGCGATAAGACCACCCATGTACCCATAATTTATATGTTGTTCCTGTTTACTACTATATTCATGGTGTACAATAAAGTATATTCTATCTATCAAATCATGATATTTTTGTTTAATGACAGATAAAAAATAAAAAAACAATTGAATTTTATGGAAAAAAATAAAGTTTGATTAAAATCGTTGATTTTTTTTAAAAAATCACTTGATTTGAATCATGATTTAATCAACCCTGCTTTGGGTATGGAACCCTAAAAAAGAAAAAAAATCACAAACAGCGCAGAAAAATGAACTGAACTGTTTTGTCTTTACCTATTTATACATTATCAACTCAGCCTATCGCAGTCCACTGCTGGACAAAGGCCTCTCCCAAATTGCGCCACAACGCTCGGTCCTCTGCCTTCCGCATCCAGTCCCCCCCAGCCACGTTCTTTAGGTCGTCGGTCCACCTGGCAGGGGGGCGCCCTACGCTGCGTTTGCCGATACGCGGTCTCCACTCAAGGACTCGTCTGCTCCAACGGCCATCGGTCCTTCGACAGACATGGCCAGCCCACTGCCACTTCAGCTTACTGATCCTACAAGCTATTTATACATAGATTATTAAAATGTCTAATATAATAATCATGACCACCACAATGACCACTGACTAAATTCTTGTTACAATATCTCCATAATTCTGCAGTCAAAGACAAAAGTTTTTATTTCAATATCTCCATAATTCTGCAGTCAAAGTCAAAAGTTTTTATTTCAATATCTCCATAATTCTGCAGTGAAAGTCAAAAGTTTTTATTTCAATATCTCCATAATTCTGCAGTGAAAGTCAAAAGTTTTTATTTCAATATCTCCATAATTCTGCAGTCAAGGTCAAAAGTTTTTATTTCAATATCTCCATAATTCTGCAGTGAAAGTCAAAAGTTTTTATTTCAATATCTCCATGTATCACCCAGTAACTGGGTTGCGGGGGTCTGATGGCAGTCGCTCCGTGTAAAATACTGATGTTCAGCCGCATCTGGCTAGACTGGAAGCCGACCCCAATATAATTGGGAAAAGGCTCGGAGGATGATGATCTCCATAATTCTGCAGTCAAAGTCAAAAGTTTTTATTTCGAATAAGCATTTACGTGCACTTTCAAAACATCTATGAATCTAGTTGCACAGTTCCAAAAAGTTGGTCCTATGGAGAAGAGAATCAGTCTCCTAAGTATAATTTCGGCTTGGAGTCTAACCAGACGCAGTTGCATATCAGTATTTGTGCAGAACATAACTGTGTTCTGACCTCACAACCCATTAGATACTGCAATCCTGGCATAATTCAACCATTCACAACAATAAATTCTTGATGCCCTACAGAATATAATAAATACTCTTCACACAAAGGACCTCTTTGTTGCGGCAATAAATATTTATTATCTGTATTCTGTTGACCCCTACATGACCCCTACTTTCATTTTATCTTGTCTGGCAGAAAACAATGTTATCAATTGCTGAATGCCTACAGGCCTACAAAATGAGTAATAAAAGGGACATATTTTATCCAATAATACAAAATAAAAAGTTATTGATGAAAATAAAATCATCATCATCATCATCATTTCAGCCGAAAGACGTCCACTGCTGGACATAGGCCTCCCCCAAGCATCGCCACAACGACCGGTCCTGTGCCTTCCGCATCCAGCGGATTCCCGCTACCTTCACCAGGAAAGAGAAAGAGGTCAATCGTCGAATCCGACTTGGTTGGGCAGCGTTCGGGAAGCTACGCAATATCTTCTCGTCCAAAATACCGCAGTGTCTCAAGACGAAAGTCTTTGACCAGTGTGTGTTGCCAGTAATTACTTACGGTACTGAAACGTGGTCGCTTATAATGGGCCTGATAAGAAGGCTCAAAGTCACTCAAAGGGCAATGGAGAGAGAGGGCTATGCTCGGAGTGTCCCTGCGTGATCGAATCAGAAATGAGGAGATTCGCAGGAGAACGAAAGTAACCGACATAGCCCGAAGAATTGCCAAACTTAAGTGGCAGTGGGCGGGGCACATTGCTCGCAGAACGGATGGCCGATGGGGCAGTAAAGTTCTGGAGTGGCGACCGCGTACTGGAAGGCGCAGCGTGGGTAGGCCCCCCACAAGGTGGACCGACGAAAAAAAAAAAAAAAAAAAAATTTTTTTGGAACATTTTTACACAGCACCATCTAGTCCCAAACTAAGCAGAGCTTGTACTATGGGTACTAGGCAATGGATATAATACTTATATTTTTTTTTGTATAATATATGATGTTATACAAAACAATGACATGTGGTATGTGGTCCAGTGGTTTGAGCGTCGGACTGCTGATTACAAGGTCGAGGGTTTGATTCCCACAGGACACAAATATGTGATGAACATAACATGTTTCTGTTGGTCTGGGCGTTTCTTATGTATTATGAGTATGTGTTTACAAAAAAAAAAAAGCATTATATCCATTGTCTAGTACCCACAGTACAAGTAGTACACATTTTATATGGCCCACCGTTGTACCTGTGCAGATGACACAATTTAAACACGCAGGAAGTCGCTGCGCACCAAGTCTCAGCCGGTGCCGCTAGAGTACGGAAGCGTGTGAGCGAAATGGAAAAAGACGTCACGGCAATCAATTTAACACCTTATGGGATTTGCGTAAGGTTGATTATATTGTTTTAATGTTTCGGGTGTTTTCGTCAATCTTTATAGTAGCCGGCATGAGTCGTGAGCACAGATGGACAGTAGTGGGGGCAAGTTCGCGCATGTACACTTTCGACCAAAATTATTTATTATCTTTGTTCACTAAATTTCACCGTTAGCGTTTTATAAGGATTATGGGTAGTTATAGAAAATACAAACTTTCTCGAATTTCACCCATATTATGATTTTGGGACTTTATTTTTACGCACAGATAAATAAACAGAAAACATTTTGACTTTTAATTTATTTTTTACTATTTAGCTATCGATGGGCAGGTTTTTTACCTCGCATTCGTATTCTCAGAAAGTCCTTTCATTTTATACCCATATTGTACAAAATTTCAGCTAAATAGGTTGAAGATATCTGCTTCAAAATTGAGTTGCAAGATTCCACTTTAACAAGTATATTTACATACGTACATACATTGCAAGTTAAATACAAGTTTAATAAATAAAGGAAGATAAAGAAAAAAAAAAAACAATGTTTAATTCAAAACATTAAACACTCAAAAATCAAAATATAAATTAAATACAACAAAATTAAAATAAACTGTTTTAAATTCGAAAATGTGAGTCAATAAAGTTGAACCGAAAGTGTACGGTAGCCGAATGACACCTAATTGTCCAATAGACGACGAGCATCGACAGTCGACCAATCGCGTAAATGCAATGTTCGGCGTGGGCACCCCGCGCTCCTGTCATTCCACCAAAAAGATCTATAAATGAACTTCTGCGCAGGTGAAGTTTGTGCTCACGACTCGTGCCGGTATCTGTATTTTGTTTCTGCGCGAACGAAAATTGACGACGCGCCTTATTTTTTGTGTTGTACTTGTACAAGCTCTGCTTGGTTTGGAACTAGATGGCGTTGTGTCATCATCATCAACTCAGCCTATCGCAGTCCACTGCTGGACATAGGCCTCTCCCAAGTTGCGCCACCACATGCGATCCTTTCTTTTTACTTGGGGTAAGTCTCTTGGACGCACTCCGCCCGGGAATGTCGGAGCCAGTGTCGTACTCTTACCGACTAACGGCCAAAATTAATATCCTATCTGTCACACCCTACTAGAAATTTGACATACATATTTTGTATGGAGCTTATGTCAAATTTTATGTCTTGTAGGGCAAATCGTGGATAGGATATTAATTTTGGCAGTAAAACCACCACGGCGTTCCTGTAACTATTTATGGCCGGAGGCGTGGGATAGGTTGTGTATTCGCCAACCACCCCCTGACAGGCACCGGCTCGCCACTAGGAGGCGAGCCCGATGATATCTTAAAAAGTACAGATATGTTGTTGCGCGCGCAATCTGAAGACTCGAAAACGTCCTAATTGGTACGTTTTTCTAATAGTCTCCGTCAAGCAAGGCGCCGAGCGTGACGTGTGACAAAAAAACATCATGTGTGTACAGAAAGTGTACTAATTATCACGCGAAACTAACTTACTTTTCACTAGTTTATGTGTATTGTGCTTTTGCTGCGTACGGAACATATTTTTCATTGGTTTTTTAGAGTATGACATATCTATACTTTTAAATATCTTTTCACTAACTCGAATTTAAATTCGATTGATACAGAACTGCCTCGTTGGTCTAGTGGTTGCAAGCGCGACTGCTGAGCTTGAGGTCCTGGGTTCGATTCCCGGTTCGGGAAAAGTGTTATTGGGTTTTTTCATTAGGAAATTCTCAGTAGCAGCCTGTAGTCTGGATTTGTGTGACCGGTCAATGGCAATAGGCTCGCCCCCTATTACATGGGACTATAACATAACTGGCGAAATGTAGGTGTACCATTACACCTCTGCCTATCCCTTCGGGGAAATACAGGCGTGATGTTATGTTATGATACAGAACTCTATCCAGTCGGTAGTCCAGAAGGCCCCTGACTATCACTGCTGTAGTAACATAACATAACATCACGCCTGTATTTCCCCGAAGGGGTAGGCAGGGGTGTATAGTACACCCACATTTCGCCAGTTAGGGCGAGCCTATTGCCATTAACCTGCTGTAGTAAGCGAAGATCAAATATAAAACTTTGTAGTCAACTTACTAAACAAACGATTCATATCTTCTTTTTATTATAAGTACATTGTATGCGATCACCGTTCGCCGTCATCCAGCCTTGTACAGAGAACTGAATCATAAACTGATGTCATGTGTTGTCTGCAATCTGTATGTTTGTGATATGTGCTAATATACTGAACTGCTGACCCGTTTTTGGTATGTAAATCCGGTTTTTCAGGTTCTAAGAATAGTAGTGGGGTGTTCTTGATTTTGTTTTATTTTGTCTCGTCTTTACGCGACATTGTCAAGTGTCATTATCATCATCATTTCAGCCGAAAAACGTCCACTGCTGGACATAGGCCTCCCCCAAGCAGTTTGGTGGGATATGCCATAATCGCCACGCTTGGCAGGCGGGTTGGCGATCGCAGTTGTTTAAATACTCAGAGAACGCTGCTGCCCATCCTCTGGTGAATCCCTTAGTCGCCTTTTACGACACCCATGAGAACCTGCTACCTATTACCGTTCAAAAGATACAGCCCTGTGACAGACGGACGGACGGACAACGTAGCGAGAGTAATAGGGTCCCGTTTGGCACCCCTCGTGTAAGGAATCCCTAAAATAAGTGAATGATAAGAAAGTATCAGATTTATCCATCAGACTTTAACCTTGGCTAGATTGTCATCTTCTAAAGGCAGTAGCTTTTGAAGCTCTAATTCCTTTTCTTTTACGTACTAAGGTTTTTGAGTAAGTCAGGCCCTATGTTACCTACCTAGGTGCCAGGTATTTCGCTGGTGCCATACTTGAATATGTCTCTTGAAGCTTCTGCCCGCGTGCCCCGGTCTGCCCCAGCTCGATAAAGGGCTTGATCAATTGTAGCCAGGGACTGCAAAACCTAGCTGTAGCCCCTGGTTCCGCAAGATCCTACGAGCTAAGCACGGTATCAAAAACACGTACTTCCTTAGTATAAAAACTAGGAACCGTACTTGCAACATATTCGATAGGCTTCGTAGATTTCACTGTTAATAAAGGTGTCAACAGACTGCAATGACCGCGACTGGGCCGCTTGCCCACTGACCCGACCGGTACAGTTAAGAACCGGTTCCAATGCACAGACCGTCTGCCGACGTATCACTGTAGACACACGCATTTACTTAGTACAACCCATTTTTAGGGTTCCGAAGTCCTACAAGGAACCCTTATAGTTTCGTCATGTCCGTCCGTCTGTCCGTCTGTCCTAATCCTTTACAGCTTAATAACTTCTTCAATTATAAACATAAATACATACATACAGTAAATGAAATTTTGTTAAAAAATAGTCTACATATAGATCTCAATTTTAAAAGAATAAAAAAATCGTTTTTACGTATTTTAGGGGTGGCGTCCATACATGTGAAATAGGGATGCAATTTTTTTTTTGCTGCACCCCCTCGTGTGGGGTATCATAGAATAGGTCTACTAAAATGAAGGTAATGTTTCATACACCACTTTTTTATCAGGTGTACCATCTGCGAAATATAGCCCGCCAAAGTGGCTTGCAATGTGTCCCCCCCCCTGTCATTTCTAAACTATGCAACGTAGAAACTTATAATCTTCCACATTGATAGACCTTTGTGAAAACTCTCTTTTAAAATTATTTTGAGTATAATGTGATTATAATTTTTTGAGTTATAGAGAGAAAACTGAAAAATACTTAAAACGTCCTAGTTCAAAGGTCATTGAACTTAGAGAAAAATGGTCTTAGCAAATAATGCTCTTTTAGCTACTTTCTATTTGAAAAAATCACAAAAAGAAACTTTGAAATGAAACACTTCTTCAATTTGGCTTCTTGAATTTATCGCTAGATGGCGCTACTAACAACACGCTCTGAGTCGCGAATGCTGCCGATTATTGCAAAAACTAAAATAGCCATGATTGATATTCGAATTGATTCGTTTGTAATTACACCTACTTAAGGAACCCTATAATACTGAGCATGGTCCGACATGCTCTTGGCCGGTTTATTGTTGGGAGACAGATATCAAAATATCTGCCGGGGTCAGTGACAGATTCCCATCTTTACGTCTCATTTTGGTGAACGCGAGATGCAGTAGGTACCATTTAGGCAATCAATCAACATACGTGCTAATCAGTGGCGGCGTAAGAACACAGGTATTTTAACGGTAGAGACTGCACAGGTAGCTGCGCAGTCCGTTACAAAGATAGGTAGGTGTCACAACTGTGGCGTAGCACTGGAGGGGCACCGGCGCGGTCCACTGGAGTTCCCGGAGCTCCTCTATTTTGTGCAGAGGATGGCCACCGTGTGGTTTTAGTCGGTAAGAGTCCGACATAACCCTCTGCCCTCCCCAGACGGAGGGTATCCATGAGGATTTCCACTCGAAAAAAAAAAAAGGTGTCACAACTGTGTCAATACGGTGTTAGGCACCGCAGTGACAGATAAGGTAGTGTGTTGAGAGATGAGAGAACACTTGGAGATTTAATACATTTCTTATACTCGGCTAGGTCGCAGATAAGGCTTTAACTTCACTAGCACTTTTATTGAGCGTTCGCACACTTTAGAAGGAAGGTGGAAAGGTACCGACCCTTGTCTGGCCACGTGTATGGTACGGGCAGGCCGGCGGCAGCAGGACCGCAGGTAGTCGCTGCCTCGTTGTTGCAGCGGGGTCAGGGACGGTACGTAGTATTCAGGCCTGAACGTAGAATTCCAGCCGGAACAGTGAATTGCAGCCGGAACGTAGAATTCCAGCCGGAACGTGGGACCCCGAGATTTGGGATAAAATATGTGTTCCAGAAGGGATAGTTACAACCCTGGAAGCTGCTGTGTTAAAAGTCAGAGGCCAAAGCGATTTCTAGTGTTGCGCATACATTTTAGGGATAGTTACCACCCTGGAAGCTGCCGTGTTAAAAGTCAGAGGCCAACGCGATTCCTAGATCCCTAAAACTTATGCGCAACACCGGTTACGTTTTATACTGTTCACTCGACTAACGGCCAAAATTAATATCCGATCTATCCACGATTTGCCCTACTAGAGATAGGAATTTGACATAAGCTCCATACAAAATATGTCAAATTTCAATCTCTAGTAGGTTAAATCGTGGATAGATTGGATATTAATTTTGGCCGTAAACCAACGCTACAAAACAAAATTGTAGATCTCAAACGATTTTAAACCTAATTACGGTTAAAGACATTTATTTTCTCAAAAGATTACAATAATCACTTATAGAGAAAATACAATTATATTTTACCAACTAATGGTTATCGATTAGCGTAGTAAGTTAGTGTAGGGTAGTAAGTAAAAAAGTTTCGTTCAAATTAATCGAGCGAGCGTCATAAAAAACGGTAGGTCTGTGTAGGTAGGTGTACTAACAGCAGTTGTTTATTAAGGCCTATGATATAGTGACTGCTAATTAGTATTATAGGTACTTATGGTTATTTATCTTATGCGATTTTCAATCTAATTACAGTAAAAGATTATTTTATGAATATGTAACATGTACACTATATGTGTTCTAAATATATATAATATATTATTATGTAGATATATCTGCAAAGTTCCTATAAATTAATAAAAACAATCAGTGTAATGTTATCTACGTATTCAAAGATAACTAGATTTACATATACCTAATTTAATATGTAAGCAGGAACTTACAACAAAAAACAAATTAACAACAAAGTTAGGTTTGAAATCGTAAAAAGAAAGAAAGTCGGTAGCTAGCTACCACAGACCAATAAGCCTTATTTGTCTGTGCTAGCTACCAATAGCCAATAGCTATTTTACTTGGTAAGCAGCGCGACGCTACCTGCTACTCCGTAAACTTGTCGGTTATTCGAAGCGGTAGCCATTTGGTAGCCAATAGCCTCAGATAAATCAGACAATAGCTAGCTATCGTTTTGACAGATATCGTAGCCATGGTTATTTGTTGAATAGCCGCTATTCAGATAGTTATTAGAGTAGCTACCCACCTCTAATACTGTTCACTCGACTAAACTATTCAGATCCACAACGCTACAGTATGGGGGGGGGGGGGGTGCGATGGAAGCGGTCCGCCCCGGGTGCCGAGCACCAAGGGGTGATAAGTGGGTGCGACGCCGCCGGAGCCATTTGGAAGCCGCCAGAGTATTTCTTCCCAAGTGGCGGTCTAGGGGACTGCTTTGGAGCTTCTGAGGCAATTCTGTAAAATGGGACAATTCTGAGTCTGTCCCGAGTCCAATGATGTGTCTAAGGCCCGTATTACAGAAGCTTCCTCAAGTACAGTTTAAACTCCAATCACCTGATCACTACTTAAGTATAGAATCGTTACTTGAGTATCGGTCTTATTCCAGAACGGTAATTAGAAACTTTAATTCAACAACATAACACACGAATTTGACCTGAAATTGAATAGAAATCTCTACTCAAGCGTAATCTGGACCGCACTAGAGTGATTACAGATCAAATCTCAGCTGAAATTCCGAAACAGGTGACAGTATAAAATAAAACTAAACTCAGCTGAACTGTGATCAATAAATCTCTGCTTGAGGAACGTTCTAAAATCAAAGCTCAACTCAAAACTAGTTTTAAACAGAGATCAACGCTTGAGTATCCTTTTGTAATACGGGCCTAAGATTTGTCGTTTCTATGATTTCATGTGAAAACAGCATTTCAAAATTAATGTCAATGAAATCGTACATTTCATCATGGTATAATAACACCAGGTCCAGGTAGTCTCTTCCCGTGACAGCTAGGTCACGTGATTGCCTCCGTACTACGTCATCGGCCGTGGAGCCAATAGCGGGATGTTAGCGTGACACTTGTCAGTTTGATGTGCTGCCACTTTGTGAAAATAAATTACCCGAGCAAAATGCATTTTTTCATTTACTTTCTTCTATAAAGAATCACTTTTTAACTAGTAATTTAATATAGTTTCCTTTATTAACTAATTAGATGAATAACACGAGATAACAAATAGTTAGGCTAGTTAGGAATTTATTTTATATTCATTATGAACAAAAATCTCCTTAAGTATATTGAAGATATCAATCAATGGCAGCACTGATCGTGACGTAGCTTGGAGGCATCGCGCTGTCATTGCGGGAAGAGAATACCTGGTGAAACATCTTATTATACCATGCATTTCATTACTATCTACCACAGAGAAAATAATCACTGCTATCTACATCAAGATCACTGCAAGAACATTCTAATTTAAAACCTCTGACAGTGTTTATAACTAATTACGTGCAGCAAGTTGACATTCTTGTATTATCTCACTCATTATCACCCAACCTTGGCATTGTACAAATATTTGAGTTTGATAACATAAACGTTTTGAGATGAGCTCGTTTTACTAACGGTTTTTAGGTTATCTCCGAACTTTCTTTGTTCTTACGATAGTAAAATAATCAGCTGTGACCTTCCGCTGTTTTATGGCCTTATTCGAGCCTTTTATCGGAATATTTAATGTAAACTGGTAATTTCATGGATGTAGCCGTGCTAAGAGCATTCTGAACATTAGGAGGGGCAGGTTAAATATCAGAAATTTCAGATATCGTAGCGGGTGGAAATCCATACTCCCTGCCTGCCTACCCCAATGCGAAACAGGCGTGATAGTATGTGTTTAAACTTAAATTATCAATGGCAAGAAAGCCATTTGCACAGTGCTAGTTATAAGTTTCTCTCAAAATGAATAGAGCTTTCTCAAAAAGGGAAATGCAGCTTGCTTCTTATGAAAGGATATCAGCTATTGCTACCTACGTATAAACGTCCTTACGCTTACACAATGTAACCTTATGTAACCTTTTACATCTACACGCATGTAACAAGTCGCTTGCACAAACTCTTGGCAAGTGCAGGCAAGCCAAAAATCCGACATCCACACACTTGCGATAGTGCTGTGGTCTGATTCACAAACGTTCGAAAAGTTTCCGTTTCCGAAGTGAAATTTGGCCGGCAAACAAAACAAAACGAGCACTACCTGCGACCACGAACGCTGCAAAGCATTCGAAACCTCAAGAAAACCAATTTTAATAATAATACACGATGTAATCCGGTTAAACTTGTTTTATTATGAAACAAAACGATTGAGAATCGAACGGAATCGGACACGCTATTCATAGTTCTTTAATTATACATCGAGTGCTTTCCTACAACAACTGGCTCTCGGAAGAGTTTCCGTAAATTTCGCTTTGCGTTTCCGAATCCGTTCTGTTCTCAAATCGTTTTGTTTCTGAATAAAACAAGTTTAACATCTTGTATTATTATTAAAATTGGTTTTCCTGACCTTTTGAATGCTTTGCAGCGTTCGTGGTCGCAGGAAGTGGTCGCTTTGTTTAATTTGCCGGTCAAGTTTTACTTCGGAAACGGAAACTTTTCGAACGTTTGTGAATAATACCACTGGTATCTGCACACTTGCATGCAGAGGATGAGAAAAACACCTTTCTCATTCGCACATTAGTGGTAATTCTTTTTAAACTCCAAGAGAGACTACAGTTACGTCAGTATATATTCTATGCTACAGTGTATTTAATAAACAATACAGAGAGGTGATCTCAACGTTATCAGCCCAAGGTCGCGATTAGAAACGGTTCGTGATGCTGTGCCGTACAGTGAAGAAACAGAAGGCTTACTCTTCCTCTGAACCTTTTTCCCAATTACTTCCGCGTTAGTGCATAGCCAATAGCTGCTTTTGTAGGGCCAATCGGATTGTAGTACCCCGCTTCCTCGTACCTCAGCAGAGCTAGTTGACAGAATGTATTCAATTAAATTCAAAAATTTATTGACATAAAACAGTAGTTCTAACTACAGATGGTCATAAAACATAAAATAGGATACAACAGGTTCTGGTTCGCCACTAGTAGGCGAGTCCTTTCTCACCGTGCGGCCTAACGTTGGCCGCACCCTCCTTCAAACTGGCGCGCGTGAATAAAGACGCGCCACCGTCACGGGCTTTGACTGGTCGGGTGGCGAGCTACCCCGAGTCCGTCGCTCGCAGGCCTACTCCTAGGGCGGCTGGATGTCGGCGTACCACGACGCCCAGTCCGGCTCCTGCGAGCTGAGAGAGAGAGAGGCATGGCCGCCGCTCGCTCTCTCTCCGCCGCCTACATCGCAAGCATTATCTCTTCGAAAAATGAGATGACGGCTTCCCAAGTGCTTTCGTTTCCTACCATGGCCGAAAGCGAGAGATCACTGCCACCTACTGCATCCACGAGGTCACGGCGCTGTGTGGCCCAAGCTGGGCACTTCGCCACTGTGTGCTACGCCGTATCCTCGAGGCAGCTCCCGTAGTGGTAACACTCGGGCGGGCCTATGCGACACAAATACTTCCCGAAGCATCCATGCCCCGAGAATATCTGCGTCAGCCGAGGTGAGGGCGCCATGGTTCCTCTCCAGCCACTCAACCTTGTTTTCTCTTACCCAGGTGTCTATTTGTCCTTTTCTAGATAATCACCACTTCAGCTCTGTATTTTTAATACGAGTCCTAACTTTGTAATTTTTGTTTGAGAGCCAGTCTCAATATTCCAGGTGTAGAGACAATACCTGATATCCCAGCTCTAGTGCTTGTGTTTAAGTTGTATTATTAGAACTTCTGTTCTCATTTTTTGTTGGCACTGCAAGATGACTGAGAATAGTGTTAAGAATGTGCTGTAAAGGAGTTATGTATATTTTATTATAATTTTGTTACCGAAGGCGCTGAAAATGGCCACATTATTGACACGATCCGTGACAAATACTGAATCTTAGTTGCGATTACTACCGGGTAGCCCGCGAAATTCAAAATTTCTTGCGTTTTTAGCTAATTGCAGCTCTATTTCACCGTTTTTTTAATTCAATTTTCTTGTAAAATCGAAACATTACCTAGTTCTATTTATTTTTCAACGACTTTTCTAAATTACGTAAGCAAAAAAGCTTCCAATTTCTCTGCGACCTACAGTTGTAAATCAAATGCGTTAAACGGAACGTGACAGAATGCAGTGCGCATGCGCGAATACTAACATGGCGGACTGGCTGCCGATGTTTTTAAAATTTAAGAAACGGACGTAATTTTTTTAGTTAAAATAAAACACAATAAAATATCAATCAATATCTACCTGCGACCACGAAATGCTGCAAAGCTTTCGAAACGTCAGGGAAACCAATTTAAATAATATACGCGATTTAATCCGGTTAAACTTTGTTTTATTATAATAAAATATCAATTCCATTTCAGGCCGGGACCGCGGTGGACTAAGGCACAGAATATCTAATAGTCCTAACTAAGGCCTGAATTAGTGGTGTGAACCGGAGGCAATTTCAGCCTCCGGAGATTATGAGATTTTATTGAATCACCGGAGATTATCCGGATAATCTCCGCTGATTCAAAATACTCTAAATCTATATACTTATATGAGAAGAAAAAACAGGCTAAAAAAAAAAAAAACAAATAACCGGTAGTTTAGTGAAATCACCGATTAGTCTCCGGTACTCACTCTAACCGGTGATTATCCGGTTTTTTGAGAACCGGTTCACACCACTAGCCTGAATCCTTCTAATACTGAGAAAGGGCCTGAGGCCTGTGCCCAATAGTGGACTGATTGTGACTATATCAGTAGTAGGAAGGTATTAGGTATTTTTTTTTTAGTCCTGGTAAGGGATAAAATAAATATCTTTGGGACATTTTACACAGCACCATCTAGTCCCAAACTAAGCAGAGCTTGTGCTATGGGTACTAGACAATGGATATAATACTTATATACTTTTTTTATTTTTATAATACATACTTATAATACATAAGCAACCGGATAACCGGTATGTACCTAGAATACTCCGTGAGGCTATTGAAATTAATAAACATCCTAATTTTAATAGAGAAGGTGGTTGGTAGCTACCACCTGTTTGGAATCCAATTCTAAAAATAATAAAGTCCCAAACAGCATGCTAAATTAAAAAAAAAAAACCAGATTACATGCACGGTGCACCCTGAAATCATGATGCCGCAAATCCAGGTTATCCTCAGTGTTACCAAGAAGGTCGTATGCATCTAATAAAACCGATGTGATCATAATAATAATTATTTATTGCAAAATCTAATAGAAAAAATATTAAAATTGCCTTTTTTGCGACTTGACAACCCAAAGGGTGTTATGTACAAAAGAAAATTAAACAGTAATTTTCCTCAAAATTCATGGGAATAACAATATCAATAATCGATTTATTTCTCAATTATGAGTTGAACCGTTATCGATTTCATAGAATAAGAAAAATGATTCAAACTTGGCTTGCTTCATTAATAATTTCTCGAATGCCATAGTGAGATCATCCAACTATGGTCATAATAAAAGACAAAGATAACGTTGACTCGATCAAAAAATTTCAACATTTAAAATTTGACCCTATTCCAAGAGAATAAGACTTATAAACATGTTTGGTGAACGCATACGGTTCGTAAATCATTATCAATAGTGACGTAATTGTAACCGCCCGCGTATTTTTTAGGGTTCCGTACCCAAAGGATGCCAAACGGGACCCTATTGCTGTCGCTACTCTGTCCGTCCGCCCGTATGTCTGTCACAGGGCTGTATCTTTTGAACGGTAATAGGTAGAATTTTCTCGGAATATGTGTTGCTATGACCTATCACGACAAACACAAAAAATATAAAAGTCTAAAACCAAAGGAGGTCCCCATAAAATCTCGAAAAACATGCATTATTTTCAACTTTTTTGTTCCTAAGGAAAAACCTGCGTCAAACTCGGTCTGTTAACGTGCATACTATGTAGTTTAACAACAAATACTACAAATAGGGCAAACATAGACATATGTGGTGGTACAGTCTAACAAAGCAATTGGTAGAGAGATATAAATGAGGTTTTCTCAGAAGGTTATGGATGTTTTCGAGTGAAATATCATTTTAATAATGGACGAAGTTAAACTGTATTTATACATAACCCTAATCAAACCATTCTATAATAACTTCCAGAGAAATCTTCATCTATATCTGGCGACCCTGTATACTAATTGTTTTGTACCTGCGTTAGAAAGAGATGCAAAAATTCATATTTCGCGCACGGTGCGTTGATGTCTTTTGATGAACTCCCGTAAATTAAATCGGTTTCTATGGGGTCGTTGGGTGGTAAAGAATCCTTACTGCGTGAGTCCGACTCGCACTTGGCTGGTTTTTGGCTTTTATTTTCAAAATTGGGCGCGTACCGTTTATTAGGTTGCTAGAATAGAAATTTCAAAGTCCCTATTTTTACCCGACTGCGTCAGAAGGAGGGTTATGTTTCTAGAGTGTATGTATGTATGTATGTATATTTCTTTGGCACGCTCTGTAGCCTAAACGGCTTGATGGATTTTAGCTTGAGAGGTGTCGTTAGATTCGTCTTAACCGTGAGAGTGACACTGGGTATATTAAAATTACAAAAATCAAAATGGCCGCTTTTTGGCGCCATATTAAATGGCTTCAAAATTTTTTTTCCTTCGAAACCTATCGAGTGTGGTATCAAAATAAAGGGTTTAATAAATGCTTTACAAAAATATATACAACTTATATGTTTAAATGTAATTTGGAATGAGAAATGCTAAAAAACAACAAAAGACCTTTGTATACCATGTTTTTAAGCAAATAAATATATTCTATTCTATTCTATTCTATTCTAAATATTTAATGTTAAAAATGCGTCAGCGCGATAAAACATGACAAAACTAAAAAGTGTAAAATAAAAAAGTTAATTAACAAAACCAAAAAACCCGACTGCGTGTAAAAATAACTGAAAAGATGTAAACAAGACTTGTGTAGGTAAGTCCATGTGAAAGTATCAAATCAACACGCAGTCGGAGGCTACTTAGGCTATGAACTATGAACTACTTTGACCAAAAGCATACGTAGCCTCCGACTGCGTGTTGATTTAATACTGTCACATGGACTTACCTACACAAGTCTTGTTTACATCTTTTCAGTTATTTTTACACGCATTCGGGTTTTTTGGTTTTGTTAATTAACTTTTTAGGGTTCCGAAGTCCTACAAGGAACCCTTATAGTTTCGTCATGTCCGTCCGTCTGTCCGTCTGTCCTAATCCTTTACAGCTTAATAACTTCTACAGTTATAAACATAAGTAAATGAAATTTTGTTAAAAAATAGTCTACTTATAGATCTCAATTTTAAAAGAATAAAAAAATCGTTTTTTACGTATTTTAGGGGTGGCGTCCATACATGTGAAATGGAGATGAAAAAATAATTTTCGCTGCACCCCCTCGTGTGGGGTATCAATGAATAGGTCTACTAAAATGAAGGTAATGTTTGATACACCACTTTTTTATCAGGTATACCATCTGCGAAATATAGCGCGCCAAAGTGGCTTGCAATGTGTGTCCCCCCCTGCCATTTCTAAAGTATGCAACGTAGAAAGTTGTAATCTTCCACATTGATAGACCTTTGTGAAAACTCTCTTTTACAATTATTTTGAGTATAATGTGATTATAATTTTTTGAGTTATAGAGAGAAAACTGAAAAATACTTAAAACGTCCTAGTTCAAAGGTCATTGACCTTAGAGAAAAATGATGTTAGCAAATAATGCTCCTTTAGTTACTTTCTATTTTTTAAAATCACAAAAAGTAACTTTGTGTTATGTTGAACACACTTCAATTTGGCTTCTTGAATTTATCGCTAGATGGCGCTACTAACAACACGCTCTGAGTCGCGAATGCTGCCGATTATTGCAAAAACTAAAAAAGCATAGCCATGATTAATACTTATTCGATTTGATTCGTTTGTAATTACACCTACTTAAGGAACCCTATAATACTGAGCATGGCCCGACATGCTCTTGGCCGGTTTTTTAGGGTTCCGAAGTCCTACAAGGAACCCTTATAGTTTCGTCATGTCCGTCCGTCTGTCCGTCTGTCCGTCTGTCCTAATCCTTTACAGCTTAATAACTTCTACAGTTATAAACATAAGTAAATAAAATTTTGTTAAAAAATAGTTTACATATAGATCTCAATTTTAAAAGAATAAAAAAATAGTTTTTCCGTATTTTAGGGGTGGCGTCCATACATGTGAAATGGAGAAAAAAAAATTTTTTCGCTGCACCCC
Source organism: Asteroscopus sphinx (assembly GCA_949699075.1). Classification (NCBI taxonomy): domain Eukaryota; kingdom Metazoa; phylum Arthropoda; class Insecta; order Lepidoptera; family Noctuidae; genus Asteroscopus; species Asteroscopus sphinx. The sequence goes on along the minus strand of OX453030.1, from coordinate 2,993,498 downwards.
CTCGTGTGGGATATCATTGAATAGGTCTACTAAAATGAAGGTAATGTTTGATACACCACTTTTTTATCAGGTGTACCATCTACGAAATATAGCCCGCCAAAGTGGCTTGCAATGTGTCCCCCCCCCTGCCATTTCTATACTATACAATGTAGAAACTTATAATCTTCCACATTGATAGACCTTTATAAAAACTCTCTTTCAAAATTATTTCGAGTATAATGTAATTATAATTTTTTGAGTTATAGAGAGAAAACTGAAAAATACTTAAAACGTCCTAGTTCAAAGGTCATTGACCTTAGAGAAAAATTATCATAGCAAATAATGCTCCTTTAGCTACTTTCTATTTGAAAAAATCACAAAAAGTAACTTTATCGCTAGATGGCGCTACTAACAACACGCTCTGAGTCGCGAATGCTGCCGATTATTGCAAAAACTAAAATAGCCATGATTAATATTCGATTTGATTCGTTTGTAATTACACCTACTTAAGGAACCCTATAATACTGAGCATGGCCCGACATGCTCTTGGCCGGTTTTTTTTATTATAAAATAATTTCCGGTTTTTAAAATAATTTAGTTAGCTAAGTTTGTCGTCACGAGTTTATTCATTGAATTTGAATGAATGATTAAAGCATACCTTTACTGAGGTCCGCATTGCTTAAAGGAATTTGCTGTAACCTCATTAACAAATGAAGAACCAGTTCTTTCATTATACATACATATTGGGCGAGTTGTTGGTATTTTGCAGAACTACCGCAGTTTGACATTAATCCTTAGAAAAAAGCTATGATTTTCCCAAACGTCAACTTTACTTGCAAACAAAAAAAAATTTTTTCGTACTCCTTCTAATTTCTGATTTGGTTAATTTCGATGCGGGTTCACGCGCTGAGCTTCATTGTTTCGGCGTTTTTCTGTTTGGTCGCCATTGTAGATCCTGGCTTATAGGGGCACCAGTAGTTGGGAAAGTGTGGTGGGCTAGTCCCAAAAAAACTAGTAAAATGTCCGAATTTTCCTCCCGATTTTCTTGAAAGAACTCGTCCGGGAAAGTACTACCACCGTACTTGACCGTACCTATATCTGCCGCCAAACAGTGATGCTCGCATTGCTGTGTTCCGGTGCTCGTGATGGGTGCCGAGGACATTACAATCACATGAGACTATACATCTTCATGTCGCAGTTTGGCATAAGTAATACCATGATTAAGCAAAGGTAACCGCTTAACGCAGCGTCCCGTGTGATGCCGGACGTAAAGAATTGCATTACCCTATATCCTTTTATGGGTGTCGTAAATTATATTCTTATTTATTCTTATTACCAGAGGATGGGCAGCAGCGTTCTCTGAGTATTTAACCAACCAACTGCGATCGCCAACCCGCCTGCCAAGCGTGGTGATTATGGCATATCCACCCAACAAACTGCTTGAGGGAGGCCTATGTCCAGCAGTGGACGTCTTTTGGCTGAAATGATGATGATGATGATGAACCGCTTAACATCAGGTGTGAGGTGGGCCTTTAGCACGTTTCGCCATCATGTACTTACGATAAAAACACAATAACACCATGGTATAAATATAAATATCTGAACCCTACACAAATATTTGTTCCCTTGGCCGCGAGGATCGAGACATTATATCATTTTATTATAATTTAGGAGCCACTCCTCAGATCCACATTTTCCTCATAGGAAAATGTGGCCGTGTCACATTTATTTATAGATAAAATAGTGTTACAAATCAGTACTTATTAGCCTTCTGAGAATATCAAGTAAACGCTATAAATATATAGTCATCATTATTTATCTGTTTATTTTTCATTGCACTAGTACAGTCAAATGAATGCAGATTTGGTGTTTGTTATCGACGCCACAGGTGCTGAATGGATTTTAATGACTTTAAACTAAGTTCAAAGGCAGAATGATTAGAATAAATTTACCATGGGCCTTACTCTCGACTGGTTCGAGCTCTGAACCAAATCGAATTAATGTCAATTCCTAGAAGAATGCAGTACGAGTTAACACAACTCGAATTTGGATTCGATTGAAACATAACATGATTCAGTTGGGACTCGGGAGTAAGGCCCCATCCTGGGAAAGTATGATTACGCACAGGCGCGGTTCCAGCCTAAGATTTTGGGGGGGTCAACTTGACTTACATACAGTTTCAAGGTCCAAATTTACCTTATTTTTTTATTTATTCAATGCTACATAAAGTTTCAAGTTAGTTTATTATGTAACAGAATAGTTGATTACAAAATGAACGTCAACAACGAGGAAACGAACGTTGGGTATAAGCGCGAGCGAAACGAATTTTTAATATTTATGCGAAAAGTTGACTTAAATTTAAGTGTATTTTTTTGAAGCCGTAGTAGGCTATGTACTTTAATGAAGAAGCGCGAGCGAAGCGAGCCTGAATTTTTTTTCACCGTCAAAGCTTCAATCGCTTGCGCCTTTGATAAAGTGTCCGATCGCAACGGCAGGCTTATGTAAAGTAGCTCAAACCGTTCAACAAAATGAACTACCGCCGTCGCGCCGTCGTATGTGATATTATTAGTCATTAAACTGGAAATATCATTCATACTTTATTTTCAGCAAAATAATACCTATGCTGTAAATTAAACTTCAGTCAGTAGTTCAGTACATAAACAAAACTCTAAAATAATGTTAGGTATTTTTTGACGTACGAGTACCTAGATGTCGTGTTACTCGTGTTTGAGTAAGTAGTAGTACTTACCTAGTTATGATTTCATTGTTTACTTTTGGACGTTTAAGCAGGAAGTTAATAATTTATTTTTGTAAAATGGCTATTTTAGGAGATTTGTCAATTTGACGTGTGCGATTTTGGGGGGGGGTCATGACCCCCTACGACCCCCCCCCCTAGAACCGCCACTGATTACGCACGCCTTTTCATCCCGAATAGTTTGAAAATTGACTTAGAGTTTGCTAACAACTGGCAATGCTTAGAGGATTCTCTAAATCAAATCGAAAGTTACATTCAGACATATTATCACGCCTGATTCTCATTTGGGGTAGGCAGAGACTGGATTTCCACCCGCTACCATCCTGTTACATGTCTTTCGCTTCACCTACGTTCTGATATAATTAAACTGATACCGTAAACTGCCCTAACTTGGCCTACAAGCCCTACTTTGCCTAGTTGTTTTTTGAGTAAACTATAATAGCTGTCATTTCCGTTCGGGGGGAGATTTAAAAACTATGACAACGCTAACTTTTGGTTCAGTTATAAAGTGTCAGTGCGTGTAAAAATTTAGTTAACACGTTAGGCAAAGTAGGGCTTGTGGGCAAAGTTAGGGCATCTTACGGTAATAAGATTGACTGGATTGTTATTCTAAACCTAAAATCGGCAGTTTCAAAACTAAAATCGATTAATCATAAACATAGGAACAACATGTCAGGGGCCTAACTCCCGACTGGTTCGAGATCTGAACCAAATCGAGCTAATTCCTAGAAGAATGCAGTACGAATTGACACTAACTCGAATTCAAACTCGATTGATACAGATCTCGATCCAGTCGGGAGTAAGGCCCCAGTTTAGGGTTCTTTGGCGGTGTTATCGCTGATAGCAATATCTTCCAGACAATTCTTATTCTTATTCTTTATTGTACACACAGATATACATTTATATAACAGTAGGAAAGTTTATGTACATCGGCGAGCTTAACTCAGAACTGAGTTTTCAAGTTTTTTTTGAGTTTTTGAACAATCTTTGGATGGACAAGGAAGACGGGAAAATAGATGGTTAAAGCTTAGAAGAAAGAAATAATCTAGTCCGCTTTGCTAGTCTTGTCTTTGATTTGTCAACCTATGCTGTCCCACTGCTGGGCAAAGGTCTCCCCCATCTTCTTCTTCCAAACTTCCTTATCAGTAGTTTCTTCAGTCCAGTTCTTGGGAAAAATATACAGATCGTCCCGCCAGCGTTTCCTCTGCCTACCCTGGCGACGAATTCCTTCCTTCCTTGGATGCCTCACGCAATGTGTAGCGATCCTTGCCCACCTTTCTGGATTCTGCTGATATGGCCCGCCCACTCCCATTTTAACCTGGCAGACTTGTTGCCTACATCGGTAATACCGGTCTTGGAGCGTAGCGTGGTGTTTAATTTAAGATAATACCATAAACCCTGTTGTTGTTGCTGTTGTACCGTGAGGTACCGGACGTAAAGAATTGCTCCACCCTATATCTTCTCGTGGATGTCGTAAAAGGCGACTAAGGGATTCACCAGAGGATGGGCAGCAGCGTTCTCCCAACCAACTGCGATCGCCAACCCGCCTGCCAAGCGTGGCGATTATGGCATATTTTGGATACTGTCATCTCCCCTCTTTGAGGTGGGCGCTAATGACTGCGACACAGTTCTCTGAACTAACGTATACAAAACATGTAAATCAGTTTCATCCAATAATTAATTTGAATATATTACGCTCCATATTTGGCAAACTTCAAGTTTGGACTTTTGAGCTTCAGTCAAGGACCAAGTCTGAGCGCCATAAGTTAGGAAATAGTTATGAGAAACAAAAAATAAGACTGTACGCAAACACAAAAAATACTTCACAGCATTTTAATTAACGGTTTTCAAGTAGTACGGAAAACAGCGCGAGTTTATTAAACATTCCAATCGTGTGTAATAATAACACCTTGAGAGAGACCTGTTAGCCTGTTACCTTGCAACGCGGTTAGCTGGCAAGTGGTTACTTATTGGCATTTACATTCGATTAAGCATCTGTGGTGGCGCTTTGGCTTTGTATCGTTCATTCTTTCGGTTCGAATTACTTACAGAATTTAAAAGGACATTGCCCATTCTCTTAGGAGCTTTAGGCCCCTCAAAAAAATTGCTGTCACGGCGGTTTTAGTCTTATTTTGTATCTAGACCAAGAATTATCTTTTATTATTCTACAAACGATTTTAATTTTTAGGGTTCCGTAGTCCTACAAGGAACCCTTATAGTTTCGTCATGTCCGTCCGTCTGTCCGTCTGTCCTAATCCTTTACAGCTTAATAACTTCTACAGTTATAAACATAAGTAAATGAAATTTTGTTATAAATCGGTTTAGATGTAGATCTCAATTTTAAAAGACTAAAAAAAATTATGATAACGTATTTTAGGGGTGGCGCCCACACATGTGAAATGGGGATGAACATTTTTTTTTCGATGCACGCCTCTTGTGGGGTATCATTGAATAGGTCTACTAAAATGAAGGTAATGTTTCATACATAACTTTTTTATCAGGTATACCATCTGGGAAATACAGTTTGCCAAAGTGCCTTGCAATGTGTCCCCCCTGCCATTTCTAACTATGCAACGTAGAAACTTATAATCTTCGACATTGATAGACCTTTGTAAAAACTCTCTTTTAAAATTATTTCGAGTATAATGTGATCAATCAATTAAGATAAGTCTAGTATAATAGCATCTGAAACACAATAAAAGTGAATTTATAGAAGTATCGATATTTAGAATCGATTCAATTATTTGTTGAAATAGTCTGATATCTGGCAACATTTACGTTCGGTTTGAATGGAGGATATACTTATATTCAGTTTAATGCATATTTATTATGTTTTTTAGTGATGCAACGAATACGAATATTCGTATTCGCCGAATACCTTCATGACATTCGAAAAAAAAAACAGAAATCCCATGCAGATATCACGATATATATGCACGAGGTCGTGGGTTCGATTCCCACAGGACACAAATATTTATGTGATGAACATAAGTGTCTGTGTTGGTCTGGGTGTTTCTTATGTATTACAAGTATGTATTTACAAAAAAAAAGTATATTAGTATTATATCCATTGTCTAGTACCCATAGTACAAGCTCTGCTTAGTTTGGGACTAGATGGTGCTGTGTAAAAATGTCCAGAAGTATTTATTTATTTTATTAACCGACGAAAAAAAGGAGGAGGTTCTCAATTCGACGCGTATATTTTTTTTTTTTTTTTTTTTTTTTTTTTTTTTTTTTTTTTTTATGTATGACCACGCATAACTTTTTACAGAGTGGTCCGATTTTGATGATTCTTTTTTTATTGGATAGGGTATATCTTGAAGTTGGTCCCATTTAAATTTCAAAATCAAAATCCACCCCTAAGGGTAGTAAAACAGGGGATGAGTGTTTGTTCACCCACTGAATTCTTACCTGTTAACCGATTCTGTTGAAACTTGACATACATAAATATAGTTCTAGACACTACGACATAATGGAGACCTGGATTTAGAGTTTAACTACAAAAAAATGAAAAATAAAACTTTTTAACAAAAAATTGAACCGACGAAAACAGAAACTGAAAAGCGAAAAATAACTAATTATGAGTCGGCGCCAAACAACCAATCAACGAAGATCTTAAATTACTTTAAATAAATAATAAAAACAACGTCACATCAAATACAACGTGAGATTTTCAACGATAAACAATAACTTTCCAAAAATGCGTTCTCCGCTCGGCCACTTCCAACTTACACGCACTATGCTTGTTAAAAGTTCGTTTGGCGCCGACTCATAATTAGTTATTTTTCGCTTTTCAGTTTCTGTTTTCGTCGGTTCAATTTTTTGTTAAAAAGTTTTATTTATTTATATTGCGTTGTGACTTCCGAGTGTTGCAACCGAGTTGAAAAAGACACAAAGATGCATTCATAAAAACATTAAAGTTTCTTATCTTTTGTTTACATCCACAGATGGTCAGTACCTAATTGTGGCGACCTCTTCGTTTTTGTTTGTGAAACTAGCTTGGTAGGTAGGAGTAAGCATGTATATACACACATCAAAAGTGTCTAGGGATCAAGTACATTTTTAACTATAAAAAATCATCATCATCATCCTCCTGCCCTTATCCCAATTTATTTGGGGTCGGCGCAGCATATTTTTTTCTTCCATACATCTCTATCAGCCGTCATCTCTGTGTTTACTTTCTTTCTATTCATATCATCTTTCACACAATCCATCCATATTTTCTTCGGTCTCCCTCTTTTCTTATAGCCATCAACATTCATACTTAAAACTTTCCTCGTAACATGCTCCTCATTCCTCCTCATCACATGTCCATACCATGATAGTCTGTTGCTACTTAACTTCTCTGTCACTGGCGCTACTTTCAGACTCCTTCTTACATATTCATTCCTTATCCTATCCATTCTCGTTACACCATACATTCCTCTTAACATTCTCATCTCAGCTGCATGCACTTGCCTTTCATTAATTCCTTTCGTAGCCCAACATTCCGATCCATACAGGACAACAGGTCTTATCATGGTCTTATATATTTTCCCCTTCAGTTTAAGAGGAATTCGGGAGTCACATGTAGTTCCCGTGACCTGCCGCCATTTCAACCATCCTGTGTTAATTCGGTGCTTGACTGTCTGGTCAATTTCACCATCGCTTTGCACAAGTGAACCGAGGTACCGAAAGTCGGAGCAGACTGGCAAGGGCACGCCATCTAGCGCAATAGCAACAAAACCGGAAAGACCGCCGAAATCGCAGAACATGTATTCCGTTTTAGTTCTGCTGATTTTCAAGCCAACGTTCTCCAGATTTTGTTGCCATTTTGCCAATCTACTCTGGACCTCAAGTCCATCTTCACCAACAAGGACAATGTCGTCAGCAAACAGCATGCATTTTTTAACTATAAAAAATATCCAAATTATATTTACCAAATCTAGTCTTCCAGACTGGCGATTCTTCTTACTTTAATTTCCTATGTTTAAGTTAACAAAATATCCCTATATTTTATAAAAATTTAGAAAAAATCATTTTTTTTGCAAATTGTGGTCCTGTCTACGAGTAGTGATGTCCATGTCGCTCGGCCATGCTGCCCGTGATACGATAGCGTGTTCATAGGCAGCTTATGACGCTCTGTGTAGTGCCAAGAGCGATAGCCACAGTACGTTGCCTGGAACCAGCTTGCAACATTCCGACGGCTCTCATCATCTCTTCTCGTGTCAAATGATGTCGTCGCTCTTATATCGATGTAAATTTTTTACAGTTCCAATTCAGAAATTGTAACGGTTTTGTAAAAACGCTATTACACACTTTTATAGGAAGATTTTCTATTTTTAATCAACATTTTAAGAAATTGTGAAATTCACTAAAAAGAATCAACTAGGTCCAAAAAAGTTAAAAATAAAAATCCACAATTGCGGCGATACTCTAAAATGTACTTGATCCCTAGACACTTTTCTGTAAATTAACTGAGCTTCATCAAATTGTGTAGGTACTAAAATGATCTTTGGCTAATACGTATTTACGTGCAGCTATAGTAGAATCAGGTATTCGTATTCGTATTCGCCGAATAGTACAATTGGTATTCGTAAAAGTAGTATTCGTTGCATCACTAATGTTTTTTGATGCAAGTGAAAGAAATGTTGATAAAGAACAAATAAACATGAAAAAATAATTATAATAAAACTAAGTTTAACCGGATTAAATCGCGTATATTATTTAAATTGGTTTCCCTGACGTTTCGAAAGCTTTGCAGCATTTCGTGGTCGCAGGTAGACTAAGATGACAAGCGTCTTTACAAATATTTCTAAAAAAATATTTTAATCTACCGTACAATATTATTAATAAAAAATAAAAAATTTTTTTTTTTTTTTTGAAATATTTGTAAAGACACTTGTCATCTTAGTCTACCTGCGACCACGAAATGCTGCAAAGCTTTCGAAACGTCAGGGAAACCAATTTAAATAATATACGCGATTTAATCCGGTTAAACTTTGTTTTATTATAATGTGTAGTGATCGCGAAAACCTAAGAAGTTATTATGAAAAAATAAGATATAATTTTTGAATAACATATGGTTTTGACATGGTGCCAAAAATGGGCCCATCCGTGGGCATTGGCCTTTGAACAAGCAACTTAAACTATTCTTATCTTTTTCTAATAGTGAAGACGAGAAAGAGATAGATAGCAAGCATTTTAGAACTGTCAAATAATTTCACGTGTTACACAGTACACTTCTTCGTATTTTTAGTCGGCGCGTCCCGACATTAAAAGAAATATAACTTTTTTTATCTGGGTATCGAACCAAGGACACTAAACAAGAAGGCGGTTATATTGCCGCTGCGCCATTTATGTCGTACAACCGTACAACCATCACAATAGTAATTGTTACTATATTTCCCGAAATTGTATTTAATTTTTTTCAACTAGCAACAATAGAAAGGCCGAAAGAAACAATCGTACTCTATGGTGTCACGTAACACAAAAGAGGTTTTATTTTAACGAGCTGTTTATTATTTTTTATCGCTTTCTAAATATCCACAATGGTATTTAGTGCATTGTTTTAATTTTACGTGTTAAAAAACTGAAATGTGGATTATAATTTCGTTTCTTTGTTATTTATTATCTCAGAAAATATACTAACTATTTGCTAGATTGGTTCGTAATATCCCAATATAGGCTAGGCTCTACCCTACATTTAGGTCGGCTCTTGAACAGTTGACATGGAACAAGGGACAAGTAAGCAAATGGGCCATGGACTCACAATCGCATGCAGTTTTTGAGGAGTCTCGAATTCCTCATTTGCACAAATTTTCTCTGCAGCGACCGACTTGAGTTGAGGGATTTCCAGACTGGCCACGGGAGATCGTGATCTGGGGGCAGGTGTTCTTGCAGTACTACAAAATCAGGTGGTGGTGGGAGCTTTTCCTTCCACAACTCCGTCCTCATTGCGGCTGGATGGAGTTGTGAGGTCCGATTGGAGCGTATAAAACTCTTGCGACTTTTCAACTGGGCTCTTAGGATTTGGTGTCCGAAGAGAGGGTGTCGATGATCGGTCTTTCGACCTAGGTGATGGTATTGCAGTTGTTACGGGCAAAGGTAACCGCTTAACATCAGGTGGCTATAACTTAAGCTCGTTTCGCCACGCCATAAAATAAAAGTTCTCTTTAATGGCCAGGTTCATAGTACCCTAAACCGACGAGCATGCATGAGATGAAGCGAAAGAGGTGTGTCAGGATCGTAGCAGGAAATCCAAAGTCTCTGCCAACCCCAATGAGAATGAGGCATGATATTATAATATGTATACGTATGTTTGTAATCAGAACCTATTTTGACCTCAGTTAAAAATAACCGCCATAATATATTATTAAACCAACAGCTATAACGACACAACAACATAATATTTACGATAAAGGAAATAATCTCAACGTACGAGACCACAAGTTATGTATGAGTTATGAAGTCATGCAGGAAATGCTTGAACAACCAATCATTTTATACCGGCTTATTGTACGGAATTGAGAGTCGTTAGCCGCGTCATTTCTGGGGGAGCTTAATCTACAGTGACTTGGCAACTATACTCTGTCCAGCAAGTTATTAGCTTTTTGACAGATGACAGATTAATTTTTACATTTCTCGATTTACCACATCGCTATACAGACAGCCCAATAGACGCCTATTGTTGAATAGAATGCATACAATAAATTCTGTCAACTAGCTGAGGTACGAGGAAGCAGGGTGCTGCAATCCGATTGGCCCTACCAAGGCGGCTATTGGCTATTCACTAACGCAGAAGTATTGACGGCTCACGTAAGTGGTCGAAACTGATTTGAAGTTTTCAAGTGGCGAATAGTGGCGACCTACTACATCAGATCTTTTAGTCCGATGTGTTGACAGTTGACAGACATTGGTCGCCTGTTATGAGGCGTAAAGAATTGCACCACCCTATCTCTTCTCATGGGTGTCGTAAAAGGCGACTAAGGGATTCACCAGAGGATGGGCAGAAGCGTTCCCTGAGTATTTAAATAGTGATGCTTGCATTGCTGTGTTTCGGTCTGAAGGGTACGGGTGCCGGTGAAATTACAATCACATGAGACTTTCCATCTTCATGTCTCTGTTTGGCGAACCGACTTGCGGTACCATTTAGGCAACAGCCTAGGTGGTATTGAAGTTGTCATGGGCAAAGGTAACCGCTTAACATCAGGTGGGCCTTTAGCTCGTTTCGCCATACTATACGTGGGACACTCAGAAAGTTTTGCGAAACTAAAAAAAATTGTTCTATACGTACATATATTTTTATCAAATCTTTTCAAAGTACTTTCCACCAGCCTCTATACAAAGATTCATGCGCCTAAACCAGTTTTCAAAACACTTTTTCCAGTCCGCCGCAGACACCTCGTTTACAGCCTGCTCGAACGCAGCCAGCGCATCTTCCGGCGACGAAAATTGTATCCCTTTGAGCTGATTTTTTATTTTTGGGAATAAAAAGAAGTCACACGGTGCTAGATCAGGGCTGTAAGGAGGGTGACCCAGGAGTTTGACTGGCGTGCTGTCCAGGAAGTCCCTCGTTTTGAGTGCGGTGTGCGCAGGTGCATTGTCGTGGTGGAGCAGTAGCCCGCGGAGCCCTGTGTTTGGTCGCTTGTTGCTTATAACAGAGAAAACTTCTGGCAAACATTTGGTAGTATACCATTCGGCATTAATGCTTCTTTGATCCCGTAAGGGAATTGATACCAAGTGGCCAGTCAAATTAAAAAAGCTAGCGATCAAAATCTTACCCCCGCTTCTAGATCGCTTCACTTTGGTAGGCGTTGGCTCATTTTGAAACACCCAAACAGTCGACTGGCGCTTGGTTTCTAGGTCGTATTGATAAATCCAGGACTCATCACCTGTAACGATGTCGTAAACACGCCGAGACGAGCCTGCTTCAAATTTGTTAAGCATATCACGGCACCATTCCACCCGGGCTTGCTTCTGAGCATCGGTGAGGTTGTGCGGCACCCAGCGTGATACTATCCTCCTCACGCGAAGATGGCTGTGTAGAATCTCGTGAACGCTTCCCGATCCAATCTTCAATATGTGTTGAATCTCCTGATATGTAATTCGCCTATTGTCTTGGATTAAATTTTTCACTGCTAGCACGTTTTCTTCGGTAACAGCCGTCAAAGGGTGACCGCTTCTTTCGTCATCCCCCAAAGTTGGTCGACCGCGCTTGAATTCGTTATACCAACGATACACGGTTGCCTTGGAAGGGCCTTCATCCATGAATGCCATTTGAAGTCTATCGTACGATTCATCCGGTTTCAGGCGACACTTGAAATCGTATAAAATCATAGCTCTAAAATGTTCCCGGCGCAGATCCATATTTCAGTGAGACACAATACTTTGAATTAACTCGCAAAAAATGTGGAGGGAAATTTTGAAATTGGAACTTACTTATTTTTACTTATAAATAATCATATTTTCGAAAAACATTATAACTGGCCAGTCTCCCATATATAAAAACTTTTTTTCGCAATACTTTCTGAGGGGCCTGGTACTATAAAAAAAATAAAAAAAAACAACCAACTGCGATCACCAACCCGCCTGCCAAGCGTGGCGATTATGGCATATGTCCCCCATTGGGGGAGGCTTGTGTCCAGCATTGGACGTCGTTCGGCTGAAATGATGATGAATGAATGGTAAATAGAACGTATTACTTTGTATGAGATATAATTTACTAAACGCTACTACAAAGTTGTGTCGTCAAATTCGTATGAGCTGTCAAAAAGCGAATAACCTGGTGGACAGAGTATGAAATAGTTTTTCATGGTCTATTGATGGCTATAAATAAATAAATGGATGAAGTTACTCAGGTAGACACAAAAATGGGAAAGGCTAGTTTTGTCACAGTTTCAAAAGTCACTGCTCATTTACGAAACCACATGACGACTTCACAAACAAAAGTCAGTATGGCATTCGTGGTTTTGGTTTAACTGATATATGTTTTGGGAGAGTCCTATGTCCAGCAGTGGACGTCTTTCGGCTGAAATGATGTACGTAGGTACTTAAATTAATTTAATACAATACAAAATTTTGAAATAATAAATGTTAAGAGCCCGTGTGCTCTTGGCCTACACGGGCTGGGGGCGCCCCCACCAGTCAGGGGCCCCTGGTATTTTGCCTGCCTTGCCACCCTATTGGTACGCCTCTGGCGATAGGCCGAGTTCATTGATTGAATAATTACTATCATCGTTAACTGTACATTAGACCGAAGCCAAAATAGACTTTGTAATTAAGCCATTAAAGTTGGAGATGAAAACAAATACCTAGATTATCCAAGTTTTTCTGAATCATACGAATATAATTTTGATAGCTTCAATAAAAATGGCTGAGGAAAAACCCGAAATTATAATATAATCGTTGTAGAGTCATCTATTAATCACCCGTAATTAAATAATTAAGAATGATAAATAAATATTTTGATAACTTTTAGGCTGACAACATTATTATTCAATGTTGTTTATTTCAAAATGACTAGAAGACTATTTTAGGTTAGCAACTTTTTTTTTTAATGGTTTCCAAAGGAGAGAAATTAGCGAATTCTTGAGATATTTTTTGAGAAATTTGTACTTAATTAACTTGTAATACTTAGGTACTTATTAGTATGTAATTTATTGTTAATTAATTAATATAAAGATGGCTGAAGCGAAAGGTTCTTATCAACAGTGTCTAAAGTCCGCATACCTAAACACATTATCAGAAATTGTTGGTATAGTATAGTTTGAGTCTAACAGCCTAACAGCCAAAATTTATATTCAATCTATCCACGATTTACCCTACTAGAGATAGAAATTTGACATGTTTTGTACGGAGCTTATGTCAAATTTCTATCTCTAGTAGGGCAAAACCTTAGACCAACAGAAAAAAGGTAGACAGAGTACAGCGCTGTCAGAAGGAAGCAGGGTAAAGGAAGCTGAATTTGAAATAGGAAGCTGATCGCGTTCCAGTGCGACGCGAGAAACCGAACGCGCTAGACGTCACATTGACAGTATTGTTTATGGTCTTAATATGCCTTCCTGTGTTGTGAAAACGTGTAAAAATAACTCGCTGACATAAAAAAAGCCTTGCGGGATTACATTTCACAAAGAAGTACCTACTTGATTTTACGTAATTTTAAATTATAAATACAATAAAATTTCGTAATGTACTGTTGGAACACAAAACCTGACGTATTGTTATCGGTGTGACCAGCAAATTGACATCAAAAATACCCCCAAAATACGGGTGACGTTTGGGTCTGATGGTGCTATTACGATTAGTAACCGTCGTAATTTGGCCATCGGTTTGATGTTTTTATTTATTTTGAACCTTTCATATAGTACTTAATTTAATTACGATGTGTTATTTCAATGGCTTAAAACTTCAGACACCCAAACTTATTGTAATAAATTGGTATGGTATGGTAGTAATTATTTATTTTCATAAATTATTGTTGAATTTACAACGTATTATTGAAATCACTGAGAACCTCTTAAGGGGTCATTGTACTCATCAGTATGAACAACTTTTACTATGGGAACATCCCCGAAATCGTGATAAAAATCATCTGTTACCTACATTTGTGTTCACATGAATCGACAAAATGTAGGGATCAGCTGATTTTTTTTTCGCGATTTCTGGTTTGGTCCCGTAGTAAAAGTTGTTCATACTGATGAGTACAATGACCCCTTAAGAGGTTTTCAGTTATTTCAATAACACTTTGTAGTGGTGATTTTTGTTGTCATACTTACTCTAATCGACGCGTCCTACTCTGCCCGCCGCACACCCTCGCGGCCATTTTTAAAGGATAATAATATATATGATACACGTGATCACGTGTATCACGTATGTATAATTTCTCCGGCATAAACCAGAAAACAAATTGAATAAGGTCTGTTACTGAAAAGTACCTAAAGATAAGATTCCATCAAACTTTATATCTAAATTAGATGGTATACCTAGAAGTCGGTAAGAAAAGACAGTACTACCGGAAATTAACACAACACAAAGGTTTTTAGTATTATTCTCTTTTATTAAACGTATCATTAGAAAAATATGTTTTATTTACATTGCTACATATTGTCCTTAAAATATAATATGTGAAAATGGGGTAAATTTGTTTTCGGTGGCAACATTTTTACTAAGCACACAGATGCATGGCAACTGCGTGCGACACAAGGTCACGCACACAAGTTTGTAAAGCATGCATCACATCTTTGAACGCTTTTGTTATCACATGCGCCGTCTACCTTTTTCTGTTGGTCTAAGGGCAAAACGTTTTGGCCGTAAGTAAAGAAGAAAAGAAAAACCGGCCAAGAGCATGTCGGGCCATGCTCAGTATTATAGGGTTCCTTAAGTAGGTGTAATTACAAACGAATCAAATCGAATATTAATCATGGCTATTTTAGTTTTTGCAATAATCGGCAGCATTCGCGACTCAGAGCGTATTGTTAGTAGCGCCATCTAGCGATAAATTCAAGAAGCCAAATTTAAGACGTTTGTCATTTCAAAGTTACTTTTTGTGATTTTTTCAAATAGAAAGTAGCTAAAGGAGCATTATTTGCTATGATAATTTTTCTCTAAGGTCAATGACCTTTGAACTAGGACGTTTTAAGTATTTTTCAATTTTATCTCTATAACTCAAAAAAATATAATCACATTATACTCGAAATAATTTTAAAAGAGAGTTTTCACAAAGGTCTATCAATGTGGAAGATTATAAGTTTCTACATTGCATAGTTTAGAAATGGCAGGGGGGGGACACATTGCAAGCCACTTTGACGGGCTATATTTCGCAGATGGTACACCTGATAAAAAAGTGGTGTATGAAACATTACCTTCATTTTAGTAGACCTATTCAATGATATCCCACACGAGGGGGTGCAGTGAAAAAAAATATTTTTTCTCCATTTCACATGTATGGACGCCACCCCTAAAATACGGAAAAACGATTCTTTTATTCTTTTAAAATTGAGATCTATATGTAGACTATTTTTTAACAAAATTTCATTTACTTATGTTTATAACTGTAGAAGTTATTAAGCTGTATAGGATAAGGACAGACGGACAGACGGACAGACGGACGGACATGACGAAACTATAAGGGTTCCTTGTAGGACTTCGGAACCCTAAAAAAGAAGAAAGAAAAATTATTTATTGCCACAACAAGACTACATAGTATATAATACGACATAGTATATAGTAGTCTATATAATACGGGTTATGGTCTAACTGTGTGCCAAATTTTATCCAAATCCGTTCAGTTGTGTCATCCAAAGACAAAAAAACATTAATCCATACTTTCGCATTTATTATATGTATTAGTAGGATTACGTCGAAAAATCCTGAAAATTGATCATTGATACAACAGCTGTTTAGAATAACATTTAGATTACATTAATCATTAATTCATTAATTCATCATAAATCGCGGATGTTCTCAAAAAATGCCAGGTTAAGAGTTCTCTAAACCGACGAGCATGCATGACGAGGTTAATGGACGTAGATGAAGCGAAAGAGGTGTGTCAGGATCGTATTAGGTGGAAATCCATAGTCTCTGCCTAACCCAATGGGAAACAGGCGTGATAATATGTATGTATGTATGTAATCATTAAACCACAGAAATTAAATATCGATAAAATATTGAGGTTAAATGAATAACGATTACTTATCAATTATACATATTGACCAACATATCTTGGCTTATGGCGAAATATAGAACTAAAATTAAATGTACTGAATTTGACATAATATTGCAACGATTTAAGAAGCTAAGCTATAATATTGGCATTGTGTCAAGTGTCAAAATATTCTGAACACATAAAAAATGGTTTTTCTACTACGTGTGCTAGCGAGACGCACATACGATTACGTCAAATCTTCGTTAGTGTGAGAGAGATAACGATAGATGAATGTCTTACTCCAATATGCACAGGTGCTTTGCTTTGAAGTTCAAGATCGAGGTTTTGTTTCACGAATGTGTGTTTCTAGTATTACACGTGTTACTTTACGACATTACCTAATTAATAACTTATATTAGTATGTATATAGTCATCTTTGGACCATGGAAAAGGAATTCCAAGTACTCATTATATTATATTGTATCCGGACAGAGAAAAGGTCATAACATACTAGGCTTCTTAATCAAGGTCACGCCGCAATAGCGGCGATAAGGCCCGTCATGGAGGAGTGGCTGGAGAGGTGCCATGGTGCCCTCACCTGCTGGCTGACGCGAATACTCTCGGGGGCACGGACCCTTCGCAGGAGGACCAGGAGTCGCAGGTTCGAATCCTGCTCGTAAGCGATTTTTCTTTCCACAATTTTAATCGTATGACAGCTTTTTTTTGCGTTTATCAAATTCTCAGGTACTAGAGGTTGCATATAAGTACATATATCTATTACATTTGGGTAGCCCGCGAAATTCAAAATTTCTTTTGCAAATGCTAGCTCTATTTCGCGTTGTATATCGGTCGAAATATGATTCGCAAATCAAACATTCGGTCGAAATAACCTTCAGGTGCATAGTTTGTACGCGCTGGGTACACGAAGGAGCATTGTTTTTTTGGCTTCACTATAATTGTTTGCAGCACTTCGTCTATATTTTTTACTGCGATCTGCTATGTTAGTTAATACTTTTAAACTCCTTTGTTGAGTGAATTCATGTCGACACTCGCTAAAGGTTTAAATAAATATTTTTTGTTTACTTTGACTCAGGTGTAAACTGTGTCATTTTCTGAGAAAAATATAGGTAGTTTGAAGGCGATCGTTGTAAAAAAGCGGATTTCATATTTTTGCGGGATGTACCAATATATATTCTGTTTTTTCTCTCTTGTCTTATTTAGTAAACAATCTAGGCACGTCTCTTTATTCAAATAACTAGGTACTGATAAATAGTTATTTGTGCAACAAGAGAGCAAAGTCGTTTTTTGCTGCGAGTGCTGATTTTGAATCCTGAGCAAGCGAAGGATTCATCGATTGAATCACGAGCGTAGCGAGTGATTCTAAAGTTGAATCCTGAGTGTGGCGAGGGATTCAAAGGCACGAGATGCAAAAAACTTTGCTCTCGTGTAACACACATAATTTTTCACTTCAGCAGCGAGAACACTTTAGGAGATAAAATAATAAACAGACAACTATTTATTGTGAATCAAAATAATTAACATTGTAGATAGAGTACCAATTCAATAAAGCATACCATATGCTTTCAGTTAATTCTCGCGAGACTTCTCAGCTAGGAAACTTAATTCTGCATTAATAACTTGTTGTTTTAACTCTTCCGGTGTTAAAATACTGCCATGTTCTCGTCGCTTGTTTCACTCATATTTTACGAATAGTTTTTAACATAATCAACTCTTTACGCCAGCCACGAAATGTTATTCCCGCTCTTTTATTTAAATTAAGGCGTGTTCGGAAATAGCACCCATGATATTTTATTATTCAAAATATATTACGTAACATTATTGAAACTAGAAATAAATATTTACAGGTTAAATATCAGTTTTATTTACAGTAAATACTTATTTTCGTTTAAATACAACAATAAGTAAAAAATTCAATAAATTACATTAAAAGACATAATTATCTTTTTGCAAAATTTCTTTAGTTAGTACGAAATTCCGAACGTGTTTGTCTTTGAGGTCGAATTCAAAATAGGAACTTCGAAAGGGCTGGTCTTTGTCTCTCTCTCTTTCTAATGGCGGGAAAGAGATAGAGTGTGTATGTTTCGAATTGATGATTAACCCAAGGCTGAACAAGATATTCGCGGCTGTCTGAAAAAAATAATTAAAAACAAAGATTAATAAGTTACTTTGTCTCACTCAGTGAGCAAAATCGCATTTTGCTCACTGATTTCAGGCAGCAAAACCTACATGTTTGAGCTACTGAAGTGAAAATATAATTACTAGCTCTGCACATGTAATTAGGATAAAAAATGTTATTTAGTGTGTGAAATGGTTAACATAATTTCATTTAATATTATTATTGACGAATTGCATTTAAAAGACTGCCAAGATTGTTTACTAACGGCCAAAATTAATATCCAATCTATCCACGATTTGCCCTACTAGAGATGGTAATTTGACATAAGCTCCATACAAAATATGTCAAATTTCTATCTGCAGTAGGGTAAATCGTGGATAGATTGGATATTAATTTTGGCCGTAAATAAGACAAGTAAGAAAAACAGAGATTACGTAGGTAGGACCCGTCGATTTATATACAGAATGATTTGTAATTCGACCTTTTCATGAAAGGGGTTATACTAGAGCTCATTTGCAACAAAAATTATCCCGTGAACGAAAGGTCGCCAGTTATTTGTTTTCAAGTTATATCAGTTTTAAGATTTTTTTTATCTTTTCCGTCTTTGTATGGAAAAACTTAACTCTAAAACAAATGACTGGTGTGGGTGGTGACAAAAATTATCCCGTGAACCAGGGGTTCACGGGATAATTTTTGTTGCAAATGAGCTCCAGTATAACCCCTTTCATGGAAAAGGTCGAATTACAAATCACCCCGTACAGGGAACTTTTTATCCTGGAAAAACAGTTTCCGAAGGTTGCGCGATGACGTCTTTCTGTGATAAGCAGAATTATGCGCCAACGAAGCCGCGGGCAAATCTAGTACGGTCGATCGGACTGCGGTGGTAACACTTCAACATTAGCAGCATCCTTATTTCGTAAGCAGTAAGGGTGGTTTTCGAATTGAAGTGTTACCACTGACATGCTGTTGACTGTAAGGTCGACCGCACGTCAGTGGTAACAATTGGACATTGACTGCGCCTTTATTTCATAAGCAGTAAGGGCGGTTTTCTAATTCAAGTGTTAGTCACTGACGTGCGGTCGACTGTACTACATAATTGCCAGTCATAAAAATCTTCGCAGGGGAGGTCCTTCCGGGCCTGAAATAACAAAAAAAAAGACTCCATCTTTGCTTGTAAACTTGGTCTAAACATAGCAACGGCTGGCGCGCACGTGTTGAAACAAAACGACAATTGTTCACATGTGCCATTAGGAGGCATGGTTCTGTATATTAAAATGTTTTTTGGTACGAAGTTCCTTATCGGGACTTGCGGTAGGTGTGATTCGGGTGAAAACGTAGCGTCACGTCACGCTAAGATTTGCGATATACCCATAGAGTGCATTGAATATAAGTACAGAGTTGTCAGCTGACCTCACCTTCTGGTGGGTAACGTCAAAGTTACAGCTAACAATTGAATAAAACACACAAAAAGACATGTTTTACTGGTGATCGAACATGCGCACGGTGGAATCTCAGTCCGACGCGTGATGTTTCCTGCCATCTATGCTTGTCTTATATACACACCGGCACAATTAGCGGAACAGAAAAAAAAGTGAGACTATGAGATAATAACGCATATATTTGACGAAAATGTAATTAGACACAAAATAACAAATTGATTAACATCTTTTAACAACGACTTTGAAAAGTCTTCGTTATTTTTTATTGAAAAATAAAGAAATTTGAAATAAGTGAAATTTTTAGATGATTATGAACCATCACAAAAAATAAAAAAAAGTAAGCATTAAATGATTTAACAATAAAATTAAAGCAAAATTAATAACGAGTGTTTCCCCCTCTTGCTCTGATTACGGTTTCCTTTCGTCTGGGCATGCTACAGAATATGTTATCGATGATTTCTTGAGGCAACCGCTCCCACTCCTCAAGTAATGCGTTTCCAAGTTCATTCAGATTGTTGGGGGGTGGCATTCTGGATTTAACCCTTCTTTTTAGCAAGTCCCAGACATGCTCTATCGGATTCATATCGGGGGAATTTGCTGGCCACTGCATCACCGGTATACCTACGTGGCTCAGATATGCCTGTACCGATTGTGCACTATGAGCACGAGCATTATCTTGCATTAGAATAAAGTCGTCACCAATAAATGGGGCAAATGGTACAACCTAACCAAAACCAATTTGTTACCTATATGATAATATGTATTGTAAGCTCACTGAACGATGCACCATCAATAGAATCGCTAAAACGTGTGACTTTGGTACCGCGATCGAACTCAGAAGTCGCCATAACGCGATGCATCGATACAGCCGAAAAATCGCTGATATCTGTTGCTAAAAGGATCGTGTGAGCGTTGGCCCTTACTCTTAGGCCCATATTACAGAAGGTTCCTGAAGTACAGTGTAAACTGCAATCACCTGTGGCCTGATTCACAAACGTTCGAAAAGTTTCCGTTTCCGAAATTTGACCGGCAAACGAAACAAAACGAACACTTCCTGCGACCATGAACGCTGCAAAGCATTCGAAACGTCAGGAGAACCAATTTTAATAATAATACACGATGTAATTCGGTTAAACTTGTTTTAAAACTATTTGAGAATCGAACGCATTCGGAAACGCTATTCATAGTTCTTTAATTTTACATCAATGATATTACTAAGTATGTAATATCATTGTTTTACATCGAGTGCTTTGCGGCAACAAATGGCCCTCGGAAGAGTTTCCGTAAACTTCGCGTTGCGTTTCCGAATCCGTTCGGTTCTCAAATAGTTTTAAAACAAGTTTAACCGAATTACATCGTGTATTATTATTAAAATTGGTTTTCCTGACGTTTCGAATGCTTTTCAGCGTTCATGGTCGCATGAAGTGGTCGTTTTGTTTCATTTGACGGTTAAATTTCACTTCGGAAACGGAAACTTTTCGAACGTTTGTGAATCAGGGGGCCTAGTACGAGTTTGACACTTACGAATACTTTCAAAGTATTCGTCGACTTTCATTAATAAATCTGTAGTTCCTCCACGTATCTGCCAGGGGCGCTACTGATTTATGAATGAAAGTCGGCGAAAACGATGAAAGTATTCGTAAGTGTGAAACTCGTACTAGGCCCACAGGCCACTGATCACTACTTATGGATGGAATCGTTACTTGAGTATCGGTCTTATTCCAATACGGTAATTATAAACTTTAATTCAATTTAATAATTCAATAACACACGAATTAGACCTAAAATAGAATAGAAATTTCTACTCAAGCGTAGTCTGGACCACACTAGAGTAATTACAGATCAAATCCCTGCTCAAATACCGAAACAGGTGACAGTATAAAATAAAGCTAAACTCAGCTGAACTGTGATCAATAAATCTCTGCTTGAGGAACGTTCTAAAATCAAAGCTCAACTCACAACTATTTTTAAACAGTGATCAACGTCAGTGTCATATTCACTTTATTACAATTTACAATACAAGTGAATTAGGTCAATTATTTTATTATTTTAACGCATTTTACGCATGCGAAGCAAATTAGGTATTAGTGAATTAGGTCAGTCTCCAACTCTCCACCTATAGAAATCATTGGAACTGCCCCCGTACGTCCTTGACAAAAGAAGCCAAGATGAAACGTATTCTGAGCCGAACTCTACATTACGTTTATTATCAAGATTGATTATAAATATAAAGTAAGGAATAACATGATAAGGGAGCGTTGTGGAGTGAAAGAAGATGTAGTGACAAAGATTGAGAAAGGTATGTTAAGATGGTTTGGACATATAGAGAGGATGGACGAGAGGAGATTGACGAAACAAGTATACGAAGCGAGTGTGGATGGAAGAGTTGGAAGGGGACGACCTCGGCGAACGTATCGCGATCAAATCGCGGATGTTCTCAAAAAATGCCAGGTTAAGAGTTCTCTAAACCGACGAGCATGCATGACGAGGTTAATGGACGTAGATGAAGCGAAAGAGGTGTGTCAGGATCGTAGCAGGTGGAAATCCATAGTCTCTGCCTACCCCAATGGGAAACAGGCGTGATAATATGTATGTATGTATGTATGTATTATCTATTATTATTATAGTCCAGAAGTTACCAACATTTTACGCAGAATTGTAGATAATGAATTTTTAATGTTTATATTATCTTAATAAAATGCGTCATTATCAGGGATTATTGCGGATTATTAATAGCTTGTCTTCTATTAATGACATGTTTATTGAATTAAATAAATAACTAGGTAATGGTGATATTCAATTTTAATAGACTGAATGAAAATGTATTGACATTACTATTGGATATTTTTTGCATAAATACTTCAGTGTCCCAAACTATGATTTTTGTGTTGTGAACTTGTGAATGTCCTCACGTAATTAAACTAATAAATACTTCAGTGTCCCAAACTATGATTTTTGTGTTGTGAACTTGTGAATGTCCTCACGTAATTAAACTAATAAATACTTCAGTGTCCCATACTATGATTTTTGTGTTGTGTACTTGTGAATGTCCTCACGTAATTAAACTAATAAATATTAATTTCGACCTAGGTATAAGAACAGTCTAGGATTATAAAACTTAGCATTTACATAAGTGTTGTAGATTTTATTATCGTACGAAAATATTTACGAAACAAGTGCCGTGTTTTGCCGTTAAAGTTACAAAAAGAAGATTGCAGCATTATAAAAACTTTTCTAATATGTTTCTAAACAAAAAAATCCCTACATAATTAGTCATTGCTTAGTTTAATTAACATACCGTCTTATGTTTCTATTTATAATATAATTTAGTTTTTTTGTTTAGAAACACATTAGAAAAGGTTTTTTAAGCTCACAATAATTTTATCCTGACCTGACTTTTAAGATTCAGCCATTATTATTTAGAGACACAAAAAGAACATTGCTAGTTTAAAAATTTAGTTTAGTTTTGTTTTTTAAAAGCTTTTAAAAAACAACTTTTTCTAAAGTTTCTAAACAAAACAAAAAATATTTATCCCTTATAATTTCATAGGTTTTCGCGATCACTACACATTATAATAAAACAAAGTTTAACCGGATTAAATCGCGTATATTATTTAAATTGGTTTTCCTGACGTTTCGAAAGCTTTGCAGCGTTCGTGGTCGCAGGTAGGTCTTTACAGATTTAAAAAAAAAAAAAAAAATCTACCGTACAATTTTTTTTTTTTTTTTTAGTTTATGCCTGCATAATTAATTGCCATGTTTTATTATCAAGTCGTAGTATTTAATTAGTCCACAACAATTTTATCCTGCGTGTAACCCGACAGTCACCTGTATGAGGAAGGAAGAATCCATTGTTATTTAGTTACATTGATGATACCCTATAACATAATTAATATTTTCAGCAAATTAACAACCGTGGCAGTATTCGAATGAGGTCAACACAACATGACAAAAATGCGGCTATAAATAAATATAATACCACCGATATGTTCTGAATTTCTGAATAAGAATTTTTGTGTATGTAATGAAAATGACATTCACGAAGTTTAAATAAATAAATATTTTTGGGACATTTTTACACAGCACCATCTATTCCCAAACTAAGCAGAGCTTGTACTATGCACTATGGGTGCTAGAGAATAGATATGATACTTATATACTTTTTTTTTGTAAATACATACTTATAATACATAAGAAACACCCAGACCAACACAAACACTTATAATAAAACAAAGTTTAACCGGATTAAATCGCGTATATTATTTAAATTGGTATTCCTGACGTTTCGAAAGCTTTGCAGCATTAAAACCTAAGAAATTATTACAAACACTTATGTTCATCACACAAATATTTGTGTCCTGTGGGATGTTTCGTATGTATCCTCGTATGTTTTCGTTCGTATTTTATTATTTCCTTGTATAGTAGTTTTCCGAGTAAGAAGCGGCTATTCTTATAAAATTAGTCAAGTGCAATCAGTTCGCCTTATCCAAATAGCAATGTTAGAGAGCTAGAAAAAAAAAAAAAAAAAAAAATATTAGGGGGCGTTCATAAAATACGTGAGATGTTTAAGGAGGGGAGGGGGTCGAGTCAAATCTCATCTAATCTTACGTTGGAGAGAGGGGGGGTCTCGGCAAATATCACGCAATTTTTTTTCTGATTGTAACAAAAAAAAAACTATTTTGGTCCATTTAATCCAGATTGTACATGCTTAAGATTTAATCTTAAGCGTAATCGTAATACTCATCTTATTAACTAGTCGTAAATAAAAGCACGAAGCAATTTTTTTTTCTTTTTACAATAACAATCCAACGCGTTTACGTAAGAAACTCACATTTTGAAAAATGTCACGTGAGATTGGGGGAGGGGGGAGGGGGTTGAATAAAGAAAAAGAAAATTTAAAGAAACACCTCACGTAATTTATGGACGCCCCCTTATCTACACACGCTGAAAATGTATTCGTTTCAAAAACGAAGAGGGGTCATTGTACTCATCATTACGAACAACTTTTACTATGGGATCAACCCTGAAATCGCGAAAAAAAGATCAGCTGATCCCTACATTTTGTTGATTTATGTGAACACAAATGTGGGGACCCGCTGATTTTTATTCGCGATTTCGGGGTAGGTCCCATAAAATTAAAAAAAAAAACAAATGTATTTTTATTTCAAATAAACTTAATAACAGGCACATTTGAAACGTCAGGCTGACGTTTGGTTCCAAATTGTGCATCCAATAGTCCATAGTAAAAGTTGTTCGTAATGATGAGTACAATGACCCCTCTTCGTTTTCGAAACGACTTAATTTTCAGCGTGTAAAATGACTATAAACTTAAACGGTTATTGAAGCGGTTTTTTTTAGGAAATCCAAAATTCAGCGGTAGTTTTGTGATGATTGCTCAAAAAATACACAAAAACGCTAAGACTAAACTACTATACGATCTGCACAAACTGAACCGGTTTTAATTTAGCATTACTAAGCAACGGGATTGGACTCCAAGGTCATAAGAATAATAAAATTGAGAGCTAATCACGACCTGTATAAAGGATTTTTTGCGTTCAGGCCGTATTTTTGCATGTTATTACCAAGTGTGGACAAACGTAGATAAAGTGGAAGATACGAGTATGTGTCAGAATCGTTGCTGGTGGAAAAAAACTCTGCCTACCCCAATAGGAATCAGTCGTAATAGTCTGTATGTATGGCCTAGTACAAGCTACCGGTACTTCTTTAGTTAGTTTAGGAATGACATATTATCGAAATTAGATGGCTCAAAAGGTATCTCAACACTACTCACTACTTCGTTGAAAAAATAATAAATAATTATTTTTGGGACATTTTTACACAGCACCATCTAGTCCCAAACTAAGCAGAGCTTGTGCTATGGGTACTAGACAATGGATATAATACTTATATACCTTTTTTTTAAAATACATACCTACTTATAATATATAAGAAACACCCAGACCATCACAAACACTAATTATAATAAAACAAAGTTTAACCGGATTAAATCGCGTATATTATTTAAATTGGTTTCCCTGACGTTTCGAAAGCTTTGCAGCATTTCGTGGTCGCAGGTAGACTAAGATGACAATCGTCTTTACAGATATTTCTAAAAAAATATTTTAATCTGCCGTACCAATTTAAATAATAAGGATTAATAAGTAATGTATAATAAGGATTTAAGGGATTAAAGCCATTCTCGAAATATTTGGGCATTATAAAACCTGTTGCTTTTAAGGGATCTTCTACTTCTTCGTGTCGATGGTACAATATTTTATTTATTTATTTATTTAAACTTCATGCAACATGTGTACATAGGCGGACTTAATGCCTTAGGCATTCTCTCCCAATATTCATATACTGCTGACCCAGAAATTGGCCACCTTAATTGCGTTGTCTCTAGCATTGTTCAGATCGCTCAATGTGCAGGTGTAAGGTCAAAGAGAGCAAGATAATTGATGTGGCATTGATTGAGGATCAACGCCACAGGTACAAGCTGTATCCGTTTTGTCTATGTTTTGTAAATGGGGCTCATTTGCTCATGTTCAGCTTACATCTGCCTACCTGGGTCCAAAGACGGTTTAGGGACTTTCATGTAGGCCAGGGGAGATTATGACCTGCAGGGAGCTTCTCACTGGGTTGGATATAATTCGCGCAGACATCGGTCGCCTGTTATGCGGCGCCTATGAGGTGTATTACTACAGCCTTACTGGTGACAGGTCCCATACAATAGGGCGTGAGCTCATCGCCATAATAAGTAGTAGGACATCATTTGCATCAGCCTGACGCTTTGAAATGATAGTGATTAGTGCAATCATTGTTAGCATTACGTCATGAGTCCTTGGTTGGAAGTGTATGAAGTACTTTGCCATTTTGTATGACATACTGCTAAGTAGGTACTCGTGATTTTTATTATGGTATCTTTTTGCTTACACAAATTCGTAAAGGGTTCAGCAGTATCGATAACGTTATGTTTTCATTTCTAACTTCGAGCACATCGAGTAAAGAAGGATTTTATTTCCATGGTGAAGAATCTGCGAGCTTTTTCTAGTTTCGGAATAGAAAATGTTTAAAAACTGAATATGTCTCACTCCTAGACTGGACACTTGGAGAAGAACCGGAGTGACCAACATAGCTCGTAGGATTAGTAAGCTGAAGTGGCAGTGGGCTGGCCATGTCTGTCGAAAGACCGATGGCCGCTGGAGCAGACGAGTCCTTGAGTGGAGACCGCGAATCGGCAAACGCAGTGTAGGGCGCCCCCCGGCCAGGTGGACCGATGACCTGATGAAAGTAGCTGGATGCGGAAGGCAGAGGACCGAGTGTTGTGGCGCAATTAGCGAGAGGCCTATGTCCAGCAGTGGACTGCCATAGGCTGAGTTGATGAGGACTTAAATGAGTTCGTCAAATATTTCTGATACACGTTGTTTAAAAAATAGCTAATATTCTGTCTAGCTCACAAGTGCGGTCGCGACTTTCTTCACGTCTTCAATGCATGTCTGATACATCGCATCGCGCCCTCAGTGAAATTGACCTGGTTTCCGCGTCACATGTCATTGTTTGCTGTTACACTTATTGCCTTCTTTGTATGCTGAGCTAGCCTGATTCGATTGTAAAGTCAAGTTAGAAACTATAAGGTCATAAATATTTAGCTTGCCAGTATGAGTTCTGGAAGCCAGGGTTTGTAAACTATTTACAGAATAAAACAAATGAGCGAAAGATTAAAGGATTTTATTTTTCGTAGAATTTAAATTCACACGCAATTTAACACATAACATAATATCACGCCTGTATTTCCCCGAAAGGGTTAGCCAGAGGTGTAATATTACACCCACATTTCGCCAGTTATTATTATTTATTTATTGAATAAGTAACAATGACTCACTGTGTTAGTAACAATATTACTTAATAACTATGTTAGTATTCCTATCCTATGCACTTAACCTAAACCGCACTGATATGCAAATCCCTGCTACAAGCTCAGCACCGAGGTTGAAAGCTTGCAGCAGCGATTTACCCACAAGCAGTCAAGCCTGCTGGCTATACAGCGCAGTATAACCACAGAGTACATTTATAACGTTGGGGCTGGCACCCGGCGCACCAGGGAGGCGCATCTTTTTCGCATCGTAGCGTAGAAACAATCGACGCGGGCTTCAGCTAACATCCCTGATGCGCTACAGAAACGGGACAGCCCCATTAACACCCAGAACGCGTTGTTATATTGTATACGAAGGGCGCTATACGATTTTTGAGTATAACTAACCCACAGGCTGCACGTGTAAAAGGAGGTGCAATATGCACGAAATAGAGTTTTTTTCACCTCCCTAGAACAACGTGCAAACCTGCGAGCCACCATATTGGCTCTAACCGATAGCGCCAATCGTTCCCTTTCTAAATTTTCATCATCCTTGAGGTCGGCTATAGTTATGTTATAGTCCCATGTAATACGGGGCGAGCCTATTGCCATTGACCGGGCTCATATCCAGACTCCGGGCTGCTACTGAGAATTTCCTAATGAAAAACCCAATAACACTGCCCGACCCGGGAATCGAACCCGTCCTGGGTTCCGTCCCACGCTCACACACAATTTAACAAGTACATATTTGCAATCGCCAGAGAATTCCGTAGCAGTTTGGTTTAAAAAAAGTGTTATTGGTGTCGATTCTCTTGTTCACGAACTAAACTTATTTTAAACTATCGCTCTCTTTTACTAAAAGTAGATACAAGAAAGGGATAGCAACCATTTTAGAACTGTCAAATTAGTTTACGTGTTACATTTCTTTGTATTTTAGTGGGCACGTTCCGAGATCACGACTAAACTTGTATGGAAATTTTAATTCCGTCTAATTTGACAGCTCTAAAATGATTGCCATCCCTTTCTTGTATCTACTATTTGTAAAAGAGAGCGATAGTTTAAAATAAGTTTAGTTCGTGAACAAGAGAATCGACACCATTGTCAATGATTTTATACTTATGTAATATCATTGGTTATTGTATAATCATCATCTTCAAGCTTCAAGGCTCGAGTGAATAGGCTGCTGAGCAAGTGTCTACCATCGTCGACCGCATCAAACGCAAGTCCATTTCGAATAAAAAATATATTGTATAATAACTACTGTCTGTAGATTTGACTATCACACTTAATAGTAGGTATTACTGGAAAAAGTCTATTTAAAATAAAATGTTTGTAATGTAAGCTACAAAATATATAATTCATCATCATCATCATCATTTCAACCGAAAGACGTCCACTGCTGGACATAGGCCTCCCCCAAGTATCGCCACAATGACCGGTCCTGCGCATTCCGCATCCAGCGGATTCCCGCGACCTTCACCAGGTCGTCGGTCCACCTTGTGGGGGGCCTACCCACGCTGCGCCTTCCAGTACGCGGTCGCCACTCCAGAACTTTACTGCCCCATCGGCCATCCGTTCTGCGAGCAATGTGCCCCGCCCACTGCCACTTAAGCTTGGCAATTCTTTGGGCTATGTCGGTCACTTTCGTTCTCCTGCGAATCTCCTCATTTCTGATTCGATCACGCAAGGACACTCCGAGCATAGCCCTCTCCATTGACCTTTGAGTGACTTTGAGCCTTCTTATCAGGCCCATTGTGAGCGACCACGTTTCAGTGCCGTAAGTTATTACTGGCAACACACACTGGTCAAAGACTTTCGTCTTGAGACACTGCGATATTTTGGACGAGAAGATATTGCATAGCTTCCCGAACGAATATATAATTAAAACACTCAAATACAAGTTCGGTAAAACTTACAATTAAATGTACACAACAAGAAACTAATCAAAAATTCCGTTATGCAGACGAACTGACGGACCCCTAAAAACGTATGCGATTATCTCGCGTCTGGCGGAAACACGCCAGTCAACGGCTGTCATTTGCCGCGCGCGGACGCCATTACGCGTCTATCTTATCTATGGTGCAAAGTGACGGAAGCAGTGATTTTTTTCATTTCATTTTAAATCCTCAACTGTCATTCTGGGTTTGTGTTTTTAAAATAGTGAAGTTTTTTTTGTGTTGAAAAATCGTGTTTTTAAACAGTTTTTCTTTCGTGTGTTATGTGCGTGTTGGCGCGCATTTTTGCAAGCAGTGCTTTCACCGCATACATTGGATTAGTGCAGTGCACCTGCTAATTTCTTTTTTGGATACTTTTGGCTTTTTTTTTCTCTTTTTATGTTAGATTCGTAATAGTGTTGTGCTTTTGAAATTATTATCGATAAATTAGGAATTTCAAAAGCGAAACGATTTAGCATTATTTTGCCCTAAAATTTAATTTATTTGCAGACGTACCTACCTATCGCTAAAATTATAAAACTTGATACATTAATATCTAAAACTCGAAAACATCTCGGCAACAGCGATCGAATAACATAATTAAAGCTACATGTATAATTAATTACATCATCTTCAGAAATATAATCACATAGGTATTTTTTTCGATATACACAGCGAAACTTTATTTAGTATTCCGTAAAAGGTTTATAAAAACATTAGGTGCTTGCATCTTACGTCATCGTTAACGTATTTTTGTTAAAAAAAATATTTTTAATTAAATAAAAGGTCGACAGATAAGGTCATCGATCATTGAGTCCTGACTTGAAAAGTATGACTCAAGTTTTTTTTATCTAATCTGTATCCACCCACTGTTCAGTAGATGGCATAGGTATTCGATGAACAGAACAGCCCTTATTGTTCATGTTGGAATTTCGAACTGTCTGCATTTTTTTTTATAACATTGGCTGTTGGTTTGTATTTGAACTTGGAACACAATGTTTGTTCTGACTTCTTTCTGAACAGCCCAACTTTAGTACTTACAAAAAAAATGTTTTTGACTTTTGTTTCGAGGTTAGTGTTGGGAAAATACAAATATGTTATGAAAAACCTGCATTCGAAAGCTTTTCTAACAACTCAAGATTAAATCCTAATTATATATAAGACGATGAGACTATTCATCGTATTATACACAGAACA
The DNA here is from genome assembly GCA_949699075.1 of Asteroscopus sphinx. NCBI lineage: Eukaryota > Metazoa > Arthropoda > Insecta > Lepidoptera > Noctuidae > Asteroscopus > Asteroscopus sphinx. The sequence goes on along the minus strand of OX453030.1, from coordinate 2,962,581 downwards.
AACCTTAACCTACCTTAAACTGTAATTATTTGAAAAAGAAAACGATCATCGCGTTTATGTATAAAATTATTAATACTTATACATACATACATACGTACATATTATCACGCCTGTTTCCCATTGGGGTAGGCAGAGACTATGGATTTCCACCTGCTACGATCCTGACACACCTCTTTCGCTTCATCTACGTCCATTAACCTCGTCATGCATGCTCGTCGGTTTAGAGAACTCTTAACCTGGCATTTTTTGAGAACATCCGCGATTTGATCGCGATACGTTCGCCGAGGTCGTCCCCTTCCAACTCTTCCATCCACACTCGCTTCGTATACTTGTTTCGTCAATCTCCTCTCGTCCATCCTCTCTATATGTCCAAACCATCTTAACATACCTTTCTCAATCTTTGTCACTACATCTTCTTTCACTCCACAACGCTCCCTTATGTTATTCCTTACTTTATCTCTGAAAGTTACACCACACATACTTCTCAAAGCTGTCATTTCTACTGCATTTATTCTGCTTTCATGTTTCTTCTGCCATACCCAACTTCCACTACCATACATAAGTGTAGGCACTAACACTCCCCCATGAACAGCCAGCCGTGCCTTTTCCGACACTTTGCGGCTGTTCATGAAGGTGTGTAGTGCCCCATTCACCTGATTACCAGCACTCACTCTCCTTTCAATGTCCTTCACATGCTTGCCATCTCTCGTAAACATGGAACCCAGGTATACAAAATCTTTCACTTGTTCCACCTTTTCGTCACCTATCAAAATATTGCACTCTGTCATAACTTCTTCCTTTTCAAAAACCAAAACTTTTGTCTTACTAACATTAATAAATAAATATTAATTAATTAATACTTATAATAAGGAAAAAAACTTGAAAACAACAGAATGAATAATAAAACCTTGACTGACTAACGGATAGCGCACAAGCACAACACAAACCGCTGAATCGTGAAACTTGAAATTCTGCACTGAGGCTACTCACATAAGTATCGTATGGAATATAAGCTTTAAAAAAAATAGCGATTGAACCATCCTCTGTACCACATTTTAAGCAAATAAAGTTATAATATACAAAGTTTAACCGAATTAAATCGCGTATATTATTTCATTTCGAAACGTCAGGAAAACCAATAATATACGCGATTTAATCCGGTTAAACTTTGTTTTATTATAATGTGTAGTGATCGCGAAAACCTAACAAATAAAGTTAATTTGAATTTGAAAACTCAACTACGGAAAGTAAAAGGTACAATGAGCGTTCAAAGTTTTCGCGGGCGGAAGCTAACTTACGGCAAAGATAAATCAATCCTAATCTAAAATCTTTAGATTTATGCTTGAAAATCTTATCTGTTGGACGCCCAATAATCCCATCCGGTTGAGATTGCATTGAAAGACTGCATCGGATAAGTTATTTGTAACTTGTAACATAGGTAAAATATATTTTGAATACCGATCTCTGGTCCAAGGTCAACCAATCAGTAACAAAGCATTAATAAAACTGAACGTTAGTTGTTATGTTTTAATCACGTACTCGTACTCCTAATCGCTCCAATTGTAAGCGCTGTTCACATTTCAAGAGTGTCAGTTATCAAAACAAAACTCTCGAGGCACGTGGAGTAACGACAAATAAAATAAAAACATTGCTACAGCTGCATCTGAACGATGTTACAAAATGAGTAGTTTTAGTACGGTGTTGGGCCACCTGTAAACATAATAAGTATACAAGTTGCAAACATAAAACTTTGTGCGTTTGTTTCATTTGGCTTCTCAGTGCTAGCTGAGAAAGGGTTTTTGGAAATTCCAATCTAAAAGGGTCAAATTAGGGTACCAAACCATGTGGATGAAGTCGGGGAAAACCTAGAGGTTTTTTTTTACCGCTTTTCCGTTTCTACAAGATTTTTCCGGTATCGTGGTTGAAATCAAGTCTCACGTAAAATTATAATATATGAATAGTTTCTAAATATTCTGACCTCTTTCGGCCATAGCCCTTGGTGCAAAAGAACTAGGGTTTGCCATGAACTCTCATTGCAGACATTACTGTTCAGTTACTTGCTAAAGTTGCTAACGAGATGCTAATTTGAGCTACAACGTCGTAGCATTCGCAGTATTTAGTAGCAGTTATAGCACATCAGTAACTTTTATGAATCCTCCTATTTTTATGCTCCTTGTGAAAGAGCTCTTCCGGAGACTACCTCAATACTACCACACCGTACCTACTTCTGCCGTCAAACAGTGATGCTTGCATTGCTGTGTTCCGGTGCTCGTGGTGGGTGTCGGGGACATTACAATCACATGAGACTTTATATCTTCATGTCTCAGTTTGGCAAACAAGATTTGCAATACCATTTAGGCAACAGTCTGGGTGGTATTGCAGTTTGGAGCCAAGGTCATCAGGAGGGCCTTTAGCTGGTTTCGCCGTCATATGCTATAAAAAAAATAATTATCAAGCATGGCTATTATAGTCATAATAGGCATGCCAATGCTGTAGATGCTTACATTACACTTCAAGGGTTACAGTATTTTTGCCGAACAACCTAGGAAGAGTTCCGGATATTTGTCTTTTCGTACGTCGGCGTCGAGTCGTAGTGAAAGTGAATCTAGTGATGGGACTACGTAAACAACCACATTATCGATAGAAGTAAAATTACTGTATTTTCTTGGGTAGGTGACATTCCTCATATTCATATATGCTTATTGTTAGGTTTAATACTGAAATGTTGTTAGGTTTATGTAAACTATTGAAAAAATAAGTAGTTCTTAATCATTCCAATAAACGATTTTTCATCAGTAGCATTTCTAATATTTCACGGAACAGCTACTTACATAATATTTCAACATATGCAGCAAATTAAGTGGCTCCATATCTTGTAGATAAGAAATACCTTCACACAGATATGTTATCCTCATTGAATGACGTCATCCACTTATCTTGGCACTAAAAATAGGTTGTAATGTTATATTACTTACAGGTTATCACGTAGACAATTTGTCATTTAGGGTGCAGGGATTCATGCACTTTCGTAGCGGGAAAACACATACCTACGCTATGTTTTTTAGGGTTCCGAAGTCCTACAAGGAACCCTTATAGTTTCGTCATGTCCGTCCGTCTGTCCGTCTGTCCGTCTGTCCGTCTATCCGTCTGTCCGTCTGTCCGTCTGTCCTAATCCTTTACAGCTTAATAACTTCTACAGTTATAAACATAAGTAAATGAAATTTTGTTAAAAAATAGTCTGCATATAGATCTCAATTTTAAAAGAATAAAAAAATAGTTTTTACGTTCTTTAGGGGTGGCACCCATACATGTGAAATGGGGAAAAAACATTTTTTTTAGCTGAACCCCCTCGTGTGGGGTATCATTGAATAGGTCTACTAAAATGAAGGTAATGTTTCATACACCACTTTTTTATCAGGTGTACCAACTGCGAAATATAGCCCGCCAAAGTGGCTTGCAATGTGTCCCCCCCCCTGCCATTTCTAAACTATGCAACGTAGAAACTTATAATCTTCCACATTGATAGACCTTTGTGAAAACTCTCTTTTTAAATTATTTCGAGTAAAATGTGATTATATTTTTTTGAGTTATGGACAGAAAACTGAAAAATACTTAAAACGTCCTAGTTCAAAGGTCATTGACCTTAGAGAAAAATGATCATAGCAAATAATGCTCCTTTAGCTACTTTCTATTTGAAAAAATCACAAAAAGTAACTTTGTGTTATGTTGACGACACACTTCTTAAATTTGGCGCCATCTAGCGGCGTCGTACAACACTCTGGGTCGCCAATGCTGGCGTCAAGTGCCGTGTATTACATTTGTCACTGTATAGCGCCATCTAGCGGCTACTGACATCACTCTCTGAGTCGCCAATGCTGCCGTCTATTGCAAAAACTAAAATAGCCGTGATTAATATTCGATTTGATTTGTTTGTAACACCTACTTAAGGAACCCTATAATACTGAGCATGGCCCGACATGCTCTTGGCCGGTTTTTTAAAAATTTAAAATATGTTTTTGGGACATTTTTACACAGCACCTTCTAGTCCCAAATTAAGCAGAGCTTGTACTATGGGTACTAGACAATGGATATAATACTTATGTACTTTTTTTTTTGTCGTAAATACATACTTATAATACATAAGAAACACCCAGACCAACACAAACACTTATAATAAAACAAAGTTAACCGGATAAAATCGCGTATATTATTGACGTTTCACGTTAGGAAAACAATTTAAATAATATACGCGATTTAATCCGGTTAAACTTTGTTTTATTATAATGTGTAGTGATCGCGAAAACCTAAGAAATTATTACAAACACTCATGTTCATCACACAAATATTTGTGTCCTGTGGGAATCGAACCCACGACCTCGTGATCAGCAGTCCGACCGTCGAACCACTAGACTACAGACGTGATATGTGCGTTTGTATTTTTTTCAAATTTTCTGTCAAATACACCCCGCATTGACACTGCAACCACACAATCTTCGGTTGTTTTGCCATTTTGGCCTACACCGCACTACGATTTTTATTCGCGCGATTTTTATCGCAAAATCTGTAACTCATGGAATCATATGTAGCTGCTACACCCGTTTGGGTAGGCTGTTGATACCAAACTTTGATAAACACCTACATTTATGTATCTACACAGTTTGCGCAATAAATGTCTTTGTCTTTGTCTTTGCCCGCACTAGCAATTAAAAATCGCGGTGGAAAAAACAGCGCGAATAAAAATAGCTGTGTGTGCTTCGCCTTAGCCTTTGAACTTCGGCCAATAAAGGCCAGTTGTACCCTACATTATTCACACAATCTTGTGTCCGAATATTAAAGAGACCTTGACATTTCGATTTGTTTTGACGTTATCCTTGAGGTAAGCTTGGCTGACAACGCCTTCCTCGTATTATTCAATTTTTATTAACGGGCTTGCGTTTTACTGCCACCTTGATGTTAAGCGATGGTGCAGTCGACGATGGTTCACGCTTGCCCAGCAAAGGTGAGAGGATGGCAGCGAAATATTTCGAACCATCCTCTCAAGTGGCTACACCGGGCATCGTACCGGAACACGACTAGGTCGCTTGGCGGCACGTGTTTGCCCGGTGGGTGGTCGCAAGCCGTCGGCCGTGGCCTGCCACCAGTATGTCACCTGATTTGCACCACCCAGGGATTACGTGTAGAGATTCGGAAAAGGGGTATTCTCCTACGGACGTGACGTGACTCTATCCCTAAAATATATGTTGGGATTTGGCAATTAGCAAGTCCGGTAGTTTTTTTTATACATATAGTTAAAAGCCCTTTAAAATATTAAATTCGCTCATATGATATGTCGCTAAAAAGTATCCTCGTGTTAATCCAGGACATGTTCTATCTGTGCACCGAATTTCATCCAGATCCGTTCCGCCGTTTATGCGTGATTGGATAACAAACACACAAATATCTTTATATTGATAGCACTGAAACGTGGTCGCTCACGATGGGCCTGATAAGAAGGCTTAAAGTCACTCAAAGGCCAATAGAGTTAGCTATGCTCGGAGTGTCCCTGCGTGATCGAATCAGAAATGAGGAGATTCACAGGAGAACGAAGGTAACCGACATAGCCCGAAGAATTGCCAAAATTAAATGGCAGTGGGCGAGGCACATTGCTCGCAGAACGGATGGCCGATGGGGCAGTGAAGTTCCTGGAGTGGTGACCGCGTACTGGAAGGCGCAGTACTGGTCGTTGTGGCGATGCTTGGGGGAGGCCAATGTCCAGCAGTGGACGTCTTTCGGCTGAAATCGTGATGACGATGATGATTATAATATTAAACAACATATCGCAGTAGTTAGTACATTATAAATAGCACTTATATGGCTTCTTAATTGACTCTTAATTTAGACACGCTATTAAGCTGTTTGTACTCAATTTATTTTGGGCATCTAAACTGAGTGGCCTTTTGATGTTTTGCTAAATAAGTATGGGAGATGAATCACTTCATTTATTATGAAGTCTTTGATTGGATATGCCTGTAAAATGTTCTGCATGACTTTAAAATACTTCAAATTCATTATAATTGACACAACAGGACTCCCATAAAAGGAATGTGTGGGGAATGGATAGGATAAGGAATGAGTATGTAAGAGGGAGTCTGAAAGTAGCGCCAGTGACAGAGAAGTTAAGTAGCAACAGACTATCATGGTATGGACATGTGATGAGGAGGAATGAGGAAAGTTTTAAGTATGAATGTGGATGGCTTTAAGAAAAGAGGCAGACCGAAGAAAACATGGATGGATTGTGTGAAAGATGATATGAATAGAAAGAAAGTGAACACGGTGATGACGGCTGATAGAGATGTATGGAAGAATACATGCTGCGCCGACCACAAATAAATTGGGATAAGGGCAGGAGGATGATGAGGACTCCCATAATTGAAGAGGTCAAAAGAAGAAGTGTACATTGTTGGAAAATGATACAGGAGAGACGAATTCTTTTGGAATGAAGTTCCTTATCGCGGCTTGGGGTAGGTGCGATTCGGGAGAAAATGTAACGTCACGTCAAATTTTACCTATTAAATAAAACATAAAAAATACACGTTTACTGGGGATCGTACTTAGGCCCTGTGGTATCTCAGTCCGACGCTTGATGTTCCCTAGCATTATAATGAACCAATAAAAAAATAAAAAATAAGGTTAACTTCATTCCTGACGGGGTTCCCTTCTTTTCTTCGTGTCGACATGAGCTACATAATAATAACAGCTCATGTCGTGGGGAAAAGATTAGCCAGTCAGCAGGTTGATAGCGGGGCTGACTGCCCAGAGTGCGCCGGACGATCATTTAAATATCGTCACTCGTGGAGGCTCTTTTAATGCATCCCTGGCCGCACCTTTTTATTTTATAAATGAAACAGCAACACATATTTTCCAAGAATGAAAACTAGCACTTTCTCACTGCTTCCGTATGTCGGACGACTAAAACTGTTTTACAAAAAGTAAAAAAAAAAGATTTCCTGAAAACATGTCGATTGGGCCCTGTTTCGTTTCACCTCTTCAATTGTTATCTACTTGGTTTTGTTTTTTCTACGTATTAACTCTCGCAGAAATTGGCAATGCCAAGACCTGTGTAAAGAATCTTTACTAAAGATAATAAAGAAATATGGTATTTATTTATTTTTATTTTTATAAGTCCGTAGTACTAAACATATTTTTCTTTCTCAATTGCCACATTTACGACACTAATTGTGAATGTAGCTGCGAATTCCTGGTAGAGAACGCCTATGGCGTTAAGACCGCCTTTGTATTTGTACCAAGTTGTTAAATAAATATACTCGTACAACTAGTAACACTATTATTATTACAAAACAATGTAAACTGTAAGGCCAATCCATGCACCACACACCCCAACCCCTCTGGTATTTTCTTAGACGCGACCCCTTTACGACATCCTTGATAAGAATGACGAAAACACCTGGTGTTGTTTTGCATACAGCTGGGTATAAAACCTGTGTTGGGTAAACTGACCTAACAACATAATAACTTCTTAGGTTTTCGCGACCACTACACATACCAATACCAATTAAAATAATATACGCGATTTAATCCGGTTAAACTTTGTTTTATTATAATGACCTAACAACATTAATACTTAACTTGGGTGGTATGCCACTCGTCAAATTTCTTTGTCCAATCCAATTTATTTGATGATCAGGGATAAAATACATACCATTTCGAGAAAGAAGCCGACAGAAGGATCCGTTTGGGCTGGGCAGCATTTGGCAAACTTCGCCGAGTCTTCTCGTCGCCTATACCGCAAAGTTTGAAGACAAAAGTCTTCAAGCAGTGCATCCTGTATGTCATGACTTACGGTGCTGAGACGTGAACACTGACAGTTGGGCTAGTCCACAAATTCAAAGTCGCTCAACGAGCTATGGAGCGAGCTATGCTTGGAGTTT